>OZ024743.1:195877749-195892749 GCA_964016885.1 Eledone cirrhosa
CATTTTCTCCGGAATATAATTTATACTCGTTGAGCAAACCTACACGTACGCTGTTCATCTCTAACGTGACGATATATTATCACTACATTATTGATAACTTGAAATTTATATATATATATATATATATATGAATGTATATATAGTGTATTTTGCAATAAACTGAATGCTTAATTAACAGCATTTCGAAGACATTACGCTGTTGTTTTAGAGTAGTGACAGTCTCACTTACTTTAAATTTTCAGCAAACAGGGAAGATAAAGCTGACAGAGCTCTGTTTCGTACTGATTGGTATCAAAGCCAAGTACTCCACCTGTTTGCTGAAAATCATGAATGTTTGATTCTTATAGAATTCTAGTAATAATCAGGAACTGATTATACAGAACGGTTGCCGGTCAAGCAGAAATTGAAAATTAGAATTGGCGATATATACAAAGTAAGCGATATATACTTAAAGTAAGTGAGACTGTCACTACTCTAAAGCAATAGCATAAGGTCTTCGAAATGCTTTTAATTAAGCATATAGTGTATTGCAAAATAGACTATATATATATTCATATATATATCGCTAGTTCAGAGCACCAATTCTAATTATATATATATGTATATATATATATATATATATATATATATATATATATATATATATATATATATATATATATATATATATATATATATATATATATATTTACTTTTCTCAACCTGATTAGTTCTATCGTTGCTTTGGTATATATTGTGTGTTAGTTTAGCCTACCACAATGTTCGATTTGTCAAGCTATTTAAACGTATGTTATTACTCTAAGGACCTACCTTATCGAGTTCTTTGCTAACTCAGCACTTCATATAAGTGGGCCGAATTCACTTGGAAACCGCCAGAGATTCGATTTTACTGATTTCCAATTATATATATATATATATATATATATATATATATATATATATATATAAATGAGAGGTATAGAGATTGTTTTAGCAAGAAGCTAACGGCACTCTATAACATATATGCGACTATAACGTCAAGATGGGAAAAGTAGTTAACGAAAGATTTAGGAAAAATAACTCAAACTCATCTCAAAAGAGAATCAGGATATAAATATATATATATATATATATATATATATATATATATGTATATATATATATATATATATATATATATAATATATATATAATATATATATATAATATATATATATTTAATATATATATATATATATATATATAATATATATATATATATATATTATATATATATATATATATATATATATATATATATATATATATATATATATTATATATATATATATATTATATATATATATAAATTATATATATATATATAACTTTAATCTGTTATTTTAATAAATATATATATATATATATATATATATATATATATATATATATATATATATATACATATCGACCCCGTAAGGATGAAAGGCAAAGTTAACCTCGGCGAGATTTGAACTCAGAAAGCCTCACCCTAGAAAGAATTTCTATAGACTTCTGACTGAGGAATGCTCTCAAAACTGACCAATGGGAAGTTTGACATTTTTTTGTTATTTTGTTCCTTTACCACCTTGTTCCTTCTACCACTTTATCAATGTTTTAAGCTAACTCCAACAATAACAACACTACCAACACAAGAATTGAGGTCAGATGTACCTAACAATAACAAGAACAACAACTACAAATTGGCTTGCCTCAGAACGAACTTCTATAGACTTTTGAATGAGGAATGTTCTAACAACTGACCAATTAGATGAGAAGAGGCCCTTTGACACTGAAATTCGTTTGTTTGAATTCATATGATTCCAGTTCCTCAGTGAAATAACAACCCAACCAGGAACTGGGCATATCAGAGTATTGACAAAATTATACACCTCAACAACATATGTACTTGTCTATACCACACTAATTCGGACTGCCTGAAGAGGTCACAGCCAAAGATGGCTGTCACCGAAATATATATAGCAGTAATAAACGAAGCTAAATTTTAAACATTTGACTTTTTATTTTACTTTATTTTATATATATACATATGTATATATATATATGTATATATTTATACGCATTATTACATATTATTATCATGATTATTATGGATTGCTAGATTCGCAGTATCGGTAGAAGCTC
Source organism: Eledone cirrhosa (assembly GCA_964016885.1). Lineage (NCBI taxonomy): Eukaryota > Metazoa > Mollusca > Cephalopoda > Octopoda > Eledonidae > Eledone > Eledone cirrhosa. Next base: position 195,879,892 of record OZ024743.1, read on the forward strand.
CAACGACATGCTTTGCAGCATAGAGTTACGGTCCTTTATGATCTGAGTTCAAATCCCGCCAGGTTAACTTTGCCTTTCATCCTTACGGAGTCGATAAAATAAAGTACCAGTAATGTACTGGAATAATTGCTGGCCTTGTGCCAAAAAGGAGAAACAATTATTATTATTATCATTATTATTATTATATATATTGTACAACTTGTTAAAGTGTGTAAGTGGACCAATTGAAACGTCGAAATCCACTTACTCGCTTATTTCTTGAGAGGTGAGGTGGGGGTGGAAGATTGTAACCTAGCGCTTCACCAGTTGAAATAGTAATCAATTAAGGTGTGTGAGCCTGCCGCCTTCAGCAGTAAACAGGTCCTACTTTGAGTACGGATTCAAATAGATATTTGAACTGGTTTGTTCAGTGTTAAGTCTCTTGAAGTTTAGTTCCTTATCAGTGTCGTCTCTGAGAGACACTAAAGCAAAGTGACCAAGAAAGAGAAGGGGGTGTGATCAGAGAGAGAGAGATGTACAGATCAGTAAACAGAGAAATAGAAACAGAGAAAAAGGTAAACGGACAGACATCGTAACATACGGGTAGATAGGCAAACCGGTATATATATATATATGTGTGTGTGTGTGTGTGTGTGTGTGTGTGTGTACATACATATATATATAGAGAGAGAGAGATAGATATAGATAGATAGATATCTTTTTTTATATATATACAGGAAAAGAATCAGGACCCCGACGGCTGAGCTCCGGTCGTTTCGACAGCTAGATCCGCCTAGAGTTGATTGTGCTTTCCTTATATATATATATATATATATATATATATATATATATATATACACATTGTGTTTTCCTTTTATACATATATATAAAAGGAAAGCCCAATCAACTCTAGGCGACCATCTTTATTTTTCTTTTTCTTATGACAGGCTGAATGAGTTGTGGTCAAGAACCCAACGAAACTTGAGTACCTGTTTGTGTCACTGTTGTAATTATTTACATATATATATATACTAGCTGAGCTACCCGGTGATACCCGGGTATTTTATGAAACTTAAGTTACAATATATTTGGCACACATTACAAAATATTTGACCATTCAAATATGATTGCTGAATTTTAACCAAGGTAGGAATTATAGCAGAATATTTATTGCTGTTTGGTCAAAGTAAATCATCTAAATAAAAAATTGTTTTTTGCAGCGTTGATTTTTTTAATACTGCTTCCTATTACAGTCAGCATATATAATGCTTTACTCATAGATGAATCATTAGGTATGTTGTCAGTGAACAGGGCATGACCAAAAAAATACATTTAGATTTTTTTTATTTATCCCTTTCTTTTTTTTTTTTTTTGCTCAATCTGAACCTCTGAAATTCAAACAACATGTAAAGACTATTTTAAAAACCATAAATAAAATAAGAAAATAAATTTAGCATTGGTTTATGATTGAATGAAGCATTTACTTACGCATTTCTGTAATTCGGGAAAAGTGTATTTAAATTTGTACACTGTAGCTTTTACCAATCTTTGCCTCTATGGCAGTAGGATCTTGTTTGAGGGAGATTTGTTTTCTATTTCTATTAGCTATACCAACAGTTATAGTGGCTCACATGACATACATAGATACATGCACACACATGTATGTGTGTAAGATAGTTGTTTGTGATTTGAAATGGATTTTGCTAATATTTCTAGTAGATCGAGTTATCACATAGAACCATTCCTTTTTGCTTCATACATATATACATACCTGAGAAAGTAAGATGGGATTTGAAGGAAATTTGGCTGCTATTTCTACCCAACAAAGTCCTCACTTATACTACTTTATATAGCATATTCTTCCAAAGTAACACCATGCAGTAAATTTGCGGCTTCAGAATTCCTTGCAAACTACATGACTAAGGCATTAGGATCTGTGTGTATTGTCATTGAATGAGGAATTACGACATTGCTCATTCCAAAGCCTCTGCATAAACAACATTCTTGGTTTTGCCCTGTGGGGCCACAATGAAGAGACAATCAAGGTTCCCAACCCTTATTGTGCCAATATAGAGTTGACCATGTGAAAAGACAGGATCTGCCAGATTCAACCCAACAACTTTCAATGATTGCCCTTGAGATTTATTAATGGTCATGGCAAAACTGAGCCTGATCGGAAATTGAAGTCTTTGAAATTCAAATGGCAAATCATTTGGCTTCAGAGGTATTCTGGGAATGAAACAATTGTCACCAGCAAATTTTCCTGACATGATTGCAACTTCTAGAACATTGGACATCATATTTTTGATGATGAGTCTTGTGCCATTACAAAGTTTTGGAGGATCAAGATTCCGAAGTAGCATAACCGATGCTCCAAGCTTCAGTATCAGGCTGTGTGGAGGAATTCCCGCTGGTTCAAGACTGTTCAAAAATTCAGTTGGATAGTTTACAACCTGATCTTGAGAAGTGATTGTGTAAACTGATTTGCAGCACATTTTCTCTCCCGGTAACATCTCCAGCAGCCTTCTGTTGATTTCTTTCACGGCAACATTTTTTAGGTGCTAAGATTGCTCGTTCACAGAACGAGCCATTTCGGATCACATTGCCTGGTCTGAATGTTTGGAAACACTCTGGCAATCAATTCTTGTTCTGTGTCAATGATATGGCCAAATGACAACTGTATATGGTCATTGGAGTCCTTTTCAAGAAGTCCATTTCCCAATTTAAGTAGTTGGATGGCGAACTCACTGACACATTCGTCACCAGTTAAGTGCACTCGCATGTTGGTTGTAAGGCTCAGCAGCTGAAAATGGGGCCAGAGATAGGATGTTTTCAGACAGGCATTGACCTGATCAGCTCGAGTACCTCGAAGAATTACAGGCAGAGTTTGTCTGAAATCACCAGCAAGAACTATTGTCACTCCTTCCATTATGCAACTATATTCTCTCACATCCCTTATCGTCCGGTCCAAAGCTTCAATTGCTCCTTTATGGCTAATAGTAGCTTCATCCCACATTATCATCTAGCATGTTTGCAGAAGCTTTCCCCTGGGTGAGTTCTTCTTGATGTTGCAAAAAGATTGTTCATGCCGTGTTAGATCTATGGGCAGCTTAAACATGGAGTGTGCAGTTCTTCCTCCATCCAGAAGTGCTGCTGAAATTCCACTTGAAGCCACAGCAAGGGCAATATGTTGCTTTTGGCGAACTTTTGCTAGCAGGAGGTTTATGAGGAATGTCTTGCCTGTGCCAGCAGGAGCATCGATGAAGAAAAGTCCTCCCCTGTCATTTTGAATGTTTTCGATGATGTTGTGGTAGGCGTATTTCTGGTTATCCATCAATCGAGGTTCATTTTAATCACAAACTTACGCAATGCTTGAATATCGTAGTTTGTCTCCTGAAAAATGTCTTGTGCTACCTTCATTTCTTCATCTGGCTCTAGCATCCCACAGTTAGCTAATGTGCTATTCATTGCCTGAACTCGATGGGACAGGTCACAGAGAGCTTGATTGTAAATCCTGGGGGTATATTCCATATACATATTGCCATGTCTTCGGGCTAGGTGTAGATAGTCGTCCGACACATTGTTTTTGTACTCCTGCCAGAGTAGATGAGCTTCATCAATTCCACATGCTGTGAGCATAATAGCAAATAATTGACTGGATACTTGAGTGATTGCTGCTTCTTCTAGGCACTTCTTCCAGTGTCCATTGTCATGCAGGAGTCCATGCTGTTTACATGTGTCTTGGTATGTTGCGCACTCCCTTCCTCTGAAGCACCTAATGACGTTGGTCCTCGAACAGTATGCAGAAGTAGCCGTAAATAAAAACATTCTCTGTTGTTGGGATGGACATTGTAAACACGCCCAATAGCATCACTTGACTTGACTTCATGACCTTCCACTAAATGACACTGCTTTCTTCGATTCCAGGTCTTGCAATTGGTTCATGTGTAGTATGTTGGGACTTCAGCATATAGGAGGGATCGAGCAAATTCATCATTCTGGAAGAGTTTAAAGAAAGCAATTAGTGTAGTGTCATGTGATGCTTGTGCCAACTGATGAGCAGTGATCTCAGTGAAGTACAGTCTCTACCCATTTTCCAGATGGACTGAGAGGTTGACCACTGTTGGGTGGCGTTGGTGGATATCAAATCCAAAGATTCGCCAGATAGCTTCATTGCTGGAGATGTATCGACCTGTTTGATACCGTTTGACCTCATCCAGCCCACCATCATTGAGTTCTTTGTCAGTAATAAAGGTAGCCATGTCACTGCCCTTGTTGATATATTTTGTGACATATAGGATTGCCTTGACGGAGCTGCAATATTCAACATTGATATGAGCTTTTAAAAGTTTACACAATAATGTGTTGTGTGGGACGACCCACTGATTGTTTATGGTCAGCTCCTCTCCTCGAACTGTTAGGCTTGCAGCATTGCCTCCATGTTCTGGTCTACGCCTACGATAAAGGGGCTATCCATTATTGTCAGTCCGAGTTTCCCGAATAAAAGCTCTAGGATAATGTTTGCTGCATTTTTGATCTTTTATGCAGGGAGAGGCTGGATTGATGACTCCACATGGACCATTAATGAGTTTGGACTTGATGGTTTCAAAGAGCTCTGGATCACCACCTTTCTCAGGCAACTCTGCTGAAATGATCTCATCAACATCATCTGGTCTTATCTTCTCCTTGCACCAGATTAGTGTGTGAGAGTGAGGAAGACCTCTCTTCTGTCACTCAATAGTGGTCATCCAAGCACTAAGCTCACCAAAGATTCTTCCTTCTTTTAGGAGCCAGATGATTTTTTTTTTTTTTTGCTTTTCATGGAAAACCCGAGCAATGAGGTCATGTCGATCCTTTGGTTTTTGATTTTGAAATAATTCATTTGATATTTCTGACCAGTTTGAATTGCATGTAAATGTAATGAAGAGATCTGGCCGACCAAATTTTCTGACATAGGCCATTGCATCTTGCGTACGTTCATGCATGTAACGTGGGCCTCCCGTGAAGCTTGATGGTAGTATGACTGGCTGGCCAATATTTCTTGGGTCACATCAGAATTGACGGCATCTCTAAGCTGGATGTAGTTATCTGCCCTCAACTTAGTTTGATTCCTTCGCAGAAAACCCAATCTTTCTGTTTCAATTTTGGCATATATGTCCACCATGAACTGGCTGGTTACTTCTTTGAATCGCAGAACTTGGTTGAAGTGATCACGTACCATGAAATGATAAACATAGAATTCTTTGCAGCTGATTGATCGGCCAGTTTCTTGTCCCGTTCCTGGGCTGATCTGCTGTAGCTGAAAATAATATCGATCTTGACCATTCCAAAAGATGAGCGGATATTGGAGTGAATCATAGGCTCTATGAGTTTCACAAATTCGCTCCAAATGTCCACTTCGTTTTTGCAAAACAATGTCACGTCGTTCATGCTGTTCATCAACCATTATGATTGCAACTTCATCAGTGACAAGTGCATTGAATCTGCGTTCATGTTCTGAAACTGGGCGTTTGTCTGCCCTAATGATGAGTTTACGATCTCTGGTGTTGTCCATATGCTCCAGTGCATATTTAAATACACTGACGTACATGTGATGACTATATAGAACTGCAATCCACCGTGGACATTGGTACATCTTTGTTGTGCCTGTGTTTCATTTCCACCCATGAAGTAAACCTGCACAAATTTGTGAGGCTCCTGTGAAAGTGGCAGAAGGCCACCCATTAAGTGGTAACACCGTCCCTGAATTTTATAAGTTGTACAGAATCTAAAGTCAATCACATTCCTGTCAGCCCCAAAAGATGTCATTTGAAAGGCAGAATTATATTTTATAATGTATTTATTGAAGTGTCGTGCTTCTGGTGTATGCTGAAAGAGCAGATTCTTCATAAATTCAGGAGGTTCTTGTATTAAGGCTCACTTTGCCTTTTGAGCAGCATAGACTTGGTGTTTCTGCTGCCCACTTCTGGCACCACAATACTGGCAGCATTTCTTCATTTTCCCAATGTTGCTTTGTGGATTACTCCTGTAGTCCTTTTGGGGGTCATAAGAAAAATAACCCATTAGCCAGTTCATTTTACTTGTGGCTTGTTCTACTGCCCGAGCAGTAGAACGTTGTGCTTGATTAGCATTTCGTTTGATTTGCTGCTGTTCCTTAATTTGTTGTTCTCGAGTAGCAGCAGTCCTTTGTTCCCTTTCATCCAAACGGTGTGCTCGTGCTAAAGCTGTTTGGGCTCTGTTAGCAGCTAGACGGGCATGCCGAACTTCTTCACTTTCTTCATATCGCTATGTTTTCTTTCTCTTAGCCTCTGAAGATGACCTTCCATATAATGATCTGGAACTAGGCATTTGAAGTGATAGTATTACACACCACACGATAAAATAAATTACCAGTAATGCACTGGAACAATTGCTGACCTTGTGCCAAAAGTAGAAACAATTATTACACAACACACTCTTTCCGAAATAGAAACAACTATAGAATGTAATGTTCACTCAGTAAAGTTGTTTTAAATGATCTATTTATATGAATGTCTATTAGGTGTAATTAATTTTAGACATAAGTAGAAAATATTGGGATTTCAGATTGTATTCTGAAATTATCATCTTTTATCCAACTCCTCCCAAAAATACGACAAACACTAAAGAAAAAATATTTTCTGTGTTAATTCAAATAACAGCGGAAAATAATATATTCAAATAATATCTTTTTAAAATACCGTGTTTTGTTGTTGTTTTTTGTCTGTTAAATACATATGCAACTTCTATAAAAGCATCTGTGATTTCTTTAGACATATGTAGAAAATAAGCTTCGATGGTAACATATATCGTCTGCTAAAGAACGCACCTCCCCTCCCCCCCCCCCCATAACACACATATGTGAGTGTAAATATATATATAAACGCGGACACACGTTAGGTAAAGAATCCCTCCAATCACCCTCCCTCTCTCCTACCTCTTTACTTTTTTCTCTCTCCCATCTTTTCGCTTTTCTTAGTCTTTCCCTCCCCATCAACCTCACTCCCTTTCTCTTTCTCATCACCCCTCTTTCTTTCTCTCTCTCATCCTCTACAGAATAGCGAACAAAAATTAAATAAAAGATAAATAACATTGGGAGAGTTAAGAAGTCTGTAAAAATAATAAATAAATAAAACTTAATGAACGCTGGCTTCTTTCCCTCTCTCTCTCCCATCCCATTACTCTCTCTTTTTTTTTCTCTCTCACATGCCCCCTCTCTCTACAGAATAGAGAAAAAATAAAGAAAAGATAAATAACGTTAAGGAAGCGGGAGAGTTAAAAAGTGTGTAAAATTAATAAATAAATAAAAGTTAACAATGCTTGCTGCTAACCCTCTCTCTCTCTCTTTCATCGTCTTTCTCTCTCATCCCCTTACTCTCTTTCTTTCTCTCTCACTTCCCCTTACACTCTCTCTCTCTCTCCCATCTCCCACTCTCTCTCTTTCTCTCCCATCCACTCACTCTCTCTCTTTCTCTCTCATCCCCTTACTCTCTCTGCAATCACCCACTCTCTCTCTCTCTTTCTCTCTTATCCCTTACTCTCACTCTTTCTCTCTCCCATCCCTCACTCTCTTATCTACAGACTGGAAAAAAAAAAAAAATGGATGATCTTTTTTGATATTCATTAGAAAATAAGATAAATTGAATTTAAATGAATTCCTTGCTTTGCAAAGTAAAACTTTTTCGAGCGTTACCTGTCCGAGTGTATATTGAATAGTATATGTAATTTTGAGGAGTTTGGTCCGGTAGTTTGCTAGTTTTAGGCGGACACACAGAATCGTAAACTTGCATTTATATATATATAGATAGATATAGATATAGATATAGATAGATAGATAGATAGATAGATACAGGGTGCCCCAAAAGAATGTATACACGCTTCAACAACATTCTATTCAAAGTGTGTATACATTTTTCGGAGACACCCTGTGTATATGTATAAAGAGAGAAAGGGGTGAACGAGAGAGGGGGGAGAGAGTGAGAGAGAGAGAGAGACAGAGAGAGATTTAGTTTCATAACAAATTAACAAACCATACTCGGGGACGCGCGTTTCACCGTGAGGATTTTCAACCCGTGTATGGATGCGGTATTGTTGCCTGAATGTGTGGTTGTAATCACTAAAGAAATATACCCCAATACGTAACCATAGAGGTAAATATAATATATCGTATAAAATACATGTCAGACTAGCATAAACCTTCCTAGGTACGCAGAGATCCCCTGATGCAGGTTGGTTTTCCCTCATTCTTCAGCCGTTTTCAGAAATTCACCGCCGGTGATAGTTCAGTAAAAATCCTCTCTAAAAATACTTCCCTCAGGATACATGTATAACACATGCACACACATCCAAACACACATGCAGCGCTTTCACAAAAGCGCACACACACATCTATATGTATGAACGGATACACACACACACATGCACATACATGCACCAAGCCACACACGCACAAGCACTCACGCCTACACACACATACAGGCATGCATGTTAATCGGTAATAACGTAACCACTACCATGTTCAATCGACCCTCTGAAACAACTGTATAAACAATGAACTAATTAACTACCTATCTCTGACTTCTGCTTTGTCTTCATTGTTCTATACACAAACACACACACACATATATAATATATATATATATATATATATATATAGAGAGAGAGAGAGAGGTAGAACACTGGAAGGTAATATCCGTAGTGGTAGACCACTCAGTCCATGGGACAAGTTAGGTAGAAGTGTAGCACAACAGTTAGGTCACCATACCGAGAACAATTGTTTCACCTTAGCGGATCTTCAGCTCGGATTGGTCATGGTTATACGGATTCTTCCTATTCCGTATAACCATGACCAGTCCGAGCTGAAGATCAGCTAAGCTGAAACAATTGTTCTCGGTATGGTGAACTGACTGTTGTGTTACCACTTCTATATATATATATATATATATATATATATATATATATATATATATATATATATATATATATATATATTTATATTTATATATATATATATATATATATATATATATATATATATATATATATATATATATATATATATATATATATATATATATAGTGCAAGTTTAGACGGGAACAGAACAGAGAGGCAGACATATATATACATATATATAATTTTATCATACTCTGCTCTGTCAGAGCATAGAGTGCTCAACCGGCATATCGCCTATAGAAGCATCTTAGCTACTATCAGACACACACACAGATATATATATATATATATATATATATATATATATAAATGACTTTGTAACCTGGGCGGATTCCTTCTCGAGGAAACCATACGTGGCGTGTTTGTGTGAAAGAGAGTGTTTGTGTGATTGAGTGTGTGAGAGAGTGGGAGTGTGTAAGAGAGAGAGTGTGTGTATGTGATTGTTTGTGTGTGAGAGTATGTGTGTGTGTTTGTGTGGGTGTGAGAGTGTGTGTGAGAGAGAGGAGAGTGTGAGAATGTATGTGTGTGTGTGTATTTGTGAGAGAGGGGGGGGTGTATTTGTGAGAGAGGGAGTGTGTGTGTGATTGTGTGTGTGTGTGTGTGTGTGTGTGTGTGTGATTGTGTGTGTGTGTGTGTGTGTGTGTGTGTGTGTGTGTGTGTGTGTGTGTGTGTGTGTGTGTGTGTGTGTGTGTGTGTGTGTGTGTGTGTGTGTGTGTGTGTGTGTGTGTGTGTGTCTGGCGTGTGTGTTATGTCTGAGAATTTGTGATTTCAGCTGCTAGTAAATTGTATAGGTTCCTGTATAACCATATAAACGTTTAAACTCGAGAACGACGGTATGAATGTATAATAAATACAATATATGTACATGAGAATATATTTATAACTAAAACTGTATTCAGTATATCTGCCTCTTTATTCTATTACCCTCTCTTTCTATATATATATCTTTTATTCTCTCTCACTTTCTCCCCCTCTCTTCCTCCTTCCTCTCTCTCTCTCTCTCTCTCTCTCTTCCTTCACCCTCTTTATATATATATATATATATATATATATATATATAAATGAAAGGTATAGAAATTGTTGTAGCGAGAAGCTAACAGTTTTTCCATAACATATATATATATATTTATATATATATATATATATATATATATATATATATATATATATATATATATATATATATATATATAATTCTCTCCCTTTTTCTCCCTCTCGCAGACATTCTACCTCTCTCCGTCTCTCTTACTCCAGCTTTCTATATCTCTCCCCCTCCCCCTCCAACTCTCTGTCTATCCTTATCTTGATGCTCTCTTTTATTTTCCCACCTCTATTCACATTCATTCATGCATCACCCTCCCTCACTATACGGATGATTTCACTTGCGTGTATATGCGTATGACTCTTTGTATGTATATGCCTGTATATCTATTTAAATCTGTTTACGTGTCTATCAACCACAATCTGTATATTGACGTCTAACTCACACACACACACCATATATATATATATATATATATATATATATATATATATATATATATATATATATATATATATATATATATATATATATATATATATATACATACGTGTGTGTGTTTTATGTGGTGCTAGATCTTTATATTTGTAGTAATATTGAACTTAGCTGCTCTTTAGTCATCACTATGATTGTACGCCAGGGGTTGATGAAATAAAGTACCAGTAATGTACTGAGGTAATTGCTGGCCTTGTGCCAAAAGTAGAAACAACTATTATTGTACGCCATGCTTTCCAACATAGTTACTTCCCTTTACGGTCTGAATACAAATCCCGACGTGGTTAACTTTGCCTTTCATCCTTACGGGATCGATAAAATAAAGTACCAGTAATGTACTGGATATTGCTGGCCTTCTGCCAAAAGTAGAAACAATTATTATTCTTGTTATCTTCCTTTTACTGCTGTCGTTGATGATATGCGCCCTTGGTGCAATTAAAAAAACACCAGCGCCAGAAGCAAATCCCAACAGCCAGGGGAACGCCCCACACATCCCTCTGTCTTTTCTTTTTTTCTCCCTTATTCTCTCTCTCCCTTTCACTATGCCCCACTCTCTTATTCCCTTTACCTTTCTCTCATTCTTTCTCTCTCTCGACTCTTTTTAAATACAAAGACACACTGAGACATACATACGAACGTACCCCTACCCCAATCCGTGTCCGATTTTTTCTGACACGGAAATATCATCTGGAGGTGAGGAAGAGGTGAGATCCTCCAAAATATAAAATAGATAAAATAAATAAATAAAGAATAAATAGAATATGACATAGAAATGAACTGAAAACACAGCTCCTTATCTCAACAGAAGACACAATCACGAAACCATCGCCCAAACGACACCCACACCAAAAAACACAGCCATCCTGTAACGAGGTCACCATCTCCTCCGCCAGCACCAGCACCACACATACTACTACCAGCACTGTCATGACTACTACGACTACCAGCACTGTTATTATTAGCAGCACCAACAACACAACAACTGCAAAAAGAAATAATTGTTTCTACTTTTGGCACAAGGCCAGCAATTACCCAGTGCATTACTGGTACTTCATTTTATCGACCCCGTAAGGATGACAAGCAAAGTTAACCTCGGTGGGATTTGAACTCAGATCATAAAGGGAGGTAACTCTATGCTTCAAAGCATGGCGCCCGACGAGAAATAATACACAACAACAGCATCAGTAACAACATCAATAAAACACGCACCCATGCTAAACTTTGTATTAGTGAAAGTAACTAACAAGGAACTAATGATTTTCTTGGCACAACGAGATGACTTCGAAACATAGTAGGGTGTTCCACAAAACCAGCCCCTACGACGAGCTCCAAACTATAAAAAAATAAGATTTGATCACACCAACCATGAGGGGAAGCTTCTCTAATGACATTGTGAACTATAATGTCAGGGGCATCAGTCGGCTCCTAAGGCGGTTCCCGAAATAATCTTAGATTGACATGGATACCGTAATGCCAGAACCAACGGTACCAGTGGGTAATTAACCCAATGTTTCTCCTCCTCCTTACCAATAAAACAACTATAAGAATAAGATTCATAAATGTGCGCGTCCTAGTGTCAAGCTGTAAGCAATATCGCTTGCTCGAAATAGAAGTGACAGCCGTCACTGCGGCCAAGATGTCCTATAAACGTGCATTCCCGAGCATTTTTCTTTAACAATTTGAGATCTAGGTATCACTCAATCGGCCTGTAATATAAGGCGGATTGGCAGTGATATTGCAGAAAAGCCTAGATCGTGGGGTACAGACAATATTCCTCCAGCCAAGCGTTAAGTAGGCGACACTTGACGTGAACTCTAACGAAGGTGGTATCTTCAATCTGATGACCTTCTATGCCTCGACGGGGTAAGACGGCTGCAAGGTCTTCTTAGAACATCTCACACTTTACGCGTTAATTCCACGTGTATGTAAATTAGCGTTCCATAGAGACGTGTACTCTTGATTAATTTATCAGAAATATTCTTTTTTAGTCTAACACCCTAACCACTAAGCTACGCGACTACACAATAACAACGCATGCACAGAGAAAGACACTATTTATCATTTTATATATTATTAGCAAGCGGTGGATTGGCAATATTAGTAGAATGTCTGACAACGTGCATTGCGGTATTTTGTTATTACTATTACTTCAGAGAAGTGGATTGGCAGTATCATTAGAGCGTCGAACAAAATGTTGTGTGACATTTATTTACGACCTTCTACGTTCTGAGTGTTTAGATTCCGCCGAGTTCAAGTTTGCCTTTCATTCCTCCTGGGTTGATAAAAGTACTATTCAAATACTGTAGTCGATTTAATAGACTTCCCAAAAAGTACTTGAGCCTAAATTATCAACCACGGTGGATTGGTAGTA
>OZ024743.1:195905249-195930249 GCA_964016885.1 Eledone cirrhosa
TATCGGTAGATGGTTTGCTTTGCAGCAAAGAGTTACGTCCCTTTACGGTCTGAGTTCAAATCCTTGCCGGGTCGATAAAATAAAGTACCAGTAATGTACTGTGTAATTGCTGGCCTTGTGCCAAAAGTAGAAACAATTATTACTAGTGTTGTCTAGGGTATTGCTTTGCGGCATATAGCTACGGTTCTTTAAGTTCTGAGTTCAAATCCCACCCTGGTTAATTTTTCCTTTCACCCTTACAGGGTTCAATAAAATGGAGTACCACTAACACATTCGGGTCGATAAAAAAATCGATTTTCCTTTTCCATTCAAATTGCTGACCTTATCACTATTGAAGGATTGCCGCCATCGTCGTTAGATCACTACTGAAATCCCGTTGAGGTCAATTTTGCCTTTCATCATCCAGGTGTCGATAAAAAAAAGTTCCAGTCTCTCTAGTCCTGGGGCTGATAAAATCGATTTTCACTTGCGCCCAAATAACTGGCCTTGTTCCTGAACTAGAAATCGTTATTATTGCCGTACGTTGTGACTTCAAATTCTGACGAGGTCGATAATGTATAGTTCCAGGGAATTATTGGGGACAGATAGAGTTGACTTTCCCTTTGCCTTCAAACTGCTGATCATGCGTCAAATGTAGAAATAATTATTGAAAATAGTTAATTGACAGTATCGTTAGAGCGTCGGACAAGATGCCACGACGTATTTGTTTCGGTTCTTCATGTTCTAAGTTCAAATTCCACCGCGATCAACTCTATCTTTCATCCTTCTAAGATCTATAAAATGATGTACCAGTAAAATACTGTGCCGATGTAATCGACTTATCACTTCAAATAAATTGCTTGCCTCGTGCTTAAGTTATAGATTGAAAAGATAAATTCCCAATAACTCACTGGGTTCGATTTAATCGACTTTCCCCTCACACAAAATTGCTGGCCTTGTGCCTGATTCAGAAACCATTATTATTATTATTATTATTATTATTATTATTATTATTGGCGACTTACGTAGTAAATTGTATCATCGTGAGCTCCGCAAAGGTTTGTTATTTCCGTTTGTTAAAAATTGCCATTTATGGAAAATGTTATTGTTAACTGTTTATAAGCGAAAATACATTGTTTTCCGAAAAGGACACCCAAAAAGATTGGGGCCTTGTGCCCAAAATTTAAACATTTATAATTATCAAAAAAATTTCTTTGAAAAAAAAACCATGGAAGTCTCACAGCCACACGAAGCTGACAGCCTTCCTCATTAACTAACACCACACACCGACAGCACCATTGTAAATATTACTACGTTTGCCAACACTAAAAATTTAATCAGTAGCAATATGTTAAATTTGTCTCAGGCAGACATTCATTTCCCGCCATTACCAATGACTGCAGGTGTTAAAGCCGCCACCACCACCACCACCGCGACAGCCACCACCGCCACCACCACCGCGACAACAGAAACAAAAGGAAAACATAAATCAACTCATGATGTCGAAATGTTTTCAACCAAAATGGACTCTTCCACACCAAACACCACTGACGTCACCACCACCGCAACTGAAACTAAAATTAATAATAACGAAAATAACGATAACAACAACAGCAACAATGACATAAAAAAACCACCCTGAGTTTTGCCAGAGTAGCAAAACAGTGCGAAGCATTTACGGTAACTCAGGAGGAATTAGAAAATGCCCCCAAAATGTTAAAGAAAGATGGGTACAGGGTCAGCCTCATCCCCCCCCCCCCCCCACACACACACCTAATAAAATGGAGCATCGGCGCCTATGCACCGTGTCGTATCGGACAATTAATGTAAAATCGCGCCAATGGAATGGGCATCCGAGTCCCAAATTCAAAAAGCTTTGGGACATGTGTGGGCAAGAAAAACCCACATCAGACGTGGGCAGAAGTATGGAACCGTGGACGTGTTCTTTGAAACACCAGAGGAGGCTAGAGAACACTCCATGGCCCCATTAAGAATGACGACTTCACACTCGTCCCAAGCTATTGTGGCCAGAGACTCGTAAAGATCAGGGTGACCACGTTCCACCGGCCATCGAAATTCCCTGGTAATAGCGGCCGTCCTCGCCGGCATCGAAGACAACACCAAGATAATAGCAATAGCAAAAGAAAAGCAGGAGAACTGGTCCGGATCTGGGATGGAGCTCCTGATCCAAGCGGACCAAAAATGCATTGAGGAGATCCCAGAGGTAATAGACATCACTGACGGCAGCCACCTCACCGTAATTGTCGAGGGCAGAAGACCTAGGTGTGTCGTTTGTGGTGAAGGAACCCACCTAAGGGCTTTCTACCCTCAGGCTAAAAGGTTGAGGCCACTTCTCCTACAAACACCAGTAGCAGAGATGGCAGCAACAACTGTAGCAGCAACAACAGAAGCAACTATAACAGCAACAACCCCAGCAACAGTAGCAAAACCAACACCACCACCACCAGCAAAACCAACACCACCACCACCCAACGCTTCAGAACTAGCACCAGCGCCTACACCATCCACCACGCCACAACCAAAACTAACGCCTGTGGAGGATTTTCCACTCCCCGGCCTATCACAACTGGAGACAGATTGTGACGACGAGGAGTGGGAAACGGTATCAGGAAAAAAGAAAAAAAGAAACCAAAAAAGAAAAAATTCTCTTCCTTCCCCCTCCAAAAACAAAATACAGAGGGAAACAAATAAATTAACTAACAAAAAAGTTAGGACAGATATGCCACCATCCACACCAGCATCACCAACCCCAAACACCAACACCATCACCATCATTAACCCCAACATCGCCATCACCTACGCCACAAAAGTCACCAAAATGCGTAACAGAAACAGGCCCACAACAAACGCAAACAAAACAAAACTACCAAAACGATACACACTACACAGCATTAAATTTGAACAACAACCAATTATTACACTACATCCAACACAACACCAGCATCACAGAAAAAGACTACGCAACAACCCAAAAATTCACACCACCACCACACATACAAATCACTCGCATCACAGAAAACGTACATGACACTGAAACAAAAATTCCCCAAAGACATCGGAGACTTCCGACAAGCACTCTCCAGAAGGATTTATAAGGACATCCTTCCTAAGGAGGCCACAAGCAGTGAAAAGAATGGAAAAACCGTCCCTCCTCTATGAGAAGTAAGGTAAGTGGTCTTTCCCATCTTTTCCACTCCATTTCAACATGACCTCACTCAGAATTGGCAGCATAAATGCGCGTGGCTTGGGGTCGTCATGGAAGTAAGGCCACCTGCTCAACGACCTCAGGTCACTAAACATAGATGTAGTAGCCATCAGAGAGACCAGAATCTCCGAAGCACGGGCCTTCGCACCGATCTTCGGCGACTACGATGTGTACGCATTTCCCAGCCGTCCGGGATCGGGGTTGGAGTTGCTGTGCTTTTTCGGAGAGGTTTGGATCTTGCCATACGGGCCATCTTCCTGGACCCAGAAGGTGAGTTGGTGGTGCTGGACGTGACCAGCGGAGACGGGCAAGCTTTCAGGTTAGTGGCCGTCTATGCCCCGACAGGAGCAAGACGGCCTGATTTCTTCCGGCGTCTGGAGACCTTTCTTGGAACGTCCCGCTCTTTAGGGTTAGTGGGCGACTGGAACGGGATCTTAGATGCACGCTTGGATTGTGTGGGATTAGTGAATAGAAAAGGAGGGTGCAAGAGTCTCAC
The DNA here is from genome assembly GCA_964016885.1 of Eledone cirrhosa. Lineage (NCBI taxonomy): Eukaryota > Metazoa > Mollusca > Cephalopoda > Octopoda > Eledonidae > Eledone > Eledone cirrhosa. Next base: position 195,908,951 of record OZ024743.1, read on the forward strand.
GGACCTGCTCAGGCGTTTTCAACTGTCTGAGCTAACGATTGGATTTCCCGAATGTACCAATGTGGACTTGGACAAATTGCATAGGGTCATCCAGATCATATCAAGATAGAGTATTTTGTAGGGAAATAGATAGGTCTAGCGTAGGATGTCCACAATTCAAGATAGTCAGCTACACGGACCACAAATTCGTGATCTGTGTGCTTGACTTAGATAGGCTTCATAGACGAGGACCCGGCTACTGGAAGCTAAACGCTTCCTTACCAGCGCGCAAGGCTTACAGAGACCGGATTAGCGAACTAGTTAAGCGGGCGTTGACGGGGGCCATCGTCAACAACAAGTGGTGGTTTGCTCTGAAAAGAGCAATTAGAATAGAGTCCATTAGGTTTAGTAAGGCTTTAGCAATAGAGAAAAATAGAGCAGAGGGAGAATTAGTTAGAAAATTAGACGAGCCGCTTTGCAAAGGCATCGCGACCGACGTACTTGCGGCGAAATTGGCCCTTGACCAATTCTTCAATGGAAGGCACGAAGGCTGCGTTGTCAGAGCTAGGATGCGTGCTCTCAGACACGAGGGGACGAAAGCCGTTCAATGGGCCTGAGTGGCGGAGGCGGGTCGTGGCAACAAAGCCACGATCCGGTCTTTGGTGGACCACGACGGGCGCATGCTACTCGAAACCGGGCAAATGTGTGAAGCTTTTCAGCGACACTTCGCTCAACTGTTCGAGGGCAGTGGCGGGCCTGATCGGGGGATGGACTTTAGTGTCTACCTCGACGGACTGCCGCGGCTTTCGGCCACTGAGGCGGAGAGTTGCGAAAAGCCGATAACAACCGCTGAAGTACGGGATGCAATGACTAGTTGCACAAGGGGTAAATCGCCTGGTTTGGATGGTCTGCCCTATGAACTTTACGTACAAATGCCAAACTTGTTCGGAGGCCTCTTGGCGGACGTCTACTGCAACTGGCAACAGAACGGGAGAATTCCCAGCTCTGTGAGCCGAGGAGCGGTGGCGTGCTGAGAAAGGATCCGAACAAGGGGGATAACATAGATAATTTTAGGCCCATAACTCTGCTAAACACAGAGTTCAAGATTTTGGGCAAGTTACTAGCAAAGAGGTTGGCGCTTGTCGTTGGTGGTCTGGTGGGAGAGGCACAGACATGCGCCATTCCCGACAGATCCATCCACGACTACCTCCACCTCATGCGATACATCGTAGAGAGGGTAGCTAGGGAACCTGGCACGGGGGGGTCTTTGATCAATTTAGATCAGTCGAAAGCCTTCGATAGGGTCGACCATCGTTACCTAGCGGCAGTCCTGAGGGCGGCTGGCTTTGGGCCCGTCTTCAGAGGCTGGATCGCTGCCATGTACAGCGACATCTGCTCTGTAGTGAGAGTGAACGGTCACGTTTCGGAACCGTTCAACATCATGCGCTCGGTCCGCCAAGGATGCCTCCTCTCGTCCCTATTGTACGTATTGACTCTCGAGCCATTACTGCACAAACTGGAGACGTTGATGGGGGGTCCCGCGCGAACTAGGATGCGGAAGATCCGTGTCAGCATATGCCGACGATGTCACCGTAGTGGTGTCGAACGCCAAACATATCGAGGCGATCGGCACTACACTAAGAGAATACGAAGCGGTGACAGGAGCAATGATTAACCAGGAAAAGTCAATGGGCCTGCAGCTCGGCACCTGGAGAGGCAGGTCCATGCCGTCCAACAGCGTCGTCGGGCGCTGGACGGACGGACCGGTTAAATTGCTAGGGGTCTGGTTCGGTCCAGACCTCCAGACGGACAAAAACTGGGACGAGGTGACGAGCAGGGTGGCTTCTCTCACCCAGAAATGGGCCGAGAGGAAGCTATCCCTGAAAGGTCGAGCGGAGGTGGCGAATGCGTACATCGCATCCGTCATGTAATACCGCCTGACCGTCATACCTTGTCCTAAGCCCCGCCTGACTGCGCTGGAGCGTTTGCTCTTTCGCTTCTTGTGGAAGGGACGCGCTCCGATGGTCAGGCGGTCCATCTGCTGTCAACACCCGCTACGTGGAGGGCTGGGCATGCCGTGGCTGATGATGCGCAGACACGCGCTCAGGCTACGACATCTCCACCTCTTCCTCGACAGTGATCAGGTGTGGTCGTCGTTTGCTAGACACGTTTTTCCCCAGCTCGTCTCCTTGACGGAGCTGCAGTCCTGGGTCAAGCGAAGACCGAGAGGGAGCGCTTGGAGACTGGAATGTCTTCAGGCGCTCACAGCCCTCGACCAATCGGGCAATGTGATCGGTGGAAACTCCACCTTGGCGTTCTATAGGGGATTAGTGGAGGGGAAGAGCGACGACGTACTTGGAGAAACTCTAGGCGTCGACGAAAATCAACTAGCCAATCTCTTCGGAAGGACTTTCGGGCCGGGGCCTATGGACAACTTCCAGAAATCCCTGGCCTGGCAGTGCTACCGAGGAGATTTGCCAGTTCGGGATAAACTCTACTGGCATGGAGGTGCCGTCAGCCGGGCATGTCCGAGATTGCGCGCAGGGCGACGAAACCGTCCTGCACGCACTCGTCCAGTGTCCGAGCATTGCTGACTTGTGGGTTTATGTCGAACACCTGCTGTCACGTGTAGGACGGATCCAGCTATCAGCTGAGTCCATCGTGAGGATTGCCCCGCCCCCTTCCTTTAGCCGGGAAGGGCAGGCAGTTTTTATCTGTCTGGTGGCCATGGCGAAAGAGATAGTATGGTGGACACGTTTGAAAGGGCTGAAGAGGAGCACTTACGTCTTCGGTGATGCCCTGATTAACTTTTTCAAATTTCATCTGAAAAGGAAAATCAGGGTAGAGAGGGAAGTGCTCTCTTCCCAGCATTTTGTTGAAAGATGGGTGAGAGAAGCAAGTATGGCCCGAATGAATGGGCCTTCTCTGAGTATGTGTCTGTAAATTAAAGGTGGAAAACTGGGAGAGGGCACTTGCCCTGGTGGTCAGGGCCACTGTGGTCTTTTAATGGGCTTTCTCCACAAATGTCCCTCGGAAGTCTCCCCCCTATTGGGGAATTTTTCTTTGTTATTTTATTTCATCCTCTGTTTTTTTTTACACGCAGAAATGCCCATGTGTACCGTCCTGTACTGTCCTTAATGTCTACTTTATGTAAACCCTTGTGGTTAATAAAGAAAACATTATTATTATTATTATTATTATTATTATTATTATTATTATTATTATTATTATTTCTTCGGTAGCTTCTTCCGAGTTTCTAATGCATCATCCGTTTTCCCTCTGTGCTTCTGAGGTGTGTGCACTATTGTGTCTTCTTAGTTATGTGGATTACAGACTCCTCCTATTATTCTTTTGTTTTGGAGTTTAGGGATTTGTTATGGAATTTCATATGATATTTCAGTCTGTTCTCTAGTGGGCGATGTGTATAATGGCAATTGTGTTATTTTGTCGTAGAATATATGTTATGTATGTTTTCGTTATGTTTTACTATTGTTTCTTCTGTCTTGAAAGCATTCTACTTAATATGTGTGCAGTACATCGTAATGTTATTTTCTGTATTTTAGTTATGTTTCTATTTGTGTGAATTTTTATCATTCCCAGTACACCTATTAAATGTTTGTTTAATAGGTGTACACTATTGTTTGTTTTGATAATTTATATTCAGGTTATTTGTATCTCCAGATCTTTATATTTGAATCATTTTTTCCTTGCGAAATATATTGCGCTCTATTGCGAGAAGTACGTCGTTTAGAAGACATTTCCTTTCCTGGTGTTTTTGACTACAATACAATGTCGATTAGCCTTGATATCTATGTATGCATTAGCATATCACAGACTATAGTTGACATATTTTCTGGTGTAAGACTACATCAACTATTTGTTGGAATTTCCTAACGCTAATATAATTCAGGTGTAATCCAATCAGTTTGTTCAACTATTTTATAATTAATATACGTATTGTAGCAGGTCTTCATAAGAGAAGTAGATTTTACATTTTCAGGTTTCCCCAATTATCTTAAAGGAGAACTTGCACAACACGCTCCTGGGGTTGAGGGTTGTACTATCTACGGGGTATTAAACAACCCATTTGTAACGCCAACCTCCTATTGGGATTTCGATTGTTGAATTTGTTTGTTTAAATGTTTTTTACACGATTGTATGTAAAATCCCCGGCATATATCCTTGTATTGCCCCCTTTTCTTGTGCGCCCTTGTGGCAAATAAAGAAATATATCTTAATAAGCTTATCAGTTTATGTAAAGACCCTCTTCGGTGATGAATGATCATGGGATTTGCACCTAGAAAGTTTCCCTCCGAGGCACAAGTCCAGATAAAGTTGTTTGTGGAAAACCAGCAGTCGCCCATGCTTATCAGCCTCCTCTCTTCACGTCACCGATGCAAGCCCAATGCTCTAACCACTAAGCCATGCGCCAACATCAGTTTATATATATATATATAGCCGTCGAAACGGCTTGAGCTCTGCCGTCGGAGTTAAACATTTTCATAAATATATATATATATATATATATATATATATATATATATATATATATATATTTATAATGTGTGTGTGTGTGTGTATAATTATTATTACTATATATATATATATAAATATATATAAATACACACACACACACACACACACACACACACACACACACACACACACACACACACACACACACACACACACACATGGCAAATCACTGACGAAGGACTATTTTTATCATATGTAACCCATGTGCAACCACGCAGTATTCTTCTTTCTTCTCATGCTTTTTATATATATTTACCTCGGCTGCGTTTGTCTGTTTCTCTCTTACTGCTTCCCCGTTCTCTCTGTTACTCTCACCTTCATTCGCCGTCTCTGTCAGTTACACTTTCTCTCGACTGACCTCTTCCTCGCACTTCCATTCACTCACTCTCTGTTTCTCCCCTTCTCACTTCCCCCCGTTTGGCTAGTAGTGGGTTCTCTTCTTGCTCACATCTCACTCACGTCGGACGGTCTGTACCTTGATCGCTCATGAAATCCACCCAGCTTATGCTGACCGAATAACCATGTTGTTTGTTTATTCCCATCTTTGCGTTGCTTTCATCCTTCTATATTGTTTACTTGTCTCACCCGCTTTACGCGATTTACTTGTCCCAATAGCTTTTTTTAGTTATTGCTCGCACCAACCTGGGGTATATGATTTTTAATGCGATGAAATATCAATGATGGTTGGCAAATCACTGGCGAAGGACTATTTTTATCATATGTAACTCATGTGCAACCACGCAGTATTCTTCTTTCTTCTCATGTTTTATATATATATATATATATATATATATATATATATATATATATATATATATATATATATATATATATATATACACGGGTGTATATGATTGTGTATAGAAGATTATATTAATAAGAGGAATTCCAACTTTGTCTGATTTACTCGTTTTATTTACAATCCTTTAAAATTTATAATGGTATTATAATGAAATAGTATGATAGAATATTAAATTATAAGTTTTAATTGAACAAGTACTTTCATGCTTTCGCAATTTTCAGGTTCATAATATGTGGTGACAGTCAAGTTTGCAATTTTCAACTGTAATGAGATGGGTAAATTTTGTACCTTATATACAGTGAAAAGTGGCTCCAGAATGCTAAATCTTGCAAACCGTATTTCGACCAATCGGTGTGTAGTTTCACTGAATTACTAAAGCTGATTGGTTTAAGCGTCACGGCTGGTTGAGCATGTCTAACGACCAATAATTAATCCTATCCAAAGCATCAATTGTTTTGCTATTTTTAGAAATGATGAAAGTAACATTTTCTAGTAATCATCACCATCAACATCACTTGTATTATTATTATTATTGTTGTTATTGTTGTTGTTGTTGTTGTTGTTGTTGTTGTTGTTGTTGTTGTTGTTAGTGGTCGTAATCGACATGGTCGTAGTCATAGTCATAGTAGAAGTAATACCCCTAAGCGTTATTATTGTTCATTTAGCTTGGGTTTGAATTTATCAATAAAATTATTTTCTTTGATTTTTCTCTTGATTTCACTTGGGCTGTGTAATTTGTAGAATGGGAATATTATAAATATTCCCTGACCACATGTTGCTAGATGGTTACTTAGGGGTATCTGACGGACATTTGGGTCTCTGATTTGCTGACGGTGTACCCGTGCACGTTCCGATAATGCATTTCCAGTTGGACCGACATATAGTTCTTCACAATTCGGGCATTTAATGCAGTAAATTAGATTTCTGCTTTTGCAGTTCATATTTGCATTTGGGAATATTTTTCCAGTTTTTGTTTTCATATATTGACCGGCGTGTATGGATTGACATGTGCCGCATCTACTATCATTGCATTTAGATACAGTGAATGATTGGTCTTTGTTGTTAAGGTCAAACTTTGTTTTTGTTAGTAATTGCTTCAAATTTTTCGGCTGTCTTTTACTAAGAGTCAAAGATCGATCTGTGATTAAGCCTTTTAATTCATTACTTTGAGCAATGATCGGTAGGTTTGCTTTGGCAGTGTTGAAGATATTCTGGTGACATGGGTTGTGTGTCATTATAAATGGTATGACCAGTTCTTGGTTTCTTCTTCCTTGGGTTGTCCTAAGTTGTTGTATAGGTATTTTTATAGCCCGCTGTATGCCATTTTCTATAAGTAGAGATGGGTATTTTTGTTTGAGCAAAAATTCTCTTAGTTCTGTTAGGCGTTTGTACCTGGTATTCGTATCTTCTACAATGGTACAAATTCTTCTGGCTAGGCAGTATGGGGTGTTGCGTTTTGTATCAGGTGGATGGCACGACTTAAAATTCAGATATTGATGGGTGTCTGTGTGTTTATAATATATATCCGTGGTAATGGTGGTGTCGTTTTTTATTATCATTATATCTAGGAATGGTAATTTGGTCCTACTCATCTCTTTTGGGAATTGGAGAGATGGGTGTAGGTTATTCAGGAGGATATTGAACTCATCCGGAGTATCTAGAGATTCTGTCCAGATGATGAAACAGTCGTCAAGGTATCGCTTCCAAGATTTTTCAATGTACTTTCTAAAGTCAATACTATATTTTTCCTCTATTTCTTGGTAGAGTTGTTGTTCTAAGTATCCCATTACAGAGTTCGCGTAAACGGGAGCAAACTTCGTTCCCATCGCTGTGCCTCTAATTTGGATGTAATTCTTTCCATTGAAGAAGAAAGTGTTGTTTTCCAGAATAAGTTTAACTGCATCTAATATAAATGGCGCTGTGAATCTGATGGGAATCACTTCTCTATGTTTTTCCACCCAGTATTTAACCGCCTTTATTCCTAAATCATGTGTAATGTTGGTGAAAAGGCTTACCACATCAAAACTAAGTAGAAGTGAATTCGTTTCCGTGGTTTTGGGAAGATGGGACAGGAAGTCGATATCATCCCGGATGAAACTGGGTATGTGAATACATAGTGGTTTCAAAATAATGTCAACAAAATTGCTTAGACGGTGGGTAGGGCATGTTGGACCAGCTAAAATAGGTCTAAGTTTTAAGTCTTTTGGGTGTAGTAATTTAATGTACTCACTGTTTTGTTCTCTTACTGCCAGTTGGATTTCTTTTGACTTATGAACTTTCGGTAGGCCATACAGGTTGCTGGGTTTTGGCTCAAAATTGGTGATGTCTCTTTCCTGATCAGTAAGTGAGTTGTGGTATTTTGAAGCCAGGTTGTTGATCTTCTTCATGATGTTGTGGTCTATATTTGACGGTATTTCATGATAGAATGTTGTGTCTTTCAGTTGTTCCTCAACCAAGTCTTTGTAGTATTCAGCATCCATTATAACAACTGCACCCCCTTTATCTGTTTGTTTAATTATTATTGTTTTATCATTTTGTATACGTTTAAGTGCAGACATTTCTGATTTGTTAATGTTTGGCCTAACATTAGTATTACGTCTAAGAGGATATATGTATATATACACATATATACATATATATATATGTGTGTGTGAGTGTGTATGTGTACGTATATCAGTGGGGGGATATGTGTGTGTATATTACATATGTATGTATATATATTAGTATATGTATTATTATCGTATATGTATAATTATATATGCGATGGTATGTATTTCTAGGTATATTATCTGAGTTTATATGTATGTGTGTGTATTTCTGCGTATGTTTGCGTGGGGGCGTTCTCAGTAAAACTCGATATCTGTTGAAACAAAATACACTGTTATTTAAATCAGAACATAAAATTGGCGTTCGATTACTGAGATAAAATCAATATTGACTTTATTTATTGATCTTTGTAAGTTCGCACCCTACACATTCGGGTATATCGAACATTAGCATAGCTTTACCTTAATAGCATATGTTGCTTCCCTTGCTTTTGTCTTTGTTAAAATAATTTCTATTATATAATGTGTTACTTCTGAGCCAAATGGATATGTACCTCGCTCCCTCTCTCTCCCCTTATCTAGCTATCTTTCTATCTTTCAATCTATCTATATGATTAGATATTTATTTATCTATCTATCTATCTCTCTGCCAATATATCTATCTGTCTATATATTTATCTATCTATCTATCTACCTACCAACCTACCTTCTTACACACCTATCTATCTACCTATCTACCAAACTACCTACCTACCTACCTATCTATCTATCTATCTGCCTATCTGTCTATCTATCAATCTATTTTTCTATTTATCTATCTGTCTATCTGTCTATCTACGTATCTATCTAACTTTACGAAAGTTAAACCAATTTCGTATACGTCATATATGTGTGCGCATGAATCCGTGTGTGTGCGTGCGCCCGTACGTCCTTGTACGTTTGCGTGCGTGTGCCTATGCATGTGCGGGCGTGTGCATGTTTTATATTGAAAACACGAATGTTATACAGAAACTGCGTTATATGACAGCTGCAGCTTGATAACATTAGCCTCCCCTATACTAGTAACTAGTGTCGGCCGGTGGATGGTTTACGAAAAATATCCCCCCAAAATGCTGGCCTAGTGCTAATACTAGAAAGAAAGAATTATGTTATTATGCTAGTTTAATTTCAGCATTATTTCGTTAGTTTCGAATTCAGTAGGAATGAATGAAAACATTTTTGTTAATTTAAGTTACGAAATGCAGTTTCACTTTGTGTTAAAGAATTGTAATGATATATAATACAAATTATAGAATATATAAACACATGTTCATCTGTTAATAAATAATTTTCCCATGTAAATTTCAGAATACACAAAGTAGAACATATTTTAATCTTTATATTATATACACGTTGTAATAACGGAGCTTATCCTCTTCTAATATGAATGAGTATCAACTGTTGTTCTTCCATTAAGAAGATTGTTTGAGTGATAACCTATATTAATTAACCAAAATTAATTAGTTTAGTCTTACATATTTTGGTGCATTATGAAGCGCTAGTTATTTTAATTTCAAACTGAGCGCATAGCCTAAATATTTGCTACAGGAATAATTCCACAAAATCAAAATTATGTGACATATGTGAGGTTAAGCTGAGCAGTATTATTAGGTGTCTATGTATGTAAGGTCACGTAACTCCTGATTGGGTCGTATTTACGATGACATACAGTGACTCATGAGCATTTTAAAACTTAGCGGAGCCTATCAGCTCTCACCAGGTTTGAACAGAGCCGATTTCGTCCTAAGAATGAGGGAGAGACTGATAGAGAGCAAGGGAGAAAGACATACAGAGGAAGACTTGATCCAAGTACTGAACTGGTGATTTTTTTTATTGACCTCGAAATGGTGAAAGCCAAAGTTGAGCTTGGCAGGTTTTGAACTCAGAGAACAGAGAGTTACAGCGAATACCGCAAAGCATTCTAATCAACGTTCTAATGACTCTAATTCGCTATCTATTATTTTTGGTTGATAAAATAGAGTACCAGTAATGTACTGAGCAATTGATGGCCTTGTGCCAAAATTAGAAACAATTATTATTGTCAGTATCGGTAGAGGGTCTGACGCCACACTTTGCAGCAAAAGGTTACGGCCCTTTATGGACTGAGTTCAAATCCCACCGAGATTAACTTTGCCTTTCATCCTCAAGTGCTCGATAAAATAAAGTGCCAGTAATACAATGGTATAATTGCTGGCCTTGTGCCAAAAGTAGAAACTATTATTAGGTTTACCACCCGGCAAAAGAAGACCGTGGTGTTTTCGTAGCACCAACATAGTGAGGTTGTTTTCATGAATCAGGAGGTCTACCTTATTTAGCGGTCTTTTACAATTCGATGTAATTAAGATAGCCATATTTAGGATATTCTCTGGTCGAGGATGAAAAGTTACAGACAACTAAGAACAACAATTTCTATAAACTGGAAAGACTATCAAAACTATCAACGGGGAAAATAACTGTAAACCCAAAGATAAAAATGATATAAAAGGTTCTACAAAGATTACGTTGCCCATATAGGTTAGATACAGTTGACTGACCCCAGAGAATAGATTTGGTGGTGATGAAATTCATAAACAATGAACATTCAGATATAGCAAAACATAAGAATTTTAGTAAAAGAAAAAGAAAAATACACATTTTGAAAGAAATCTATATACATATAAATGTGTGTTTTTCGATTTTTAAAGTAAGGCCGTGTATATGTAACTATGTAATATAGTGCAAATCGATACATATTGAGAGAAAACCTAGTTGCTGTTTATTATCTGTGTAATTGTTTGTGCAGCAATATTGAAGTTTAATAATAAAATCTAATACTAATAATAATAATGGCTCCCTCATATGGATAGATATACAAATGAAAAGGGGGAATGACGAGAGCAAGCCAGTGAAACAGAAAGAGGATATTGCATAAAATGAATCATTATAGACTGTGATTTTGATCCTATCTATATGTTGGCAGAACAATTTGTTGGTTTATTCCAAATATTTAAAATAATATTAAAAACAACAGTAGCCATTGTAATAATATGATACCAATTACTAAAACAAACATTATCAAATTGTATATGTCTATTGTATAACGACCTTGCCCCTACGATGGATTTATATAAATTTGTCCAGCCTGCATGAATAGTGTGAAGGCACGTGACCTAATGGTAAGGGTGTTGGACTTACGATCATAATGTCATGGATTCGAATCCTAGGCTGGGTTGCATGTTGTGTCCTTGAGCAAAACACTTTATTTCACGTTGCTCCAGTAAACTCAGCTGAAAAAAGAAATGAGTACCAACAATAGCAAGGGGTTTAACAATACGATGGACTGGCGTCCGGTCCAGGGGGGAGTTTGTACTTTTAGTCACTTCATGCCACGGAAACCGGGATAAGCACCGGCCTGATGAGCCTCCGGGCTCTAGACAGACTTTTTAGACATGTAATATAACCACTATCTTTTTAATGTTTACTGTACTCTATGTGCAATCTGTTCTTAACAAAAGCAAAATCTTTAGAAAGTGTTTTGAAGCATTTCTGTGCGCCTTTTTACTATCTAAGTTCAAATTTTATCGAGGTGGAATTTTTCTTTCATGCTTCCATGGTCGATCAAATAAAATATTATTATGTAATCGAATTCTCTCTCCCGACCACACGTTGCTGGCCCTGTGCCAATCCTAAAAGGAATTATCATTATGGCAGAGCCATTAGATCGTTGCCCAATGGCTTAGCAGTATTTGTTCTGATTCATTGCGTTCTGAGTTCAAATCCCGCTGAGGCCATTTTTGTCTTTCATCCTTTCCGGGTCGATAGAATAAAGCACCAGGATAGAACGGGGGTCGATTTAATCGACATTGTTCATCCCTTCAAATTGCTGGTCTTGTACCGAAAGCAGAAACAAATAATAATTTTTTCTACTTTTGGCACAGGGCCAGCAATTTGAACGAAAGTGGAAAGCCGATTAGATCAAATCCAGTACTTAACTGGTACTTTGTTTTATCAGTATCAGAAGGATAAAAGGCAAAGTTGACTTTCGTGGAATTCAAATTCAGAACATACGTTGTTTCTACTTTTGGCACAAATAGAAGTACAATTTCATGTTGCGCCGCTCGTTATAAAGATTGGGGTTACAATATATGTAGGCTTGAAAAAGTTATATAAAATGAGGGCATGGGCAAGGACGATATACAAGAGACAAATAAACTAGTAATATTTTTGTCGTTTTTTTAATATTTGTAATTTCAATTGTTGCTGCTGTATTTAGTATTGTTTTAAATATTTCGAATTCACCAACAATTAGTCTCCAAATATATAATTTAGCTATAATTCCATCAGCCATTTCGACAGCTGACGAATAAACAGCTGACAGTTCAGGGTCAGAAGAGTGTTTTTACTGGTCAGTTATGGTGAGTTCCATTTTCGTTTTAATCTCTGAGCAGCTGCGATTAGTCCTGTCTTTCCTGACATTTTTACAGCTGAATATTTTTAACCCTGTACAGTAGCTCGTAAGGCCAGTCCGCCTCTGCCATCAGCTCTCTGAAATATTTCATGAGATCGTTCGTAAAATCAAGCCTTCTTATCATTTGTCATTGCCATTGCTATGACCTTCACAAATTTATGAAGAGGTGATATCTTCAATGTTTCTGGCAAGTTTACTTCAGTTTCTTATTTTTTCACCTGTTCCTCCGGGGGCAGAATATTGTTATACAAATAACAGGAAGATTCCCTACTCATGTGGTTAATGTATGGCCTGCGCTTCTTAATAATATCCCATATGTGGGTTTTCAATTCACATTGTCTTGAACAAGATATATCTGAATGCAATTGTAGTTCTCGCCCAATTTCCTCGCATAATTTCTTTTTTGCGTAATGTTGTTTGTTCCCGGCTGATGTATGATTGTACTTATTCTATTGTGCCAGCCATGATGCTGATATCTAAATGTATCTATGCGCTTACGGCTCATGCACATATTTTATTTATGTCATCCTTTTCCATGCTACTGTTACTTTTACTGTATTTGTTGTCAGTATCTGTCATTAATGTCACTTTCGCCACTGTTGCTTTTATTGTTGTTCAAGTCATTATCGCAGATGTCTACATTACCATTATCGATTTAAAAAAATAATAAAATCTTCAACAATATTGTTCATGTAAGTGTTGTCGCTGTTGCTCCTAAGGCGGACAATGTTGCTAGTATTTGAGCTATATATTTTTATAATATTCAAAATATTTTTCTTTCTCTTTCTCTAAAAGATTAAGCTGGCTACAACATTATGGGTATTATTTTCCATCGACACCTCCATGGACATGTTTTAATGGATTCCTGTCGCGAAAGCAGAAACAAATAACAATCAACAGTAGTTATTCCCTGATACGAGGAATATAAATAACAATTCAGCTCTCCTTTTCATTGATATAAGAACAATAAGAAAATACATTTGATTTACATTAGAGAAAATGAGTCAAACGGGAGCTCCTTCTCAAAACTACTGTCTTTCGAAGACTAATAAAAACAAAAAATGCAGCAGCACTACTACTACACTTGCTACTATTTCTATTGCTATGGAAGCAGATCCACCGAATAAACGAAAATGTCTCTTCATTTAGCAGAGCTAGACAGGCAATAGAGAAGCGTGATAACGAGGTAGAGGGTTAAATGTAAGACGCTCCCCAAAATACGGCGACCAAGATTAAAGAGGAGAAAGGCCTCACAGAAATACAGCTACATGCTCGCATTTCCTTTACTGCATATCTGTTCGCATAAATTTGATAAAAACATTAAAAAGAGGGCAAAAATATACCATACTAATGGTGGACAACATAAAAGGATATCTCATTCAAAAATGGTAAAATGCTGGTGAAGACAACATTAAGACAACATTAACATACTACTAACGAATAAAGGCCCTCTGTTTTTATTTGATTAGTGAGGTAGAATGCTAAACCAAAGTGGCTGAGGATCCCACCAAAAAGTGGACCGAGATTAAAGATGAGAAAGACTTCAAAGAATCACAGCTACACGCTCGTATTTCCTTAATTGTTGAACTGTTCACGCCATTTGATAAAAATTAAAACAAATATAGGCCAAGATATTGTGCCAGTGGTGGACAAAGGAAAAGGTTATATCAACACATTAAAAAATTGTAGTGTTGGTAAAGACAACATTAACATGCTACCAACGAACAAAGGCCCTCTTTGTAGATTAGATTAGCAAGGTAGTAAATTAATGGGAGAGATTATAAATGTTAGATGTTTGGTACAGTTGAAAAGGAAAACTACTGTAAGTAGGTAGTAACTGCAGACAGATTTAATCCAGAAGAGAACTTATTTGATATTCTAGTATAGGTTTGTAGAAAGGACTTCACTTTGTAAGTGATACGGCTGAAATTGACCAGTTCTTAGATATTAACATAAATATTACATTGTTTGAACTATGATATATTGTTTGAACTCAAAGCATATGCGATGAGCCTTGATAAGAGAGGCGTGTCGTGGAAAACTGAACCATGGAAGGGTACCAAAGTATTTGTCATTATATGATTCAAAGCGTATATGCAAGGCTTTTCAGTAACAACATGTCAAAATGTTCTGGACGATTTAAAGACTGTTGACGGTTGACTTTGTTGCCTACCTCGACAATCTGCCGCAGATCAAAGCGGAAAATGACATACATCAACCCTTGAATTTTATATAGTGTGTATATGGTGTGTATAAGCAACATCATTCTTGGCGAGACACTGGACATCGACAAAGTCCAACTAAATAGTTTATTTTTGAAAACATGTGATTCGTGGATTGCTGTTAAGGTTCATGAATCCCTCGCCTGGCAGTGTAGTTAGGACCTGTATCGAATTAAAAGTACGCTCTTTAGTGGTAAAAGTGTTATGTGAAAGCAAACAGGACGAAACGTGATCTTTAAAGGGTTTTATGAAGGTGCTATCCTCACCAAATTCCTCGCCACTCCTTTCTACTACAAGTATCAACTAATATCTTCTGGGAACAAAGTATTACAGAATTAAGATTTGTTTAATATACAATATTTATAAAGCACAAGTGAATTAGGACTGCAACCTAAAACGTCCACCTGCCCCACCCTTGTAGCATATTTCTAATTCATTTTAACATTACAGCTTTAGTCGTTCCTAAACTCACATTGGCTTCAACAAGCGTTTATATTTCTTCTAATTCCTTACCATATTATTTTATTCTTCTCCCCTCTCACATAGACAAACGAACACTAACTTATTCTATGTGGATTTTTCAATCTCTCGCATATATATATATATATATATATATATATATATATATATATATATATATATATATATATATATATATATATATATATATATATATATATATATATATATATATATATATATACAGCTGTGCCCGCCTACACACATCAAATGTTGATCATTTTCTTTTTCCTTGCGACAAGTACATTTACACTATGATTATATTTATTTCTATTTGCTTTGGATTACTCATTCCCGTCATAGATACACATTACATTCCACGGACGTTGGACTTTATCTCATCCTTTCAGAAGGTCTTCAAAATTCGTTTTATTTTTTTTTTTTTTTTCTGCTGCAAAGCATAGTTGAGTGCGTTGCATCTGACGGGAAAATTGCTGTTTGGAAAATTAAGAGAAATAACTACTGGCATATGCCATTCAGATAACTATTTGACCTTCTTGTTCGTTTTAAATCATAAGTCACGTCCACCTATTACAGCTGATATTGGCGACATATTTCTTCTATTCACCAGCTAAAACCTTTTCCCGAAATTATTAGTCTCTCCCTCATTATTCAGCACACTATCATAGGTTGTTTGGCTTTTATTTCCAATCTAATTCATGCCAATACTAATAACTGTTCTTATCTACTTCTTTAACTTTCAGTCTATATTATTATTTGCCAGCGGCTTATGTTACTAATTGACATTATTTAATGCTATTTTCTAACATTTCTCATCAGCGTCTACATACTTAAAGTGCATGCATCTACTTGGTCCAGCTAATTGACAAAACGTCACTTACTAACACATTTAACCTCCAATTTACTGACGTGTCATATCCTCATTATGCCTAATCTACTGCTACTATAATGGCTTCTACTCACCAGAAGAAACTAGTTGCATACTGCCGCCTATAAAAACCATCTGATACGTTCTCCTCCCGTTCTGCCGTCATCCATATTGTCTCTTCCACACTAAACTCCGACGTATCCAATATTTTTATTGTCTTCTCTTCCGAATGTTTGCATTTACACAGAAAAAAGGGTGAATGACAAGGTAAAATAGATTCATCATACGAAAAGCATACAGGACGGAACGTGAACTTTAAATTACATCAGACAATTAGCAGGAGAGAAACAAGAATATAGAACGTTACCTCAAACTAGCTAGCTGAAAAAGAAAGCTTGGGAATTGTCTTAAATAAAGAAGCCAATTAATAAGTTGTAGCAAAGATGACTCATCAAGGAACACAGCGCCAAAGGGATGACATGTGACATTCAGTCAGTCAATATGGCAGACTGAATGAGTTGGCATTAATCCAAACGAAACTTAAGTATCTACATATGCCACTGTGTGTGTGTGTGTGTGTGTGTGTGTGTGTGTGTGTGTGTGTGTGTATTCATGGTTTACAAAAGTCAATGATGTTATCTTAGCGATCTCCGGCCATGAATCGCTCCCTCGGTTGAGAGTGCACACATAATAGTTATATAGTGAGTGCAGCAGTTGTGTTAAGGTTAAGATAGGTCATGTATCTAGCTCCTGGGCTGATTTCGTTTCTGTGCAATATTCTGCCCAACAACGGTTTTTAAAACTGCAGTGTGCAAAAATTGCTTATTATCAGCAGATATTATGCAATTGAGCAATTGTACGTCTTCAGCAGATAAACACCCAACTCAATAGATAGGTTATTTGTGTATGCATACTACCATGTATTACTCCGATAATAAATCTAGCACTCCTACGCTATCATGATACGTGACCTCTAAAATAGAGGCGTAAGATACTCCCTGACAAGCAAATCTCCAAAACTGTTGATTGTTTTTTTCTCATTTCTTTCGTTCCTTCCTCTACTCACTCTTTATCTTTCTATTTTATCTTTTAATTATAATTCTATCTTCTGATAAAGGAATAGGCTCCGAAACTTTAAGACAATGTTCTTGTTATTTCAAGCGTTAAACTAATATATTTGTTTAATGTACTGTGTCGTTTGTTTTGTTATTTGTTTACTTTTTACACACACACACGCACACACACGTGTGCATATAACTATATATATATATATATATATATATATGTGTGTGTGTGTGTGTGTGTGTGTGTGTGTGTGTGTGTGTAAACATATATATATATATAATAAAAGTATGTGTTCCTACATGTAAATAATACACATAGGGATACAAGTATAGTCCGACCGTATGCAAGTGTGGTTCAATAGTAAGTTAATAAATTAACAAACCAGAACATATAAAATCAAGGGAAAGCAAATAAAGAAAAAATGTTTAAATAAATTTCAAAAAATTCACTGTACTTACTATACGTGCCTTTAGCGCTGTTTCAGATCTCAAAACAAATAGATAATCCAAGCGGATTTTCATTGAGAAAGAGATCCTCGTCAGAAGGTTTTTCTCTCTTGGAGAAAATAATATTCCCGAGTTCAAAATACAAACTGGCGACATACAAAACTGCCCCCAACAAATGAATGATGAAACAATTTTGTCTAGTACCTTCTGACGAATATCTCTTTCTCAATGGATATCCGCTTGGATCATCTATTTGTCTTGAGATCTGAAACCGCGGTAAAGGCACATATAGTGAGTACAGTGAATTTTTTGAAATTTATTTTTAAATGTTTTATTTATTTGCTCTCTCTTGATTTTATATATATATATATATATATATATATATATATATATATATATATTAATGAAAATATAGAAATTATTGTGAGCAAGAAGCCAACGTTTTCAGATAAACAATCTTGCTAAACAAACTAAACAAATTCAGAAACGATATATATATATATATATATATATATATATATATATATCGTTTCTGAATTTGTTTAGCAAGATTCTTTATCTGAAAACGTGTGTTGAAACCGATATTGTTATACTTTGGGAGCGTCATGTTGCCAATAAGAAGCACACGCACCAGTTGCTTTCACTCCAATTTATTATAAATTAAATTAAAAAACTTTTCTATTAAAAAAAATTTTCTAAAAATTTTTTTTTTCAAATTAAAAAAAAAAAAAGTGTATAAATTTCCGGTTGGTTAGTTGGTTGGTTCCACAACCGGACGGTTATTCATATATTGTCAAAGATCTTTCGTCACACATTCTGTGACCTCTTCAGTGACTGGGGATTCTTTTCTTTGTTTTGTGCCTCTCCTTTGTTCTATCCTACGCCATCTTGTTTTTGTGTGTGTTGTGTGCTTAGTTTGCGCATGTGTTACATCCGGGTGTCTGTGTGTGTTTTTATTTGAATATTTATTTGTTTATTTACATGTTACTGGTTCGTTGTTTGTTCTATGTGTGTGTGTTTTCAT
Organism: Eledone cirrhosa; assembly: GCA_964016885.1. Classification (NCBI taxonomy): domain Eukaryota; kingdom Metazoa; phylum Mollusca; class Cephalopoda; order Octopoda; family Eledonidae; genus Eledone; species Eledone cirrhosa. The sequence continues at coordinate 195,927,405 of OZ024743.1, forward strand.
TTTGTCCTTAATTGTAAGTTGTGATGTTGGTATTCCATTCATGTTTTCTATGTAATTTTGGTTGGAGTTCATTTATGTTTATTGCCTCTGTGATTTGTCTAAACATTGCGTCTTTTCTGTGTGTAGATCTTATTTTTATTTCTATGTTCTCTAATTCGCCCTTATGTTCTATTTTAGCATGTTGGTGGAGTATTGATGATTCTTTTCTATCTTGAAGCTCTCGCCAGTGTTCATTTAACCGTTCTCCTATGCTACGAGCTGTCTCACCTATGTACACTATATTCTTATCTTTACATTGTCCTTCAGTAGATCTTATGCTATATACTATGTTTCTAGTTTTACAGTTAATATGGGGTCTTAGTTTACAGATTATGCATTTCTTACAAGGGGGTCTTTGAAAGGGTATGTATTACTAATAAGTGTTTTTATGGAGGTACCTGGTCTTTCTACTATCTTAATATTAAGTTTAAGTTTATCTAAGGCCCTTCTAAATTTGTAAGCTAATTCACCTCTAGGGGTTGTATTGATGAACATTACACTCTGGTATTTACTGCTATCATACCATGAGTTTATTCTATTATCCTTATTCCTAGTTCTTTCTATTCTATTCCAAAATTTGCTCCTGTACAAGGGGCAGGTCCCATTTGTATCATTATTTACCATTTTTTCCCATTTGGTTCTAGCTCCTCTATATACTCTGATTTTATCTCTCTGGTCCTAACCAGTCAACTGCATACGGTGGATGAAGTGTTGTATCTGTCTCTCTCTAGTTCTTTGGGGTTGCACATGCGGGATACGTTTCTCATCACCCGTACAAAATCCGCAATCAGTATGTTGATTTTGGTGTGATCCAAAACACCTGAGTTTAATTTTTAATTTTTAATTTTTAATTTTTAATTTTTAATTTATAATAAATTGGAGGGAACGCAACTGGTGCGTGTGTTTCTTATTAGCAACATGACCCTCCCAAAGTATAACAATATATATATATATATATATATATATATATATATATATATATATATATATATATATATATATTAAAATAACAGATTAAAGTTTAAGCAAAGAATAGCTATTTCACCCTTACCGGGATCTTCTGAAACTAAAAAAATCAATTTGTGAACGCAGAAGTAAATATTTCGCAAAAACTTGCAACCGAAGGAAAATAGGAAGACGATTCTTTGCTTCGTGAAGACGTTCCCTGGCAATGAACGGAAAAAAGCGAAGATAAGACGTAGTTATGTGGAGTGATGAGAACAAATACACGTAAAGACAAAAAACCAATTTTATGGTATATATGGGGTCGTAAACTAATATTCTATTTAGGAAACCGAATGATTCAAGGCTTCGGAGTTAAGAATAATGCAAATAAATTAGTAGAACGAAAATCACAGAGGTTATTAAAATCATGAAATAATAATAATAAAATATATACATACATCTCTATAAGTACATAAACGTGCATACGCAAAAACACCCGCCATGCATGCATGTACATGCGCGTACATATAAACACGCGCACACATACATAAACCCACGCGACACATGTACCCGCACACATACGAATGTATACACCAGATACATATAAAAAATATGTGTTTGTGTGTATATATATACATATAATTATATAAACGTATATAAATATACACACATAAATACGTATATAACACACACACACATACCTACAGCTAAATGCACATATGTCCACCAAACGTACATATACCAAAACACAATGTACACATATATGCACACCTTACAAACACGCATATACACACAAACAGAAAATACACATATACACATAACCATATACACATATACCAGTATATATAATATATAGACCTATAACAAATACAAGCATATATACATACGTGAAAGTATACGTACCTCCACAAAACATACATGTAAGGTATATTTACCTATACAAATAAGTAATGGTATAAACATAAAATATAATTAGCTACCACATCAAGACGTAAATTATCGGCGTATTGTTCGTACTATCCGTTAGGGTATAATGTGGGGCTGTAATACAGGAAAGCTTTATGCGATTTGTGTTTACAAGCCGGAATTGCCTCAGATTTTTTGTTTAAGATATGATCATTGGCGTAGAAAATTTCCAGGGCTTCAGCGGCGCAAAGATCGCATGGTCTTTTATTTCCGTCATACGATCTAGCTTTAGCTAGGATCTCCCAGTGTAAACTATATTGGCTGTGGTTGTCTTTTAAACTCCAGATATAAGCTGAAAGTGACCTCATATTCCTTCTTAAAGGGTTAAGAAAAGAATGGTATCTGCATGTAAACACGCTGCTTGAATCTATTGGCGGTTAACCCTATGTAGGCCCTACTAGACGTGGGTGTTTTGACCTTACATTTGTAGACGGTGCTACTGGAGAGGCATTTCCGAGATAGAGGGCAATCAACCCAATTCCTACAATTACAGTTAGTACTAACTACAGGGTTGCACGTGTTCGTACGGCTAGGTAATTTAGCTAAATTTGAAGCAGTGATCTTATGTGCAAAGTTAGGAGTCGTAGAATAAGATATTTTAATGATATTTCTATTAAAAATGTTACTATGTGCTGAGGGGAAATGCTTCTTAATAAGGGAGAGAAAGATCTTAGCTAATGGTGTGGCCGGCTCCATATTATATGGTGGGTTATACCATATAATGCGTCGGGATCTATTTTTCCTAGGTTTATTCTCATACTTAGTACATGCTACCTTAACGACAAATCCACTCCGAGCAAGAGATTCATTGTAATATGTGGAATGGTCGATGAAAATATGCTCGTTTGTAGATTGAAACGAAAGCCTCAAAGAAACATTTCTTACCAGGTTCTTG
>OZ024743.1:195932749-195940249 GCA_964016885.1 Eledone cirrhosa
TCAGACTGGCTGATCAGTCAGATCTTTATATTAGCAGATTCACTGATCAGCCAGATTTGAATATGAGCAGATATATTTTCACTAGTTCTGACAATTTGGCAGGTGAACAGTGAGCTGTACTGATGAAGGGTGATACCCAGAAACATTAGTGTCTACAGTTCTGTTCAAATGCCCACACAAGACCAAGAATGAAGGGTTCATTCTACTAACATGGCTATAAAATTGAGGCTTGTTTGCATAATTGCAAACGAATCGAATGTTATTATTAATATTCAAAAAACTCAGATTACATTTATTATATATATGTATGTATGTATGTATGTATGTATGTATGTATATAAATTAATTGTTAGAGAATACAATTCCGAATTCTTGAACAGTTGGTTTACAATTGTTTCAAAAATCATATAAAAATTCAGTTAATAAAATAAACATTATCGATAAGAACAGATTTTAATAAGACTGAACCAAGAAATGACCTCATCTTCTAAACTACATGTCACTGATGGTGGGGACTACATAAAACATAAAAAGCAAAGCATACCACTTATCATTCGAAGAACCAAAACCAATTAAAATAATTTTCAAAATAAATGAAGTTAAACTTTTAAATAATTTAAAGGTTTAACTTCTTTGAATTTAGAATGTATTTTAATTCTGTTTTGGTCCTGCGAATAAGTGGTATACTTTTCCATTCTCTGAATGGAGTTCTGAATGGAGTTCCACTGAAGCAAGAAGTTCAAGTATCTCCTATTCACGAGTGGTGGACGGCAGATTGCTGAATTAAGTGCAAGGATTGCAGGAGCTGGTGTAGTAATGCGTCAGCATTCGATAATCAGAAGAAGGTAGGTAGGTGTAAAAGCCAAACTCGCTATCTTCAATTCGGTAAATACGTAATGATGAATGGCAATTTAACTTAAGAGACAACTGTTGACTATTTTATTAACCCTCCATGGGTTTGTAAAGAGAAAGTGGATCCCCTTTGGCTGCAGTAAAGATTATAATTTCCTACTGCAGAAGACTACTGGGGAAAGCACTTCTAAAATGCTTATATAATTTCTTGTTTAACCCAGAAATTTGGGAATTGCCGTGGCTCTATATTTTCAATTTAACCTGTAAAATAAACACCACTTTTTTCCATGTCTGCACGTGAAACTTCAATCTAGACTTAATGTGTTGTAAAGTCTTCATATTCTCAGTGTGCCACCATTCACTGACATTGGAAAAGATAAGCACTTCTAGAATGTATATATGTAATGTTTTTACTTATATATATATAACCAGAAATTCGGAAACTCTTATTATAGTTTAGCTGATATTTTTGAGTTAAACTGTAAAATACACGTTTTTTTCTGTCTCTGCTCCTGATATTTCAATTCCCTCCTCATATGTTTCAAAGCCTGTTTTCATAGATTGCATCACTCCACCTACAAACTATTGAATAAATGCACTAATAATGTCATAAATACGGTGTACATAATAGTGCTTCTGTTGTCGGTTAATTCTTTGTAAAATTTTGACAACGTATTATTCTATTTGAAATATTAAACCTTTTTTATATCCAAACCAATTGGCTTTCTTTTCTATTTTATAATTTATTTATTTCAGCTATTTTAAAAACAGCTGCACTGAGGATATGTTGTGTTTATCTCTATGTTGTCAGGTACATGTCAGATTGGATCATCATTACTATTGTTCAACGTCGACAATTTTTTAAATCATTATCACTAACAGAAACAGCGACCTCATGGCGAATTTATGTTAGAATATATAAGGTGTGATTTTCTGTGTGTGTCTGTTTGTATGCGGGTAGATGTGGAAGTGTTTGTGTATATTTCGTATTGTATATGTATGTATGCATGCATGTATGTATGTATGTATGTATGTATATATATATATATATGTGTGCGTGTGTATGGATATGTATATATATATGTATATATATATGTATGTATATATATGTATATATATATTTGTATGTATGTATATATGTATATATATGTATATATATATATATATATATATATATATATATATATATATATATAGTGTATATATAAGGTTAAACAATAAAAGAAAAAGACGATGAGTGGTAGTTAATTCATCCGTTGATTTACGATCGTTTCAAATGGCAAAATTGATAGTAGTTACGCAACTTCATAAAATTAGCCACGAAAATATACCTATTCCACTGCCTATCCCTAGAACAATATATTTACCTCACCCCGCATTCCCCCAGACATATCTATATATATATAGTTATGATATTGTTTAGAAAACTTAAGAGAAACACAAACATAAGGACAATTCCCGCTCTTCGGCTCTCTGCTGTGGGTCACTGATGTTTCGACGCATTTAAGATAGTACAACTCACCAGAGTGCATTAATAACTACGAGGAATAGTTATTAGGGAAGAAAACAACAAAAAAAAACAGAGACGATAGCGAAAGAACGACAGAAAAGAGAATAAGCAGAAGAAAAACATACTTGAACCCATGACTCCTGCCAAACAAACCGTGCACACCCTCCAAATTCAGCAAATCAAACGCAGACCGCCCAACCTCCCAAACTCGACCACAATAACCACCTAATGGGGAAGACCTTATTAAGTCGCAGCTGTCATATTACGTAGTTTCTATATAATAGAGTCAAAACTATATATACCGTCATAATGGACAGAGCTAAATTTGGCGGGTTAGCAAAATTGTTAGATGATCAAATAATAGTTAACATTATTTGTTCTGATTCAAATCCCGCCAAGGTTAACTTTTCCTTTCATCCTTACGGGGTCGATAAAATAAAGTACCAGTAATAGACTGGGTGGTTGCTGGCCTTGTGCCAAAAGTAGAAACAATTATTTGTTCTGATTCTCAGACCTGCCAACCTCTGAAAACCCAACCGGGGATGACCATGAAAAAAATTGAAATGAGGCAAACTGGGGAGATTTTACATAATGAAAGCTATACCCATTTTCTCAAGAGAAGACATCTCTCACCCACCCTAAAGTGGGTGGGGGATCTCCCTGTCGGATGAGTTGACAGGTCAGAGTTCTTTACTAACTTATTTAAAATTCTATTGAGATCAACTTTAGCGTTCGTCCTTTCTGGTTCAATTAAATAAAGCACCAGTGAAATACTGTGGTTGGGATTATCACCCCCCCCCCCCCCATAAATTACTGACCTTGTGCCTAAATTAGAAACTAATATTGGTAGAAGGGTATACAATATATACTTTTAATTTGTTTGCATTTCATCTAACCCTTACGGATGATCGCAAGGTGTTTGCGTACAAGTATGAGAGTACCAAAATTAGAAACAGTTATTAGATATTCATTGTATGTGTTGCTTATTTGATAGGACACTATCGACATTTTAATTTTATAACAAAAGGTTGAATAGTTAAATCGAGGCGTTATGTCCACATTGAAGAGAAAGAGAAATGGAAAAAAAATCTGGTGACGTAAACAGCTTCAAGCAAGACTACAGGATTCATTTCTAAAAATAAATATGTCGATTGTAATATAAAATATTAACATTTCCAACTGATTGCGAAGTTATTTGCTGTTGAATCCAAATTAACTTGTATTGAGATTATTCAGAAATACAATAATTTTCAACTCTTAGAGGATCTGAATTTCACGTCGTGAAGCAACGAAACAGTTAAATTTTGCTACTTACAGCATTTAACTACATTTGCCTAATATTATAGGACAAGAGGCAGTGAATAGGCCAAGGTATTAAAACGTCGGATAGAATGCTTTGCAGTAACATTTCCGGCTCTCTGCGCTTTGAGTTCAAATCCCGCCAAGGACAATTTTGTCTTTCATCCTTTCGAGGCTAATAAAAAAAGTTCTATTCCGGTACTGGAGTTGATTCTCTCACTCTTTTATATATATATATAAAACGAAGGAGGTGTGGTAAGGAACCATATGGACCATAACGCACCAGAGTACTCAATACTTAGGGTAGTAGAGTGGGTAATAGGAAAATGTTTAACCCCGACAGCAGAGCTCAAGCCGTTTCGACGGCTATTTCTGGATTATATAGCCGTCCAGAAATACCCTTCGAAACGGCTTGAGCTCTGCCGTCGGGGTTAAACATTTTCCTATATATATATATATATATATATATATCTGTCGACCTTTCTCTGATGTAAATGTATTGTGTTCAAACCTGGAGAGGAGATGAGCTACGCCAGGTTTAGAATGCACATGACACATGTCATGACGGCGCCACTACGACTCCATCAACAGTTACAAGTCCATGCATATATATATATATGCACACACACACACACACACATATATATATATATATATATATATATATATATATATATATATATATATATATATATAAAAGGAAAAAATAATTGACACAGCAAATACATCTCGAACTTCTGTATGTTTTTGGCAGCACCCGACAGCACAAGAAGGCGAGATAAATTCATTTTTCTTGTTGTTGTTGTAGTTGTTTCCTGTCGTTGTTTTTGGTGTTGTTGATGTTGTTGTTGTTGTTTTTAGTGGTGGTGGTGGTAGTGGTGGTGGTCTTGTCTTTGCTGTTGTGGCTTCACATAGTTATAACTCCACTTTAAATGTCATACGTTAAATGAAGCAAAAAGATTTAAAGTCGAAAGTAATCCACACAAGTGTATTTACGTAAGTATATGTGCGTTTTTATGTCACATTACACGTATATATATGTTCGTTTCTTTTGTGTGTGTGTGTGTATATATATGCATATATGTGAATAAGTGAGTATGTATAAGGTTATCAAGATTGCCTGAGGAAAGTTGATACAATAAAAAAACGTAGAAGGTATAATTTTATTGGTTTGGGGATAAAATATAAGTGGATGCGATGTGTTAGGAGATATCGTCTAGGTGAACCGTCTGTAAATATCAAGCTGAAGCCAAAGAAAAACCTACGTTCTTTGCTATATTGGTCCACTCACACACACACAAGCACAAACAAACATATATACATACATAGACACACACACACACACAGACATACACACACACACACACACACACACACACACACACACACACACACACACACACACACATACATATATATAATATATATATATGCCAAAGGAAAACAGGAATAAGAAAGCAGACGACACAGTGCCATGAAGAAATATATCACTAGTTTCACGCTTGATATAGTAGAAAAAGAGTCTTAACGTTTTGGACTCTTGTCCTTCATCACAAAATAGAATGAGAAATTAAAGAAAAATAGTTGGTGATAAGGAAGAGAAATATAAAGGAAAAATGGTAGTATATATATATATATATATATATATATATATATAAGAGAGTGTACAAACGGCAGACAACAGAGGCCACGTGTTGTCCCTCTCCGACTAAAAACTTTCCCCATCGGAAAACCCCCAGTTGATGGATGCGAAATCCGAAATAAAGGGACAATTAAATCACTTCCAAGGTAACTCTATCTCGTGTTACTATATTTACAGTCTTTCTTACGTTCTTCTACACCCTATACGTCTCCCTCCACATTTCCTTTACATCTCTCTCATCACCACCTGATTCTGTTACCCGGAGATTTACCCATCTGCATTGTTGAGGCTTCCAAAACAACACAATTCTCTCTCTCTCTCTCTCTCTCTCTCTCTCTCTCTCTCTCTCTCTCTCTCTCTATATATATATATATATATATATATATATATATATATATATATATATATATATATATATATATATATATATATTATATATATATATATATATATAGTCACCATACTACTAATAATAATAATTGAGAAAATTAGGTAAAGTATACTTGCAGACGGTAAAAAGTAGACAGAGGTGATTCTGTCCACTTTTTCAGTCGATACACTTTTCTTGATTTTCTCAAATAGTGAACGACTATTATTATGTTCATTTGCGTTGGAATGCACACATTTCAAATTTTCCAAATGCTCCTTATGTTTGGTTACACATATATATGTATACTTGTATATATGAAGGCGTGTGGCTGAGTGGTTAGAGAATTAGATTCGCAATCGTAAGGTTGTGAGTTCGATTCCTGGACCAGGCGATGCGTTATGTCCTTGAGCAAGACACTTTATTTCACGTTGCTCCTTCTACCTGGAGTTGCGACCGATAGATAGTATTAGCAATTGGAAAGACAAAAGGAAACATTGTTCCCTCGGTCCGATTTGACGAAAGTCGATCGTTCCTATATATATATATATATATATATACACACACACAATATATTAACAAATGGAAACTATATTTATAAAACCATATTTATTTCATTATACATATTTCAAGGGCCACCAAGGCAAACTATGGTGAGCTTTCATCAGATAAAATATAATATAGGTTAGTTTTATAAATAAATATTGACATACTCTGGAAAAATACAACCATTCTGGTTGGAATCTCCAGGAGATTCCAACCAGAATGGTTGTATTTTTCCAGAGTATGTCAATATTTATTTATAAAACTAACCTATATTATATTTTATCTGATGAAAGCTCACCATAGTTTGCCTTGGTGGCCCTTGAAATATGTATAATGAAATAAATATGGTTTTATAAATATAGTTTCCATTTGTTAATATATTGTATATTTACTCCAATAAAAATATTTTGCTTGTTGTATCCCAACAAATTAAATATAACCTCTACATATATATATATATATATGATAAAGAACACAAGAGCGTCTACAACATCAAAAGATTTTTATTGGCTTACAATGTTTCTTCCTTACGTAACCGTAGGATTCGTCAGAGCTATAAAAGGGGTTTGATTGGTGTTATAGACTCTACCAACCAAACATTCAAGAACAAAGAGTAAAGAGAGTAAAGAGCAAAAGTAGGGGACGATAAGTCTAATTTTGGTGCGGGAGGGTGGGGTGTGGGTCCTTGTTTACTAGCTGCGGTCATATTCATTCCCGGGAGTCGAGTGGTTAGCTGAACCATAGATGGGGTGGCGTCGATAGTATGGTGCAGAGGGTGTGCAGAGGCTACACAAACACAAAGGGCATACAATATAGTTTCCATTTATTTAATATCATTGAATATATATATATATAACGGAGGAGAAAGTACATGAGGTAATTAGAAATGGAAAAAGAGTAATAATAATAATCTATAATTAATAATGTATAATAAGGCATGGGGAAGATTACACTATAATAAGGTATAAAAGTAAGAATAAGGTAAAATATAAAGGAGGATAAAAGTGGAAATAATAAAGATAAAAAATATATATGTAAAAAATATATAGAGAATATATAAAGAAATATAAGCGAGTATTTGGAGGGGAAAACACAATTTAAAAGAACCGATTTTTTCAAATAAAAATAAAAATATTATAATTATGGGGGGAGAAAACGGGATAGAGAAATATGATCAAATGTGATTAGTTGAGAGAATATAAGATGATAATAGTTATGTCAAGTTTATACATCTTAATAATAAATAATCTGTGTATCAGATTAAAAAGAACCTTCAATTCACTT
>OZ024743.1:195945249-195947749 GCA_964016885.1 Eledone cirrhosa
GTAATTGCTAGTGATGTGTGATAGAGATGGTGTTGTTATTGTTAGTTGTTGTTGTTGTTTTTGTTGTAATTGCTAGTGATGTGTGATAGAGATGGTGTTGTTATTGTTACTTTTGTTGTTGTTGTTTTTGTTGTAATTGCTAGTGATGTGTGATAGAGATGGTGTTGTTATTGTTACTTTTGTTGTTTTTGTTTTTGTTGTAATTGCTAGTGATGTGTGATAGAGATGGTGTTGTTATTGTTACTTTTGTTGTTGTTGTTTTTGTTGTAATTGCTAGTGATGTGTGATAGAGATGGTGTTGTTATTGTTAGTTGTTGTTGTTGTTTTTGTTGTAATTGCTAGTGATGTGTGATAGAGATGGTGTTGTTATTGTTAGTTGTTGTTGTTGTTTTTGTTGTAATTGCTAGTGATGTGTGATAGAGATGGTGTTGTTATTGTTAGTTGTTGTTGTTGTTTTTGTTGTAATTGCTAGTGATGTGTGATAGAGATGGTGTTGTTATTGTTACTGTTGTTGTTGTTGTTTTTGTTGTAATTGCTAGTGATGTGTGATAGAGATGGTGTTGTTATTGTTAGTTGTTGTTGTTGTTTTTGTTGTAATTGCTAGTGATGTGTGATAGAGATGGTGTTGTTATTGTTACTGTTGTTGTTGTTGTTTTTGTTGTAATTGCTAGTGATGTGTGATACAGATGGTGTTGTTATTGTTACTGTTGTTGTTGTTGTTTTTGTTGTAATTGCTAGTGATGTGTGATACAGATGGTGTTGTTATTGTTACTGTTGTTGTTGTTTTTGTTGTAATTGCTAGTGATGTGTGATAGAGATGGTGTTGTTATTGTTACTGTTGTTGTTGTTGTTTTTGTTGTAATTGCTAGTGATGTGTGATAGAGATGGTGTTGTTATTGTTACTGTTGTTGTTGTTGTTTTTGTTGTAATTGCTAGTGATGTGTGATACAGATGGTGTTGTTATTGTTACTGTTGTTGTTGTTGTTTTTGTTGTAATTGCTAGTGATGTGTGATAGAGATGGTGTTGTTATTGTTGATGTTGTTGTAATTGCTAGTGATGTGTGATAGAGATGGTGTTGTTATTGTTACTGTTGTTGTTGTTGTTTTTGTTGTAATTGCTAGTGATGTGTGATAGAGATGGTGTTGTTATTGTTGATGTTGTTGTTGTTGTAATTGCTAGTGATGTGTGATAGAGATGGTGTTGTTATTGGTACTGTTGTTGTTGTTGTTTTTGTTGTAATTGCTAGTGATGTGTGATAGAGATTGTGTTGTTATTGTTGCTGTTGTTGTTGTTGTTGTTGTTGTAATTGCGAGTGATGTGTGATAGAGATGGTGTTGTTATTGTTACTGTTGTTGTTTTTGTTGTAATTGCTAGTGATGTGTGATAGAGATGGTGTTGTTATTGTTGCTGTTGTTGTTGTTGTAATTGCTAGTGATGTGTGATAGAGATGGTGTTGTTATTGTTGCTGTTGTTGTTGTTGTTTTTGTTGTAATTGCTAGTGATGTGTGATAGAGATGGTGTTGTTATTGTTGCTGTTGTTGTTGTTGTTTTTGTTGTAATTGCTAGTGATGTGTGATAGAGATGGTGTTGTTATTGTTGCTGTTGTTGTTGTTGTTTTTGTTGTAATTGCTAGTGATGTGTGATAGAGATGGTGTTGTTATTGTTGCTGTTGTTGTTGTTGTTTTTGTTGTAATTGCTAGTGATGTGTGATAGAGATGGTGTTGTTATTGTTGCTGTTGTTGTTGTTGTTGTAATTGCTAGTGATGTGTGATAGAGATGGTGTTGTTATTGTTTTTGTTGCTAGTAATGTGTGATAGAGATGGTGTTGTTATTGTTGTTGTTGTTGCTAGTAATGTCTGATAGAGATGGTGTTGTTATTTTTGCTGTTATTGTTGTTGTTGTTGTTGTTGTTGTTGTCGTCGTCGTCGTCGTTGCTGTTGCTGTTGCTGTTGCTGCTGCTGCTGCTAGTGATGTGAGATAGGGATGTTGTATTGGTTGTTGTTATTGTAGTTGTTTGTTGCTGATGATGATAAATGATGGGTGATAGGGTTTACTTGGTTGTTGTTGTTGTTGTTGTAGTGGTTGTGATGTTGTTGTTATTGTTGTCATTGTTGTTACTGCTGCTGTTTGTAGGTATGTTTTGATTATTGTTGTTGTTGTTGTTGTTGTCGTCATCATCATTGGTGTTGCTGCTGCTGTAGATATGTATAGTAGGAATGGTCTTCTTATCGTTGTTGTCACTTTCTTTCTGTCTTTCTTTCTTGGTCTCCTACTCTTTCTTCAGCGTCTCCTGCTACTGTCTAATCTGCACTACCACCACCACCACCATCTCCACTTCCTGTCATTCTACTGTGACCTGCAGCGACACCTTCTCCGCCTCCAGCGATGTCACTTTGACTACAAGCCCTGACTCCGCTGCCCGTAATGCAAAGGTGAGCTAGATAGTCAAATGACTAGGCCCGATCCACCGCTTTCTCTTTGCACCGGACTCCTTCGAGA
>OZ024743.1:195960249-195967749 GCA_964016885.1 Eledone cirrhosa
GGTGGTGGTGAGTGTGGAGATGTTAGCAGTAATGTAGTGGTGATGGTGGTGGTGGTGAGTGTGGAGATGTTAGCAGTAATGTAGTGGTGATAGTGGTGGTGGTGGTGGTGAGTGTGGAGATGTTAACAGTAATGTAGTGGAGATAGTGGTGGTGGTGGTGGTGGTGAGTGTGGAGATGTTAGCAGTAATGTAGTGCTGATGGTGGTGGTGGTGATGAGTGTGGAGATGTTAGCAGTAATGTAGTGCTGATGGTGGTGGTGGTGGTGAGGGTGGAGATGTTAGCAGTAATGTAGTGGTGATAGTGGTGGTGGTGGTGGTGGTGGTGATGAGTGTGGAGATGTTAGCATTAATGTAGTGGTGATAGTGGTGGTGGTGGTGGTGGTGGTGGTGGTGAGTGTGGAGATGTTAGCAGTAATGTAGTGGTGATAGTGGTGGTGGTGGTGGTGGTGTGTGTGGAGATGTTAGCAGTAATGTTAGCAGATGGTGGTGGTGGTGAGTGTGGAGATGTTAGCAGTAATGTAGTGGTGATAGTGGTGGTGGTGGTGGTGAGTGTGGAGATGTTAGCAGTAATGTAGTGGTGATAGTGGTGGTGGTGGTGGTGGTGTGTGTGGAGATGTTAGCAGTAATGTAGTGGTGATAGTCGTGGTGGTGGTGGTGAGTGTGGAGATGTTAGCAGTAATGTAGTGGTGATAGTGGTGGTGGTGGTGGTGAGTGTGGAGATGTTAACAGTAATGTAGTGGAGATAGTGGTGGTGGTGGTGGTGAGTGTGGAGATGTTAGCAGTAATGTAGTGGTGATAGTGGTGGTGGTGGTGGTGAGTGTGGAGATGTTAGCAGTAATGTAGTGGTGATAGTGGTGGTGGTGGTGGTGAGTGTGGAGATGTTAACAGTAATGTAGTGGTGATAGTGGTGGTGGTGGTGGGGGGGTGGTGGTGGTGGTGGTGGTGAGTGTGGAGATGTTAGCAGTAATGTAGTGGTGATGGTAGTGGTGGTGGTGGTGAGTGTGGAGATGTTAGCAGTAATGTAGTGGTGGTGGTGGTGGTGGTGGTGGTGAGTGTGGAGATGTTAGCAGTAATGTAGTGGAGATAGTGGTGGTGGTGGTGGTGAGTGTGGAGATGTTAGCAGTAATGTAGTGGTGATAGTGGTGGTGGTGGTGGTGGTGGTGGTGGGGAGTGTGGAGATGTTAACAATAATGTAGTGGTGATAGTGGTGGTGGTGGTCGTGAGTGTGGAGATGTTAGCAGTTATGTAGTGGTGATAGTGGTGGTGATAGTGGTGGTGGTGGTGGGGAGTGTGGAGATGTTAACAATAATGTAGTGGTGATAGTGGTGGTGGTGGTGGTGAGTGTGGAGATGTTAGCAGTTATGTAGTGGTGATAGTGGTGGTGATAGTGGTGGTGGTGGTGGGGAGTGTGGAGATGTTAACAATAATGTAGTGGTGATAGTGGTGGTGGTGGTGGTGAGTGTGGAGATGTTAGCATTAATGTAGTGGTGATAGTGGTGGTGGTGGTGGTGAGAGTGGAGATGTTAGCAGTAATGTAGTGGTGATAGTGGTGGTGGTGGTGGTGAGAGTGGAGATGTTAGCAGTAATGTAGTGGTGATAGTGGTGGTGGTGGTGGTGAGTGTGGAGATGTTAGCAGTAATGTAGTGGTGATAGTGGTGGTGATAGTGGTGGTGGTGGTGGTGAGTATGGAGATGTTAGCAGTAATGTAGTGGTGATAGTGGTGGTGATAGTGGTGGTGGTGGTGGTGGGGAGTGTGGAGATGTTAGCAGTAATGTAGTGGTGATAGTGGTGGTGATAGTGGTGGTGGTGGTGGGGAGTGTGGAGATGTTAACAATAATGTAGTGGTGATAGTGGTGGTGGTGGTGAGTGTGGAGATGTTAGCAGTAATGTAGTGGTGATAGTGGTGGTGATAGTGGTCGTGGTGGTGGGGAGTGTGGAGATGTTAACAATAATGTAGTGGTGATAGTGGTGGTGGTGAGTGTGGAGATGTTAGCTTTAATGTTGTGGTGATAGTGGTGGTGGTGGTGGTGGTGGTGAATGTGGAGATGTTAGCAGTAACGTAGTGGTGATAGTGGTGGTGGTGGTGGTGAGAGTGGAGATGTTAGCAGTAACGTAGTTGTGATAGTGGTAGTGGTGGTGGTGGTGAGTGTGGAGATGTTAACAGTAATGTAGTGGTGATAGTGGTGGTGGTGGTGGTGAGTGTGGAGATGTTAGCAGTAATGTAGTGGTGTTAGTGGTGGTGGTGGTGGTGGTGGTGGTGGTGAATGTGGAGATGTTAGCAGTAACGTAGTGGTGATAGTGGTGGTGGTGGTGAGTGTGGAGATGTTAGCAGTAACGTAGTTGTGATAGTGGTGGTGGTGATGGTGAGTGAGGAGATGTGAGCAGTAATGTAGTGGTGATAGTGGTGGTGGTGGTAGTGGTGGTGAGAGTGGAGGTGTTAGCAGTAATGTAGTGGTGATAGTGGTGGTGGTGGTGGTGGTGGTGAGAGTGGAGATGTTAGCAGTAATGTAGTGGTGATAGTGGTGGTGGTGGTGGTGAGTGTGGAGATGTTAGCAGTAATGTAGTGGTGATAGTGGTGGTGGTGGTGGTGAGAGTGGAGATGTTAACATTAATGTAGTGTTGATAGTGGTGGTGGTGGTGGTGGTGGTGGTGGTGGTGGTGGTGAGTGTGGAGATGTTAGCAGTAATGTGGTGGTGATAGTGGTGGTGGTGGTGGTGGTGGTGGTGGCGCTGGTGAGTCTGGAGATGTAACAGTAATGTAGTGGTGATAGTGGTGATAGTGGTGGTGGTGGTGGTGGTGGAGGTGGTTGGTGAGTGGAGATGTTAGCAATAATGTAGTGATGATGGTGGTGGTGGTGGTCGTGAGTGTGGAGATGTTAGCAGTAGTGTAGTGGTGATAGTGGTGGGGTTGGGGGTGGTGAGTGGAGATGTTAGCAGAAATGAAGTGGTGATGGTGGTGGTGGTGATAGTGGTGGTGGTGGTGGTGGTGGTGAGTGTGGAAATGTTAGCAGTAATGTAGTGGTGATAGTGGTGGGAGTGGGGGTGGTGAGTGGAGATATTAGCAGAAATGTAGTGGTGATAGTTGTGGTGGTGGTGGTGAGTGTGGAGATGTTAGCAGTAATGTAGTGGTGATGGTGGTGGTGGTGGTGGGGAGTGTGGAGATGTTAGCAGTAATGTAGTGGTGATAGTGGTGGGGGTGAGTGGAGTTGTTAGCAGTAATGTAGTGGTGATAGTAGTGGTGGTGGTGGTGAGTGTGGAGATGTTAGCAGTAATGTAGTGGTGATGGTGGTGGTGGTGGTGGTGGTGGTGGTGGTGAGTGTGGAGATGTTAGCAGTAATGTAGTGGTGATAGTGGTGGGGGGGGTGGAGATGTTAGCAGTAATGTAGTGGTGATGGTGGTGGTGGTGGTGGTGGGGAGTGTGGAGATGTTAGCAGTAATGTAGTGGTGATAGTGGTGGGGGTGGGGGTGGTGGTGGAGATGTTAGCAGTAATCTAGTGGTGATAGTGGCGGTGGTGGTGGTGAGTGTGGAGATGTTAGCAGTAATGTAGTGGTGGTGGTGGTGGTGGTGAGTGTGGAGATGTTAGCAGTAATGTAGTGGTGATAGTGGTGGGGGTGGTGGTGGAGATGTTAGCAGTAATCTAGTGGTGATAGTGGTGGTGGTGGTGGTGAGTGTGGAGATGTTAGCAGTAATGTAGTGGTGGTGGTGGTGGTGGTGAGTGTGGAGATGTTAGCAGTAATGTAGTGGTGATAGTGGTGGTGGTGAGTGTGGTGATGTTAGCAGTAATGTAGTGGTGATGGTGGTGGTGGTGGTGGTGGTGTTGGTGAGTGTGGAGATGTTAGCAGTAACGTAGTGGTGATAGTGGTGGTGGTGGTGAGTGTGGAGATGTTAGCAGTAACGTGGTGGTGATAGTGGTGGTGGTGGTGGTGGTGGAGGTGGTTGGTGAGTGGAGATGTTAGCAATAATGTAGTGATGATGGTGGTGGTGGTGATAGTGGTGGTGGTGGTGGTCGTGAGTGTGGAGATGTTAGCAGTAATGTAGTGGTGATAGTGGTGGGGGTGGGGGTGGTGAGTGGAGATGTTAGCAGAAATGTGATGGTGATAGTGGTGGGGGTGCTGGTGGTGAGTGTGGAGATGTTAGCAGTAATATAGTGGTGATAGTGGTAGTGGTGGGGTTGGGGGTGGTGAGTGGAGATGTTAGCAGTAATGTAGTGGTGGTGGTGGTGGTGGTGAGTGTGGAGATGTTAGCAGTAATGTAGTGGTGATAGTGGTGGTGTTGGTGGTGAGTGTGGAGATGTTAGCAGTAATGTAGTGATGATTGTGGTGGTGGTGGTGAGGGTGGAGATGTTAGCAGTAATGTAGTGGTAATAGTGGTGGGGGGGGAGATGTTAGCAGTAATGTAGTAGTGATGGTGGTGTGGTGGTGGTGAGTGTGGCGATGTTAGCAGTAATGTAGTGGTGATAGTGGTGGTGGTGGTGGTGAGTGTGGAGATGTTAGCAGTAATGTAGTGGTGATAGTGATGGTGGTGGTGGTGGTGGTGGTGGTGAGTGTGGAGATGTTAGCAGTAATCTAGTGGTGATAGTGGTGGTGAGTGTGGAGATGTTAGCAGTAATGTAGTGGTGATGGTGGTGGTGGTGGTGGGGAGCGTGGAGATGTTAGCAGTAATGTAGTGGTGATAGTGGTGGTGGTGGTGGTGAGTGTGGAGATGTTAGAAGTAATGTAGTGGTGATGGTGGTGGTGGTGTTGGGGAGTGTGAAGATGTTAGCAGTAATGTAGTGGTGATAGTGATGGTGGTGGAGGTGGTGAGTGGAGATGTTAGCAGTAATGTAGTGGTGATGGTGGTGGTGGTGGTGGTGGTGGTGGTGAGTGTGGAGATGTTAGCAGTAATGTAGTGGTGATAGTGGTGGTGGTGGTGGTGGTGGTGGTGAGTGTGGAGATGTTAGCAGTAATGTAGTGGTGATAGTGGTGGTGGTGGTGGTGGTGGTGGTGAGTGTGGAGATGTTAGCAGT
This sequence comes from Eledone cirrhosa, assembly GCA_964016885.1. NCBI lineage: Eukaryota > Metazoa > Mollusca > Cephalopoda > Octopoda > Eledonidae > Eledone > Eledone cirrhosa. The sequence continues at coordinate 195,965,255 of OZ024743.1, forward strand.
AATGTAGTGGTGATAGTGGTGGTGGTGGTGAGTGTGGAGATGTTAGCAGTAATGTAGTGGTGATAGTGGTGGTGGTGGTGGTGAGTGTGGAGATGTTAGCAGTAATGTAGTGGTGTTAGTGGTGGTGGTGGTGGTGGTGAGTGTGGAGATGTTAGCAATAATGTAGTGGTGAGAGTGGTGGGGGGGTGAGTGTGGAGATGTTAGCAGTAATGTAGTGGTGAGAGTGGTGGTGGTGGTGGTGGTGGTGGTGGTGGTGAGTGTGGAGATGTTAGCAGTAATGTAGTGGTGTTAGTGGTGGTGGTGGTGGTGGTGAGTGTGGAGATGTTAGCAGTAATGTAGTGGTGATAGTGGTGGGGGGTGAGTGTGGAGATGTTAGCAGTAATGTAGTGGTGAGAGTGGTGGTGGTGGTGGTGGTGGTGGTGGTGGTGAGCGTGGAGATGTTAGGAGTAATGTAGTGGTGATAGTAGTGGTGGTGGTGGTGAGTGTGGAGATGTTAGCAGTAATGTAGTGGTGATGGTGGTGGTGGTGGTGGGGAGTGTGGAGATGTTAGCAGTAATGTAGTGGTGATGGTGGTGGTGGTGGTGGTGGTGGTGGTGAGTGTGGAGATGTTAGCAGTAATGTAGTGGTGATAGTGGTGGTGGTGGTGGTGGTGAGTAGAGATGTTAGCAGTAATGTAGTGGTCATAGTGGTGGTGGTGGTGGTGAGTGTGGAGATGTTAGCGGGAGTGTGATAGTTGCTTTGATGTTGTTCATGTTATTGTTGCTGTTAGCGTTGATGTTTCTGGTGGAGGAGTAGGTAGATGTTGTAGTATCGGTGATAATGGTGGTGATAAGCAAGTATCAATATTAATCATGTTAGTAGTCTTGGTGGTAGTAGTCGTAGTGGTAGAGCTTAGTGATGAGTTCGGTTCTAGTAGCGATGATAATATTGATTTTATGATTCATATATAGTAGTAGTAGTAGTAGTAGTAGTAGTAATGATGTTTCTACTTTAGGCACAAGGCCAGCATTTTGAAGGGGAGTGGAAATACGATTAAATCGACCACAGTACGTTACTGGTACTTTATTTTATCGACCCCGTAAGGATGAAAGACAAAGTTATCCTCGGCGGGATTTGAACTCAGACCGTAAAGGCCCGTAACTCTATGCCACAAAGCATAGTATCCGACGCTCTACCAATCCTAGTAGTAGCAGCAGTGGTAGTAGTAGTAGTAGTAGTAGTAGTAGTAGTAGTAGTAGTAGTAGTAGTGGTCGTGGTGGTAGCGGTGATAGTAGTAGTTGTTTTTGTTGTTTTGGCTGCAGTGATGGTGGTGAGGATGATACCAATATTGTACCCCAGTATTTAACTGGTTCTTCACTTTACTGACCCCCGGCGAGATTTGAACTCTGAGCGTAAGAAGCTAGAAGAAATACCTCCAGTAACTTAACAACTCTAATGATGATGATGATGATGATGATGATGATGAAAGTGATAACAATTTCTATTGGCGACGGTAGAAGTGGAGATAATGGTGGTGGTGGTGGTGGCGATAGTGGTATTGATTGGAGTGTTGGTGGTGTTAGCCATACTGATGGTGGTGGCGATACTGCTATTGGTTAGGGTGGTGTTGGTGGTGTTTGTGGTGGTGGCGATACTGCTATTGGTTAGGGTGGTGTTGGTGCTGTTTGTGGTGGTGGCGATACTGCTATTGGTTAGGGTGGTGTTGGTGGTGTTTGTGGTGGTGGCGATACTGCCATTTGTTACGGTGATGTTGGTAGTGGGGTGTTGGTGGTGGTATTGGCGGTGTTAGCCATGCTCTTTATGGTGGTAACCATGTTGATGATGGTGGGGTGGTGGTGTTGTGGTTGGTGGTGGTGGTGCTGGAGGTATTAGTCATACTAATGGTGGTGTTCGTCGTAGCCATACTGTTGGCGGTGTTGGTGGCGTTAGCCATGCTGTCGGTGGTGTTAGCCATACTGATGGCGGTGTTGGTGGTGGTGTTAGCCATACTGATGGTGGTGATAGTGGTGTTAGCCATACTGATGGTGTTGGTGGTGGTGTTAGCCATACTGATGGCGGTGTTGGTGGTGGTGTTAGCCATACTGATGGTGGTGGTGTTAGCCATACTGATGGTGGTGGTGGTGGTGGTGTTAGCCATACTGATGGTGGTGATAGTGGTGTTAGCCATACTGATGGTGTTGGTGGTGGTGTTAGCCATACTGATGGTGGTGATGTTAGCCATACTGATGGTGGTGGTGGTGATGTTAGCCATACTGATGGTGGTGGTGGTGGTGTTAGCCATACTGATGGTGGTGGTGGTGATGTTAGCCATACTGATGGTGTTGGTGGTGGTGTTAGCCATACTGATGGTGGTGGTGGTGGTGGTGTTAGCCATACTGATGGTGGTGGTGGTGATGTTAGCCATACTGATGGTGGTGGTGGTGGTGTTAGCCATACTGGTGGTGGTGGTGGTGGTTGTGTTAGCCATACTGATGGTGGTGGTGGTGATGTTAGCC
>OZ024743.1:195972749-195990249 GCA_964016885.1 Eledone cirrhosa
TAGTTTCCATTTATTTAATATCGTAAATATACTCCAAATACTTGTTGAGTGCTTTTATATCAGTTATAAATATTTACTCGTTGTAACCCAACAATTTAAATAAAACTTTGCATATATATATATATATATATATATATATATATATATATATATATATATATATAAATATATATATTTATATATATATATATAGAGAGAGAGAGGCGCTGTGGTGCAGAGAGCGAGGAGACCACTAATCATGAGAGTACTCAATGCATGGGGGAGATGCATAGCAGGTATAGACATTTATATATATGTAGACATATATATATATATATAAATATACATACAAATATGTGTGTCAGAAAAGTTCCAGGACTGATGTCACAAAAGATTTATTTCAAACCCAAACTTCACACTAAGAGTTTTCTCCTTCAAAGTAATCCCCCTGGAGTATGTAACTGTAATCTTAGCTCTCTGCAGCGATCAAACTTTTTCTTCATAATTGTATATACAGTCCTCTATTTCAGGTCGTCAAGCAATGAGCACAGAGCAACGAACAAACTTGTAGTTTCTGGTACGGTTGGAGAAAACTCCGCTGCAGCAAGTGTATGGAGATGAGACGATGTCACGCGCGCGTCTTTTTGAGTGGTGCAAGAGGTTTAAAGAAGGACGCGAGGACGTGAATATGACCCCAGGAGCGGAAGGCTCTCAACAACCAGGACTGAGGTCAACGTTGAGCACGTCAGGCAGATGGTGCGTAGCGATCGTCGGCTGACTGTTCGACTGATGGCAAATGAGCTGGGCATGAATCGGGACAGCGTCTGGAAGATTCTCACTGAAGATTTGGACATGGGGAAAGTCTGCGCGAAGATGGTGCCAAAACTGCTGAACGATGACCAGAAGGGTCCACGCATGCAAGTGTGCCAGGACATCCTCGAGCGTTTTGAAACCGAACCAAACTTGCTAGTGACAGTCATCACCGGTGATGAGTCGTGGATCGTCGAGTACGACTCGGAGGGGATCTGTTTTGAAGACGTGGACGACATCAAAAAGGCCGTGACGACGGAACTGCGGAGGATCCCGGAAGAATCCTTCCATGAGGGCATGCAAGCGTGGCAGAAAAGGATGGAAAAGTGCATTAGACCCAATGGGGATTACTTTGAAGTAGAAAACTCTTAGTGTGAAGTTTGGGTTTGAAATAAATCTTTTGTGACATCAGTCTGACACACCTCGTATATATACATATAATTATCTCTATATATATACACATAAAGCACGATAAAACTAAGTTTCACTTTAAAATGACTTCTTTATTGTTATTTTCACAGATGATCGACTTGAGATCTGGCTCAGGCCACACGTCCGAGGAGCAGATCGAGGTTGGAGTCAGGTCTATGACTTCCATGAAGAGTGTACAGGTGAAATGTCGGAGTAACGAAATTCATAACTTTTCTATCATACAGAATATTTTAACTCTACTTCCGTAACGTGTACACATTCTCACGACCGCCAATATCATATGGGCGCACACACACATTAACACTCATCTACATATATATGCAGGCTGTCCCCCAAAATATATACACACTTTTATTAGAATGCTGTTGAAGTGAGAAGTCATTTTCGGTCCCACTACACACACACACACACACACACACACATATGTATATATATATATATATAAATGTAAGTATGTATACGTACATACATATATGTATACAGGCGTACAGTGTGTGCATGTATATACATACATGCACATATATATATATATATGTACGTATGGGTTTACCGAACATTTATTATAATGTTCGGCTAAATTCGGACTGTTTGTTTACAAACAAACCGGACATTATAATAAATGTTCGGTAAACCCATACGTACATATATATATATGTGTGTGCATGTATGTATATATATACATACTACTGTACGCCTGTATACATATATGTATGTACGTATACATACTTACATTTAAGTATCAGCCGTACTAAGAGTGAGAAATGAAATTTCATTTCATTCTTCTCCATATATATATATATATATATATATATATATATATAACAAAGAAGATGTGATAAAATCCAGGTGGACCATAAAACACCAGAGTACTCGATACTTAGGGTAGTAGAGTGGGTAATAGGAAAAGAGTCAGGATCCTGACGGCTGAGCTCCGGCCCTTTCGACAGATAAATCCGAACTAACCCATACTGCTAGATTAGTTCGGATCTAGCTGTCGAAACGGCCGGAGCTCAGCCGTCGGGATCCTGACTATTTTTCCTATACACATATATATATATATATATAAGATACATACGTATATAGATACTTAAGTATAACCACATATATGTGGTGTCCATCCTGTACCAGTTTTGCTCGATGAATAAATGAATTAAATAAATAATCAATTAATCAGAGTTACATTGAAGTAAAATTAGTTAAATTTCTATCTATTTGCTCTTCACACTTATAATTATATATGTGCGTGCGTGTGAGCGGAAATATGTAAATGAATCCGACAAAGAAAGAAAGGAAAAATCTAATCCAACATATACAGTACACTGGTCTATTAGCAAAATTACGAATTCACTTTCTTGGCCTCCTGTCCATCTGAAGCAGGATATCCGGGAGGATACTAAGCTTCTCTTGTAAAGCTTCGATTGACTTCATGTCCTGGAATGATAAATGGGTACATAAATGGGTGCATCCTTGCTGAAGTGATAAATCGATGCAGCCCGACCTTCAACCTAAAGTGAACCTAGAATATGGTTATTATCAAACACTTCCGATAGAATAAAATGAATCAAAACCGCGGGAATTAAAGCTTTATTTGAAGTAAGAATTAAATCGTGTATCACGGAATACAATTTGAAATCCCAGTTTATGCTAGAATCTCTTCTCGCATGCTACAAATAATATTTTTATTTATGTTTAAAAGCATTATTGATCCATTGTGTTTCATTTAGTTGATCACTTCATGAGATCACACTTGGCTCACAATGCTCGAAGAAGAAACATATTTAAGCAAAGATGAATTTCCTAGGATCTGTTGAATTTTCTAAACACTGCTCATGTAGCTGTCCTCCAACGTTCAATTTAGATTGAAATGATGAACAAAGATTGTACTTTTAACCTGTCGATCCTTGATTGTTGGTGTAGGTTCGGCCAAAAAACAATATTTTAATTTTTGATTTTGACAGGGCAGATGTTCCATTTGAAGTAATAGTGATTGCTAATATAGACACAAGGCTAATGATTTGCGGAGAGGAGAAATTCGATTACATTGAAACAGTATGGGATTGATAGTTTATTTTATTGACCGCGGAAGAATAAAAGACAAAGTTGATGTTGGCGTTATTTGAACTCAGAACGTAAAGGACCGCAACTAAATGCTTGGAACCAATAGTAATTTCTAGCATTGGCACAATGCCAGCAATTTGCGGAGAGGGTAAAGTCAATGTTATTGATATCAGTATTTAACTGGCCCTATAATTTATGGAAACCTGTGATTCGAACTTGGGACGTAGAAATTCGTAAATAAATGCCACACAATATTTTGTTCGACTCTCTTATGGTTCTGCCAATCCACTCCTCTGAGTAAAAACAAATGAATAAGTAACAAATCTAATTGTAACATAACCAAACACTCCTGTTATTTCGAGTATACGAAAGACACACAATTGCTTCATGCCATATACACTTCACAGCTTCCTAGTGAGTACAATTCCCTTATCTTCGAACATACTGATTCAAGTGTTCTAACTTTTGTTGTTGAGTCACTAGTTTTGTGCTGACTATGCCCAGAAATATGCTTCATTTCAATCTATCCTCTCAAAATCTTAAGTAGCTTACAGAAACCATCCTTCTAGGTATGCTTCTTAATATATTTTATATACAACCAAGCCTATACGACAAAATCCTTAAAGGGGAACGTGACATTATTTTCTTTTACAATAGCTACAGATATAATCAAGGAAACAGTCTTAAAATTTCTTTTCCTATAAATCATATAACAAAAGCACTAAGAGCCGCTACGGATGTTTCACAATTTCCAATAATATTGTAATAACTGCATATTAAAGATCAAGTTTTCGCTTTATCTCAAGAAAATTTGAATATTTTCCGTTTGGTGGACAGTATTAAAGATTACACGCAAATTCACAATCATTTTGTTTTTGTAGAAATTAATTATGGATTCTGATTTAGGCACAAGGCCAAATGTTTGGAGGGGAAAGTCAATTATATTGACTCCAGTGCGTGACTGATACTTTATTTTATCGACCCTGTAAGAATGAAAGGCAAAGCTAACTTCGGCGGGATTTGAACTTAGAACGTAAAGGGTCATAAATATATGCCGCTAAACATGTTGTCGATGCTCTACCAGTACCTCTAAACCCCAGCACTTTTGCAGAAATTAATAATGGTTTCTTATATAGGCACAAGGCCAGCAATTTTGGGGGAGTGGGACGTCGATTAAGTCGACTCCAGTGCGTGACTGGTACTTTATTTTATCGACCCCGTAAGTATGAAAGGCAAAGCTAACTTCGGCTGGATTTGAACTTACAACGTAAAGGGTCATAAATATATGCTGTTAAACATTTTGTCCGATGCTCTACCAGTACCTCTAGCTCCAAACACTTTTGCAGAAATGAATAATGAAAAAAGTTATCAACCTTTAAAGTTTTAATATTTTAAGTAATTCTTGCCAATCAGATATACCCATACACTACAATCAGCAGAACAATAACAACTATACATACAATCGGGATAAGCGATGCCAACAATCAAAGCAGCCCTCAATCAACATGCAAAATTACATCAGTTCAGAAATTTACTTTAAAATCGTATACTGTTGGGAAAAGATCCAAAACTATTTCAGCTCTGACAATATATTGATCCACTATAGAGCCCAAATGAAACCTATATTGACTCACCATTTTGGAAATTCTTTATTAGCAGCTGAGAAATATAAGTTCAATTTTAATCTCTTCTTGCTACTGTGACCTCGAGTAGGAAATATTTACCTCTGCAGACCGAGAGAGTCAACAAAGGTTTGGGTATTGCCCCCCCCCCCCTCCCCTCCTATCTAAAGAATGCTGCGTTGTTTGTGTAACCTTAACTTTGTGAAAAATTGCTATTGTTTCCCTTGTTATCATAGCTATAGAAGTAGTTTACATAATTATTGACACTAGTCTGTGTATATGCACCGGAAATTGAGTCTATCCACCACTTTCATGCAAACCTGTTCCCACCTAACAATATTGGTATTACAGTAAACTTAGCTGACCTAACTATCTTTAATCGCCTCCACGTATTTCTGAGTACATTCCTTCCATTTTACAAGAATGACCACCACCGAAGACACCATCCCTTTGTTTACTTGCTGGCTAGTGGTAGTCTATAAAATTATTTTTTTCAACCTTTTTTTCTTTTTGTGGAATGAAGATTTGGAAAAAGTGTCTCTCGCCTCGCCTTACCTGTCATTTTAAACTACAAAATAAACACTGAAACAATTTAACTTACACCTGTTTTGTCAATGATTCCGCCCTCCTCGGGATGTGTAAATGTCAATACCTCCGAATACGTCATCAGTCATGAATTACTAGTGTGAGTGTGACATAAAACTATTTTTAGATATATGTCTGAAGGTAAAATTTTAAAATATTTTAGTTTATCTGTAGCTTAAACATACATTGGGCGAAATCAAACTTAGCAGCAATATAATATGTTCTCATGATGAATAAAGATAATTAGAAGGTCTTGAATAATTGTCCCCACTTATTAATTCAAGAAGAAATGAGAAAAAACAGACCTGTCAACTCTCCCCGACCGACGGGGACATCTTTGGGGTAGGTGAGAGATGTCTTCTCTAGCTTTCATTATGTAAAATCTCCCCATTTTGCCTCATTTCTCCCCGTTTTGAGACATTTTTTTTCATGGTACTATCCGTTTGGGTTTTTAGAGGTTGGCAGGTCTGGAAAGAATATTACTACACAATTTCATTCCCTTTCGTTAATTCTTCATATATAGACACCAAAGGTAAGACAACCAATGTTACGTTCAATTTTAGCTCCATGTTATCAGTTTAACCTCAACAGGAAGCATTATTAGAATAGTATTTAAAATATACGAATCTTTTCATCCATAAAATTTAATGGATTATTGTAATATGAGAATAAATGGCCTTTACTAGTATGGGAAACATTCTACAAATGCATATAATATTAGTGGTTATCTGTAAGATTTCCCCTACTTCTGATGATATGTTATTATAAATATTAGCTGTCAGCTTGAATTGATAAATAAATCAAATAGCAGAATTTAATGGTTTACAGATGCTTTTAAAATGAGATTTGCAAACTGTTAGATATGGTTACTGGAAGTTAACGCGCAGAGTCATATTTTGCCATAAGGTGTCTTCAATCTGTGCGCGTCTGTATATGCATATGCATATGAATCTACATTACATGTGTATGTGCGAATGTAACCGTATAATGCGTGTGGTCCATGCTAGCCATATTTTCATTGCCAGACTGAATTTAGTACTAGTTAGTACCCCCAAGAGATTGCCTTGTAGTATATACGATAAAAATAATATAAAGAAGAAAAACATCAAAACTCGCAACATCACCAGTAGCTTCTTTAAATAAAAAATCAAAAGCTGAAAAGCGTAAAGACAAAGTAATTCTAATCTAAACTATGAAATCTCATTCCTCATATTTTATACCTAATATTCCACGTTATATAATCATTCAAGCCTAGCATTTCAAGCTTTCATAAATAAATCAAGAGATAAAATAAACAAACAGCTTATTTTGACAGAAACGATTTTCCAAAGCAGCAAAGCAGATCAAAGATAGGGATACATTGCCTTTAAATTATGCCATATAATAGCAAACTAAACACACATGTTTATTTGGATGTTGCTTAACATATTTGTATATGGAAACTATTTCTAATGATAGTAATATTACGAGAATATAGAGGAAGACTTAAAGAGAAACACTTGTCTAACGACTTCAGACGAAGTCGTAGCAATCAAACCACCGAGAAAAAACAAACAAACAACAAATAAATAAATAAACAAATGAAGGAATAAATATCTGAATAATGAAAGGAAGAAATATATAAAATGGATAAAATATAAATAATGGATTAATATTTATAAAAAAAATATTATGGAAAGGAAGCTTGGTTTGAGTGAAATGTTTTAATGTAAGAAAATACATCAGCAGATGCCGGAAATGTAACAGGATGTGAAGAAGAAATTTAGTAGTCGAAGCAAACCTCTTAGATACCACCCACCCAATAGCTAACTCTGCATACCATTCGGGTAAGATGAAGTGCTACGGTAATTAGAACGTTTTTCTTTATTTTATTATTATTTCATTTTTGTCCTACACTGTTATATTTCCGCTAGAATTCGTTGATTCTATAGTTGCTCATGCTGCAACAAAGTTAAGCAGATGTCTCTTTCAGTTGACACCGGAACTAACATCACTTGATTAATTATACGCAGAAGATTCTTCCAACGCTATCTCTTATGATATTGACAAAAATATCGTCTGTATATTTGATCTAACATTTGTCTCTTATTATCAAAGTGAAATGCAATAATATTCGATACTGCCCTTTAATCTAAATTTGATATTTTCTGTACATAACCACCTCTTAATTTTATTTAATTTTAATTTTATTTAAAAATATTCCTTTATAAAAACAATATTTAAAAATGCATTAAATCTGTAATTATTTGCTACAGCTCGAAAGTTTTATCAAAGAAAAATAAGGAATTTCGACATATCGAACAGACTTCGAGGTATTTATTTATGTATATCTGTTTTTATGTATATCTGTTTTATTTTGTGTTTATCTTATTTCTTTCCTTATTTATATGCTTATTTTTTGTTTATTTATTTATATGCTTATTTTTTGCAGTTGCGAATAAGGAAGCTCAAAATTGTTACAAACACTAAAGTTTAAAATTGCGGATTCATTTTGAAAAAAAAAAGCTAAGAGCTAACGACAAACTCCCGGTAATACCTTTAGTGAGAGTGACATTTAACACTTTCAATACCAGCCCGCTAAAACCTGACTTTGCTGTTTAGGTGAAAAAAATAAATGAATAAAACCCATCGATTTTTTTAATGGTTATTGTTGAAATTAAAATTTTCCATCATAACTTTATATAATTGTTTCTACTTTAGGCACAAGGCCAGCAATTAACCAGTACATTATTGGTACTTTATTTTATCGACCCCGTAAGGATGAAAGGCAAAGTTAACCTCGGCGGGATTTGAACTCGGACTGTAAAGGGACGTAACTATGCTAGAAAGCATGGCGTCCAACCCTCTACCGATACTGCCAATTCACCGCCCATAACTTTATATAATAATCGTTTGATATGTTAACAGGTATACAATGTTAACAATTTAAATAATTTTACTATATCTCTCCAAATTCTTCAGTAATTAATAATGGTTTCATGCATAAGGCCAGCAATTTTGGGTGAGGGAAAAGTCAATTAAATCAACCCAGTGTATTACTGGTACTTCATTTTATTGACACCGCAAGGATGAAACACAAAGCTAACATAGGTGAAATTTGAACTCAGGACGTAAAGGGATATAACTATGCTTCGAAGCATATTGTTCGACGCTCTACCGATTCTGCCAAAAATAGCGTATTGTGTTAGAAATATGGCAATGAAGGGGCTAGAATATATAAACAGTGTGTTTGGGAAGTATGACTGCGGTTTAGATGTGTAAACTACATTGTGGTTTGAGAATTTGTAGGATTTTGAGGTGAGGATGGTGGAGATTATAACTAGGAAAATAGTATAGGAATTCGTGCCAACATTTATGGTCATGAATCTTGAGTGATTACCGAAATCATACGATCGCGAATACGAGCAGCCGAAATGGGGTTCCTCCGAAGGGTCTTTGCAGTAATGTTACTCATTACTGTGCGTAGCTCGGAGATCAGAGGGTCACTCCAGATAGAGCCGTTACTTCTCCGAATTGCGAGATCACAACTCCGATATTATGGGCATGTGGCTAGAATGTCTCAGGAAAGAATCGCTGGACAGATTTTACGGTCACAACCAGTCGGCAGTAGACCCAGGGGTTGACGCCGAGCAAGATGGTTGGATAACATCCATGAGCTTGGCTGTTTTCGCTTGGGGATCCAGCTGGATCAGCTGGAGATGCTTTTGAAAGCAGCCGCTGGAAGGAGTGCTTGAGGACTCTGCCCCCACACCCTCACTGGAATAAGTGAGTGAATAAGAAAATAGTATAGATATCTCAGTTGTCTCAAGCATGATACATGTGAAGGAACGTGCTGTCAAGACTATTCTACAAAACTAGTGGGGATTGTCAAACCGCTGCTGGGGAAGTGTGGGGAGAAATTTGAAGAATTATAGAAACATTACTTAAATGTTGCTGTTGTTAATTACTGTAATTTATTTGATCTTGCAAGACAGTTAAAAACTATTCGGTCGTAATTATGCTATATTTTATTCAGATAAATTTGTCTACGACTTGCGACGTTCTTTTGGAATATAATATGGTAAGATGTATGTAACATGGCAGAGCTATTAGGTCAAATAGAATGTTTAGCCGTATTCCGGTCGAATCTTTCAATTCAATTCACAACGAGATCAACTTCGCCTTTCTTATTTTCAAGATCGATATAAAATGTACCAGTGCAGTACTGGGATCGATTCTTTTTCTCTATCTCTTTCTTGCTTCCTCTTTATCTGTCTGCTTCTCGGGAAGAAAGCGGCTTTGTTCAAACATGGTGAAGGGATGGGCTCCGCCAGGTTCAAAATGCCCCTATGATTACTTTAACATTTAAGGAATTATATAAATACACGCATAGGATTTAAGGGATACAGGTTCCCTTCGTTTGCTCATGCATATGAAGGTTGATGGTTGAAGAAAGACTTGAATAAAAAAAAAAATTAAAATAAAAAAATTAAAAAAAGCAACTGGTAATATCTGTTAATAGTAAAATAAGAGAGTTGTTTTGTAGAATATGACACCACTTTTCTTAACAAAATTGAAATATATAGTTATTGTAGACAGCAGGGAGCAGTTTCAAATAACAGATGAGAGATTTGTATCTTAGAAAATAAGATTTGGATTTATGGATGTTATGGATGTTATTAAGGCTGGGCTGATTCCCGAGTAAAGGAGGAAAAAATGTCTTGTGGTTTTGAAAAAGAGTAAATGTACTGATATGAGAGACAATGAGGAAATCATGATTTAAGAGGTGCTTATAAATGTCGAGTGGATCTATATGAATAATTTAGCTGGTGGGTCACTCAAAATTCTGTTCTCACTAGAACAGGCATGGGCAACCTTTTTCGAGAAGCGGGTTGCATGAGATATGGCTCATCATCAGGCGGGCCGCAAATGCTAATTTACATTCGTGCCCACATTAAGAAAAAAGGGGTGGTAACTCGGGTTGTTTTCAGTTCTTTCTTCAGAATTCGTACACGTTGTTTTCCCCAATCGTAAAAATTATAGAAAGATAAATTACGACTGAAAAGTTGGGGTAAAAAAAAATCAAAAAGATTTCACGTAGGTGACTTAGGCGAACCATACAGAAAGCTTTGCGGCCGCAGGTGGCCCATGAAGGCACTAGAACAATCCACTTGCTACGAACGTGTTGAGAGGAAGGACATATATGCCAGATGATGCAGTGGCGAAGGGTAACCTGGAAAGCAGGGCATGCAATCCAATCGCCATGGCGGAAAGTACGGCTGTACAGCCTTACCCCCCCCCCCTCATTCCCTCTAAACGACCCTCCAGCATGTAGTGTTATCTAGTGTGTGTGTGTGTGTGTTATCTTTTTATGTGTCTACGATTTAGTAAGCAGTCAAAATTCTGCTTGCCCCAAAGCTGTCGTGTGTTTGTGTATATATGTTTGTGTGTGTGTGTGTGTGTTATCATTTTTTGTGTCTATACGTTTTAGTAAGCAGCCAAAATTCTGCTTGCTTCAACCGACGCAATTGATCAACTCAAGATTATATAACGCATGCACGGACCCTTCGCCCCTGAGATGATGTGTTTATTACTCAGGGTATCACAAACAGAAATCCAGTGGCACTACGCTAGACAACGTATAGTCTGAAGCAATTCCGGGTTAATAAAGGCTTATTTCGAAATTTTCCGACAGATCGAACACGACAAATGTACTCAAGTGCCAGGAGACGGTATCAAGAGACTTAAACAAAACTGTAAGAGTTTCTCATGATAACAGCACTCAAGGCTGAATTAAATCCTTTTTAAGCCCCAAGCACTTAAAAGCTTATGATTTTATTATATAAAATCTGCCACTTTTTTTTCATAACAAATACGTTAAATTTTAATAAAATGAGGCCTAACTTATCCTCATGCTCTAATTGTGGTCTTATTTTGCGTATTGTTTAACCAGCTCTGGCTGCCCTAGAAAAGCTGTATTTCAAATCACAGGGTCCCATTGTCTTCAACCGCAGACTGGTCACGTTTCGGAGCGACGAAGCTCTAGTTCTCTTTCGCTATAACTGTACTACTAGCAACATCTATATAATGACTATAATTTGTGGATTACATCAAGGTTACAGAAAATAGAGATGGAATGAGAAAGAACGATAATGTTTGTGAGTGAGTGAAATTGAGAGTTTGAGAAAGACGTAAACAATATTTGAAGAGGGATTATATAGAGATGGAAGAAGTAAGAAATGTGAGAGACACTAGCAGAGGAAAGGGGGCAAGGGTGAGTAGACGGTATCTAAGAGGTTGAGGCAGCAGGTTGCAACTGGGATGGAAGGAGAAAATGGCGGACAGCAGGCGGTCCATCAAGATGAATTATAGCAAGCTGACGATGAACAGAATATTTCTTGCCGTTCATTACTACCGACTGAGTGACTCATCAAGTTTTGGCCATTTACACGACTGTATTTATGTAGTATGGGAAATAAGAATAGAGAAAGAGAAAGAACTGAGAACGTGATCTTAATGTCTGAACAGACACGCATACACGTATACATACATACACAAATACGCACGCACACACATGTTTGTATGTATTTATATATATATATATATATATATATGTGTGTGTGTGTGTGTGTGTGTGTGTGTGTGTGTGTGTGTGTGTAATATGTGTATATATATATTTATGTGTATAAATATATATATGTATAACGAAGGAATTGTGGTAAGGAACCAGATGGACCATAAATAGCCATCCAGAAATAGCCGTCGAAACGGCTTGAGCTCTGCCGTCGGGGTCATACTTGTTCCTATATATATATGTATATATATATATGTATATATATATGAATGTATATATATATATATATGTATATATACTCTTTTACTCTTTTACCTGTTTCAGCCATCCGGCTGAGGCCATGCTGGGGCACCGCCCTTGTTGCTACACATTTTATCTCCAGCCTGTATAGGCTGGCCACTGGTGTAAGAGGGAGTTTGTTGCTGTTGCCCTTAGGTTTCCCTCGTGCCTTGCTGTGGGCTCATCCGGGATCCTGGATAACAAGGTGTCGAGATGTTTCTTGAAGACATCCACCTCCACGTCATGCAAATCTCTCAGATCCCTCGGCAGCTTGTTAAAGTGTTGAGGGCTATTGAATCCCAAGCTATTGCAATACCTGCTCCTTATTCTAGATGTGGAAGACGGGACATTTGGCACCACACAGTGACGTCCTGTTCGAGGGTTGGTCCAGCTCCCAATGCCAAAGTTTGGTGCTAGTCCCTCCAGGATTTGCCACATGGAGTTCACTGCGTATCTCTCCCGTCTTCGTTCCAAGGAGTAGAGGTTCAGTTCCTTTAGCCTCTCCCAGTAGCTTGTCTCCTTCATCGTGGCAATCCTCTTGGTGTAGCTTCGCTGGATTGCCTCAAGCTCCGTGGTTAGTTTGACACTATGGGGTGACGACAAATGGGAGAAGTAGTCCATGCGGCTTAGGACAAATGTCCTCCATAGTGTCAACATGGTGTCTCGGCCTCTTGTCCGGAAAGTCCTCAAGATCCAGCCAGCGAGTCGTCTGCACATTGTCGCCACTTTCATGATGTGTGAAGAAAAAGATGCATCATCGCTCATGTATATGCCCACGTCTCGTATCGATTTATATATATATATATATATATATATATATATATATATATATATATATATATATATATATATGCAAAAGTTTTATTTAAAATTGTTGGGTTACAACAAGTAAATATTTTATAACTGATATAAAGCACTCGACAAATTTTTGGAGTAGATATACGATATTAAACAAATGGAAACTATATTTATAAAACCATATTTATTTCATTATACATATTTCAGGGATACCATATTAAAAATATGGCATGCCTTCGTCAGATAAAATACAATATATAAACAGTTTTATAAATAATTTTGACATACCATAATATAAGCGACCATTAAATTAGGAGGCTGCCTTGGTAGTGAAGTGTTTATAATTATTTAGTTATAGTGTTAAGCACAGTTAGAAAAAAGACGGAGAAAAAGAAGAAAGGAGGTAAAGAAAAACAGAGAGAGAGAGGGGAGAGAGAAGGAAGGATGAGGTGAAAAAAGAGAGGCAACCGAAAGCAACAGACAAATAATAATAATTCACCATACAAATAGAGAGATTCAAGAGAGAGGGAGTACTATATAGAGAGAGAGTACAGTAATTATTTAGTTATAGTGTTAAGCACAGTTAGAGAAAAGACGGAGAAAAAGAAAAAATGGAGATAAAGAGAAAACTGAGAGAGAGATGGGGGAGAAAAAGAAAGAGAGAGAGAAAATATAACTAGAAAGGGGGAAGTGAAAAACCAAGAGAGAAATAAGAGAGAAATATGAGAGGCAAAACCAAAGCGACAGAATCTCTCTAATGATATAGCATGGCAATTTACATATAAAGGTTTATTATGTAAATATGTATATATATATGTAAATTGCCATGCTATATCATTTTGATGGATGTCATCCCACTGTGGATCAATATGTGCATATGTTTTTATATGTCTCTTGTGTTAAAAAGGAGGTCAAGTATGTTATAGATCACTAAATAGTTGCTCCGAAGAATCCAAACCTCGGTTTGGAGGAAACAAATGTAAGCAAATAAATGATTTAAACTGAACTTTGATTATTGTAATCTCTCTCTATATATATATATGTTAATATATGTATATATATATATATATATATATATATATATATATATATATATATATATATATATATGTATATATGTATATATATATATATATATGTGTATATATGTATATATATATATATATATATATATATATATATATATATAGCGAGGGAAAAGTGGTAAGGAACCAGGTGGACCATAACGCACCAAAGTACTCAATACTTAGGGTAGTAGAGTGGGTAATAGGAGTAAGTAAGACCCCGACGGCTGAGCTCAAGCCGTTTCGACGGCTAATTCTGTACTGAATGAAAAATCAGTTCTGGTATTTAAATAGCCGAACTTGTCAAGGGGCAATTCCATATATGGTCAAAGATATAATCACCAGGATTGATCATCCCACAAGGTAGTAGTAATTCAGCGATGGCAAGTTGGTGGGGGAGGTAGCCAAACCTGCCAGTAGGAGAAAAGGGGAGAGGGGGAGAGTAGACCCATTCATGCGTTGGTGGTGCCAGCTACAGCTGGGTGTGAGGTCAAAGAGGAGGCAGGGGAGGGGGAGTGGGAGGGGGAGGAGGTCAATACGGTAAGTAGAACGATGAAAATGTAAAACTGTAAAGGGTACTGAGAGAGAAAAGAAATATAAGCGGAATCTGGTTACTAGGAAATAGGCTGAAGAAATACATAAATAAGTAAATAAGAAATACATAAAGAATATTCCACATAAGTAAATAAGAAATACATGAATAATATTCCACATAAGTAAATAAGAAATACATAAGTAATATTCCACATAAGTAAATAAGAAATACGTAAATAATATTCCACATAAGTAAATAAGAAAATATTCCACATAAGTAAATAAGAAATACATAAGTAATATTCCACATAAGTAAATAAGAAATACGTAAATAATATTCCACAAGAAATACATAAGTGAGTAAATAAACAAATAAGTGAGTAAAAGGGTGGATAGATAGATTTAAAAAAAAAAATATATATATATATATATATATATAATTTAGAATAAAAAGAATAAGAAAACAAATGATAATGATAGAAATAGAAACCTAGGTGTGACGGAGATAAAGGGACCCTTATGCGGGGTATAAGTGCGTGTATCGTGCGGTGACGGGTCAACAGAGGGGGGGTCGGAATACTACAGAGACCACCACGAAAAAAATAAATAAATAACGGTTTCTACCTCAAACACCGGGCCAGCAACCACCCAGTGCAAGAAAGTAGACTAGTACGAGAATGTAATTCAGGGTCCCGCAAAAAAGTACTGGTACTAACTCTAAGGGTACCGCCACGAAACAAAATGTCTTATACAGGCTACAAGAAAAGTCGTACGAATTAAAAATAAAGAACGGAGTTTTTGTAGGAATCGGTTGTGTCTGGGTTTGAATTTAACAACCGATTCCTACAAAAACTCCGTAGCAACTTAACAGAGTATGATAACACCAATGACATCATGGCGCATTCGGATAAAACTGGGAACCTATACTTTGTCAACCCAGACAGATACCACACACTGATCAGGAGCAGCCTAAACTCCACCTATAAAAAGGCCAACCACTCATGCCTCGAGGACATTAATCGAGATGGACAACAAATTACATCTAGCCTTGGGGTCACCGACCGCACCGAACCCCTAGACCCACGGACACCCTACTTTACACTGAAGGACCACAAATCTGATTTCGACCGTAAACCATCTATCAGGCTTATAAACTCAACAATGTCCGACATAGGAAGAATCAGCAAAAAAATCCTAGACCGCGTGATACCTGAAGTCAAGCAACACGCCCGACTTAGCCTATGGATTAACACCCAGGAAGTTGTCTCATGGTTCAGCAATTTGGAGGATAAACGAGACACTAAATTTATCCAGTTCGACATAGAGAGCTACTACGCTTCAATCACCTTACCGCTACTCACTGCCGCCTTGGACTTCGCCGAAGCACTTGTGCCCATCACCGACCAGGAAAGAAAAATCATCCTCCACGCCAGGAAGACAGTCTTACTCTTTGACAACTCCAAATGGATAAAAAGAGCTCCCGACTCACCCTTCGACGTCAGCATGGGCGCTACCGACTCGGCGGAGGTCACATATCTTATAGGATTATTCCTGATAGTCAAACTCACCGATATGTTTCCGGCTTTTGGTGGTGGATTGTACCGTGATGATGGGCTCCTTACCCTTAAAGGGTTCAACCCCAGTAGTACAGACCGGGTCCGTAAACAATTAATCAGCTTCTTCCGCGACTGGGGATTTAAAATAACCCTACAGACGTCCCTGACCCGAGTTAATTTCCTGGACGTTACCCTCGATCTCAACAATGACCTGTACTACCCATACAGGAAACCCAATGACAACCTGCACTACATCCACCGCCGATCTAACCATCCCAGGAACATCACCAACAACCTGGTCAAAAACATCTCCCTCCGTATATCCCGTTTGTCAGCTAATGAGAGGATATTCGATGAACACGCGCCTTACTACAACCAGGCCCTCAAGCGGAGTGGTTTCCGGGAGGAAATATCCTACTGTCCAGCTCTCATCAGCGGAACCAGCAGGCGACACCGCCGCTCACGAAATGTAACATGGTTCAATCCTCCCCACAACGCCGAGGTGAATCCATGAGCCTAAAGAAAATTTTCCCATCGGGAAATATAGGAGTAAGTAAGACCCCGACGGCTGAGCTCAAGCCGTTTCGACGGCTAATTCTGTACTGAATGAAAAATCAGTTCTGGTATTTAAATAGCCGAACTTGTCAAGGGGCAATTCCATATATGGTCAAAGAGATAATCACCAGGATTGGTCATCCCACAAGGTAGTAGTAATTCAGCGATGGCAAGTTGGTGGGGGAGTTAGCCAAACCTGCCAGTAGGAGAAAAGAGGAGAGGGGGAGAGTAGACCCATTCATGCGTTGGTGGTGCCAGCTACAGCTGGGTGTGAGGTCAAAGAGGAGGCAGGGGAGGGGGAGGGGGAGGGGGAGGAGGTCAATACGGTAAGTAGAACGATGAAAATGTAAAACTGTAAAGGGTACTGAGAGAGAAAAGAAATATAAGCGGAATCTGGTTACTAGGAAATAGGCTGAAGAAATACATAAATAAGTAAATAAGAGATACATAAAGAATATTCCACATAAGTAAATAAGAAATACATGAATAATATTCCACATAAGTAAATAAGAAATACATAAGTAATATTCCACATAAGTAAATAAGAAATACGTAAATAATATTCCACATAAGTAAATAAGAAATACGTAAATAATATTCCACAAGAAATACATAAGTGAGTAAATAAACAAATAAGTGAGTAAAAGGGTGGATAGATAGATTTAAAAAAAAAAA
>OZ024743.1:196007749-196012749 GCA_964016885.1 Eledone cirrhosa
TATCTTCAGTTCTGCATCAGTAATGATCACTCACTAGATCAACGATGTGGAAATAAGCTATAAACTGGGATTGAACCTGACTTCTCGGTTTAGTTGTTCACTGTAATGTTGCCAACTCGACAGTGACATTTATTTCGTAATAGCTATTGATTTATAACGTAAGAATCGTTCTTGTTACAAAATTGATTTTTCTGCTGGCTGTCAAGTCTTAAGCTCTTTCCATACATTCATTTTAGAAATCAATAATCGTTGCTGAAAGCTGGGATCATTGAAAGCAAATATCTTGGTCGACAATTCTTCAATTATCTACAACCGAAGGGTACTCTCGACACTAAGCTTTCAAGAACGTTATTAATAGTTTAGGATATATACATTATCTGTGCCCATCTGTCTGTCTTTCTCCAATGCAAGTGCCTGTTTCCTAATGCAAAAGTTATTGAGTGGTCAGTGCCTTTAGCTGTCACATTCAAAAGTACACTGTTAAGTTCCAACGTTTATTTGGCTCTCTCAAGAGTATCGTTTGAAGAGAAGTGAGAGAAAGTATCTTTCTCCGATTAACTCTAAATGCTTTATGAAAGAGCCGACCAGATTTCGTCCATATTTTGTTACTGTTTCATCAGCTTATGTTAATGTCTATATACTTGACTGACAGAGAGTGAAAGATAGAAAGAGGTTGAAAAGAATTTAAAGAGAAATATGATAGTACGATAGAGAGAGGGGGGCGAGATGGAGAGGAGAAAAGGAACGATGAAAATGCTAAAATAGGCGTCCAGTAATTTGTTTACTACAAATGCTAAAGTCAGGCCAGGGAAATGCTCACATACTTTTACTGACTAAGAGTTGTAACTATACGACTCGTCCGTCAGTTTCTAATGCTTACGTATTTTATATATACTCTCGCATTTTATATACACACTAGCATAGTACATATTAGAAATGACGCGGTGTATAGTAATAACAATTATTTAATAATTTCATAATGAAAACATACCCCGACCGACGAAAATCATGTGCATTATATACTAAGACTAGCAGAAAACCACTCGGTGAGCGGTTTTCTGCTAGCAAATCTAGTGTATATACTGATATTGTTGAGATTTGGATGAGAAATGTTTTCGGCACCACATGTTCACCGTCTCTCGGTGTGTCTTTTATGCATGTATAAATATATATGTTATCTATACGGTGAAATCTTTGAAATAAATATATGTTAAAACGAAAAAGGAGAAAAGGAGATTAGTGACGGAAATATAAACGTTATGATACATAAACGTTATGATATAACGATGGATTGGCAGTATCGGTAGAGGGTTTGACGCCATGCTTTCCAATATAGTTACGTCCCTTTACGACCTGAGTTCAAATCCCGCCGAGGTTGACTTTGCCTTTCATCCCTACGGGGTCGATAAAATAAAGTACCAGTAATGCACTGGGTAATTGCTGGCCTTGTGCCTAAAGTAGAAACAGTTATGATATAACGATGGAAATATATCTTCAGATGGTCCTTGGCATAGTGTCAAGTCAGAACCGCCTCGAACTGGTTACTTCTGGCTTGTGCAAGGTCTCTCTATAGCAACCAGCGATTCCCTCGGCCTCAGTGACCAAAGTCAATGGAGAGGGGAAGGTAATGTTTCTATAGCGACAGTGTTTCTCTTGGTAGTACCAAAGTGGAGAAAGGAAGGGGAAGGTAATATTTCTGTAGCACCTACTTTTGAGTTTTAGGGAAGGACAGACAGACAGACAGACAGACAAACAGAGAAATGCCCATATATTTCTGTGTGTATATATATATATATATATATATATATATATATATATATATATATTACACACACAGAAATGTATATATATTTCTGTGTGTGTATATATATATATATATATTACACACACAGAAATGTATATATATTTCTGTGTGTATATATATATATTTCTGTGTGTGTATATATATATATATTACACACACAGAAATGTATATATATTTCTTAGAACAAAATTATTATTAATGTTTTGCTGTTCATAACAATTGTAATTGAAAAATTACTTTTGAAATTATTAGTTATTTTACTAATGCTTAGATATGTAAAAATGAAGCAATGTTTCTAATAATTGTTTCTACTTTTGGCACAAGGCCAGCAATTACCCAGTACATTACTGGTACTTTATTTTATCGACCCCGTGAGGATTAAAGGCAAAGTTAACCTCGGCGGTATTTGAACTCAGACCGTAAGGGGACGTAACTCCATGCTATGAAGCATGGTGTCCGACTCTCTACAGATTCTGCCAATCCACCGCCCTAATGTCTGTACGTAATGAGGGAGTGAGAGGGGAGAGAAAGAAAGGCAGAGGTGAAGTGACGAAGTGACTCTCTCCTCCTCCCCCTTCATCTCCCCATTCGTCACAGCGATAGAGGGGAGGAATGTTAGTGTGTTACAAAGAGAAAGAGTGAGAGTGAGAGAAACAGTCAGACTAAAAGAGAGGGATAGCTGGAGAGAGAGAGAGATAGCAACCACGCGCGCATGTGTTTCCACTGTCGGACAGACAGACAGAGAAATTGCTGGTTATATATTATAAGGAGATAAGGGAGGTGGATTGGCAGTATCGATAGAGCGTCGCCCGACATGCTTTACGGTACAGAATTACGTTCTGAGTTCAAATCCCACCAAGATTAACTTTGTCTTTCACCCTTACGGGGTCGATAAAATAAAGTACCAGTAATGCATTTGGGTTGATTTAATCGACTTGTCCCCCCCCCCCAAAAAAAAAACAAAGATTTTGTTGGCCTTATACCTAAATCAGAAACTATTATATACTTAGATACTTACACTCACATATACATCCTCACATCTCCACACATACATACATACACAGAAACACACATATCCATGGGAGCGTCAGCATTTTATTATCGTATTATACCTCATGTTTCGACCGCAATGAAAGGTCTGCTCTCTGTGCTTCCAAACATGTCGAGATCTAATCTAAATTTGAAAATAAAAGTATTTCACAAATCATAGCTGGACAGATTTAACGGGCAAAACCAATCTGTAGGACACCCAGGAGTAGATCCCGAGCAAGATGATTGGATAACATAATGACGTTTGTTGATCTCGCTTGGGGATCCAGTTGGACGAGTTAGATAAGGTTGCTTTTGACAGGTGCCGCTGGAAGGGTTGTCTGACGACTCTTCTCCCACGACCCTCGGAGGAATAAGTGGGCGAAGAAGAAGAAAATACCAGCACATTATATTTTGTAATTATAAACGGTTGTGCAAAGATAATTCCGCTCTCTAAACGACTGGAGCTGATAAAGCTACAGCAATCTTAACAGAAATATGGCCAGAGAATACAAAAAAATGCAAGTTTCTCGTCAGTGTATTCTTCTGACACACATATGCTTACATGCATATGCAGATACATATGTACCAACAAATGCACATGCGCATGTATACATATAAAATACTGGATTTCAGTTGACTCTTCTGAGTTAATTTGCAGTTTGCCAGGCTTTGCTTTGTATACCAAAGTGTCTAAATATGACCCTCCTCCCCAGGTAGACTTAATAAGGTTGAAAATTTCACTTTGGTGTATATATATATATATATATATATATATATATTTAGAGAGAGAGAGAGAGAGAGAGAGAGAGAGAGAGAGGGAAAGGATTTGAATTATACATGCATATATACATATACTTACATGCATTGATGCATGCATATATACATAATGCAAACATATATTCATACGTTCAAGCATATATATATTATGCATTTAGTCCAGAATTAGCCGTCGAAATGGCTTGAGCTCAGCCGTCGGGGTCCTACTCGTTCGTATATATATATATATATATATATATATATATATATATATATAAAATATATTAATAAATGGAAACTATTTATAAAACCATATTTATTTTATTATACATATTTCAAGGGCAACCAAGGCAAATTATGATGCGCTTTCATCAGATAAAATACAGATTTGTTTTATAAATAAATATTGACATACCCGGAAAAAAAGACAACCTTAACGGTTGGAGCTTCCTGGATAGTGGAGATAGTACATTTATTGAGGGTGATACAAAGTTATGAGTGAGTATGCCAATGAGTGTCCGAAAGGTTGAAAAGATAACGGTTTATTTAAATTAAACTGTTGGAAGAAGATGATATGTAAGGGAGAGAGAAAAAAAGAAAAAAAGAAAAAAGAAAGGAGAAAGATAGAAGAGGAAAGAAAGAACAATTATACATATTGATAGTCAAGATTGAGTGAAAGAAGAAATAAGTTTCAAAGGAGAAATATACACAGCGTAAGTATGTCTAAGTGAAAGAAGAAATAAGATTAGGGTGGAAGAATAATATTTATAATGTAGGGTTCATTACGTTTTGATTATAATACTTATAATGATAGGTTGAAAAATTAGATTAAAATTAAAAATTAGAAATCAAACTTAAAGATTAGAATTTGCCTTAATATTAAAGATTTAATTTAATAATTTAATATTAATAATTATATTATATTAAGATGTATTAATAATAATTTAAATGTGTATGTTAAGGATTATAAATTATTTAAATAAATATATAGTATTTTACATTAGAGAAAATCTAGTGTAGTTTATTTTATTAAAAGTTGTAAGTCAAAATTTAAACATCGAAATAATTCTAAATTTATGAAAAATTTACGAGAGTTTACAAAGGAATAACCACTTAATTATATTATAAAAACAGTAAGGAAGTGTAAAGGAAGTTAGAAGTGATTTTTTAAGATCTCAGATAACTCCAAGGATTAAATGTTATAAAGTTAAAAGGTTAAAAAATGTTTATCTTAAGAATATAATTAAAACATGAACCATATGTTATTTTATACGAAGTCATAAATTTACTTGCTATAAAGTTAAAAAATTTAAAAAATTAAAAAAAATTTATCTTAAGAATATATTTAAAGCATAAACCATAGGTTATTCCACATATACAAAAAAAAACTATATATAAAAATCATATG
>OZ024743.1:196017749-196042749 GCA_964016885.1 Eledone cirrhosa
AAAGAAAAAAATGTTCCTGTTGTTTTTGTATATTTGTTTAGTCACTGTTCAACCCTGGCTCACCAGATTCGGGAAAATGTAGGATTATGAAACAAGGTAGGTATTCTTCTATTTTTTATGGCATAGAATTTTGATTTTAGGAAAATTTGGCTGCTATTTCTAGCAAGTTGAGTAACCATCAAGTAAAGTGCATCCTTTGTTTACTCATATGTAAAGCAAAATATGTTTTTTTTTGCGTTAATATTATGTAGTATTACATTAAAAGTGGTGTTCATTCAGGTATTACAGAATGTTTCATGCAAAATGAAAATGTCGCCGTTGGCCGTAACAGTATGCTAATATATGGACAGATTTATCGCTAGAAATGTCTATAGTTGATATCGCCTGGCAATGGATAAGATTGTCTTCGTAACCAAGACACATAAACTCTCCATGGATTCGTCCACTAAACTGTAAACATCTATGTATGTATGTATGTATGTATGTATGTATGTATGTATGTATGTATGTATGTATGTATGTATGTATGTATGTACGTATGTATGTATGTATGTATGTATGTATGTATGTATGTATGTATGTATGTATGTATGTATGCGTGTGTATGTATGTTGTTCTGGTTATATAATTTCACAAATGTTTGCCAATAGAGAGAGTGTCGGTTTCTAACATAGTTACAAGACTCTCTCATTGGAATTTACACATCAACTAGGTAGATATGTCGGCATGCATGTGTGTGCAGGTATGGATGTTATTGCATGTGTGGATGTTGATGTTTTGAGTTGTATGTGTGCATGTGCACATGCTTTGTATCTGTACATGTGTATATGCAGTTATTAGATACAGAATTTGTGGAATGTTTAACATATTTTTACTGTTCCCTTAAAGGATTGTACTTGTAATTTCGTAACTAGTCTGTTCTTTCAGTTTCTGGGAAGCGCAGTTTCTCAATATTTGTACTGAGGCAGTTACTAACATATTCCAGTGCCCCAATCACCACAGGCATAAATCTGAAGTTATAGTCAGGGTGGAGTATCTGCATGTATGTATGTATGTATGTATGTATGTATGTATGTATGTATGTATGTATGTATGTATGTATGTATGTATGTATGTATGTATGTATGTCAGATCACCAGTTGGTGCTACTGGCAACATGTATCCCAGTACAATCTGTCTCATGGTTGGGTCGTTGGCGACTAAATTGACAACCCCACAAAGGTTTCTTGGTGAGGAGGGGGACTTTGGACATCCCGCAGGACTAAAAACAAAACCTGTCAAAGGGCAAAGGAGCTCTTAAGAGTCAATGGCCATCCAGAATCACCGGGAGAGATGACCCCTTAGCCTTTGTCAAGGCAGAATTCTAGGAGTGGGAAAACTCTGATATAACACATGCAACCCTGATGGTATCCAATGATGTTGACTTGTTCTTCTTTTTGGTAAATATCATCTTGGTTAAGAGAGTGAGACTGGCTTTGTGCAGTGCCTTTGCTCACTATAAAAGCTTCACGGCACAGGCATTGCTTTATATCTGGAGATCTCTCTGCACTTGTTGTCACATGGTACCATGGGCCTAGCACTATGTATCAATAATTGTCACAAGTGTTTGTACCAGAGTTTTCAAGTCGCTGGCTGTACTAAAAAGTCACACTCGTTCAGCGCATCGGTAGGGGCTCTCCTACATGGATATAAAGTAGTGGCCGTACTC
This sequence comes from Eledone cirrhosa, assembly GCA_964016885.1. Taxonomy (NCBI): domain Eukaryota; kingdom Metazoa; phylum Mollusca; class Cephalopoda; order Octopoda; family Eledonidae; genus Eledone; species Eledone cirrhosa. The sequence goes on from OZ024743.1 coordinate 196,019,458, forward strand.
GAAAACGAGTTGGCAGCCACCATGTATGCATCTATGTATGCTTACATGTATTTATGTAAGCATACACTTCTTTCTTTTGGTTTGTATCAGACAGTTTGAACCACATAACGTTAACATCTAAGTCCTTTAATGCATGTCATATCTTTTTATGGATCTGTATAAGTTTCTTTCCATTTAATTTATCTGATATTTTATATTAATTTGTATTTTAAAAATACGCCTTTATAGCGTAATTCACTGTCATTCTATGCTTATGACTAAATTTATAACCGATTACGGCGTTATATTTTTGGATATATTTTCATAGACTACGTTATATACTATAACACCGTAATATAATATTGGTTATATAACACCGCTTGCATATTAGAATTAAAACCATACAAATGTTCCTTAAATGATTGTATTCTGTATGATAGAAGAATATTTTTAATTAGTAAGCTTGCATTTAATATTCCTGTCTAATATTAACTATTTTTTAAATCTGCTTTTATTTATAACTACTTGTTTGCTGCCGAAAAAAAACAAGACTTTTATACACAATTAATCAACTACTTTGCATGTGCTTCACCGCGAAAAAATAACATTCTTCCTTTAATAAAAAAAACTCTTCATTTTATATTGCTGAAATAAATTCAGGCTTATTTAGCATAATTAAGTAACTGCTTTCTGTGTGCGTCCCCTGAAATAAAATAACTTATTCTGTATATCTTTAAAAACATTAAAAAAAGCGTCTTCAATTTCTTTACTGTATTGACTACGATTCTTATGTTTCTACGGGACCCTCATTATCCAAATCTTGCAGCAATGCCCTGATGATACTTTTAGTATTACAGGATAATATTAAAGTTGAAACACGTGAAGCAATTAATAAAATAATTTGAAGTACCTCTTTGGTTGTCATATATATATATATGCGCGCGCGCGATTGTGTGTGTGTGTGTGTGTGTGTGTGTGTGTGTGTGTGTGTGTGTGTGTGTGTGTGTGTGTGTGTGTGTGTGTGTGTGTGTGTGTGTGTGTGTGTGTGTGTGTGTGTGTGTGTGTGTGTGTGTGTGTGTGTATATATATATATAATGAGAAATTAGAGTAGAGCTGTGTTAAGTTCAAGTCCTTCTGTGATATTGGAGAGTGTAACAAAACCCAACTTCATCTCGGAGTCCTACAAATGTTTTCTAATATAGTATATATTTTCATTGGATCCGATTTCTAATATTTATAAGTGCGAAAAAAATTAATCATCCGATTATAAACTTATTATAACGCATGTCACCATGGATAACATCGTGAAGGTCATGACCGTAACGACTGATATTATATAACCGATTGTTATAGGAAATGTATCTTTACAGTGTTTAACAATGTATTTAGACATGTGCCAAATTATGTTCTGTATGGTGAAGACTGCTTAGCTTATCTCTATATATGAATTATATTTAGTTTTACTCTATATTTCATAACATGATGGAATATATCACGATGAATTGCGTTATCATTACACTCCAGCTGTGTGATATAAAGTAACAGCGTTGCGCATCAGTTATCGCAGTTGTTATCTTCTTCTTGTTGCTGCTTTTGTTGTTGTTGTTATTGTTCCTTATGTCTTGATCAAACTTATGTTGAAAGTCACTCCAGCCGTGACCATCTTGTTACTATTGCATACTGTTGATTAGCGCCAAGTCAGTTCTTCTCCAGATGACCGACGATCAAATGTATTTCAAGAAATTCCCATGGTCATGAATCTTGGGTAATGTCCGATAGAATACGATCGCGAATACAATCGGCCTATATGGGATAGCTCAGAGATCAGAGAGTTTCCCCAATGTAGAGCCGCTACTTTTCCGAATTGAGAGATCATAGCTACGATACTATGGGCTTGTGATTAGAATGTCTCAGGAAAGAATCGCTGGATAGATTTTACAGGCAAAAGCAGCTGGCAGGAGACCCGGGCTACACCCCGATCAAGCTGGTTGGATATCATCCATGACCTCGGGTGATCTCGTTTTGGGGATCCAGCCGGATCAATTAGAGACAAAACATGCTGGAAGGAGTGTTTAAGCCTCTCCCCCAACGAACCTCTCGAGAATAAGTAGGCGAAGTAGTGTGAAAATTCTCACACATATATTAGTGTGAATAGTGAATATTCTTGCACTATCCTCTTTACAGTGGGCGATGAATTGGCAGGACCGTTAGAGCGTTGGATTAAAATGCCACGGTATTTGTCTCGGCTCGCTGCGCTTTCACATTTCAGAGGTAACAAAATAAAATACCAGTCCACTGGTATAGATTCTTTTTGTAGTTCTCTATTTCTTTCTCGTTCTGTCTCTCTCTCCCTCTCGGAATAGTCTGCTGAGTTTTGACCTTGAGAGGAATGGGCGTTGATGTTTAAGACATCGTTTGTCAAGACGGCGCCTCTACGACTCAAGCAAGAATGAAAGAATCTTTACATTCTACTGTCTTTAGAACCACGGCATATCACATTTTCATTCCACTATATATTACTTCTCTCTAATTACAGCAAGTAAAATTCCATCAAACAACGCACAACCAGCTTTAAAAAAAATCATACATAAAGTGGTCCGGATCAAGGCCAGATTTAATAGGGGGCAATTACACCGGGTCCCCTGCAGTGGGGGCCCCCCACCAGCGACGGCCGTAGCAATTGATTTATGCCCTTAGCTGGGCTTTTTTGTTTTAGGATAGTTAGAATTTGTGAATTTAATACCTGTATGTATAACTTTCTAATTCTAATTACTTAGCTAAGCTAACTTTGATATGTAAAATTGGGATGAGGAAGTTGCTGTGTATTCTAATTTATATTTGTGTATGCGAGGCTCCACGAACCTGATGTGCCCCGGGTGCCCCAAGGTCTAAATCGAACCCTGGTCCGGAGTACAGTATACTCGCACAAACAGATGTGACTAAGAGTATAACTCTACGCAAGCGGGTTTGATTTGATTCTATACTACGACTTTACAATTTATAGTAATATTTTTTGTTTCTAGATTATATACTGCAAGAAACCATGTATAAAAATCACAATATTTACCGAGTGTAACAAGATTCAGTAAATATGTTAATATATTATTTCGTCCTGTATAGAAATGACGATAAAATACATAAATCTGAAAAATAAAGAGCAACATGAGCACAGAACCTAGAGTGATCCTTACAATTCAGAAAATGGCTCCAATTTATATATTATTTGATATTAAGAGGAGGCAACGTTAGGATTGACACGAATATGTGCTTGGCAATATATATATATATATATATAAAATTTCAGGTTATCAATAATGTAGTGATAATATATCGTTACGTTAGAGATGAACAGCGTACGTGCAGGTTTGCTCAACGAGTATAAATTATATTCCGGAGAAATGTAGAAAGGATGAATATAAAATGAAAGTGCTTTTGTTAAAAAAGGAATTTATTAGGTATTGACATATGTTTCTGTAACAGACCGAATACCTATGTATCGCTGCTTGCGTAATCATATAATGTTAGCAAGTATTCGATAGCAAATGTATAATCAGTTGTCACTTCTTCAGAGATTTTGGATAAACTGGATAAAATCAGAAAAATTGAAGTATTTATATTAGTAAAAGAGGAAGGAACAGAGGGGAGAGAATATGACAGATGGTAAAATAATTTACTGCTAAACAAGTATATAATGGGTTTTTAATGAGAATACCATGAGTAAATCTAAATAAGAATTTTGGGAGTGCCAATTTTAATCTCTACTTGACCAACTGGACAGTGGACAGGGCTGGTCATTTGGTGCAGTAGTATTAATTATAAAGTGTCAATTGGGGAAGGGGGAGATTTCGATTGCTACTAAATAACATCAATGCTAGTAGCCAGCTGGTATATGCATTAGGGAATTGAATCAAGAAATCAGAAATCTCATTTTATCTATAGCAGTTTGTATTAAAAGGTAAATAATAGAAGAGTTAATAGAATTAAGACTAATAAAGAATGTTCATATCTATTTTGACAATCAAACGGGGATAGAGACAGGCGTTCAATCCTGGTAGTATTCATAATATGAAAATGTAGATTTTAAGCGATGGTTACAGTATAACGATCGCTCTATTCTGTTATTTAATAAAATGTTTTTGGATTTCATAATACAAAATAATTCTACATTACATAATTTACAAAATTCCTGTCCATGGGACTATGGGGGGGCAGCCGCTATTATATCACATTTTAGGTGAAATTGTTGGTTATTTTCACGCAGCTGCCAAGCCTTGTCTGCGAGTGTTGTTACATAACGCTGGTTTTCATGTTTTATCGAATAACGATGTCTATAAAGGCGTGATTTGAAGGAGGTGGCTGTAGATCCCACATAGTACCACTTCTGTCTATCCGATTCGATAGTACATTTGTATACGATGTTGCGTTCAAGACACTGATTGTTCAACGGACACATTCCTGGTTGGACACAGTTGCAATTATAATTTTGCGTTGTTGTATTGCCATGGATGGGTTGATGAGGTTGCTTATGTAGGACAGGATGTTGTTTGTTGTTTTGTGATGTTATAGCTAATGTTTTACGTGTATTGTTATGTGTTGGAAGGCGTTTATACAACCGTTTTGCGTTAAGCTTTTTTATATGTTGTTCAATATTAGGGGCGGTTGAATATGAAAGTCGAATAGTGTTAGGGTTTAAGATTTTATTATATTTATGTGATGTTGGAAAGTGTTTTCTAACTAATCGAAAGAATTTTGAGGGTAGATTGGTTTTAATAGATTTGTTATAGACCGGGTTGTACCAGATATACTCCTTACATCGCCTTCTGTCTGGTGGTGTGCGACTATTATTCTGTCTATTGCGGTAGTGTATGTATGGTAGTGATTCTGTGCTATTTCTACTCCTATGTGATTTATTTTGGGTGTTTTGGTGATCTTTGACTATATACTCTATATTATCTAGGTGACCGGCTTTCCTAAATGCATCATCATAATACTCGGCATGTTCTTTGAAGGTTTTTTGGTTGGACGATAGGCGGGAGATTCTAAGAGAAACATTTCTAGGGATGGATTTAATTATAGAGAGTGGATGGTTAGAACCCGTATTTACATATTTAAGGTTCTCATTTAGTTTATGGAACGGTTTAAACGTATCTGTATTGAGATTGAAAGTAACATCAAGGAAATTGACCTCTTTGAGGTTATATTCAAATGTAATATTTAATCCTAGTTCCTTAAAAAGCTTTCTGATATTTTTACGCATCCTTTCTAAATTCTGGTTATTCATATGCTTAACTAATAGGAGCGCATCGTCACGGTAAATTCCACCGTGGAGATCCTTGAATTTTCCTTGTAATCTGTGGGTGATATAAATTCCCACAAGATCTGTTACTTCCGCCGAATCATTAGAACCCATAGTGATATCAAAATTAGAAGGTCTATCTTTGCGAACCCAGTAGCTATCATCGAATTTAACTATAGTTTTTCTCGCTTCCATAATAATTTTAATTTCAGCAACCGTAAGGTCGGAATTATACTTAGCGAACGAAAAAGCTTCATGTAGAGTATCAGGTGAAATTGAGGAATAATATTCATCAATATCAAACTGAATAAATTTTGATTTTTTCTTATCAGTAATGTTATTAAACCATCTTATTGCTTCATGAGTGTTACCCCATAGTTTAATCTCTACTTTAACCTTAACTTGGGGGATAATTCTGTCTAGTATATATTTGCTAATTTTACCTATATCAGATTTAGAGGGGCATATAAGTCTATATATATATATATATATATATATATATATATATATATATATATATATATATATATATATATATATATATATATATATATATGTATATATAATATATAAAACATATAAGTATTTCCATAGGATGGCTGGTGGAGGAAAAGAGAAGTTTTTTTTACTTCCGTGTGCAAACTTGGTTGTATATATATATATATATATATACATGTGTGTGATGAGAGAGAGAGATGTAAATATATATATATATATATATATATATATATATATATATATATATATATATATATATATATATATATATATATATATATGTATATATATATATATATATACATACATATATATGAATGTATATATATATATAAGTATAGGAGAGTATTGAAGTTTGCTTGAAGCATTGTGGAATAATAAGGTAAATTTCTTTAAGTCGTTTGGAAGCCTCGACGATGCAGATGGGTAAATCTCCGGGTAACAAGATCCGTGTATATATATATATATATATATATATATATATATATATATATATATATATATAAGTGTATATATTTGTATGTATATGTATGTATATATGTATATATATATATATATATATATATATATATATATATATATATATATATATATATACATGTATATACATGTATATACGTACATATATATCGTACATGCATATATATATATATATATACATAGATATATATGTATGTATATATATATATATAAGTATATATATGTATATATATAATGCATGTATATATATATATATATATATGTATGTACGATATATATGTATTTATATATATATATATATAAAGAATGAATAATAACAGGTAGATATCATAAAAAGGTAATTTATTCCGTGTGCTTACAAGTGTTTCCACGGTGGTACTGCAGCCTAGTTATGCTACGTGCAAATTCACAAGTACTTGCAGAACTCAAATATCCAATGCTGTGACCACTGTTTCCTCAGAGCAGAATGGTAAAATGTACAATGTAAAAACCCTTAAGTGGGGTTGTTGGGGAAGATAGAGTAGAAAAGGAAGAGAGAAAAGTAGGGAAGAGGGAGAGAGAAAGAAAGATATGCGGGGTTGGAGAAGTAGGACAGAGTGGCTTGTAGATATCTTAATCAAAATGTTATGGTAGGGGTTTTATTATACTGGTTACTTTTGGAGAGATGCGTTGATAGTTAAGGTCGGAATTATTTATTGCCCCAGAGGGCAGGTTCATAGATGTTGAGAGGGAGGTAGGCCAAAGGCGAGAGAGAGAGAGTGTAATGGATGTAGAGAGAGATAGGTAGAGAGGGGACAGACAAAGTTTGTGTGGTGAGTGATCTTTGGGTTTGTAGTAGTAATCTAGGAATTGCACTGAGTTACCATGTATAGTGATAAGCAGTGTATTGTCTTGTAGTGTGGGGGGAAGAGAAGGTTGTTAGCTAGAAAGCGGTGTTATAGTTACGGGTTCGAATGTTAAGTTATTTTATAGTGAGAGAATTTAGCTTTTAGTTTGTGGTTGCAGTATAATGATCGTTCAATTCTATCGTTAAGTCGTTTGTTTTGGGATTTTAATATGTAAAAGAGCTCAAGGTTACATAACCTGCAGTACTTCAATCCACTCCAATATGCACTTGCGCTGGAAAGTATATCCCATTTTAAGGTGAACTGTTGGTTGTGTTCACGGAGTTGCCAGGTCTTGTTGGCGAGCGTGGTCACAAAACGGTGATTCGGATGTTTGATTGAGAATCGATGACGGTACCAGCGAGATTTAAACGATGTGGTGGTAGATCCGATATAATACCATTTCTGGTCGTTCGATTCAACCGTGCATTGGTAAACAATGTTGGACTTTAGGTATTCATTCTACAATGGACATCTTTCAGGTAGATGGCAGTTACATTCTTTGTTGTGGGTAGCGGGTACACCATGGATAGGTTGTGATAGCGGTACAGGTGGGTTGTGTAATACCCGTCTCCCATTTAGTGGTTGGGAGGCAGATATTGCGTTCTGCCTATCTGTTACTAAAATGTTTTGTTTTGTAGAGTTGTTTAATTGCCTTAAGTTAAGTTTTTTTATGTATGCTTCAAGGTTTGGTGCCGTGGAGTATGATAGTCTAATAGTTTTAGAGTTCAGAATGTTGCTGTATTTATGGGAACTAGGGAAGTGTTTATTGATTAACTTAAAGAATGAAAGAGATAGTTTTGTACTAATCGAGGCATTAAAAATAGGATTGTACCAGATATACTTTCTACAACGTGATTTATTTGGTGGTGATCTTCTATTATTAGTATGTCTGGTAGTACTGTGTGTGTGTGCTTGTATTTTAGTCCCCCGGTTACGCATTCCTTGATTTCGTGTAGAGCTATGTGTGTTATGGAAATTCCTATCAATGTATTCTATTGTATCCCGGTGGTCAGCATTCCTTAATGCATTATTGTAGTATTCGGCGTGTTCACTAAAAATATCAGAGTTAGACGATTGGCGAGAGATTCTAAGAGAAATACTCCGGGAAACTGATTTGATCATGGAGAGTGGGTGGTTAGAGTTAAAGTTAATATACGTAAGGTTCTCATTTACCTTGTGGAAGGGTCGTATCTGTCCGGTATTTAAATTAAGAGTTACGTCCAGAAAGTTTACTACTTTAAGATTGTATTCGTATGTTATTTTTAGACCCAGTTCACTAAAAGATTTTCTAATATTTTTCCGTAGCCTTTCAAGATTTTGGTTATTCAAGTTATTAACTAATAAGAGCCCGTCGTCTCTGTATATCCCCCCTGTAGATTACTAAATTTACTATGTAATATGTGGGCTATGTAAATTCCCACGAGATCCGTGACCTCCGCCGAGTCGTTGGAACCCATGGTAATATCGAAATTTGTGGGTCTGTCCTTACGTTCCCAGTAGCAGTTATCGAACTTAATAATGGTTTTTTTAGCCTCGAGAATAATATTAATTTCGTCCTCCGTTAGGTCGGAATTTGCCTTAGCAAACGATAGGGCCTTACGTAAAGTGCTTGGTGAGATGGAAGAGTAGTATTCGTCTATGTCAAATTGTATAAACTTAGATTTATTCTTATTCTTAACATTATTAAACCAGCGGATTGCTTCGCTAGTGTTGCCCCATAATTTAATTTCAATTTTCTTTTTCACTTGAGTTATTACTCTGTCAAGTATATGTTTGCTAATTTTCCCTATGTCTGATTTAGAAGGGCATATAAGTCTGATCTTAGGGTTAGAGTCAAAGTTTACCTTATGGTCCTTCAGGTTGAAGGTGGGGGTAGCGGGTATAATCGGCTCGGTTCTATCGTCTATTTTGAGATTCTTCACCACTTTATATGCCTCGTTGTTAATATTTGCTAGCGTAGTTTCATTTGTTTTTCTATATTTTTTGTGTAGTTCGTTGCGTATGAAGTTATTGTACGTATCGATATCCATGGTATACACGTTAGAAGTCTTGTCAGCTTTCACAACAATTCCATTGGTATTTTGCAATCTTCGGAGTAGTGCTTTCATGTTGTTCTGCAGCTCATTATTTCTATGTTTGTTGAACTTAATGTTCATGGTCGTTTTCATTAAATCTTGTTCAAAAGCATCGAGATGAGGGTTTGTAGGTGGGTTTTTACATGATTTAAAACCATATGATTCAGACGAGTGATTGGCGCGTCCTTTATCGAAATGGAAAGCTTTCCATCGTACACGCCGAATGAAGTCGTTATTGCGTTGAATCATACTAAGAATATATTCCCTTTTGTTAGGTATAGGTATGTTTTTAAGTGACATACCTATATGATGCCTTTCCATATTAATGCCGTGTGTCGGTGTGGTTGCTCAACTGTGTAGGAGGCGATTATTAGGTATAGGATTATCCAAGATGTAGTAATGGTTAATTACTACACTGGATGTGGTTGACGTACGGTAAGAGGTTACTCTACGAGTTATGGAAGAATTGTTGAAGAAACTTAGTTCCTGATCCTTCAGTATTCCTTCCATAACTCGTAGAGTAACCTCTTACCGTACGTCAACCATATCCAGTGTAGTAATTAACCATTACTACATCTTGGATAATCCTATACCTAATAATATATATATATATATATATATATATATATATATATATATATATATATATATATATATATATATATATATATATTAGAAAGTGAGGTTTTTTTTACAAATTGAAAATAACCGAGGTGTCCTACGCGAGTGAAAGTATAAAGAAAAAGAGATGAAATCGAAAATGCAACTGGAGTCTTATTTTTTTTTTAAATATATATATTTATTTGGTTCCTTTACCGATTTCGCAGTTCTTCTGCTTTTCAAAAGGTGAGTTGAGATGGAGAGTCTGTGGTTTTTCTCACATCTGTGAAAAGCAGAAGAACTGCGAAACCGGTAAAGGAACCAAATAAATATATATATTTTTTAAAAAAATAAGACTCCAGTTGCATTTTCGATTTCATCTCTTTTTCTTTTTCTCTCTCTATATATATATATATATATATATATATATGTACGATATATATATATATATATATATATATATATATATATATATATATATATATATATATATATAGTATAATAGTGTTTCTTAATTTTCTACTCGAAATCACGTCACGACCTGGCAATCATCGATGCTGGCTGTTCGTCATTAAGTCTTAGTCTATAGAAGAATTAGTATCGCCAACAACTGCCTGGGGGGATTGTAAAAGACGTTTATTGCCGTAACTTACAAATTTCATCTATAGAGCTTTCATATATCCGGAAATGTGTATAACTACAGATATACCTGTCTGTACGGGTATGTGTGTGAGAGCATGCGTGTGTTTATTGGTATATATCATGTACACACACACACACACACACACACACACACACAACACACACACACACACACACACACACACACACACACACACACACACACACACACACACACACACACGAGGCTTAGCTGAAAAGGCCATAAGCTGACCAAGATACGCTCATGGATGGCCAAATGGGGTTTATTTTTCAACATAGTCCCTGGAAAGAAACAGTGCAGTTATTAGTAAGATTTGAAATTAATGCATGCAAGATTTCACAGTTCTAGCATCACTCCTTCATAGTCAGCCTATGACAGTTTCAGCCTACCCTTGTATATGTATGTATGTATGTATGTTCTTCTGGTTTTATAATTTCACAATTTTTTTCCCAATAGAGAGAGAGTCGGTTTCTAACATAGACACAAGACTCTCTCATTGGAATTTATACAATATCAACTAGGTAGATTATGTATGCATGCATGTATGTGTAGATATGGATGTTATTGTAGATATGGATGTTATTGTATGTGTGGATGCGTATGTTTTGAGTTGTATGTGTGCATGTGTATATGCTTAGTATCTGTACATGTGTATATGCAGTTATTAGATGCAAAATTTTTGGAATATTTTACATATTTTTACTGTTCCATTAATAGATTGTACTTGTAATTTCCTAACTAGTTGTGTTCTTTCTGTTCCTGTGAAGTATAGCTTCTCAAGATTTGTATTGAGGCAGTTACTAACATACCCCAGTGCCCCAATAATCACAGGCATAAATCTGAAGGTGTAATCAGGGTGGAGTATCTGCAGATTTCTCATCAGTTCTGCAAAAATATTCCCTTTTCGCTAATCGTTGATATTATATCTGCATCTGCTGGGCATCTAATTTCCACTACTGTGCATGCTTTATTCTCCCTGTCCCATATCATAATATCTGGTCTGTTATGGCTGCATTTTATTGGGGTTTTTACTGGAACATTCCACCAGTACTCTTTCATATTATGTACATGGAGGTCTTCCACACTGCTGTAGCTTTTAATGTGTTTATTATCGGGGCTATCCTTTTTGCGAACTGCATTGTACTGTGTTTTGGCCACTACATCATGCCTCATATGTAGATAGTACCACGATGAAATCTTTGGACAGCTGCTGATTACATGGGTGATATCCTCGATATTAGTTCTGCAGACTTGTTATCACATCTAGGTGTTTTGCCTGCATCCCTATCTCTTTTGTGAATCAGGTATTTCGTGTTAATCTCCTGTTCTTGGATTGCAAAAGCGTATCCTTCAAAGTGGGAGCCAATATAGCGGCTGTTGGTCCAAGATAGACTACTTTCCTTATCTATATTACTCTCATTCTGGAGCTTCCTGGCAACATATCCATGCATGATTTTTTGCTGATAAGCATGCAGTTTTTCATCCAAGGATTCACTGCGATACTGATGAGCGACTTCACTGGGTGTGAGTTTTTGATTATCACACAGGGAATGTCTCTCGAGGAGTTCTTTCCCAGCTCTCATGATCTTATCTGTTTCATGCAGATAGACTTACTCGAGAGACGGGCGTCTACGCTTCGAGGTTCGTAGATGTTGTCGGAGAGATATGATGCGACATTCAAATGTTGTCTGGACTGATGTTAGGCCTCTGTCCATGCTTACGTTTCAAGTAAAGGCGGTCTATGTCACTGTTGATGTGGAAGTTTCCGGTCTTGTTTAGTATTTTTCGAGTTCCAATATCAACTGCTCGGATTTCGTCTGTCGTCCAATTGAGTATTCCAAACGTTGGTGTTCGGACAGGCACAGCAAACATATTGTGAGCTACTGTTTTGTTTGCGCAGAGAGTTCCGATGACAAAATCTTTCTTAATCGGGTAGTATTCCCTGGTTACGCGTTCCTTATTATAGATACCATTATAGGATATGTTCTCATCTATCTCCAGGTATCTGTAGCAGTTCTCATCAGATATCGGTGAAACAGTTAGGTCATTGATGACAATGTTGCTAGAACGTGTTGTTGTTTTTCCCCGCTTTACAGTCATGTATGAGCATTTATCTTAGCCAAACTCCATTCCTATATCCTTTGAGAACGTTGTAACCAGGTCAAGATTTTTCTTCATCCCATCCATGTTCTTGGCATAGAGTTTCAGATCGTCCACAAAGAAATTATGGGTTAGGTTCGTATGTCTGTCCTCCTGTGAGCGAATGATGTATCCCTCACATTTCTTGAGCAGAAAAGACAAGGAGTTTAATGACAAGATGAATAATATCACAGAGAGAATGTCCCCCTTAAATATGCCCCTGCGAAATGTTATTTTATCAGTGAAAATAGAGTCTTCCCTGTCTGTATTTAACCTTAGGATAGTAGCCCAAGAAGAAGACAGCCTCTCTATGGCTCTGACAATAATGACTGGAACTTTAGCAAGTTGGAGGGTCTCTATCATCCAAGAGTCGAAAAGCTTTCCTGTAGTCCAGCCAGACTGTAGCAATATTTCTCTTAAGTTGTCGCACCTCCGACATCGCAGTTTTGTTGATTCGGAGTTGTTCAGCACATCCCCAAACCCCTTTCTTTCCAGCTGCTTGTTCATCTGTGATGATGTTATTATTTTCACAGTGATCTTGGAGGAATAGGTTCAGACAGGCTGTATACATCTTATACATCAGGTTCTGGCATGCAATGGGTCGGTAGTTTTTTGCTACGTGGGTGTTTTTGTTCTTGGGGACCAGTAATGTTTGTGCTAATGTCAACCATTGTGGTATAAGTGTATCTCCCTTAAGAAGTTGTTGGTAGAGGTCAGTAAGATACCTCCGATAGAATATCAGTTTTTTGTGCCAATAGCCGACAATCATGTCTCTTCCTGGTGTTTTCTTATGTTGGAGTTTTCCTATCACAGTCTCAAGGGTACCCTCACTTATTTCGTATGTTTTTGTTGTAGTGTAGGAGCAATAGTTCTTTCGGATTTCTCTTAGCCACACTGCATCTTGGTTGAAATTCTTCTTTTCACCCCTTATTTTGCTCCAAAAGGAATCTGTCTTTCTGGGATGGGGCCTCAGTGACTCTTATTATTTTGTTCTTCATATCTCTATAGACTGATGTTTGGTTTCGTCTGAATCTTTTATTAAGCACTTTTCTCTCATCTACCTTCTTCAGGTATCGGCGTTTTTCGCTAACAGCTCTCAATTCTTGTTTGAGGGTGATCAGCTTATATTGAAGAGTTCTGGTTCTACTGTTACCAAACATCATCTCTATTTTATTTTTCACTCTTTGTTAGTGAGGAGTGAAGTTTTTTTGTATTTGTTTGCATGTAAGGAGCGGTGTGACATATCCTATGGTTTTTCGTAGGTCAGCAATCTTTTTTTCTATTTTAGTTATATATGATGGAATATTTGGTGGTGTTCTGTTCTTGTTAATATCTCTGCTATCACCAAGATAATGCTTCACTGTCGTTGCTAGGGCATATAAACAGGCGTTGATTTGCCAAAATGTTGGCGTTTTTATCCGTCGTAAATATTCATTCCCTATTTTGTTAATAACACGTAATATTTCATTATTTGCTTTTTTATTAAACATTGTCGTTTTAATACGTTCAGCAAGAGAGATATTTATACATGAATTAATTTCTCTCTGGAAGATTTCGTTGAGGGAAATTTTCAATTGTTTGTATGTATGTATGTATGTATGTATGTATGTATGTATGTATGTATGTATGTCCAAAATTAAATTAAGGGTTGTCATGTCTGAGAGACATGCGCCATATCCACTGTAGAATAAGCTCAAAGATTCAAATGAATAGATCCGAGCATTACATATCAACTAGAAATAGATTGACATATATATATATATATATATATATATATATATATATATATATATATATATATATATAAAATAAATACATGGAACAATAACAGGGAATAATTTGTAAAGAATGTAAGCACACACAGCTAGTTAGGTACCTAATTAAAGTTTAACTAGAACTTCAAATATAGATACCTTTTAAAATGATTAATCTCAATTGTATGTATGTATGTATGTATGTATGTATGTATGTATGTATGTATGTATGTATGTATGTATATATGTATGTATGTATGTAGGCGTTCTTCTAGGAGAAGGCAACTCAGGAAACTGGGATAACTACGACATAAAATCTGCGGCTCGGTAGTTACCGATGATGTTGATCTTTTCTTCTTTTCGGGTTATAGCTACTGTCGCTCAGAGAGTGGGATTGGCCCAGTTCACAGTCTTTCCTCCCCTAAAAAAATCTTTACACACAGGCAATGCACAATAGCATTAATTGATAATTATTAATAATGTTATATCGTGCAATGGCCATTCTCGATAACGAGGGGCAGCCATCATGTATGTATGTATGTATCTCTCTCTCCATATATATATATATATATATATATATATATATATATATAAATTAGAATTGGAGCTCTGAAATAGCAATATATATATGGATGTATATATAATGTATTTTGCAATACACTTTATGCTTAATTAAAAACATTTTGAAGACCGTATGCTATTGTTTTAGAGTAGTGACAAATTCACTTACTTTAATCTCAGCAAACAGGGGAGATAAGCCGACAAGGGCCTTGTTTCGCTTTTGTTGAAGCTTATCAAGGCTAACTACCCCTCCTGTCTACTGAGATTACTGATGTTATATTCTTATAGAATTCTAGTAAATAATCAGGAACTGATTATACAGAGCGATTGTTGGTCAGGCAGAAATTAAAAATTAGAATTGGAGCTCTGAAATAGCAATATATATATAGTTAGCCTTGATAAGTTTCAACAAAAGCGAAACAAGGCCCTTGTCGGCTTATCTCCCCTGTTTGCTGAGATTAAAGTAAGTGAATTTGTCACTACTCTAAAACAATAGCATACGGTCTTCAAAATGCTTTTAATTAAGCATAAAGTGTATTGCAAAATACATTATATATACATCCATATATATATATATATATATATATAT
Source organism: Eledone cirrhosa (assembly GCA_964016885.1). Taxonomy (NCBI): domain Eukaryota; kingdom Metazoa; phylum Mollusca; class Cephalopoda; order Octopoda; family Eledonidae; genus Eledone; species Eledone cirrhosa. Next base: position 196,034,980 of record OZ024743.1, read on the forward strand.
ACATTATCCGAAATGGGTGAGTTTCGGTGGATCAAGTACTTGGAGGCCATAGGTTTGACATAATGCGAATGAAGGATACGTGTTTTATTACTAATGTTTTCTAACATGAGTTCTCTGTCTAGCACAAGTAGTCAATGGTTGGGTTTTGGGGCTGTGTAGTCTACGGTAACTTTAATAGTCTGGTGCATGTAGTTAACTATTTGCTGGGTGCCTTCCATGGTATTCCTTTCTAATTCCTGATTATTTTCCTGTAGTGGTGTTTTAACTACGATATTGATGTCCTCTACATAGTGGGGGTACATAGTCAGGGTTATAAAGTTCTCATCTAAGCGTTCCTTAAGCCTCCTGTCCCACCAAATAGAGGTTAGCTACATCACCAGCAATGCTGATACCAATGGCCGTTCCCTCCTTTTGGGTGTATGTTTGCCAATAGAATTTAAATGCATGTTACTTAAGTGTTAATCTTATACTGGCCCACACCACATTACTTGGCAGTGCTTCTCGGCTGTCTCTATGGCTCTGGTCCACCCTCTCCGTCTTTCTGTGCAGGTCGTTCTTGGCCATTGAGGTTATGGTGGGTGGTAGGGTTCTCCCTGGTCTTGTATGTGAGACAATGACTGCTAAGGTCGTGGGTAACTTAGTATTCCTTATCCCACGTAAGTCTAAGTAAGAGACCCAGCTAGTTGGTGTCAACCCCACGGAATTCTACATTCCTCTCACTGATAAGACCGTGTAACATATATTTTGTTCCCCGGTTCTAAGTGTCATTTACTGGTTTGTTATATCCCATTATTATTTAAAAAAACACTATTATTTAATCAGAAGTTTGGGTTTGTGGTCAGGAGTTTGATATTTCGAAATTTTCATATTTTTCAAGAAAAAACAAATTTTTTTTAATTTATCAGTTCATATAATTAAATCAACAGAGTATATATTTATTTTATTACACAAGCTTATCAAACGCAAACAAGTAAAAACAATAACACTTATAAAGCAACTTATACACGTCAGAAATGACTGGATTTTTTGGATTTGCGGTTGTAGTCCAGGTCGCATTCCCGCACTAGCCCCCAGATATAATCCCCCATCATTTTTTCATTGTAGTGGCCCTGGTATCTCCGCTCTATCTCTTTCACATCTTGGTGGAATCGTTCGCTTTGTTCTTCTGAGTAGGCGCCCATATTGTCCTTGAAATTTTCCAGGTGAGCGTCCAGCATATGGAGTTTAAGCGACATCCTGCATCCCATGGCGCCAAAAGCCTTTATCAGATCCTGCACCAGTTGCTGGTAGTTTTCAGCTCCGTAGTTGCCCAGGAATCCCTTAACATCTGCCTTGAAATAGTTCCATGCTGTTCTCTCAATCATATTGAGCTTATTGGAGAACTCGGTAGACTCAAACACCTTCTTTATCTGAGGTCCAACAAAAATTCCACCTTTGATTTTGGTCTCAGATAACTTGGGGAAGAACTCAAGAAGGTACTTAAAAGCGGCTGATTCTTGGTTGAGAGCCTTCACAAACTGCTTCATCAACCCCAACTTAATGTGCAGTGGCGGCATGAGCACAATCCTGGGATCAACCAGTGGCTCCCACATGACGTTCCGGGTCCCAACTACAAATTCTGTTCGCTGCTCCCAGTTCTTTCTTTTGTAGTGGTCAGAGATGGCTCTGCTGTCAGCAGAGGAAGCATTGGAATTTGATAAAGCCTCCTTGGAGTCCAAGCAGGAAAATCCCCATCTTGAAGTCTCCAATGATTTCCCAATTGTACTGGTTGTATTGCAGAGCTTCCAAGAGGACTTTCACACTGTAGTAATCTTCCTTCAGGCAGACTGAATGAGCTAGGGGCAGTGTCGGCAACTTGTTTCCATTGTGGAGGAGGACAGCCTTCAAACTTGTGGTGGAGCTGTCTATAAATAGCCGCCACACCTTGGGCACAAACGGCACCCCAATAACGTCAAACAGTCCAGGCACGTCATGACAGAAGCGGAGGCCATCCCTAAGAGTGTAAAAGCCTGAGAAAGGTTCGTGTCGACCTCTCTGACTTGTCATCTGCACTTCCTCCTTGACCAAGTTCCACTGCTACATCCTGGAGACGAATACTTAAAACACAACTTACCCTTTATTCAGGGTGCGAAAATCCAGTATCAATAAATCTCTTTAACAATTTTATACTGTATTGCACTTTTATACAATTTTATACTGTATTGCATTTTTATAATTTTCTTTAGGTATTACTCTTTATTTTATAATTTTAATTTAACCTGAAACATATATTAAAATAATCATTTAACATAAGCAAATTAAACTTACATACAACGTAAAATCCAGCATACAAGTAATTCTAGTGAATAGCTTAGAATTTTTACAAACCCCAACTTTTAACTGTTTAATAGCACTTTTTTATTTATTTGGGACCTAAGCAACACAAAAAATGTGGTTACAAGCCAGGAACAGAGAAACATTTTTTTTTTTTGTTACAAGGTGTAATCTCCCCACATTTTTCCACAGCAAAATCTACGTCAATGTATAGGGGCTACATCCACGCTACCTATTGTACAGCCTGTCAGGTCCCCGTAAAGGTTGGATTCGTTGATTTTGCTGAGGAGGTCTTCCGTATATATATATATATATATATATATATAACGAAGGAGTTGTGGTAAGGAACCAGATGGACCATAACGCACCAGAGTAGTCAATACTTAGGGTAGTAGAGTGGGTAATAGAAAAATGTATGACCCCGACGGCAGAGCTCAAGCCGTTTCGACGGCTATTTCTGGATTATATATCTATATATATATATATATATATATATATATATATATATATATATATATATATATATATATATATATATATATATATATATATATATGAAAGACGTAAAATAAGAAAATTATAAAAATTAACTTACTTACTAAAATTTCACTCCAACTAATCAGTTTCTGAAAGGGAATAAACATGGTTTCCGAAGAAATCCATGGAGAAGTCCTTTCGTCATCAGGGAAGTCTATTCTCAGCTAAGTTTCCAGGCAATGCGTGGACACAGGGAACTTATACAAAAATAATTCAGTGGATGGAAAAAGCAAAGCGTGGACTAAGTTCCAAGACATTGAAAAAATCACTGCCTACTAGGTCGGTGGCAAATTCAAAAGAATCAATCACGTGACATCGAGGTTAATCAGTGAGGAGTGGTTTGTTATAGTAGCAGTTTTGGCAAATTTTGGCTCAACAAAATAATTTGGAGATAATTATAAAGAATTAGTATATCTACTAACATATATATACAGATGCATACCTATGCCAGCAAATATATAGGTTTTGTCTTAGTAACTTTGTGGTTCAATGCATGGGGATGCAGAACAATAATATGAAATACGTAAAATAAGAAAATTATAAAAATTAACTTACTAAAATTTCACTCCAACTAATTAGTTTCTGAAAGGGAATAAACATGGTTTCCGAAGAAATCCACGGTTTGCTTTTTCCATCCACTGAATTATTTTTGTAAAAGTTCCCTGTGTCCACACATTGCCTGGAAACTTAGCTGAGAATAAACTTCCCTGATGACGAAAGGACTTCTCCGTGGATTTCTTCGGAAACCATGTTTATTCCCTTTCAGAAACTAATTAGTTGGAGTGAAATTTTAGTAAGTTAATTTTTATAATTTTCTTATTTTACGTATTTCATATTATTGTTCTGCATCCCTATGCATTGAACCACAAAGTTACTAAGACAAAACCTATATATTTGCTGGCATAGGTATGCATCTGTATATATATGTTAGTAGATATACTAATTCTTTATATATATATATATATATATATATATATATATATATATATAAGAGAGAATACATGAAAAGAACATGTTTTATCATTACAGGGTATTTTTTCCACCAGAGTGAAAGGCATATAAACTGTGAAAGGTACGAGAAAAACATTATAATCAAACAGGTTAATACATTTAAAAAAAGTACCTCTATAACTATTACACCTGTACAATCCCATGGAGGGATTGTTTCACTAATTCGCAGCAAAGATCACATTATCCATAGTTCATCAGCAGGTGTTTTCAGATTATGTGGCTTGCGCGTTTGGTGAACCTGTGACTGTTATATAAGATGCTTGCTTAAAGTACCGCATAATTAATTGGATTGCACTCGAATTCACATCTGTATATATACATATGTGTGCATATGAGCGCACTTATATTTTTCTTTCTCTGGACAATTTAAAGTATGTATTGTTACTAATATAAATATACATTGATATTCCTGAGCATATGCATTATGAGTTTTGGAATTATATGCTTTTAAGCAATATGATTTCAATCGCAATTCGATCGAGGATGGTTGGTACATATGTTGCTTTAATACTTGTAGTTATAAAGTTAAATGTTTATTTTGTATACTGAATAAGTAAAATAAGTAAAATTCTCATTAGCAGCATAGAAATCTACCAAATATCTCATTGATTATATATATAGTGGGCAATTGATGTCCATAACAAACATGGTCTCCAACAACAATATGTTCATTCTGTATCAAATAAACTGTAATTGTTCTTCTTTTGATTGATATGTATTTCTCTATTGCCTATTGTCTTTTTTAATCCAGATGGCTCCGGCTAATATTTCAAGCTTCATATAGAGATACTAATTTGATTATATTGTATTATAGCAAACAATGGTTTTTAGCAAAGTTGTCAGTTCTGGTATCAAATTGCTTAAATTGTTGACTGTTAATACATTGTGTCATTTGTACAAAAGATACCTGTGATTGGTGTGGGGTGTTGGGGTAGTTTTATTTGTGGTGTGTGGACGTTTTTTCCCCTCGTTCGGGATATACATGTGGGTTTAGGGGGGACCCTACAAATACGAACTATGAATACGAATTGCCTTCCCGCTATGAACGCAATGCAAAGCAACAGCGCTCCTACTGCTATGGCTCTACAGACTACTCGCGCAGTAGTCCCGCTCTTCAGACGAAGGAAGGAATTGAGGGTGGTGTGCTGGACCGTCCGAACATTTCGTGACGACGGTGTCCAGGCACTTACAATGAAGGTTCTGCACAGGTACTGCGTTAGTGTCGATTGCCTTTCAGAAGTTCGACTTCCCGATGTTGGTCATCTTCCGATCAAAGTTCCTGGCGAGGACATCTCCTACCACTTGTACCATAGTGGCGTGACTGACAACAGTGGCCTTCACGGGGTCGCTGTAGCGCTCAGCCCCGACGCGCAAGCGGCTCTGCTGGCGTGGCAGCCGATCTCACACCGAGTCGCGCTGGTTCAATTGAAGAGTCAAATCTCCAAAGTCAGCGTAATTGCCGTCTACGCTCCCACACTCAATGCGGACGAGGCGGATAAGACTCAGTTCTATGACGATCTCCAAACAACCGTGGATGGCGTCCCCTCCAGTGATGTTCTCCTTGTTGCTGGGGACTGGAATGCGCGGACGGGGCCCGCTGATGATACAACACGGCATATTCTAGGCCGCTTCGCCCTAGGCGTACGCTGTGACAATGGTGAAGGGCTCGTGTCCTTCGCGAATGCCAATCGTCACCAACACCCGGTTCCAACATCCTCGGCGTCACCTCGTCACGTGGCGATCCAATGACGGGATAATGGCCAATCAGATTGATTGGGCCGGCTCGGTGATGAACTCGCGTGCGTATCGCGGCGCTGATACAGGCAGTGAGCATGGGTCAGACCATACTCTTGTTCGAGCAACCCTTCGTCTGCGGCTGCGGGTGAAACCTCCTCCCAGCCGCCAGAAAAGGATCGACATCTCGCGACTCAAGCTCGATGCTGGAAATGCTTTCTGGCTAGAGCTGCGACACCGATTCCAAATGCTGAGTAACGAAGATGAACAGCAACTGGAGCAGGAGTGGAACGCGCTCAGGGCGGCGACGGTTGAGGTGGCCAGAGAGCATCTCGGGTCGACCCAAAGACGCCATCGGGACTGGATCTCCGGCGGCACTCTTGAACTCGCGGAGAGGGCGAGAATGGCCCGACTCGAGGGTGCACCCAATCTTCGAGATCTCCGACGTCGCACATCTCGGGCTATTCGGGCCGATCGGAATGCACACTGGCGCGAATTTTCGGATCCGACGGCGGGGGCAGCAGCCTGTGGTGACTCGCGCAAGCTCTACCAACTGGTGAAGCGGGCCAGCCGAAGCAGTACGGGTATCAGCGAGACGATCCGTGATCGGAACGGGACGGTCATTACCAATCTCAATGACCGGCTAGTCCGATGGCGGGACCATTTCTCCGAGCTGCTCAATCACCCACCACCACCCACGCCAACCTACGTGCAGCCTTCCGGAGAAGAATACGGGTGCAGCACTGCCCCTCCAACGGTCGAAGTGGTACGTAGTGTCCTGACACATCTACAGAACAACAAGGCGCCGGGCAAAGATGGTGTTCCACCTGAGGTCTACAAGGCCGAGCCTGATGTCTTCGCAGCTTGGCTCCATCGAGTCTTCTCCTCGGTGTGAGCGACGGAGTGGTTCCCTGGTGACTGGAACGAGGCAACTCTCCTACCCTTCTTCAAAAAGGGCGACAGGAGACGTTGCTGCCAAAACCTTCGCAATTCTTATGCTGAAGAAGTTCCAGGCCATCCGTGATGTCCGTACCCGTCCTTCTCAGAATCTTCGACCCCTTCCTTCAGTGCTTCTGCAACGGCGCTTGAGATGGTTTGGTCACGCAGCCCGGCGCCCTGAGGGTGAGCTGATCCGCAATGTTCTCCTCCCACCTCCACTCCCTAACTGTCGCAAGCACGTTGGTGGGCATCTGAAGATCTGGACAACGACGATCAAGGAGGACCTCTCCGAACTCTCAGCTCCGCAGGTGGTCGGCCTGCGCCGATGTAACCGTGACTGGCTCGCTATTGCCAGTGACCTAGCCCGGGACCGTCGTTCGTGGGCTGCCATGGTTCGGGATGCCGTCAGGACAAGGGAAGAAGCCGGCTCAACCCGTCCAGGGTGAATGTCGACACAAGTACAAGTACAAGAAAGTGGTAATCTTGGTGGTGGTGATAGATATCTTGATTTTGATTTATGGAGATTTGTTTCAATGTGAGATATAAACTTTTAGCGATACCCTCTGCTAGGAATTTAGAGTTAATTATTCCATATATGGTTAGCGTTTATCTATTTAAATAACCATGGAGCACCCTCTGAAATGATCTATAGGATTTTCCAACGTTCCTGGAGGAGTAAGCAGTCTAATTTATATTTTATTTCATGTCTCTCTTAAAGATCATTAGCTATGCTATTAACGTTATCACCTACATGCTTGTAAACTACAGCGAGATGGTTGTTCAGCTCTTTTCTGCCTGCAGATATTGCTTCACTCTTATAATTTGACCCTTATAAGATGTTATTATGTATTTATGGCCTTCCTTCTTCCATGGATAATGTTATCTGCTTACATTTTCATTGACTTTAACATTTCCAGCAACACTGTGCAGTTTGCCAGTTCTTATTTTCAACTCGTAAAGTTCCCGTAATGAGCAACTCTAAAGGCTAAATGTAAAATAGGAAATGCAAATGGGTTGTGTACGATACGTTTGGTTCTTGGTACAAATTGTGGTGTGCATATATATACGAATATATATATATATGTTTAAAACTCATTTTAAAACCATCTTATCTTCAGATATTTAAGTATATGATCAACAATACTGAAGAGATATGTCTAAATATGTTTCTTAAATACAACACACACGCACACACATACACACACAAAACCAGCCCCCCCCCCTTATATATATATA
>OZ024743.1:196047749-196075249 GCA_964016885.1 Eledone cirrhosa
AATAGAGTAGTTTCGATGTTGTACAATCAACTGCGATTGATGTCAGTGTTTTGGAAATACAAGTTCTGAATTTTGAAAGTCGAGCCAAACAATTTTGCTGCAAAAGTGAAGTAGCCAGCAATTAAAATAATATATAATTGTTTCTACGTTTTGCACAAGGCCAGCAATTATCCCAATGTATTACTGGTACTTTATTTTATCGACCCCGTAAGGATGTTTTCATTAAGCAAAATTAACCTCGGCGGGATTTGAACTCAGACCATAAAGGGACGTAACTCTTTGCTGCAAATCATGGCGTCAGACACTCTCCCGATACCGCTAATCCACCGCCATAAAATAATATATAATAGAAGTATATGCAAGAGATCCTTACTCCTTGGATTCCATGATTTTCTGTTCCTTAAATATATTTCTACTTAATTACTGTAGTATATTGCAGGTTTTCTAAACAAAACAGGGAATGTATCAACGAGAAATTATATAACTTTGATCATTATGACAGACACTCACTATATGACAGTGATCTCCAAAAAGTGTCTTGGAGGCTGAACTGATGGATTTGATCAAATCAATGACCGTAGACTTTCACTGTTCTTTTCATTTAATTTGAATATAATGTAAGTTGAATTACATGTCTACAATCCCACATTAAGTATCTTGCAGTTGCTCTACCAAACACTTTTCCTGTTTGTTGTCGAAGTGTTCAGCTGAGTTCGGTCAATTCAGCTATTCCTAGAAATGATACACCTACCCACCTTGTTGATTGTTCTTTACGCATTACCAATGTCTGGCTATCCTTATTCTTAATTGATGCACATTAATAACGTACAGCAGTAACCATTCCAGATATAGGGCCAAATCCTGCAGATATATTCCATAGATCTTACCTTAGAACTATACTTTTGATTTTGGGGTGTGATTCCATCACGTACGAGGCTAAGTATACTGCAGAACACACCATCAACGTACGACAGAGGAAGATGGTTGACTGTGTGCTATGCTTGTCAGTAAAAGCGCCATTGAAGGCTTCCCTCGAACGGAAGCCAAAGAGTCTCGTCATGACTTGGTTGATTACTGTACAGGAAGAGATTTGGCAGACATGGGTTGGCCTGGTCTCGGTCCAGAAGAATATACACACACACACACACACACACACACACACACACACACATACATACATACACAAACACAAACACACATACACACACATATACACACAGACATGCACACACACACGCACGCACACACACGCATACACATACAAACACACAGGCACACACGCATTTTGCTACTACATTAAAGCACGCTGCTGAACTCAACAATTTTGATAAAGTAATTTGTATGTGCATATCGAACCTAATTTGTCAACTGCTAATATATAGTTTTTTTTTGTTTCATTCCAAACATTCTACGATTTATGTCACAGTAAACTGGATTAAAGTTTTGGCGAAGCTAGAAACCACAATTACTCCGATACATATACGACATTGTTGAAAACGTTAAGTATATCCAAATGATTAATACCATAATTTTAAATGCGCAGTATACTGACGTTTTTATTATGTGTATCTATGATTGCAGTGGGTATTATTACATGATTATTTAAATATATTTTGATGTCTAGGATTCAATGTTTAACTTGAAACCGAGATATTCAAATTACTAAGCTACACAATTGATTTTCATTGTGTGCAGCATACTTAACAGAAATGAACATGCAAGATAACTTCAGGTTTGCAATTTTAAAATAAGAAATATTCATACATATAATCATTGAACCATTAATGGATGTTATTTCCAAATTATCTTCATACATGTTCTCTATACGAACAGATGGCAGGATAGGAGAGTGGTGGCATGCAACGTAACACTACCATTGGAATTTTATAAGTTATGTTTTTATTTTCTTTCGATTTACCCACTTTGCATATTGTATTTCCTATTAACATTCCCATGTCTCCACACTGTCTGGTTAGTAGTTTGAGGTTTCTTAACAGAAAGTATTCTATGATAAGAGAGCTGAGTAGACACATTCTCTCAAGCTTCAAATTGTGTTTGTAACGTAATTTATCTTTAAGAACATATTTTTTTGTCCTCTTCAGTGTTCTTATATTCGTAGACGCTTCTGAATCCATAATGTTGAACATTGAACCGACTCTAATGCTTATGAATGAAGTAATTCATTTGTATGCCATTCTTGTTGGGCTAGTTAGTGTTGATATTGTTCGTTTTGTTTACACATGTCCCCCAGAGCTCTCTAAATTATACATTTTTTCTTATAGCAGAAACAAACAAAATAGATATTATTACATATTTGCATGTTGACTTCAAACTATACTATAAACATATGGGAATACTTTAAAAAAACTGCAGAGACTGCCAACGGCGTTCGACTGGGGAATGGAAATCTAGCTCTTAGAGAAAAGATTGTTTTGAAATAATTCCCCAAATGTTTTCAGGGGCTTTCCTCTATGCTATTTCCGGTTTGATATGTATACAGGGACTATCATGTGTAACTCTAGTCAACTTAGTGGCATATGTACTCACTAGAGAACAATATTCGCAAATTTCTTTAACAAGGTCGGAGCTATTCGTTTGATTTGCCTGTCATACATTTGTTTTATATTCTCTCCGTTTAATTTCAAATGTTTTTCGCACCAAACGAGGTGTGAGTTCGTTCATCCGCCAACGATCTCATTAACAATAAGTGTTACTATCGTTTAAATACTAGTATTTTCATCTACCACGCTCATCGGACATACTATACTATTCTTTTTCATATAATTTTATCTAGTTATTCCTATGTTCTAGGAATTCATATATACATATCAAAGCATTTCTCTTGATGATTATCTTTACTAAAATATTGTTTATATTCTCAATAGTAAACTTATGCATTATTATGGTCTCATTCAAAATATCTCAATTCACCATACATCAATAATTCACATCAGACACTTGTGAAATGATATTATTTCAGAGCAGAGTTTAATCTCTGTTGTCAATCATATTTGTTATTCATTAACAGATTCAACGGAGCCACATAGCTATTGAGACAGGGTTTTTAGGCAATGTTTCTTTAATACACACATATGTTTACATATACATACATATATACATACATGTGTACATACATGCATACATAAATAGATGCACACACACACACACACACACACATATATATATATATTATAATAAGAGCATTGTCTGTCTGATCGTCCATCCGTCTGTCTCACTCACTGTATATACAGAGGGGGAGCGCCAAGCGAGAGATAAGTACTTAGATAGAGAGAGAAAAGTGAACGCCGTGTGTTTTCGAGGTGACAGAAAGATGTAGATAGACAGGAAGTTATGACATCGCCCTCATCTAGTATATATATATATATATATATATATATATATATATATAACGAAGGAAAAGTGGTAAGGAACCAGGTGGACCATAACGCACCAAAGTACTCAATACCTAGGGTAGTAGTGTGGGTAATAGGAACAAGTAAGACCCCGACGGCTGAGCTCAAGCCGTTTCGACGGCTAATTCTGGAGTGAATGAAAATTTATTCTGGTATTTAAATAGCCCAGCTTATCAAGGGGTAATTCCATATATGGTCAAAAAGATAATCACCAGGATTGGTCACATCACAAGTTAGTAGTAAATCTGTGATGGCAAATTGGTGGGGAAAGGGGTAGCTAAACCTGCCGGTAGGAGAAAAAGGGAGAGGGGGTGGAGTAGACCCATTCATGCGTTGGTAGTGCCGGCTACAGCTGGGCGTGAGGTCAAAGAAGATACTGGGGAGGGGGAGGGGGAGGAAGTCGAAACGGTAAGTAGAACAATAAAGGGTAAAACTATAAAAAGTACTGAGAGAGAAAAAAAAATAAGCAAAGTCTGGTTACTAAGACTTAAGTCTCTCACTATTGCTAGGCTAAAGAAATACATAAATAAATAAATAAACAAATAAGTGAATAAAAGAATAGATAAATAAATTTTGAAAAAAAAAAAATATATATATAATGAAGAATAAAAAATAAATAATAATAATAAAAATAAACTAGGTGGGACGGAAATAAAGGGACCCTTATACGAGGTATAAGTGCGTGTATCGTACGGTGACGGTCACCAAAATACTAAAGAGACTACCACGAAATAATAAAGGTTTCTACCCCAATCACAGGGCCAGCAACCACCCAGTGCAAGAAAGTAAACTAGTACGAGAATATAATTCAGGGTCCCGCAAAAAAATACTAGTGCTAACTCTAAGGGTACCGCCACGAAACAAAAAGTCTTATATAAGCTACATGAAAGATGAACTGGTTACTGCTTGTAAACACCGATTACGTAGGACTTACCTCGCCCTCAAACCCCATAATGACCCGGGGGGGGGGGGGGTAGACTGAGGCTATGACACCCCACTTGCCTATTTTGTAATGGGTAACCCCTGCTTGCCAATGGAGACGTAAGATCTTCTTTTACATTCTTTTATCGCTTCCTCTATATTTCCTCTTTCCCCCCATCCCTCCCTAGTCCTTCTATCCCAGTTCCTTTTCTTTGTCGTCATCTTTTTCTCGCCCACCCGAGGTAGCCCCTCGGTCCCTTGTAGCTTCAGCACCCCCACCCCCTCCCCTATTCTATGATAGATTTGGCTGACTCCGCTTTATATAGCAGAGGTGTTAGACTTCGGATACTTGCCCCCTTCTCCGACGCTGTCCCTTTTTTCCGTGCCTTCTATATTTCTTAGTGGCATCTTTGCTTTAATTTCTCGTTTATCCAGTATTTCTTTCTTCTTTTTCCCTTTTTTTTTGGGGGGGGGGTGTTTCTGTATTAATTTTCCGTTCTTTACTTTTACTTCGTACGATCTTTCATGTAGCTTGTATAAGACTTTTTTGTTTCGTGGCGGTACCCTTAGAGTTAGCACTAGTATTTTTTTGCGGGACCCTGAATTATATTCTCGTACTAGTTTACTTTCTTGCACTGGGTGGTTGCTGGCCCTGTGATTGGGGTAGAAACCTTTATTATTTCGTGGTAGTCTCTTTAGCATTTTGCCCCCCCCCCCCTTTGTTGACCCGTCACCGTACGATACACGCACTTATACCTCGTATAAGGGTCCCTTTATTTCCGTCCCACCTAGTTTATTTTTATTATTATTATTTATTTTTTTATTCTTCATTATATATATATATATATATATATATATATATTTTTTTATTTATTTATCTATTCTTTTATTCACTTATTTGTTTATTTATTTATTTATGTATTTCTTTAGCCCAGCAATAGCGAGAGACTTAAGTCTTAGTAACCAGACTTTGCTTATTTTTGTTTCTCTCTCAGTACTTTTTATAGTTTTACCCTTCATTGTTCTACTTACCGTTTCGACTTCCTCCCCCTCCCCCTCCTCAGTATCTTCTTTGACCTCACGCCCAGCTGTAGCCGGCACTACCAACGCATGAATGGGTCTACTCCACCCCCTCTCCCTTTTTCTCCTACCGGCAGGTTTAGTTACCCCTTCCCCCACCAATTTGCCATCACAGATTTACTACTAACTTGTGATGTGACCAATCCTGGTGATTATCTCTTTGACCATATATGAAATTACCCCTTGATAAGCTGGGCTATTTAAATACCAGAATAAATGTTCATTCAGTCCAGAATTAGCCGTCGAAACGGCTTGAGCTCAGCCGTCGGGGTCTTACTTCTTCATATATATATATATATATATATATATATATATATATATATATATATATATATATATATATTTATATATATATACATATGTATGTATGTGTGTGTGTGTGTGTGTGTGTGTTTGTGTGTGTAAATGTGATTGGAAGACAAATGGCTGCATAAATATGGTCAACATTTGTAATAGAAATTAACCCGATAAAGTAACTTAGTTCATGTGTTATAGTCGGTTAACATTGGCTTAGACTGTTATTGCTACATAATTTGAAAACGCCATAGGAAGATAAGAGAACTTTACTTAGAAGAAAATTAACGAAGTTTAAACAAGGATCGTTCGTTTATCAATGTTCCATTGATAGAAGCAATAGAAACCACATTAATGTCATATACAATCATGAAAGAGTTAAACCTTCTTCGATAACATGTAACTCAATATACTCAAGAAATTATTAATATCATGCACAAAGAATGTTTAGCTTCTCAGATTAGATGTTACAGCCAAAACGATGAATTAGCCAATGGTTATCTTTTTGAGTATACAGTCACGATGCTTTACATGTCCATGAACAAAGTCGTACCAAGACATAAACATACATCTATCTGTTATGTGTCAATATACTCGTCACAATATACCCTACAAGATGGCAAATTAACAGAATCATTAGAGCGTCGGTTAGTACCTGGCGATATTAGCTCCGTCTCTCTCTGCTCTGAATACAAATCGGCCTGATATCAACTTTAACTTTCGTCCTTTGCAAGGCGGTAAATAATGTAGTAGTCAAAAAACTGGAGATGCTTCTTCGCTTCCTATCTGTCCATCATCTTCCTTTTTTTCTTTGCCTTCCTTTTTTTTTCCTTTCTTTCTTTCTTTTTTCTTTTGTTTGTTTTTTTTCTTTCTTTGAATAGGCTATGAGCTTTTGGTGTAGTGATACGGCTCTAATTTATTTATACACCAATAACCAGTTGTGGAAACTTCCGGTTTTCTTGGCCCATGGACCCCATCACTACTCACTGCTATCTGGGCGGAGTTGGTCGCCCGCAGATGAGAGCCCACGAGGTGGAATGGCTTTTTCAGCGCGTCTCCCTCGCCCTCATCTGGGACAATGCATTCTCCATCTTTTCGGCCGGGACCCAGAGGTGGAGGGTAAGTTAGTTGGTTGTGTAAGATACTCGTTCGGACGTCACTTCTACAACTAAAGCATATTTATATTTATACAATTATATGTCTATGTATACAGTACTTGACTGCATGTGTTCGCCTAATAACCAGCATCTATCGAATCAGAATGTGATATCAATGGGCCAAGCAACGCTTCTAGACGACCTTAGACTGAATCCGTACCCGGATAAAGAAAAACTCAGTACTAAATTCCAAGATCTACAACAGATCAAATAAAACGTCTAACAATACAATGACTCCAATACTAAATGTAATCATTCAGATAACAATTAGCAGATACATCTCGTTCGTTTAGATCAAAGACAGATAAATTCATATACTTAGTTAGACACAGCGAAAGTCTACACAGAGGCAAAATGTCAGTGATGAAATCTTAATTTTGAAGAGCGTTTAGATTCTCCTCTACCAATGATGTACCAGTTAAAGACTTTCAAAGACTAAAACAATGATGTATCAACAACAGACATGCTAACAGACTAACAGAGCAAAACACACAAATACAGAACAACCTAAAACATTGATTAACATTGCTATTAAAAACATAGTATATTTCAACATAGTATTGTTGAATACATCAAAATACTGCCAAATAGAATACAGAACCACATTATCAAACATTTTCTTTTTTTATGTGGTAGAGTATGGTTTTAGAAAGAATTGACTATTATTTCTATCAAATCGAGCAGCTAGTTGGCTTCCTAATTACTTGTTCGATAGTTGGCTATTCCGGTGACAGGAGAAAAACTGTCGAACCTGTGTATTGTTAACCCACCATATTATCGATTCGGCTGTATCTCTGACTTCACTGTTACTATTACGGTATCAGAAAATGTTATTGTTTTATTTTTGGCAAAAAAATATTTATTTTGTCGTTGCTATTTATTTAGATGCTATTAAAATCCGTTGAATGAATCAGATGTGGGATAAATATTGATTTCTTTCCTTGTCACAAATGGAAATAAATTTACAAATCGGATGCAACTTCTGAATACCGTGAAGAGAAAATAATTCGACATTTTTGAGCTCACTCTGTCGTCGAAGATTTTGATGATGACGTTCAGCATTAGCTTCTTCGAATTTTATTGTGTCTAATTTAGAAATATTATGGGCTGATGTTTAGTCAATTGAATCAACCCAAGAACATGTTTGAATTTGATTTTCTCGAACTCGGATTAATAAAGGCAAAATTCGAACACAAGGAAAGTTTCAATATTGGATTGTATACAGAGGGACAAAAACTAAATAATGTAAGTCATCTAATATAGCACACACTAGCCTACCTGATCCTTCACCAAACATATAATGAACACATTTGTATGAGGAGTAATTGTGTTACATTTTTCAAGGGTATTACTAAGAGGGAATAGACGTAAATTTCAAAGAACACAGAACACGGTAACGATGTTACATTACTCCCAATGCACATTAAAGCAGTGAATTAGCAGTATCATTAGAGCTTCGGATTAAATATATCGGTATTTACTTCGGGCCGCGGCACTTAGATTTCAAATTCCACGGAGGTCACTTTTGTTTTTCATCTTTTATAAGTCGATAAATTTAGCACGAGTCCAGTACGGGGGTTGATTCTACCTCTATTGTTCTTTCTTTGGAGGAATTTAACCGTGTTCAGACTTAAAAAGGTATAGGCTCCGCCAGGTTTTAAATGTTCAAGACATGTTGTGTGTCAGGACAATGATCCTGAGATTCTGTCAGTAGTTTAGAGCATTTCATTTCACAATACACTTTATCACCTGACGAATTTGAATCACGTTCTGATTATCGGTAAGTCAGATTAAAACGGTCTTAATTTACAATGCCTCCCTCACGCTTGGTAATCTGAATACGATTTCATCTTACCCTCTATGATTCCATTTCAGATTATCCTTGAAATCATATAACAACGCCCTTTTAGTTAAAATATATACCCACACACACACTCACACACAAACTCACACATGCATATATATATATATATATATATATATATATATATATATATATATATATATATATATAGCGGTAGAACACTGGAAGATAATATCCGTAGTGATAGAGTACTCAGTCCATGGGACGAGTTAGGTAGAAGTACGGTTGTCCTTCCTGTTCCGTATAACCATGTCCATTACGAGCTGAGGATCCGCTATGGTAAAGTAACTGTTGTGTAACCACTTCTCTCTCTCTATATATATATATAGAAGTGGTTACACAACAGTTAGTTTATATTTATATATATATATATGCATGTGTGTGTTTGTGTGTGAGTGTTCGTGTGTGCGTGTTTGTGTCCATGTCTGTGTTTATGTCACGTAACCTAGCGGTTTGGTCACAACATATCGATAACATCAGTACCAGACTTCAAACCATTCGTACTAGGATCTATATAATCAAATAAAGTATTTCTTCAATACAATGGCCCAGAATGACTGTCGTCTAATGACTGGATCCTGAAAAAGAGAAAACCTGAGTATAGTTAGTCGAGAGAGTATAGTTAGTAGATAGAGTGTTATCGAACCCGAAAGGGTGGAAAGCAAAGTTGACCTTACTAGTGTTTGAACGCTGAGAGCAGTGAGTTGGAACAAAGGAACAAATGCCACAATGTAATGTGCCCAATGCCCTAATGACAAACTTAACAGTTTTCTAGCAGTAATTATTGATGTGGCATTTCACGATTATGCCCCCCCCCCCCCCCCCCCGCCCATATATATATATATATTTTTTTTTTTAAAGAGTCCAGACTGATTGCCAAGGACCTTGGCGGCGGTTAACTGGCTGTATCATCAGATGTGGTCTGTCCAAATAAGGGCATACATTGTTTATCTAATTGTAAAATCTCTTCACATAAGTGTTTTTTATGGAGTGGTTAGAGAGTGGATGTGTGTGTAGATATCTGGCTTAATGAGTGTTTATATGTATGTTTGCATCTATGTGCGTATCCATGTGTATCTGCCTGGTCGTATATAATTCAATACAACCAATATTCCATGAGATCTATCGACAATGTTGTTATCTATGTTATCCTGGTAGTCTTCGAAATTGTATATCTGTAATTCTCTAATTTATGTATTAAATACCCTTTTGTAAAGCAAAGTGTGATTGGTCCCTATAACCAAAGTCATGAATTGTAATAAAATTTCACTTCAAATACAATGTAAAATAAATCAAAGTTATGGAAAAGGCTAGGATCTCCCTGAAGCTACGAGTTGATATTCTGTGATAAAAAAAAAAGCTAGAAATATTTGGTGAGATAAAAAAAAAACGTGTGGGAGGAAAATGTATAAATCAGGCTGCAATTGGTATTTTCTCAATAGACAAAGAACATCAAGATATAATCTAAAGCTTTTAATTTATAGAATCAGTGGGAAAATCAGTTTGACTAGAAATTGAATCTCTAAGCAAAGCCTTATTGAATATCAACATACGTATCCCTTCAGGAGATTTTAGCTTTCTCTTCATATAAACTTTTATTTTACTTGGAAATGTAAGGCCTATATTTAGGAGCCTGTGTACGGTCTATATATTAATATCTGTCTTCATATTCCTGTGGGCATTTTAGCTGATGTAATCATCGATTGTAAATCTGTGTGAATAATATAAAATTGAGTTTAACGACGCAGTAACTTTGATAGTAGTAGTAGTAGTAGTAGTAACCACTCTTCTTGTTGCTGATAATGACGTAATTGCTGCCGAAACAAAACAAAATATACTCTAAAAATTACTGGCTGCTGTCAAATATTGGAGCAGCTTCAATATATATTTTTTTCCTGAAAATTGTTTCTTTAATAACGAAATTTTCATTTCAGTACAGTTTAATTGTTGAAATCGTTTTCCGGGATTTAGTTACTCGTTTGTGCGAACAATTTAAAGATCCTTTACTCAGAAAATAAAAACAGACAATAAAAGACAATAAAATAATAAACTGACACTAATCCAATAATAAACCAATAGTGGCTTTGGGAACGATAAAAACAGAAAATTCCGAGAGGTGAGTTGGTTGTCAATAACTATAGAAAAGTTCCTGCTAAAGATTCAGTTGTGGGAATACGTTTTTACCTCGTTTTCTTCTTCAATCATGCTAAAGTAAAATTCAGAAGAAGGAAAAGGTGATAAGATTCGTGCAGCAATAAAAATTGATTAATCAGAACGAATGAATTGAGAAGATGGAAAGATAGAAAATAAATAATTATTTCAATGTTGATGATTTTAAACTAAAGACACACAAACATGTTCAAAAAGCTTATAATGAGATGGGTCTTGTCTTATTTTAATGCCATGTATCAAATTGCAATTCCCATGTCTGCTGTAGCATAAACTGAATGTCAAACCCAAACTCTTCAATTTCTACCTTCTTAAAAGACAAATTACATCATCGAAAGAGAAAAATACGGATTTTTTTTTCCTTCACTTCTAGATTTGTATTGCTTCCACGATTCATTCCATTTGGGGAATGGTAGTTAAGAACTGTAATTCTTTTGTAACAGCGTTCTTTTATAATCGGCTAATAAAGCAAAAGGAAAACCAGAAGAAAAAAATTAAAAAAACATTATACGTTATTCAGTAGTGATAAAACATAGAGCAATGTTTTATTGTCATTTAGTATGCTTCTCTTTAAGATGAGCGGTCTAAAACGCATATTTCTAATATCAGGAAATTAATGGTTGTATGGTAAAGAGTTTCTTTCCTCGACAAAATGCACCAAAATTAATAGATTTGTACAATCTTGCCCAATTTTCTCTGAAAAGTAAGAACGAACTTTGACAAATACATTACAGATGAAATCTTTGTGCTGCAAAAATAGTGAAATATTCTGATAATACTTCTGTGTGGAGTCGTTAGCTACCGGTAAGCCATTTACCTGACTATATGGCTTTGACATATTATTTAAAACAACATGTAACACTATTGCTACTGATGGTGGGAAAATGGCAAATACTATAGAGCACTAGATTAAATGACTTACATTATTCAGTTAGTCTCCAATCCACATGACATTGAGAGTTAAAAGCATGCCATTGGCGACTTTGCTTTATTTTCTCTGGTCTAACTAACATTTATACTAAATATATAACTGTGTTGATTATAATCACTCCGTACAAAATGGCTGCTTTTTTACCAAGGTACAAAATCGTTAACCATTAAATTCAAAATGAAAAATAAATATCAATTTGATATCTTTGTCTAAAAATGAGTGTCACCCAGAGAAAATAGAACAAGCGTAAGTGCCTGTGTGTGTCTCGGTGACAAACTACTTGTATAACGCATTTATTATTTGTTTGTTGTTAGTTCTATAAAACCAATATACTACTCACAATGACATTTAAACTATTAACCTGGTAGAATTGGATTTTTTCATTGCTGATTAATGGCGATTAAAAGCGGAAAGATTGCGCGAAGGGAATGCATTCTTGTGGAGGAAATATTTGCAAAAACAAACTATAACATAATATAAATAAAGTATGTGAAACTATGTAAGTGGTGGTTGATGAAAAAGAGGAGTATTTAGTGTGTAGCTGAATATAACAAGCAAGTACACTAGTGCAATAAAATAATCTGCTTATTGAGCGAAAAACATTTTTTTATGTCTGTGTCAAGCAATGAATTTAACATACAGAATTATTGTTGCTCAATGGTTTAGAGTATAGAAAACGTTTTGCATAAAGTTCCGTTCTCTTCAGTAAAAGAGGCCTATTTTCACTCTCAGGGGGAGAAAGGTTACAGTATTGTTGTTCGTTAACCCTAGGTCAACCATGATCAAATAGTCATGCTAAAAGACGTTCTAGCTGTAGGCATTATGCTTTTGTTTATATTGTTATCGGTGGCTAAAATGCCCAGTTTTCTCTCTTCATTTAAGATGATATGGTGTGATTTGAGAGTGATCTAGCTATTACATCTGCCACAAAGAGTGGACAGTCAGATGCAATTACACAGATATTTTTCTATACATTTTCTGGGATGAGGAATTATCATTGTTATAAACTGATATAGTCGGACTAGTTTTATAATCATAAAGTTTCAGTCCTTGGGCATTTGTCCTTCTTAAGTTACATCACATGAATGATATCTTTGCTGCTATATTGTCCAACAATACTAGATTCCACAAACAATGTAATCATTGTAGTCAGTTTCTTATCCTATTTTCTATCACATTATTAAAGTGCAAGGGGGATGATGCTTGTCTAATTTATATAATCTCTTGCCTCTCACTTTTGAAGGCCCATTATTCAAAACTAAGATTAAGTGTCTAAATACAGTACTGAACGAGGCTGGGAAATCACTTTCTTTAATTTGAATCGTTAATCATTACCCATAGCCTCATAGCTCAACTTCAGTAAAAATTAAGGTGAAAGAAAATATTTCATCCCGAAATCTTTCTTACGATTGCCATTTATTCAGAAACCTAGAAATAATCTTAATGGTAAACAGAATGCTTATTTAGGTCCACTAAGATTTAGTCATTATACCAATTTTTTACTAAAAGCCTCCAGTGTTATAAACATAGCGAAAAGTTTTGTGTAGTTGACAGCCTGTCATTAGTACAATGGAAAATATCTACAAGAAAAAATATTACACGATTTCTTTACTTTTTATCATTTGAAATCTTGATGTGAAAACATTACTTACAGAATGAACTGATACTTTGTTATCGCCAAAGAATGGGTGTGAGTTGCTTGTCAACATCTGCTATCAGATAGTTGGCACTTGATCGATGATGCTGTTCGTTCGTTCAATCGCAGAGATGCCAAAATAACTTCCACTGTGAAAGGAGCAGACAGTTACTGGATTGACCCCCGGTTAATCTCGGCTGACATATCCATCAAAATTTGCCCCAGAACGAAAATTTCGATAAAAGAAGTGCTGATGCACACGATCAATATAGACAGTTTAAGTGGTCCTGTGAAAAGAAACACATTGCTACAGACTGCCAATGTGGAACAGAAATTAGCCAAAATATTATCTATAGGAAGGCGATATCTCTCCAAGCAAACGTCAAGAATTGACTGATAATAAAAGTATAAGAGTACTAATGGATGACTGAAATATGGTTATACACGACCGATATAATAATCTAAATATAAAACATAAAATAACAATAGAGTAAAACATAAAGTTACAGACATCAAATGTCACTTGTGATTCGAAGATATATCAAAGGAAGTTTACTAAAGCAAGATGACCGATAGCATTAGTTACATATTTTAGCTGCATAAGATTATTCTAAAGGGTTAGCCTTGGCACAATTATAACAAGTCTGAAGTACAGCAACACGCTGATAGACTACACTGAAACACATTTACCAAACTACAGTAAAATAGTAAAATAATGATTGTAGAGCAATCATCAATTGTAGAGCTACCCGTATAACGGAAATGCTTGTATATGTTTATGTTTAAGTTACGAGGATTCGTTTAAAACGTGATGTTTACATCGCTATTACCGCCATGTAACAATCACAGTTTTAAACTTCAGTCCACTCAGCTGGCAAAAATGAGTTACATCTGTAATTAGAATGGCCAGCCTTGTCACATTCGGTGTGATGCTGAATCTCCCTGCGAACTACGTTAAGGGTACGCGTGTCTGTGGAATGTTCAGCCTTTTGCACATTAATTTCATGAGCAGGCTGTTACGTTGATCAGAACACCCATCGTTGATCAACTGGAACACTCATCGTTGTAAGCATCGGAGTGTCTAAAATAAAATGCACAATTGGTAGATGGGTTCAGTGGAACTATCTAGCTCGGCATTAGTGAAATAATGGGAATAAATGTGAAAACGTAAACTGGCGTTTTCTATTGTAGAAACTATGATAGTCACTCAGAAGTTCAAACTTCATTCTCACCCTTTATATGTAACTTGATGTGATGCCAAATTAATAAAACATTAATTAAAAATAGTAGATACTATTTGCTTCTTTCATTCAACATTGAAGCAAACTATAGAACAATAAAATACATAACGATAAGCTACATGTTTATCAATAGAACTTGTGTATAAAAAGTGACAAAATCAATAAAAAGAGCAGTAATATCACAGTAGTAATAACGAATAGACGACAACAAAATAAAATATTTTATCTGCCAAACAATTTTTTAATAATAAATAAATACATTTAAATTTAATTTAAAGTTTGTAAGTTAAGGCAATAGTAAACACGTTTCTATATTTGTATTTCCTAGAAGCTAAGATAAAACATTATTTTTAACGTTATCATCGAAGTATCTAAAACTATAACACATCTTTACAAAGATAAGATTCTATGCTCTGATAAGTAGCGCTAAGATAAGATTCCATAACGTTAGATTGGTTATTATTTGAAAGATTTTTTAAAATAAAAAACATGTTAGTTTCGAAATACATCGACTACATAGTTGTATTCATGATACTTGTAAATGACGATGGACATAGGAATTTGTGAGACTATAGGTACACTAAAGTGTGGACGGCTGAAATTTGGAACGATATGGGAAACACTAGAAGTGCGAGCCCATCCCATGAAACACTGAAATGTAGGTGAATACCGCCCCTCTATGTAGAACTACATTTCCAGGATTGCGCGTAAACTCTCAAATTGAAAGTGGATATATGTGTTAAGGATACAACTTGAGAGAGATTTCCAAAAAATGAAGGTTTTCAAAATCTCTCTTACTTCATCTTAATTACATAATCCCATGTGTGTGTGTGTGATTTTTTGATTTTTTTCGTGAACATGACGGACTTTGTTGTCTCTTGAGGTCACTGGTTGTGACTTGGTAATAAGTTGTATGAAAATAATGCAAAATAAATGAAATGACAATTATTTATATATATATATATATATTGTTATACTTGGGGAGGGTCATATTGTTATAATATTGCCTGCCAGAAATATAACAGAACACACACACTGTTTGGTTGGGTTGGTTTTCGCTTGTGTATTTTTTATATCTCCATAGTTAATTTATTTGGAAATCAATGTTTATATATATATATATATATCAATGTATTGGTCAATCAATGATAAACATTAATTGCCAGCTAAAATTAACTATAGGGATATAATATATACGGAAGCGAAAACAAACACAAACCAAAACAGTAAGTGTATTTTATTATCCATTTCTGGCAATATTATAACAATATGAGTTCAAATCCAGCCGAGGTTAACTTTGCCTTTCATCCTTACGGGGTCGATAAAATAAAGTACCAGTAATGTACTAGTTAATTGCTGGCATTGTGCCAAAAGTAGAAACAATTATAACAATATGAGACTCCCCCAAATATAAAAATGTATAAATATATATATATATATATATATATATATATATATATGAATAAAGTGGTCCTTCATCAGTGATCTTCCAACCATCATCGGTATTTCTTCGCTTTAAAGACCATATACCTCCGGTTGGTGCGAGCAACGGCTAAAGAAAGTCGCTGGGACGCGTAAATAAAGGGAACAGCGAGAGTGTAAACAAACAAATATGGTGAAGCAACGAAAAGTGAGGAAGAACGAGTCAAGTCCCAAATTTCCATGAATATAAGTTCGGTGAAATCGTGAACGAGAGAGAATAAAGACCAACAAACCTGGTTGAAATGTGAGCAAGGAAGGAATTCCGCACAGGTCTAACGGGAGGAAGAAGGGGTCTAGTCCGTGAATGAATTCGGTGAACATAAGTTCTGTGAAATCGTAGACGAGAGAGAGAAAAAAGGCGAACCGGCCTGGTCAAGCGTGCGAAAGAAAAGAATTACGCACAGGTCAAACGGGAGGAAGAAGGGGTCTAGTCCGTGAATGAATTCGGTGAACATAAGTTCTGTGAAATCGTAGACGAGAGAGAGAAAAAAGGCGAACCGGCCTAGTCAAGCGTGCGAAAGAAAAGAATTACGCACAGGTCAAACGGGAAGCTGGAGGAGCAGGAGAGGTAGTAACAGAGAGTGAAGTCAGGAAGAGGCTAACAGAGAGAGTGACTGTTAGAGAGGGTAAAGATACAAAGAAAGAGGAAGCAGTAAGAACGAAATAGACGGGTCACAGCGGGGGGAAAAATATGTGTAAATATGAGAATAAACGTGCTGCGGAGTTGCATATGGGTTACATATGAATAAAGTGGTCCTTCATCAGTGATATATATATATCAACTAGAAATAGATTGACACATATATATATATAAAATAAACACATGAAACAATCTCAGGGAATAATTTGTAAAGTATGTAAGCACACATAGCTAGGTAGGTAACTAATTAAAGTTTAACTAAAACTTCAAATATAGATACCTTTTAAAGTGATTAATCTCCTTTGTATATATTTCTTTAAATAACAAATATATTTCACCAATTAACCAGTAAATCACAGCGGTCAAATCCCGGATGGTCACCAAAGGAGAAGATCCAACCATCTGCGTTTACACATCAAATGCAAATCTGTGAATGACTCGAATGACGTGTTGCATTTTATAAAAGTGGCGTGAATAGGATTATCGACAGCTAGAAATAGCAGCCGAGTCCATTCAAGCTATGTGTGTTTACACACTTTACAAATTATTCCCTGAGATTGTTTAATGTGTTTATTTTATATATATATATATATGTGTCAATCTACTTCTAGTTGATATAAAATGCTCGGATCTATTCATTGGAATCTTTGAGCTTATTCTGCAGTGAATATAGCGCATGTCTCTCAGACATGACAATCTTAATTTAATTTTGTATATATATATATATATATATATATAGAGAGAGAGAGAGAGAGAGAGAGAGAAATATACACGGGTGTGTGTGATTGTGTATAGAAGATTATATTAATAAAAGGAATACCAACTTTGTCTGATTTACTCGTTTTATTTACAATCCTTTAAAATTTATAATGGTATTATAATGAAATAGTATGATACAATATTAAATGTTAAGTGTTAATTGAACAAGTACTTTCATGCTTTCGCAATCTTCAGGTTCATAATGTGTGGTGACAGTCAAGTTTGCAATTTTCAACTGTGAAAATTGCAAACTTGAGAGTCAGTAGAAACAGAGGTTTATTAGTTTCATGCTCTTCAGAGTGGGGGTGGGAACGACGTTTCGGGCATAAGCCCTTCTTCAGGAGAAAAGTGGGTGGGAAGAGAGTTCCGAGGGTGTGTGGGGGAGTGGTGGAGAGACATTTAGAAAAAGGGGGAGAGAAAAGGGAGGAAAACAGTGGAAGAGGTAGAAATAAAAATTAAAATAAACATAAAGATAAACAAGCGGTGGAAGGGTGTGGTGTGTGTAGGGGTGGTGGCGGGTGGAGTAGGGAGAGGGAGGCGGGGAGGGCTGAAGGTGGGGTTTGTGTATGTGTCTAGGTGTACGTGTGTGTGTGTGTGTGTATGTGAATGTGAAAGTTGGGGGCAGAACGAGGTTCCATGTTCAGGAAAATGTGTGTGTGGGGTGTAGGTCGGTGTGTGGGTGCGTGTGGATGGGGAGGGGTCAGAGGGTGGAGGAGATTGTGTGTGAGGATTCGGGAGGCTGAGTGTGTATATGTGGGGGTACGCACGTGTGTGTTGTTGTTTATACGTGGTGTGGATATAGGTGGCGTGGTTCGAAAAAAAATTGTGAGTGTATGTCCGTGGGTAAGTTCCTAAGGTAGTTCCGTAGAGTGTGCAATCAGTTGCTAGATAGTTTTCATGTTATGGAGTGAATAGCTGGAACGATGACCGGTGGTATGTAATCCATTGGTTGTGGGGTGCGCGCGCAACAGGAAGTGGTCAGAGGGTCAAGGCAGGATGAAGGGATAGCAGTAGAGGAGAATGACAGGTGGAGAAAGTCAGTGTGTGCTGAGGAATGTGCGTCTGTGTGTGATAGTGGGGGATATGTGTGTGTGGGGGGAAACAGGGCGGTCGAAGGATAAAGGAATAGGGGTGGGGAGTTCAGGCCGGGGTATGTGTGGGTCTGTAGGGTGAAAATGATGCGTTGTTAGACCGTGAGGTGGGTGGCGGGTGTTCCGTGGCATTGGAGTAGGTCACAGACTGTGAGGTGGTGGGCGGAATGTCCAGGGGGAGCCAAAGTGGCGGGCGATGGAGGAACTACCGCCGAAACGAATATCCCGGAGGTGTTCAGTGAAACGGTCCGCCAGGCGAAGTCCAGTCTGTCCGACGTAGGTTGCGCTGCACACCGTGCAGCGAGGTCCATAGAATAGGTTGGAGGAGGTGCAGCGGAAGGCGTGCCGGACAAAGAGAGAGTGACCGCTGGGACCCTGGAAGGTGGTGGTGTTGGTGATGTGGGGGCAAGTGTAGCAACGAGGCCTGGAGCAGGGAAGGGAACCGGGGGAGGGGAGCTGCGGATGAGGAGGGTGCGGAGATTGCGTGTTTGAAGGAGAGGAGGGGTGGAGAAGGGAAGATGTGGGAGGTGGAGGGGTCGGACTGGAAGCGTCGGAAGAGGTGGAGGATGGTGCGGTGGAGGGGTGGTAGGTGATGGGGAAGCGGAGATGGTGGGTGTGCGGTGGCGTGGTGTGCAGGTGGTGGAGCGGTGGACAGCACGGGCGCGAGTGAGGGCGTAGTGGACGAGGGAGGGGGGATAAACTCTGCGGATGAAATGGCTGACTAGGGAAAGGGCCTGGGACTCAAAGTCAGCATCTCGGCTGCAGAGGCGACGGATCCGGAGGAGTTGGGAGTAGGGAATAGAGTGTTTTGTTTGTGTGGGGGGGGAGGAGGTGAAGTCGAAGTAGGAGTGGGAGTCGGTGGGTTTGAAGAAAGCGGAGGTGACGAGGGAGTGGTGGGAGGGGTCGATGGCGACGGAGATGTCTAAGAAGTGGACGTGGGTGGTGGAGATAGAGGTGGTGAAGTGGAGGGAGGTGTGGAAGGAGCAGAAGAAGGAGAGAAAGGAGTCGAGCTGTTCTCGGATGAGGGTCGTGGCTCCGATACAGTCGTCGATATAACGACCGTACAGTTCGGGCGTGGGGCCAGTGTACTGGGCAAAGATTTGGGCCTCAACATGGCCAACGAAAAGGTTGACATAGTTTGGGCCCATTCTTGTGCCCATGGCTACCCCCGTGACCTGTTGGTAAAACTCACGCAAGAAGGAGAAACAGTTGAGGGTGATGACCAGCTCGGTGAGGCGAAGGAGGGTGGGTTGAGTGGATGGGGGAGGGGGAGGGGCGAAGGTCGAAGTAGTGCCTGAGGGCACGTAGGCTGTCGGCGTGGGGTATGACAGTATAAAGCGACTTGATATCTAGGGTGAAGAAGATGGGGTGTGGGTCGGGTGGGTAAGTGAAGGAGTCGAACAGTCGAAGGGCGTGGTTGGTATCGGAGATGTGGGTGGGGAGGAGGGTAGTGACGAGGGGGCGAGGATGGAGTCAAGACAGGCGGAGATGAGTTTGTTGGGGCTGCTGGGGTTGTCGGGTTTGGGGAGTTTGGGGAGAAAGTAGATAGTAAGGGTGTGGGAGGAGGGAGGAGGAGGAGCGGTGGGAAGGAGGAGGGAGGAGGAGACAAGGTGTTGGATGGTGGAGGAAACTTGTTGGTAGAGGGTGTGGCGTCGGAGGGTAGAGGGAGGGCTTCGGCCGTGTAGAGGTCAGCGCTCCACAACCACCACGGCGCCTCCCTTGTCCACCGGTTTGATGACGATGTCATCTCGGCTACGGAGGGAGCGGAGAGCGAGGAGTTCGCCCCATGAGATGTTATGCCGTTTGGAACGATGGCGGAATTCGAAGCGATTTACTGCGCTATGGCAGACGTCAACGAACGCATCCAGGGTGCTAAATTGCCCTGGTGCCGGCGTCCAAGACGATGTTCGTCGGCCCAGGGCGAGAAACGGGTCTGGGGCGTTCGGAGCCGGTGGCGTTTGATGAAAATGTGCCTTTAGCTTCGTGCGTCGCACGAATCGCTCGACTTCCGTTCGGGTGCGGAACTCGTCGTTGTGCGGGGTATGGGGTGTGAAGCGAAGGCCTCTACTGTGAAGAGAACGCTCAGGTGCGGAGAGGGAGGTCAGGGGTATGGTGACAATAAGTGGCGTGTGATTTTGGTGTGTGAAGGTGGAAGGGAGGGTGTGGTGGGGGTGAGGCGGGGATGTGTAGATGAGGTATGGGTGTGGGGTGGGGGAGTTGAGTGTGCGGTGGAGAGTGGTGGGGAGGGGGGGTGGAAAGTGGTGGTAGGGAGGAGTGAGTGTAGTTTAAGGGCTTTCGTGGAGAAGAGGTCGTGGTGGAGGTTTGGGATGAAAAGGAGGATGGAGTGGGCGAGGAGGAGATGGCATACGGAGTTAAGGCGGCGGAGGGTAGGGGTCCGTTTGTAGTCAAGGTTGCGGATGGTGGAGAGGGAGGAGCGGAGGGAGTTGCGCATTAGGAGGCGCGAGGATCGGGTGAGGATACGTTGGGTGGAGGGGGAACCAGAGGTGGAGGTGGAGGCAGCGGCTGAGGAAATGGATGTAGCTGGAGCGGGTGAGGAAAAGTTTGAGGCGGGTGTGGAGTTGGTGGAGAAAAGATCTCAGGCTGGGCATGGTGGGCGTGGAGTTAAAGCAGGGGGAGGAAGGAGAAGGGAAGTGTGTATTGCTGGGGTGGAACGAACGGGTGAGTGCGAAAGGGTATGTATATATTTTTCTAAATGTCTCCCCCACTTTTTTCTAAATGTCTCTCCCCACTCCCCTACACACCCTTGGAACTCTCTTCCCACACACTTTTCGCCTGAAGAAGGGCTTATGCCCGAAACGATTCCCCCCCACCCCCACCCATCCACCCCGCACTCTCAAGAGCGTGAAACTAATAGACCTTTGTTCGTACTGCCTCTCTGTTTTGTTCCCGTTCCAGTTTTCAATATATATATATATATATATATATATATATATATATATATATATAGCAAAAGTATGAAGAATAACATGGTCGGCTGTACGACAGGGTTTATTTACAGTATTAACAATCGTTTCTTTAATCGGCTGAGTCTAAAAGCCGCCGATCGTTAGAAGTACGTCACTCGACTTTAACTACATCGATACTCGATCAAATCGTCAGAATACTGATTTATCATTCTTTATGACCTTTTACTTTTTATTCTTTATTTCGCCAATTAATGAATTTAACCCACTATATTGGAATGGCGCCAATATACCATTTTATGACTGACCAGTATCTTGCCTACCACATTATTTCTTCCCCCACGGCCCTTTCCATTATGAGTTGAAATCCCGCCGAGGTTGACTTTGCCTTTCATCATTACGGGTCGATAAAATAAAGTACCAGTAATGTACTGAGTAATTGCTGGCCTTGTGCCAAAAGTAGAAACAATTATTATTGTTATTATTATTGTCATCACTATTTTACGCTTCTATCCACTCACCTCTATAACCATTACTACTACCACTACTACTATTATTATCATTAACCTTATTAATACTATTATTATTGTTGTTCTCCCATGTATCTATAAATACCAGTGCCCTGTGTTATATGCAGATCAGTATTCTGACGATTTGATCGGGTATCGACTGTAATTAAGATCGAGTGACGTAACGATCAGCGGCTTTTAGACTCACCCTATTAAAGAAACAGTTGTTAATACAGTAATGAAACCCTATTGTACAGTCGACCATGTCATTCTTCATTCTTTTGCTATTATTACTCCAAAGTTAACCTCGGCGAGATTTGAACTAAGAACGGCCCTTGCCATTATGAGTTCAAATCCCGCCGAGGTTAACTTTGCCTTTCATCCTTACGGGGTCTATAAAATAAAGTACCAGTAATGTACTGGTTAATTGCTGGTCTTGTGCCAAAAGTAGAAACAATTATTACTCCAAGAACCGCGTGCCTGGGAACTTTCTTAAACCGGCCAGCCGACTAAGGAAACTTCTTGTTGAGTTAAACAACGCCGTACGCTAAAACTGTCCTTGACACAGAGTACTCATAACCTCTAGCTGGATTACCTTAAACGATACCTTGTTATCCAATACACACACACACACACACACACATATATATATATATATATATATATATATATATATATATATATATATATATATGTGTGTGTGTGTGTGTGTGTGTGTGTGTGTGTGTGTAGGAGGTGAGTTTTATTGTAGCACAATAAAGCAATGTAGTTTAGGATTGGAGTATAATTAATATAAAATCAAAAGATGGTTAAAAGAGTTCCATGTATTTTATTATGCGCATTTCAAAAACAAATATCATCATGGGATGATATTTGCGTTCTCATCAGATAAAATAGGGAGACATGATATGAAGCTTAAAAAACACTTGCGAGCAGTGAAGTGTTAAATCAACATATGAAAAATAAAATAAGATGGATATATGAGATTGGGGAAAAAAGGAAAAGAAAGGGGAAGGAAAAGGGAAGGAAGAGGAAGAAAGAATATAATAAGAAAAAAATATATAATAATAAGGAAAGGATAACGGAGGAGGAGTATAACAAGGAAGGATAAGAGAGGAGGAGAAATTGAGTGAGAGAGAGAGAGAGACAACCTTTAATACTGAGAAACACTGTCTCACAGAGAGAAATAAAAAAAACCGTTGTAAGATAATACATAATTTTTAAAAAATTTAGAAATTAAAAGTTAATGTGTTTATGAATGGTGATGCTTATGATTAAAGAAAAAGGATTAAGAATACTATTTATTTAAGGTTTATATATTGAAGGGTTTAATAATATGTGCGAAAATGTATTTATTAAAATGTATTATTAAAATAAAATAAATTAAGGAGTTAAGGTGAATGAAGAAAAGGTTAAATCGATTAGGAACTTAGAGGAATTAGTTAGGGTCCAAGTTTGTTTCTATGCATTATAATAGGAAAAAGTAAATAATAGGTTTAACACGAGCACGGAAGGAGAGAAGAAAGAGGAAAATTCAAGGAAGAAAAAATATATAACGTCAAAAAAATATTAACAAAATTTACTAATGGTAATATTAGTATATATTAAAAATAAAAGTGTGTATGGCCGAGAGTATAAGGAAAATGCTATAGTGAGTTATAATATGAATTAAGAAGTAATTGAGAAGTAAAAGTAGCAGATTAAAGATTAGAAATTAAAAAAGAAAAAAATGATAAAAAAGAGGAAAATATGGGACCGCTAACGACATAGTATGAGTAAATTGTGTAATATAAGGTAGAAAGATGGGTATATTTGTAAAATATATAAAAGCGTTAGAGAAAAGAAGATTTTAATCTAATTAGGTAGTAAGATATTAGCTGTATAATTTATGGAAAGTTCATGGGATTTATGCAAGCAGAGCGAAAATAAATCCGTACGTCTCTTTATTATAGAATTAAAATTAGAGATATGGTAAATTAAGGGGACCATAGTATGAGTAAATTGTATAATATAATGAAATAAGGTAGAAAGATGGGTATATTTGTAAAAGATATAAAAGCGTTTGAGAAAAGAAGATTTTAAACTAATTAGGTAGTAAGATATTAGCTGTATACTTTATGGAAAGTTATATGGGATTTATGCAAGCAGAGCGAAAATAAATCCGTAAGTCTATTTATTATAGAATTAAAATTAGAGATAATGGTAAATTTCTCGGCTAGGCAGAGGTTACATGTTGTGGATAGGGAAAAATTCGGGTAAGGAGAGGCGTTGCAAACCTTCCTCCAAGAAGTGTTGTAGTTAATATTGTTGTCCTTTAAGGACCATATCAGATCTGAGAGTGCCGTGTTAGTTCTTTTAAGTTGGTATTTAAAAGAAGAATTGTGATTATAAAATCTTGCTTTAAAGGAAGTGGAAGTGGAACCAAAATAGGTAAAAGAATTAGTACCAGTTATAACCTTACATTCATACACTAAATGTGTATCAACTCATTGGTTACTAAGAGGACATTTAGTTCTAACAGGGCAATTGCAATTATGATAAGAGAAATTAGCAGAGTTATTAACAAGTGACCTAGTATTATTTATAGAAGGAATTGGATTGGAGAAGTTATTTACAATAGGTGCTAAAGTTTCCTTATTTATATTGGTGTTATGAACATTCGACAAGGTTACGTTTGACGTCGTATTTAAATTTACGGAATCTAGCCTAGCGTTAACATTGACGTCGGGTATACTATTGCTATTATTATGACCCTCAGTGTTGGATGGATATAATTTATTACTTAATATTTTATTATTATGTTTAGAGATAATGTTAGAGATGTTGGAAGTGGTGGAATAAGAGAATTTAATTGTATGTTTGTTAAAGATCTTACTATAAATATGCGAGGGAGGGAAGCATTTATCTAAGGCCCTAAAAATAATTCAGGAATATTGCTAATAATAGATAGAGAAAAAGGAGCGTTGTACCGGATCATATTTTTATATCTAGGTCTTTTCTTTAAGTTATTGGAATGTTTATAACTAACTATATTACTATAAGTCCCTCGATGATTGGTTTCTTTACTGTATTTAATTTTGTCAGGATAACCGGCTCTGGAAAGCGCATTATTGTAATAATTGGCTTTAGCGTCAAAGATAACTTTATTAGAAGATAGATTTGAGATTCTTTTTTCAACACTATAGCATTTTTAACGTTAATACGGTGGTTAGATTTAAAATTAACATAATTTAGATACTCATTGTCTTTATGGTAAGGGTAATATAGCCCGGTGTCAAGATTAAGGGATATATCCAGGAAGTTAGCTAGTTTGACGTTGTTTTCAAATTCAATTTTTAGGTTATGGTGCTTAAATAGATCAAGTATATTATTCTTAATAATATTAAGGTTAAGTAAGTTACAGTTTTTTAAGCTTCATTTCATGTCTCCCTATTTTATCTGATGAGAACGCAAATATCATCCCATGATGATATTTGTTTTTGAAATGCGCATAATAAAATACATGGAACTCTTTTAACCATCTTTTGATTTTATATTATTTATACTCCAGTCCTATAAACTGTTGAGTGCTACTTATCCGATATTTGCATTGCTTTATTGGGCTATAATAAAACTCACCTCCTACATTAACTTGCTCCTTGACTGTTTGAGCGCTAACTCGTATATCGGATACCTTCGATGGTCTCTAATTTTTCTTCTATAACATTGATTATTACAACATAACAACTTCACTTAAAGACATTCCTATACCTGGTAAATCTGAATTCACTAAACTTCTGATTGAAAAAACTGACTCTTTTGTGAGAAGGCTTAGATGGATCGCTTTTTTCCACGACCAGCGCTTAAAAGGAAATTTTTATACTAAGGAACGTAACAATATTGATCATTTATTTAACTCTAGAAGAAATCCTCCTTTCAATAAAAAAAATCTAGTACAGTTTGAGCAGGAATTAACTAATATTATAAGAGGACTTAAATTCAAGAGAAACCCTTATAGAGGACAGGAGCACCTTATAAATCTCAGGAATACGATTTCGAACCTTAATTCCTCTAAAAAAGTCTTAGACTTTCCGACAAAACTAATAATTTATATGGTGTATCTAAAGATAAATATAATAACCTCATCCTTAAGGAACTAAGGAAGAATTATCGTAAAACTAACCATGAGAATCTGGAATCTATAAACTTGGAGGCTTCTGAGATTATGTCTAAACTTGGCATCGAGAAAAAGACCGAACCATTCTTCCCAAGAACTCCGAGGATAAATCTTAAAGATCACAAAAGTAACTTTCGAACGGAATTGCCTGTTAGACTAAATGGGGGTTGTTAGTAAATCCATCTTGGATAGAATTATTCCACAGGTTCGTTCTAATTACTCTATTTCTAACTTAAATTTATGGATTGGTACATCTGATGTAATTAACTGGTTCAATGACCTGAATAATAAAAACAAACAAAAATGTATTCAGTTTGACATTGGCAGTTACTATTCTTCTATTTCGCCTTCACTCCTCAACAACGCTCTATCTTTCGCATTTAAATATTCTGACATTAGCACAGATGAACTTTACATCATTCTCACCGCAAGAAAAACTATCCTAGAATTCAACAACGAATATTGGACTATATCTGATACTTCCAACAATTTTGATATCACAAGGGGTTCGTCGGATTCAGAGCAATTGACGGACTTGATTGGTATCTTTATTATGAATTCTTTAAATCGGAAAATTCCTCAACTTCGCGGTGGAATTTATCGTGACGATGCCCTGTTTACTGGCTTAAACTGTAACTTAGTTAATCTTAATATTATTAAGAATAATATACTTGATCTATTTAAGCACCATAACCTAAAAATTGAATTTGAAAACAACGTCAAACTAGCTAACTTCCTGGATATATCCCTTAATCTTGACACCGGCCTATATTACCCTTACCATAAAGACAATGAGAATCTAAATTATGTTAATTTTAAATCTAACCACCGTATTAACGTTAAAAATGCTATAGTCAGTAATATTGAAAAAAGAATCTCAAATCTATCTTCTAATAATGTTATCTTTGACGCTAAAGCCAATTATTAAAATAATTCGCTTTCCAGAGCCGGTTATCCTAACAAAATTAAATACAGTAAAGAAACCAATCATCGAGGGACTTATAGTAATATAGTTAGTTATAAGCATTCCAATAACTTAAAGAAAAGACCTAGATATAAAAATATGATTTGGTACAACGCTCATTTTTCTCTATCTATTATTAGTAATATTCTTAAACTATTTTTCGGGGCCTTAGATGAATGCTTCCCTCCCTCGCATATTTATAGTAAGATCTTTTACAAATATACCCATCTTTCTACCTTATATTATACAATTTACTCATACTATATCGT
>OZ024743.1:196080249-196082749 GCA_964016885.1 Eledone cirrhosa
CTTTGCCTTTCATCCTTACAGGGTCGATAAAATAAAGTACCAGTCACGCACTGGGGTCGATTTAATCGACTTCCCCTACCCCAAATTTGCTGGCCTTGTGCCTATATAAGAAACCATTATTAAAGATTGTTGTTGTTTAACATCCGGGCAACTCTGAGCCAGCGGGTCTTCTTTTTTTTTTTTTCTAAGACAGTAGAGAACATTTTGAGGGATATTTACTCGTTCATTTTCGTTGAGCGAGGAACCACATAAGAATTATTGGTCTGTAGCTCTGATTATGTTAGATGTGGTAAAAATTGAATGTGGTTGAAATGTAGCATCATACTAAGTCATTTGACGTAGTTTTTAAATACTTGTTATATATTTTCGGATGATGTTTTTTTTATTTTTATGAACGTACACTTAGAGTGTGATGCAAGTCTAGCCTTATTTACAAAGTATAGAGAATTGTGTTCAGTTTTGTGGTTAAGATGGTTTTTTTCACATCACATTTTTTTGGATGGCATTCGACATCAGGTCAGCTTCGGTAAGCTCATTCTACCATACCGCTTTATTTGACCGTGCGTTTTATTTGATCATGCGTTTTATTTGACTGTGCGTTTTAATTGACCAGGCGTTTCGAGACATATTAAATAGACAACTAAGATGAAGCCATAAGATTCTACGTCTTTTGGGGTGGTTGCTATAATTGGCAGAGAATTGGTAGAGTTCTTAGCAATTTATTTCGGATATTTGCTTTCTGAGTTCAAATCTCATTAAGATTCACCTTTATTTTCATCCTGTCGCGGTCGATAAAATATAGTACTACTGGAGAATGGTAGAATGGAGGGAATTCCTAGATGTATTTATTCTGTCACTGCGTTTAGAGTTCAAATCCTACTGGAGACTACTTGGTGGTAGACGTAATCCGTCTCCCGATTTAACACCAACACATGACTTTAGGATGCCTTTAGCTGAGCCCACTTTGTTGTAAGCATTCGGCCCGAGTCGGTGGTGTCCAATTCTTGCCACCAGTCACCGTGACCAATAATAACAACAAGAAAATAATTGTTTCTACTTTCCGCACAAAGCCAGCAATTATCCCAGTGTATTACTGGTGCTTTATTTTTTATCGACCTCGAATGATGAAAGGCAAAGTTAACCTCTGCGGGATTTGAACTCAGACCATAACTCTTTGCTGCCAAGCAGCATGGCGTCAGACTCTCTACCGATACTGCCAATCCACCACTCTTAACAAGAAAATAATATGGTGTTTTCAGTAGAGGTCACTGTTGACAGAATTCAGATCACGTATTCAGTCGTCTGCAACTCGATATATTCTGATACGCTGCTTCTCACACAGCAATTCGTGAGTCAGGTTTTCCTCGTTTCATTCCCCTACCATTTTCGAAACTCCTGCAAATCGTTCCTGTGTACTGGCCTTTCGTGTTTGTCTAAGCTATAAATAACAAAAATCACGATTCCACAAATATTTCTAATATTCATATTTCAGTTATTTTAAGGTAAATAATATCAGAACACATAATTTAAAACAGCGAGTTCCTAAAAAGCATGGTGAGATCCTACAAGTTTGTATGTGTCAGTTATATATAGGAAAAAATAATTGTTTTTTCTCACATAACATTGCAAAACGTTCTAGAAAACATGTTCTCATTTTAAATACGAAGCTCACGTTTCCGTTATATATATATATATATATATATATATATGTGTGTGTGTGTGTGTGTGTGTGTGTGTGTGTGTGTGTGTGTGTGTGTGTGTGTGTGTGTGTGTGTGTATATATATACACACACATATATATATATATATATATATATACATATATATAAGGGTGAGACACACACATATATATATATATATATATATATGTGTGTGTGTGTGTGTGTGTGTGTGTGTGTGTGTGTATGCATTGCATATGAATGGATGTGTACGTATGCACGCGTTTGTACGAACACATATATAGATATAAAAACATTTTTACAAAAAATGTTCCAAGAAATACAACTAAAATTTCAACTATAAAAGTGTTTCCTATTTAAAGTATAAAAAGGGAATACAGAACACCTCAGGTTGGTGAAGGGTTAGAAAAATAGCAAATAAGTGAAATAAATCTTTTGAAATTGCTATTTACTTTCGCTCTGTTGAAGATTAACAGCGGCTGAACTTCACAAGAGCAGTTATTCATAAATACATAATCTTGATCTCTTTCAATCGACTTTGTTATAAGATGCTTTATTGACAGAAGTGAATGTTGTGTACCCCCTGCTTCCTTTAAATATTCCTTGCCGATTATTTACAGTTGTAACGTTTTTCATGTTTTCTTCCTTGATTTTCTTATACAGTTTTTCGATGATTGAATGTTTATATGTGTGTGTCCCTGTATGTGTTTATTATATGTGAACGGTTGGGTGTGGGGTGTTTGTTTTGGCTTTCAGTGAGCGTATGCATTTATGTGTGTGAGTGTGTGTGACTTTATGCGTTTGTGTGTTTTGTGTGCATG
>OZ024743.1:196087749-196137749 GCA_964016885.1 Eledone cirrhosa
GAACATATTATAACAGAAACGTAATAATACGGAAAGACATAGAAATATAGATATAGATTCAAATAAATCAAAGAATAGAATATATATATCTTCGGAACTGAAAGGAAAATACCGTATATAGAAATAGATATAGCTAAGACTGGAACACTCAATGAGATAACATACAACACAAGAAATCATAACAATAGATTTGAACTTTCTACAAACACTTGTGAGACGTAAGTCCAAAATACAATAAGCCATACACTGAAAAATTACAGATGAAAAAACAAATAATTACCAAATATCCCAATAGTATACTAAACCTAACAATATGTCAGAAGATATTACAAACATCGAAAAAGAAATATTAAAAGATAGTGACACTCCTAATT
This sequence comes from Eledone cirrhosa, assembly GCA_964016885.1. Classification (NCBI taxonomy): domain Eukaryota; kingdom Metazoa; phylum Mollusca; class Cephalopoda; order Octopoda; family Eledonidae; genus Eledone; species Eledone cirrhosa. Next base: position 196,088,124 of record OZ024743.1, read on the forward strand.
ACATCCCTTTGGAAAATAGAAATATACTTCAAAAGATATAATTGAATGGAGAATTAATTCAAAAAAGTTTAGTGTACAAAAAAAAAACCAATCTTCTATTTCTTAAAACATGAACACCTAATCGACATGAACAGACTGAAACAGGTTAATTATCCAACTGCCATAATTATTTACAAAGAGAATATGTATAATTTAGAAAATAATATTGAAAGAAAATAATCCCTAGGGTGTAAAACGGCAGGACAATCTATGATAAAAAAATAGAGCAAAAAAATTTACCTTTAACGTCATTGTGAAAATAGGAGAAACCAGATGTAAAATAAGAGCAAGAAAACAAAACTAAATATCTTTATAAAATACAATATATCACGAAAACATTCTTCGCGGGGAGGTTTCAAGAAGAAACAATATCTCAATAACAAAGTATGAGTTAATTTGAAATATACCAACTTTTCTATGCGCAAAACAATCAATTTATCTCTACCTTTAACAAATTCTATCAGGAATTAAAAAAAAAGAAAAGTGAAATAACAGACAACCCTACAGGGAAGGTAATTGAAGATATATGGTAAACAGTATGGTGTGATAAAAAATCAACATAACCAGCATCGACAGAGAAGTAAATAGGAAAGATAGAAAAGTTTCTCAGTCGGAGATGGGTAGACCTAACAACAAAAGAAGGTCACTGAAACACTTCAATCACCCACCACCTGAACATATTCTGTTATTAATAAACTAGTAAATTTCTAGTTAAAACATAAAAAAGACCTACATTAATTATACTTATAATAAAGACAAACTATATTCAATGTTAATTAATATATAGAGAGTCAGGAAGGTGGGCAGAATAGTTAGAACGTTGGCCAAAAGTCTTTGAGGCATCTGTTTTGGCTCTTTACATTCCGAGTTCAAATCCTCCCGAGGTCAACTTCACATTTCTTCTTACCTGGATCGCTAAAATAAAGTACCAGTCAACCACTGGGGTCGATTTAATCACCTTCCCTCTTCTAAACTGCTGGCCTTGTTTATAAATCGGTTAAGAGAACCAGAAACAACGTTCGATATGTCCATGGAAGGAATAACAACCGTGACGTGTGAATCTGGTAATACAAGAAACCTTCAGGATTACAGATCGATTATCTCTTTATATACACGCCTATCAAATTCTCACATCAATATTCTCGTACATATCAGATATGTACCATGAAGCATATATCTTACCATACGAAGAGAGAAATGATGCCAACAAGGCATTTATGGATGAAATATCTATTATTGATAATAGTTATAAGTTATATGTGAAGATAGCTGGAAGAGGGAACACATTAACAGTGCTGCGTTTAAACAGACTGACAAACAGGCGTTTGATAACGTCTCAAATACATGGTTATTTGCAAGGCTAACTATAAGTAAGGTAGAACCAGAGATAATTAATTACATTGAATATGCCAAGATAAAACAAGGAGCAACCATACATTTACAAAAACGAGGGAAAGATAATAAAACAAGATGTCCCCATTAATAGAGAAATATTAGCAGATTCTTTTTCACTATTACTCTTCTGTTTGGTCTTAATTCTTTTACTACTATGCTGAGCAAAACTAGTTATAGATACAACTGAAACTGGGCGAATGTAAATCATCTTTTTATAGTGATGCTCTAAATCATTTCTATGCAAATGATGAAATCAGTTGGATAATTTATTACAAACCGTGTAGGATTATAGTTACAAAATCTTTGTGGAAAATGTGCGAAGAGGAAAGCTTATAACGGCACAAACTGTATAACTAGATAAAGATACTGAAATTGAAGAATTGAAATAAGGGCAAGCATCCAGAATATTTACAAAAAAATGAACAAGATAAGATATAACATTCCAGAACGAAAGAGAAAATCAGATAAAAATATTACCGACGCATTAGGCTATTACTGAGGAATTAAATACATTCTAAGAATAACACACTGAATATTAATACCTTGGTCATATCAGTAATGAGCTATAGTTTTAATGCAATCAATTAGAAAATTAACGAACTGGGAAGGCTAGATAGAAATATGTCTATGATTTGACGTAGAAGATACCCCCAAAATGAAACATTTGCAGATAATAATGATCATGAACCGGTGAAAGTGTATCTGTACATAAACACATAGAAAAAATTAATAGTTAAGAAAAATGCAATACACAACAAATCTTTTTCAAGGTAATTGACTATACAGCAAGGAAGCTGTAGCTAGAAAACTAAAGCGAATCTTGAAATTAAGAAAATATAATATATATAAGGCACTCTCAAAGATAACGATTGCTGCAGAAAACATTTGCAGAGTCAATAGTTAATCTTAGTCAAGAGAGCCAGCGCAAATCATCACTAGTAACATCACTTGGTTTTGAAGCTCAGTTGTTAAAGTTAAGATTAAACATCTACTGACAGATGCAAAAAATGGAGCTCACCTACCAAAAATTACGGAGGAAATATTATATTAAAAAACACCCAGACAATGAATTATTCGCGTCCCTTTCGAAGAAAATGTTCATGAACTTTAAATGAATATATCATTATAATAAAATACATTTTTTGTAACAACCACACTGCGTGTCTAGGAAGTCTAGAAAATAAAGGATGACAACGACAACGATAAAGGGGAGAAGGAAACCGACGATGATAACGACGAGGAAACTGACACTCAGACTACTGCTGCTAATGTAGTTGCTACTATCTCTACAACGACAACTGCTGCTATTACTGTTAGTATTCCTGTGTTTTGTATGGGTATTTCCCTGGAATTACACTAAAGAGCACTCCTGCCTATTTGGGAACTTTTCCACGTTAACATTGTTTAATGTTTTGTATTGGTGGTGGATTGGCAGTATCGATAGAGGATCTGACACAATGCTTCTTGGCATAGAGTTACGGCACTATATACTGTGAGTTCAAATCCTGCAAAGGTTAGCTTTGTCTTTCAGCATTGCTGGCCTTGTGTCTATAGGAGAAACCAGTATTATTTGGTGGTTTGGCAGTATCGATAGAGCGTCGATAGAATAAAACACCAGTAATATACTGGTATCGAGTTAATCGACTTTCACCCCACCAAAAAATTTCTTGCATTTTACCTATATCATAAACCACTATTATTATTATTATTATTATTATTATTATTATTATTATTATTATTATTATTATTGAATGCTATGGTTGACGGAGGCTCGGCTCTGTAAGGTATTGTAAATTTTGAACGCTATAACAATTGTAAATTGTTTAAAACTGTAACCAACTTGTAGACAAAAACACCCTCCTCCTCGTGAGAGGGGTCTTTCTGCCCGTTATTTGGCCCTTCGGGGTTAAATAACTGCTTATTGGGGTTTTGTGCCCAATATTTATTTTAAACAAAAAAAACAACATGGCTACGAAAAAGAATTTTCATAGATCACTCCCACTCATTCCGTCTTCTTCATCCTCAATCGTCACTACAGCAGAGAGAAGATTGTCTCTCTCCCTCCCTTCTTTAAATGTGTCCCTCTCCCTCCCTTCTCTTTCGCAAGCGACGACAGAAAAGAAAAGTCTCGTGCAAAGCGTGCAAGATTTCTCCACGACGACGACGACAACGACGAAACAGGTGTGCGGGAAATACGAAAACCCATTTCATTCGTCTGACGTCAGGAATAATAGCAGTAGCAGCCGTAATAACAACAGCAACAGTGACAATGAAAACAACAGTAGCAGCCGCAACAGCATCAGCAGCAGCATAAACAACAACAGCATTAGAAGCAGCAACAACAACAACAACCACATCAACAGCGGCGGCGGCAGTAGTCGTAGTACCTGCAGCAACAAAAGTAACAGCAGCTCTGACGACAACAACAACAACAGCAGCAAAGAAAAACCAATCTCGTTTGCAGGTATCGCGAAGAACCAGGAAACAATTCTCATAACAAATGAGGAATTAGAGGAAGCGAAGAAGATGGTGACAAAAACTGGACACCGAGCAATCTGCAAGGCAGCGGAAACATTTTTCGAAACCCAAAAGCACTGTACGGTCACGTACCGTACAGTAAGTACAAAATCCCGTAGGGTGGAAAGAGCCACAGAGGCTCAAATACAAAAAGCCTTGGGGTCTGTGTGGCAGCGGAAAACGCACATCACCCGAGGCAAGAAATATGCCACAGTAGACGTACTTTTTGCCACACCCCAGGAAGCAAAGGCTCAATCCGTAGTGACCCTAAGGAGCGAGGAAATGGTGTTGGTGCTCTCCTACTGCGGGCAAAAAATTGTGAGGGTCAAACTGACCCACGTCCCCCCCCCCCGGGATGGCCCCTTCTTGGCAGGCCGCGTCTGTCCTCGTCGGAATCGAGGACAAAACAACTTTACTGCAAGTACAGAAAAAAGTAAGAGAAGATTGGGTCGGCACCTCCATTGAGATGTTAATCAAAACCAACCAGGAGTGCATCGAAGCTATCCCGGATGTGATAGACTTCGATAACGGCACTCAACTGCCCATAAGTGTTGAGGGCAAACGCTCGAAATGCTTTCGCTGTGGATCGAAGACTCACCTCAGGGCCTTCTGCAACGAGAAGACCCTGAGAAAGGAGAAAACCCCCTCCTTCCGAAACCGGCTCCACAGCTACCAGCAACAGGACAAGCGGCAACCAGGAACGATAGGTCCGTGGCACCCATACCCACGCCACGGAAATCAAAAACAGCAGCAGTAGTGGAAGTATTAACAACAACAACAGCAATACCAAATGCAGCTGCAACAGAGACTCCAGTGCAAACATCACCAACAACAACAAGTGAAAGAGTGGAGCTGGTACCCCTCCCCGACCTCACAGAATCAGACATGGAGTGTGAGGTGGGAGAGGGATGGCAAAAGGTCGTAAGAAGGCACAAACGCAGAAGCAGCGCATCGTCGCCTTTGAAAAGGGAGGAAAGAAATGAAAAAAGCAGAAAGTCTACTGCAAAGAGACTCCCAGCAGCAACACCACCAACACCATCACCACCCACACTAGCACCACCATCACCACCGGCGACAACCCCACCGCCAACAACACCTTCAACACCACCACCACAAGCACCAACATCGCAAACACAACAACAAAACACACACACCCAGCAACAACGACAAGAAAATAGCAGAACCACACCCCACCCCCAGAAAATCAAATGCACAGCAATAAATACACACAACAAGAAACTAATGACTTACATAATTGAACACACAGACATTTCACAACACGACTACATAATACCAGCACCAATCAAAACGCCAACTAACATAAGACTGCTAAAAATAGCACAGAAACAATACACAAACATTAAAACGAAATTCCCCAACGCAGTTGGTGATTTCAGAGACCTAGGAGGAACTATCAACCGAAGAGTATATTCGGACATACTCATAGAAGAGCCGACGACCAGCCGAAGGGACGATTCAACAGTCCCTTCACCAGACGATCAAGTGAAAAGGGATGGAAAAACCACCCCTCCTCTACGAAAAGTACGGTAAGTGGTCTTTCCCATCTTTTCCACTCTATTTTAAACATGACCTCACTCAGAATAGGCAGCATAAATGTGCGTGGCTTGGGGTCGTCATGGAAGCAGGGTCACCTGCTCAACGACCTCAGGTCACTAAACATAGATGTAGTGGCCATCAGCGAGACCAGAATCTCCGAAGCACGGGCCTTCGCACCGATCTTCGGCGGCTACGATGTGTACGCATCTCCCAGCTGTCCTGGATCGGGGGGAGGAGTTGCTGTGCTTTTTCGGAGAGGTTTGGATCTCGCCATACGGGCCATCTTCCTGGACCCAGAGGGTAAGTTGGTGGTGCTGGACGTGACCAGCGGAGACGGGCAAGCTTTCAGGCTAGTGGCCTTCTATGCCCCGACAGGAGCAGGGCGGCCAGATTTCTTCCGGCGTCTGGAGATCTTTCTTGGAACGTCCCGCTCTTTAGTGTTAGTGGGCGACTGGAACGGGATCTTAGATGCACGCTGGGACTGTGTGGGATTAGCGGATAGGGGTGGAGGGTGCAAGAGCCTCACCAACCTGCTCAGGCGTTTTGAACTGTCTGACAGGTACCGAATGGATTTCCCGAATGTGCCAATGTGGACTTGGACAAATCGCATAGGATCATCCAGATCATATCTAGATAGCGTATTTTGAGGGAAATAGATAGGTCTAGCATAGTCTGTCCACAATTCAAGATAGTCAGCTACACGGACCACAAATTCGTGATCTGTGTGCTTGACTTAGATAGGCTTCATAGACGAGGACCCGGCTACTGGAAGCTAAACGCGTCCTTACCAGCGCGCAAGGCCTGCAGAGACCGGATTAGCGAACTAGTTAAGCGGGCGTTGATGGGGGCCATCGTCAACAAGTGGTGGTTTGCTCTGAAAAGAGCGATTAGAATAGAATCCATTAGGTTTAGTAAGGCTTTAGCAATAGAGAAAAATAGAGCAGAGGGAGAATTAGTTAGAAAATTAGACGAGGCTCTTAGCAAAGGCATTGCGACCGACGTGCTTGCGGCGAAATTGGCCCTTGACCAATTCTTCAATGCAAAGCACGAAGGCTGCGTTGTCAGAGCAAGGGTGCGTGCTCTCAGACACGAGGGGACGAAAGCCGTTCAATGGGCCCGAGTGGCGGAGGCGCGTCGTGGCAACAAAGCCACGATCCAGTCTTTGGTGGACCACGACGGGCGCATGCTACTCGATCCCGGGCAAATGTGTGAAGCTTTTCAGCGACACATCGCTCAGCTGTTCGGAGGCAGCGGCGGGCCGGGTCGAGGGATGGACTTTAGTGTCTACCTCGATGGACTGCCGCGGCTCTCGGCCACTGAGGCGAAGTGTTGCGAAAAGCCGATAACAGCCGCTGAAGTAAGGGAGGCAATGACTGGCTGCACAAGGGGTAAATCGCCTGGTTTGGATGGTCTGCCCTATGAACTTTACGTAGAGATGCCAGACTTGTTCGGAGGCCTCTTGGCGGACGTCTACTGCAACTAGCAACAGAACGGGAGAATTCCCAGTTCTGTGAGCCGAGGAGCGGTGGCACTGCCGAGAAAGGATCCGAACAAGGGGGATAACATAGATAATTTCGGGCCCATAACTCTGCTAAACACAGAGTTCAAGATTTTGGCCAAGGTGCTAGCAAAGAGGTTGGCGCTTGTCGTTGGTGGTCTGGTGGGAGAGGCGCAGACATGCGCCATTCCCGACAGATCCATCCACGACAAGCTCCACCTCATGCGATACATCGTAGGGAGGGTAGCTAGGGAACCTGGCACGGGTGGGTCCTTTATCAATTTAGATCAGTCGAAAGCTTTCGATAGGGTCGACCATCGTTACCTAGCGGCCGTCCTGAGGGCGGCTGGCTTTGGGCCCGTCTTGAGAGGCTGGATCGCTGCCATGCACAGCGACATCTGCTCTGTGGTGAGAGTGAACGGTCACCTGTCGGAACCGTTCAACATCATGCGCTTGGTCCGCTAAGGATGTCCCCTCTCGTCCCTCTTGTACGTATTGACTCTCGAGCCATTACTGTACAAACTGGAGACGTTGAGGGGCGTCCCGCGCGAACTAGGATGCGGAGAATCCGTGTCAGCATATGCGGACTATGTCACCGTAGTGGTGTCGAACGCCAAACATATCGAGGCGATCGGCACTACACTAAGAGAATACGAAGCGGTGACAGGAGCAATGATCAACCAGGAAAAGTCAGTAGGCCTGCAGCTCGGCACCTGGTGAGGCAGGTCCATGCCGTCCAACAGTGTCGTCGGACGCTGGACGGACGGACCGGTTAAATTGCTAGGGGTCTGGTTCGATCCGGACCTCCAGACGGACAAAAACTGGGACGAGGTGACGAGCAGGGTGGCTTCTCTCACCCAGAAATGGGCGGAGAGGAAGCTATCCCTGAAAGGTCGAGCGGAGGTGGCTAACGCGTACATCGCGTCTGTTATCTGCTACCGCCTGACCGTCGTACCTTGTCCTAAGCCTCGCCTGACTGCTCTAGAGCGTTTGCTCTTTCGCTTTTTGTGGAAGGGACGCGCTCCGATGGTCAGGCGGTTCATCTGTTGTCAACACCCGCTACCTGGAGGTCTGGGAATGCCGTGGCTGATGATGCGCAGGCACGCGCTCAGGCTACGACATCTCCACCTCTTCCTCGACGGTGATCATGTGTGGTCGCCATTTGCTAGACACGTATTTCCCCAGCTCGTTTCCTTGACGGAGCTGCAGTCCCGGGTCAAGCGAAGACCGAGAGGGAGCGCCTGGAGATTGGAATGTTTTCAGACGCTCTCAGCCCTCGACCAATCGGGCAATGTGATCGGTGGAAAACTCCACCTCGGCGTTCTACAGAGGATTAGTGGAGGGGAAGAGCGACGACGTACTTGGGGAAAATCTAGGCGTCGACAAAAATCAACTAGCCAATCTCTTCGGAAGAACTTTCGGACCAGGGCCTATGGACAACTTCCAGAAATCTCTGGCCTGGCAGTGCTACCGAGGAGCCTTGCCAGTTCGGGATAAACTCTACAGGCATGGAGGTGCCGTCAGCCGGGCATGTCCGAGATGCGCGCAGGACAACGAAACCGTCCTGCACGCACTCGTCCAGTGTCCGAAAATTGCTGACTTGTTGGTTTATGTCGAACACCTGCTGTCGCGTGTAGGACGGATCCGGCTATCATCTGAGTCCATCGTCAGGATTGCCTCGCCCTCCTCCTTTAGCCGGGAAGGGCAGGCAGTTTTTATCTGTCTGGTGGCCATGGCGAAAGAGATAGTATGGTGGACACGTTTGAAAGGGCTGAAGACGGGCACTTACCTCTTCGGTGATGCTCTGATTGACTTTTTCAAATTTTATTTGAAAAGGAAAATCAGAGTAGAGAGGGAAGTGCTCTCTTCCCAGCATTTTGTTGAAAGATGGGTGAGAGAAGCAAGAATGGCCCGAGTGAATGGGCCTACTCTGAGTATATATCTGTAAATTAAAGGTGGAAAACTGGGAGAGGGCACTTGCCTTGGTGGTCAGGGTCATTGTGGCTTTTTACTGGGCTTTCTCCACAAATGTCCCTCCGAAGTCTCCCCCCTATTGGGGAATTTTTTATTGTTATTTTTTGTTACATCCTCTGTTTTTGTATTTTACACGCAGAAATGCCCATTTGTACCGTCCTGTATTGTCCTGCACTGTCCTTAATGTCTACTTTATGTAAACCCTTGTGGTTAATAAAGAAATCATTATTATTATTATTATTATTATTATTATTATTATTATTATTGTTGTTCTTTGAGTCTCAGTCATTGATGTTAGTTAACTGGAAGGTTTGTTGAAATGAATATCAAGCCGCTACCTGCAGCCTCAGATATTCAGAACGTATCGGAGGGTTCTTGCTGTTTCCGGCAAGCAAGCTTTTTGAAGTGTTCCAAAAACCGGGGTTGGACTAATCTTCTTTAACCATCCTTGGAAACACTTTGAGACAGTACCTAGTGCGCCTATGACAATCGGGACGTCCTTGATTTCATGGCAGTTCCAAATCCCACTTTAAATCCGGGTATCGGTTAATTTTCTCTCTCTCCTTTTCTTGCCCTCTCGTGTCAAATGGGCAGGCTACATCTACAATCAGGCACGATCTTTTTTCCTTGTCCAAAACCACCAAGTCAGGCCTATTGTGTTTTAATTACTTGTCCGTCTGTATCCTAAAATCCCACAGCACCTTAACCTGATCGTTTTCTATCACCGACTCTGGCTTAAGCTCATACCACTTCTCCGAATGTGGTAAATTGTTTACTTTGCATAGATGCCAGTGGATCACCCTGCCCATCACATCATGTCTCCAGCCTTTATAGTGATTCTGGGCTATGTGTTTACACTCGGATACAATGTGAGCCACAGTCTCACAGTCCTCTCTCTCTCTCTTTCTCTCTCTCTCTCTCTCTCTCTCTCTCTCTCTCTCGCTCTCTCTCTCTCTCGCTCTCTCTCTCTCTCTCTCTCTCTCTCTCTTTCTTTCTCTCTCTCTCTCTCTCTCTCTCTCTCTCTCTCTCTCTCTCTCTCTCTCTCTCTCTCTCTCTCTCTCTCTCTCTCTCCACAGATCCTACATAGTGATCTAGCCTCCTCCTTGTCAATATGGTGTTTCACCCACTTCGTTGTTATTATTATTATTATTATTATTGTTCTTTGAGTCTCAGTCATTGATGTTAGTTAACTGGAAAGTTTGTTGAAATGAATATCAAGCCACTACCTGCAGCCTCAAATATTCAGGACGTATCAGAGGGTTCTTGCTGTTCCCAGCAAGCATGCCTTTTGAAGCGTTCCAAAAAGCGTGAAGGGGCCAATTTTCTTTAACCATCCCTGGAAACTTTTTGAGATAGTCCCTAGTGCGCCTATGACAATCGGGATCAATTTGACCTCATGGCAGTTCCAAATCCCACAGCACCTTCACCTGATCGTTTTCTATCACCGACTCTGGCTTATCCTCATACCACTTCTCAGAATGTGGTAAATTGTTTACTTTGCATAGGTGCCAGTGGATCACCCTGCCCATCACATCATGTCTCCAGCCTTTATAGTGAGTCTGGGCTAGGTGTTTACACTCGGATACAATGTGAGCCACAGTCTCCTCTCTCTCTCCACAGATCCTGCAGTGGGCTAGCCTCCTCCTTGTCAATATGGTGTTTCAACCACTTCGTTTTGAGGGCCTGCTCTTGCGCAGCCATTAGCCTTCCTTCTGTAGCCTTTTTAAGGTCTCCTCTTTTCAACCAGTTCCATGTCTGTGGATCTCTGAAATCAGTTTTCTCAAAGAAGGTACTTTGAAGGGATATTTCATGAAGGCTGCTCTTTCTCCTCGTTGTTATTTCCTCCTTGGACATCCCCTGGTCTATTGTCCCCTCCTTCAGTACAATTCTGAGCATTGGCTTCTTACTATCAGTCACGTATTTGTGTAGGTTGTTTTTCTCCATCTGAACACCGTCCTCTATGCTGATAAGACCTCTTCCACCTTCAGATCTCCTTAAGTATAGTCTATCGACATGTATAGTCTTGTGGAACATGTTGTAGATAGTCAATAGCTTCCTAGTCTTCCTATCCATTTCTTTTTGTTCAGCAACATTCCATCTTAGAATTCCTGCACTGTACCTAATAATAGACACAGCTCGGGAATTTACTGCACTTATGGCATTCCTACTGTTCAGATGTGAATTTAATACACTCCTTACTCTCCGAATGTATTCAGATCTTATCAATTCCTTCATTTTTTCTTCTTGATGTCTTCAGCCTCCAGAACACCCAAATACTTGTATCCTCCTTTAGTGTCAATTTCCTTTATCATCTCACCTGTTGGTACCTGGATTCCGTTGCTTCTGTTCAATTTACCCCTCTTCATCACAATGACTCCACACTTACTAATACCAAATTGCATACATATATCTTTGCTGAAAATACGGACAGTGTCAACAAGCACATCCAACTCCTTCTTACTCTTCCCGAAGAGCTTAAGATCGTCCATGAAGAGGAGGTGATTGATGGTAAGCTCTCCCTTTCCCAACTCCTATCCTGCTCTCACTTTTCGCAGTACAATGGTCAGGGGCATCAGGGCAAGGATAAAAAAAAAGGGACAAACTATCTCCCTGGAAGATACCTCTCTTGATCTTCACGCCTCCCAAGGATTCTCCAGCTGATGTTAACTCTGTTTTCCAGGACTTCATACTTTTGCCCAACAACTGTCTGATGTTATCTGCCACCTTGAAGATCGCTAGGCTTATGGTGATCCAAGAAAGAGGCACCATGTTCAATGCCTTTTTGTAGTCTATCCATCCCATGTCAAGACCAGAGTGTCTCCTCTTGCAATTCCTCATTACCTCTTATCAATAAGTAACTGGTCCTTTGTACCACGGGACTTCTTTCGGCATCCTTTCTGTTCGTCCGGTAACAAGTTGTTTGTATGGAGGTGATGGTAGATTTCCTCAGACATAATGCTTGTCAACAGTTTCCACATTACGGACAGACATGTGATAGGTCTATAGTTGGTAACATCATTACCCTTGATTCGGTCTTTCATTATCAGAACTGTGGTACCTTTTGTCAATCACTCTGGCACCTCACCTGACATCAAGCAGTCATTGAACATGGTTGTCAGTTTCGAGTGGAGGGATGTTATATTTTTAATCCAATACCCCTGCACACCATCTGAGCCTGGTGATTTACAGTCGGTTAGTTTTTCGGCCTGCCCCTTAAGAGTTTTAACTGTGATACTCAAATCAGTTTGTTGGTGTGCCTGTTCACTAATTTCCTTTTGTACTGTCTCAATCCACACTGCCTGGTCATTATGTTTAACATCCTGCTCCCATATTCCTCTCCAGAATGTCTTAGTTTGGTCCGCCTCAGGGATCAAGTCGTTGCCTCTTTCTTTCCCTTCAAGCTGTCCAAACAGCATCTTCTGGTTGTTCTCGAACATGCGGTTCTGTCTATACTGACTGACACTGCTCTCGTATCGCCTAATTTTTGCACTCTTTGCTACAATGCGTTGCTTCATTTCCTCTATGATAATATTTAGCTTTTTCCTCCTAGCTTTGTACTTTATTTCCAGTCTATTTTTAGTGTCTATGTTTTTAAATGTCCCATTCAAGCTTTCCAATGTCATTTCTCATTTCCCTGATTTGACCATTCAGTCGTTTCTTCCACCAAGGTTGTGATCTTTCTTGTTTGTTGTTTCCTCTCGCTTTTATGCCAAGTAATTTCCTCACCGCATTTGGTGTTGCTTTGAGGATATTGTTGCACTGGTGAAAACTCCTCGCCTCAAGGTATGGGATGACTTTGTTTACCTTAGCTGTTGTTTCTTTTAACTTTTTCCTGTCTACAAATCTTAGGTTCATAGGTTTCCCACTATCATTGTTCATTTCATCTACCACTAAGTTTAGGAAATCAACCAAGTCTTGTCCTAGCCCGTCAGCATTCATCTCCTCAATGGCCGTGTCTCTGTTCCAGGTGTTATTTATTTCAGCATTCAGATTATTGTCTGCTTCGGATGGTTCCTCCGTTCTCTCAACCTCTTCACCTTCATTTCCAACTGGCTCGTTTGCCTGGCATACTCCACTCTCCATTTCCAACCTAATCTCTCTGCTCCGCTCCTCCAGTTCCAGCTCGCTTATCCACCCATTAGTTCTTATTACCCGAGCCTGCCCGGCCAATTTTTTTCATCTAATTTAAATAGACCAATCTCGTTCCAGATGTTATGCATCCGTTTCCTATAGCCTTTCTCCTTGGGGTTACACTTCAGGTAACATTGCATAACAGTTCTATTCAATTCTTTCGTCCAGTTGGTTCTGGTCCCTTTCCTTCTTCTTCCTCTGACACCAGCAGTATTTGGTTGACAGCCAGGTCCCTGCTGCTGAGCTAGGGAGCACCTGCTGGTTTAGAGTCTGTCACATGACATTCCAGTCTCCACTTCACCGTTATTCGAACTGTTTAGGTTCGACATTTAAACACTCTTATCGAGGATTGGTGAATGTATGGTTACATAACCACCGGTGATTTCATCACCTCCGGTGATTTCGTCACTCCCGGTGATTTTAGTGTGGCACTATCACGCTGTAGACGAACATAAATAAACAAACAAACAAATAGGTAAAAAAAAATCAAAAAAGAATAAGCACAAGTTTCATTGTAATGTAATGTTTGAATGTCTGACTTAGTTTTTTTTTTTTTTTTCTTCCTTCTCTGTCTGTTTGTCTTTCATTTCTTTACGTTTTTCGTTGTTGCTGTGCTGTTTTGATTTTGATTTTTGGTTTTTTGATTTTTGATTTTTTGACCGGCTCATCAAATCAGTCTATTTATATCATTTGATGTCTTCCACTTTTAGTGGGGACACTACGATGCATGTCTTAGCAGGAGGTAGTGGGAGAGATATGCGGCGGTAGCGATAATGAGGCAGTGGTGGTGGTGGTGGTGCTGTGCTAGTAGTACTTAGCAGGAGGTAGTGGTAGAGAATAGCGGCGGTAGCGATAATGAGGCAGTGGTGGTGGTGATGTTATCGTAGTACTGTAGTGATGGTGTTGAAGTTGAAGTAGAAATAGAAGGACAGGCAGTTGAAGTAGAGGAAGGACAGGCAGTTTTCATCTGCCTGGTGACCATGGTGAAAGACATTGTATGGTGCACAAAAGGATTGAAGACGGACACTTTCCTCTTTGGCGACTCCCTGATTACCTTTTTCAAATTTCATTTGAAGAGGAAAATCAGGGGGAATAGGCAAGTGCTGTCTTCTTGTAAGTTTATTGAGTGGTGGGTGAAAGTGGTGAATCTGGTCCGAGTGAACGGGCTTGTCCAGAGTATGCGCCTGTAGACTGAAGAGTGGGAGAACAGAGAGAGGGCGCTTGCCCTGGTGGTCAGGGTGGCCGTAGACTTTTATGTGGTTTTCACCACGAGAGACCCTCGGAGGTTCCACCCTTTTGGGGGAATTTTTTGTTGTTTTAATTTTTTTTATTTGTTTTTACACATTTCTATCTTCTTGTTATAACCTTTTTACATGGCCCAAACCCACTTTGAATCGTCCTGTACCGTCCTGTGGTCATCTGTAATGTTTTTCTTCATGTTAGCCCTTGTGGCCAATAAAGAAACCATTATTATTATTATTATTATTATTATTATTATTCCTTGAATCTCAGTCATTGATGTTGGTTAACTGGAAAGTCCGTTGGATTGAATATCAAGCCACTACCTGCAGCCTCAGATATTCAGGACGTATCGGAGGGTTCTTGCCGTTCCAAGCAAGCATGCCTTTTGAAGCGTTCCAAAAAGCGTGAAGGGGCCGATTTTCTTTAACCATCCCTGGAAACCTTTGGAGATAGTCCCCAGTGCGCCTATGACAATCGGGATCACTTTGACTTCATGGCAGTTCCAAATCCTTTTCACCTCCCACTTTAGGTCCTGGTATCGGTTAATTTTCTCCCTCTCCTTCTCTTGCACTCTCGTGTCGAACGGGCAGGCCACATCCACAATCAGGCACGATCTTTTTTCTTTGTCCACAACCACCAGGTCAGGTCTATTGTGTTCCAGTTTTTTGTCCGTCTGTATCCTAAAATCCCACAGCACCTTCACCTGACTGTTCTCCATCACCGCCTCTGGCCTATGCTCATACCATTTCTCAGAATGTGGTAGATTGTTTACTTTGCACAGGTGCCAGTGGATCACCCTGCCCATCACATCGTGTCTCCAGCCCTTATAGTGGGTCTGGGCTAGGTGTTTACACTCGGACACAATGTGAGCCACAGTCTCCTCTCTCTCTCCACAGATCCTGCACAGTGGGCTAGCCTCCTCCTTGTAGATATGGTGCTTCAACCACTTCGTTTTGAGGGCCTGCTCCTGCGCAGCCATTAGCATTCCTTCTGTAGCCTTTTTGAGGTCTCCTCTTCTCAACCAGTTCCATGTCTGTGGATCTCTAAATTCAGTTTTCTCAAAGAAGGTACTATGAAGGGATTTTCCCTTAAGGCTGCTCTTCCTCCTTGATGTTATTTCCTCCTTGGGTATCCCCTGGCCTACTCTCCCCTCCTTCAGTACAGCTCTGAGCATTGGCTCCTTACTATAGGTCACGTATTTGTATAGGTTGTTTTTCTCCATCTGAACACAGTCCTCTATGCTGATAAGACCTCTTCCACCCTCAGATCTCCTTAGGTAGAGTCTATCGACATCACTCCTCTTGTGGAACATGTTGTAGATAGTCAATAGCTTCCTAGTCTTCCTATCCATTTCTTTTTGTTCAGCAACATTCCATCTCAGAATTCCCGCACTGTACCTAATAATAGACACAGCTCGGGAATTTACTGCGCTTATGGCATTTCTGCTGTTCAGATGTGACTTCAATACGCTCCTTACTCTCCGAATGTATTCAGTTCTTAACAATTCCTTCATTTTTTTGTTCTTTATGCCATCAGCCTCCAGAACGCCCAAATACTTGTATCCTTCCTCAGAGTCAATTTCCTTTATCATCTCACCTGTTGGTATCTGGATCCCGTTACTTCTGCTCAACCTACCCCTCCTCATCACAATGACTCCACATTTACCAATACCAAACTGCATACATATATCACTGCTGAAAATACGGACAGTGTCAACAAGCACATCCAACTCCTTCTCACTTTTCCCGAAGAGCTTAAGATCGTCCATGAAGAGGAGGTGATTGATGGTAAGCTCTCCCCTTCCCAACTTGTATCCTGCTCTCACTTTTCGCAGCATAATGGTCAAGGGCATCAGGGCAAGGACAAACAACAGAGGGGACAGGCTATCTCCCTGGAAGATACCTCTCTTGATCTTCACGCTTCCCAAGGATACTCCAGTTGATGTCAACTCTGTCTCCCAGGACCCCATACTCCTGCCCAGCAACTCTCTGATGTTATCTGCCACCCTGAAGATCTCCAGGCTTTTGGTGATCCAGGAATGAGGCACCATGTCAAATGCCTTTCTGTAGTCTATCCATCCCATGGCAAGATCAGTGTGTCTCCTCCTGCAATTCCCCATTACCATCTTATCAATAAGCAACTGGTCCTTTGTACCACGTGACTTCTTTCGGCATCCTTTCTGTTCGTCCGGCAACAAGTTGTTTGTGTGGAGGTGATGGTAGATTTCCTCAGACACAATGCTCGTCAACAGTTTCCACATTACGGGCAGACATGTGATAGGTCTATAGTTGGTAACATCATTACCCTTGATTCGGTCTTTCATTATCAGAACTGTGGTACCTTTTGTCAACCACTCTGGCACCTCACCCGACACCAAGCAGTCATTGAACATGGCCGTCAGCTTCGGGTGGAGGGATGTTAAATGTTTAATCCAATACCCCTGCACACCATCTGGGCCTGGTGATTTCCAGTTGGTTAGTTTTTTGGCTTGCCCCTTAAGAGTTTCAACTGTGATACTCAAATCAGTCTGTTGCTGTGCCTGCTCACCGATCTCCCTCTGTACTGTCTCAATCCACCCTGCCTGGGCATTGTGTCTAACATCCTGCTCCCATATTCCTCTCCAGAATGTTTTAGCTTGTTCCGCCCCAGGGATCAAGTCGGTGCCTCTTTCTTTCCCCTCAAGCTGTCCAAACAGCATCTTCTGGTTGTTGTCGAACATGCGGTTCTGTTTATACTGACTGACTCTGTTCTCGTATCGCCTGATTTTGGCACTCTTTGCTACAATGCGTTGCTTCAATTCCTCTATGATAATATTTAGCTTTTTACTCCTAGTTTTGTATTTTATTTCCAGTCTATTTTTAGTGCCTATGTTTTTTAGTGTCCCATTCAGTAGTGACTCAAGCTTTCCTATGTCATTTCTCATTTCCCCGATTTGCCCACTCAGTCGCTTCTTCCACCACGGCTCTGCTCTTTCTTGTCTGTTGTTTCCTCTCGCTTTTATACCAAGTAGTTTCCTCACCGTATTTGCTGTTGCTTTGAGGATATTGTTGCACTGGTGAAGACTCCTCGCCTCAAGGTATGGGATGACTTTGTTTACCTTAGCTGTTGTTTCTTTTAACTTTTTCCTGTCTACAAATCTTAGGTTCATAGGTCTCCCACTATCATTGTTCAACTCATCTACCACTAAATTTAGGATGTCAACCGAATCTTGTCCTAGCCCGTCAGCATTCATCTCCTCAGTGGCCGTATCTCTGTTCCAGGTATTATTTATCTCAGTATTCAGATCATTGTCTGCTTCGGGTGGTTCCTCCGCTCTCAGGACCTCCTCACCTTCATTTCCCGCCGGCTCGCTTGTCTGGCATACTACACCCGCCATCTCCAAGCCATTCTCTCTGCTCAGTTCCTCCAGTTCCAGCTCGCTTATCCACCCATTAGTTCTTATTACCCGAGCCTGCCCGGCCAATTTTTGTTCATCTAATTTAAATAAACCAATCTCGTTCCAGATGTTATGCATCCGTCTCCTGTAGCCCCTCTCCTTGGGGTTACTTTTCAGGTAGCATTGCATAACAGTTCTATTCAATTCTTTCGTCCAGTTGGTTCTGGCCCCTTTCCTTCTTCTTCTTCCTCCAACATCAGCAGTATTTCGTTGACAGTCAGGTTCCTGCTGCTGAGCCAGGGGGCACCTGTTGGGTGAGAGTCTGTCACATGACGTTCTAGTCTCCATTTCACCGTTATTCGAACTGTTTATGTTCGATATTTAAACACTCTTATCGAGGATTGGCGAATGTATGTTTACATAGCCATCTGTGGATCCGCCATCCCACTTGGCCCTTGTGTGGCATTATCACCACGCTGTATACGGACACACATAAACAAACAAACACACGGGCAGAAAGGGCCCCAAAAATGAATAAGCATAAGTTTCATTGTAATGTAGTATTCGAATGTCTGACTTAGTTTTTGTTTTTTAAGTTTTACTTTTTCCCCCCTCTTCTCTGTCCGTCCGCCTGCCTCTCTCTTCATTCTTATTTTCTTTACGTTTTGGGGGTTTCTTTTTTTGTTTTTGTTTTTCTCTGTTTTTCTCGTTTTTTACTGTTGTTGCTGTGCTGCTTTTGTTGTTTATTTTTTCTTTTTTCTTTTGAGTCTATCTATATATTTTGATGCCTTCCTCTTTTTTAGCAGTAGGGATTCTATAATGTGGTGGCAGCAGCCAGCTAAAAGAAGAAGTGGGAGACTGGCGGCGGTAGCGATACTGAGACAGTGGTGGTGGTGATGTCGATACCGAGGCAGTGGTGGCGGTGATGTGACCGTATTACTGTAGCGATGGTGCTGTAGCGGTGGCAGCAGTGAAGGAGTGAAGGGGTGGTGGCGGCGGTGATGGGATAATGGTTGTAATGATGGCCGTAGTGATCGGTGGTGGTTTAGTGTACACAGGTGATAGGGTGGGTGGTGTATCTAGTTTCTGGTGTTGGTGAGTTTGGCTGTTCTATATAGTGTATACAGAGGAGGAGGGGGGGGGGGGGGGGGGGGGTTCTTCTTCCATTTATAGCCATTTTCTTTTTTGGATATACAGTGTACAATACAAAGTTGAATATTTGAATATTTGAGCCTTATAACAATATATTTTGGGTCCGAATTTTTTGGGGCTCAAGCCGGGTGCTTTACGTAGCATTTGTACTAAGAGTTGTTATTTCACAAATGGTTTAAATATGTTAAAAATTCAAAACTTACGGGAGCGATTTCATGACCTCCGTCACCTCGTGCGTCTTCTTCCCTAATTCCTCGTGCGTCTTCTTCCCTAATTATTATTATTATTATTATTATTATTATTATTATTATTATTATTATTATTATTATTATTATTATTATTATTATTATTATTATTATTATTATTTGCATTTATCTTGCTTTATGTTTATACGAGTTATCACCAAGTCACAACCAGTGACCTCAAGAGACAACAAGGTCCGCCATGTTCAAGAAAGAACATACATATTCACACATGCATCCTTAGTGTTTAAACTTGTGATGTACTTATATTGACAGGATCTTCCTTAGTATATGGGCAGTTCCCATTAGTACTATCTTTTGTATTTCTCCTATACGCGGGTTTCCTGGGATTTGCGATAAGTAGTCGTTAGACCCCTTAGGTATCATTCCCAGAGCGCCTACAACCACTGGTATTGTTTTAGTTCTCAATTTCCACATTTTTCCAATTTCTATCTCCAGGTCCTTATACTTGCTCAATTTTTCAAATGTTTTTATAGATACATTCTTGTCTATTGGAACAGACATATCAATTAGCAGGCATACCCTCCTTTGAAAGTCCTTCAATATTATATCAGGTCTATTTGCATCTATTTTTCGGTCTGTTTGGATGCTAAAGTTCCACAAGATTGAGATGTGATCTTTTTCAAGTATGGGAGGTGGCTGATGCTCCCACCAATTCTTTTGATGGGGCAGGTCAAAATGCTTACACATTATCCAATGTATGTATTGTACAGCTCTGTCATGCCTGTTTAGGTATTCGGTTGGAGCTATAGGACTGCACATTGAAGTTATATGGTCAATGGTCTCTGGTTGTTTTTTGCATACACGGCATAATGGGCTGCACCCATTTTTTATTATGTTGGCTTGGTAATTTTTTGTTGGCAGACACTGATCTTGTGCCGATATAATCAGTCCTTCAGTCTCCGATTTCAGTCCAGAGGATGCCAACCACTGATGGGTTAAAGTTTTGTCAACATCAGGATTGTTAGCTCGCTCTGGGTTTTTCCATACAGAGGCTTTTCTTGGCATTTCTTAGCCAGTTTCTGTAGCAGTTCTTTCTTTGCAGTTACTTTTACCTGCTTTGCTTTTTCTGTGTTTTCCATTTCAGCAGTAAATGGGACTTCTGAAATTTGTAGTCCATTACTGTATCTTTGTGCATCTTTTGTAATGGAATATGATCTTTTGGTGCTTTGGTGTTTCAAAACGAGTTTGATCATCCAATCATGTGATTCCCTTAGATATGTGGATAATCCAATTGTTGCAGTTTTCAACGCAATGTCTAACTGGATTAACCCACGTCCTCCTTCTTTCCTAGGGAGATATATTCTATCTATGTCTGCCTTAGGGTGATGCATTCTGTGCATGGTTAAGAATTTTCGGATTTTTGTATCGAGCCTACGGATCTCTGTGCTTGACCAGTTGATGACATTGTAACTGTAGGTTACTACTGGTATGGCAAGCGTGTTTATGGCATCGATCCTATTCCTTGCATTCAATTCCGTTCTTAAGATTGCTCTTACTCTGCGGTAACATTCCTTCCTTATCCTTTCCCTCATTGTCGAGTGCTTGATTCCGTCTCCTTCACAAACACCTAGATATTTGTAAGTTTTTTCTTGATCAAGCTCTCTTATCACGTTCCACCGATCAAGATTAATGTCTGAACTCTTCAGCAGCTTTCCTCTGGTGAACGTTGCTTTGGCGCATTTATCCAGTCCAAACTCCATTTTAATGTCATCACTGAACTGCTTCACAGTGGATAATAGCGCTTGCAATTGTTCATCATTTTTTGCAAATAGTTTCAGGTCATCCATGTAGAACAGGTGATTAATGGTTTTGTCATAGACTCTATATCCATGTTTTGTTTCATTGAGCATTTTACTTAATGGTATAAGTGCGATGCAGAATAAAAGCGGTGATAAAGAGTCACCCTGAAAAATTCCACAATTAATGTTAACTTCTCCAGCTTCCAGTGATTTTGTTTCACTAATCAAAAGGAGTGTCGTTCTCCATGTCCTCATACTGAATGACAAAAACCTCCTGACAACGGGGGATATTTTGAAAATCTCTAAACATTTTTCAATCCAACTGTGTGGCAAACTATCGAATGCTTTTTTATAATCTATCCAAGCAATCGATAGATGTTTGTGTCTATTATGACAATCTTCCAGTATCATTTTGTTAACCAGAAGCTGATCCTTACAGCCATATGAGCCTCGTTTACACCCTTTCTGCTCAATGGGAAATAGGTCATTTGTTATCAGGTGGTCATATGTGTATTCAGTTAGGACTGATGTTAAAATTTTATACATTGTGGTCAAGCAGGTTATCGGTCTGTAATTTTTGGGATTGTTTGTCTCATCATTCTTCGGTAGCAGGAATGTAATGCCGTTAACTAGCCATGATGGTATCTTTTCTGGCTCCTTAACTATTTCATTGTAAAGTTGGGCTAACAGCTCATGAGACTCTGTGAAGGCATTTATCCAAAAGTTTTGTATTTTGTCTTTTCCTGGGGATTTCCATTTGCTGGTTTTTCTTAGAGCCAAGCGCAGCTGTTCAACTGTTATATTTTCCCATGTTTGTTCTTCAAGGTGAGCTGTTTCTTTCATTTGTCTGTCTATCCATGGGGCATGTATGTTATGAACTTTTTCTTCGGCCCAGATCTTTTCCCAGAATTCTTGCACTTATTATTATTATTACTATTATTATTATTATTATTATTATTATTATTATTATTATTATTATTATTATTATTGGCGACCTACGTAGGAAATCGTATTATCGTGAGCTCCGCAAAGGTTTGTTATTTCCGTTTGTTTAAAAATTGCCATTTATGGAAAATTTTATTGTAAACTGTTTATAAGCACACATACATTGTTTTCCGAAAAGGACACCCAAAAAGATTGGGGCCTTGTGCCCAAAATTTTAACTTTTATTATTATCCAAAAATTTCTTTGAAAAAAAATGGCTAATTCCCCTCTGCACGAAGCAGCTGAAAGCCTTCCTCACAAAATAACACCTCACACCGACACCACCATTGTAAATGTTACTACGTTTGCCAACACAAAAAAAATATAAGCAGTAGCAATATTTTTAATTTGTCTCAGGCAGACATTCATTTCCCGCCATTACCAATGACTGCAGGTGTTAAACCCTCCACCACCACCACCACCGCGACAACCACCACCACCACCACCACCGCGACAACAGAAACAAAAGAAGAAAAAAATAAATTAACTCGTGACGTCGAAATGAAATCAAGCAAAATGGACTCTTCCCCACCAAAGACGACTGACGTCACCACCACCACAACTGAAAATAAAATTAATATTAACGATAGCAACAACAACAACAATGACATTATAAAACCGACCCTCAGTTTCGCCATCGTAGCAAAACAATTCGAAGCGTTCACAGTAACTCAAGAAGATTTAGAAAATGCCAAACAAATGGTAAAGAAAGATGGATACAGGGTCAGCCCCCCCCCCCACCTAATAAAAGGGAGCATCGGCGCCTGTTCACCGTGTCGTATAGAACAATAAATGTAAAATCGCGCCGAGTGGAACGGGCATCCGAGTCCCAAATCCAAAAAGCTTTGGGACATGTGTGGGCAAGAAAAACCCACATCAGACGTGGGCAAAAGTATGGAACCGTGGATGTGTTCTTTGAAACACCAGAGGAGGCTAGAGAACACTCCATGGCCCCATTAAAAAGTAACGACCTCACACTCGTCCCAAGCTATTGTGGCCAGAGACTCGTAAAGATCAGGGTGACCCACGTTCCACCGGCCATCGAAATTCCCTGGCTAATAGCGGCTGTCCTCGCCGGCATCGAAGCCAACACGAAAATAATAGCAGTAGCAAAAGAAAAGCAGGAAAGCTGGTCCGGATCTGGGATGGAGCTCCTGATCCAAGCGGACCAAAAAAGCATTGAGGAGATCCCAGAGGTAATAGACCTCACTGACGGCAGCCACCTCACGGTAATTGTCGAGGGCAGAAGACCTAGGTGTGTCGTTTGTGGTGAAGGAACCCACCTAAGGGCTTTCTGCCCTCAGGCTAAAAGGTTGAGGCCACCTCTCCTACCCACCCCAGTGACACAACCATCAACACCACCAGTAGCAGAGATGGCAGCAACAACTGTAGCAGCAACAACAGAAGCAACTATAACAGCAACAACCCCAGCAACAGTAGCAAAACCAACACCACTACCACCACCAGCAAAACCAACACCACCACCACCCAACGCTTCAGAACTAGCACCAGCGCCTACACCATCCACCACACCACAACCAAAACTAACGGCTGTGGAGGATTTTCCACTCCCCGGCCTATCACAACTGGAGACAGATTGTGACGACGAGGAGTGGGAAACGATATCCGGGAAAAAAAAAAGAAACCAAAAAAGAAAAAATTATCTTCCTTCCCCCTCCAAAAACAAAATACAGAGGGAAACAAATAGACTAAGAAACAAAGAAGTTAGGACAGATATGCCAGCATCCACACTAGCATCACCAACCCCATCAACCCAAACACCAACACCATCACCATCATTATCCCCAGCACCACCATCACCTACACCACAAAAGTCACCAAAATGCGAAACAGAAACAAACCCACAACAAACGCAAACAAAACAAAACAACCAAAACGATACACACTACACAGCATTAAATTTGAACAACAAGCAATTATTACACTACATCCAACACAACACCAGCATCACAGAAAAAGACTACACAACAACCCCAAAATTCACACCACCTCCACACATACAAATCACTCGCATCACACAGAAAACGTACATGACACTAAAACAAAAATTCCCCAAAGACATCAGAGACTTCCGACAAGCACTCTCCAGGAGGATTTATAAGGACATCCTTCCTGAGGAGGCCACAAGCAGTGAAAAGGATGGAAAAGCCGTCCTTCCCCTACGAGAAGTAAGGTAAGTGGTCTTTCCCATCTTTTCCACTCCTTTTCAACATGACCTCACTCAGAATAGGCAGCATAAATGCGCGTGGCTTGGGGTCGTCATGGAAGCAGGGCCACCTGCTCAACGACCTCAGGTCACTAAACATAGATGTAGTGGCCATCAGCGAGACCAGAATCTCCGAAGCACAGGCTTTCGCACCGATCTTCGGCGGCTACGATGTGTACGCATCTCCCAGCCGTCCGGGATCGGGGGGAGGAGTTGCTGTGCTTTTTCGGAGAGGTTTGGATCTTGCCATACGGGCCATCTTCCTGGACCCAGAGGGTAAGTTGGTGGTGCTGGACGTGACCAGCGGAGACGGGCAAGCTTTCAGGCTAGTGGCCTTCTATGCCCCGACAGGAGCAGGGCGGCCTGATTTCTTCCGGCGTCTGGAGACCTTTCTTGGAACGTCCCGCTCTTTAGTGTTAGTGGGCGACTGGGACGGGATCTTAGATGCACGCTGGGATTGTGTGGGATTAGTGGATAGGGAAGGAGGGTGCAAGAGTCTCACCAACCTGCTCAGACGTTTTGAACTGTCTGACAGGTACCGAATGGATTTCCCGAATGTACCAATGTGGACTTGGACAAATCGCATAGGGTCATCCAGATCATATCTAGATAGAGTATTTTGTAGTGAAATAGATAGGTCTAGCATAGGCTGTCCACAATTCAAGATAGTCAGCTACACGGACCACAAATTCGTGATCTGTGTGCTTGACTTAGATAGGCTTCATAGACGAGGACCCGGCTACTGGAAGTTAAACGCGTCCTTACCAGCGCGCAAGGCCTACAGAGACCGGATTAGCGAACTAGTTAAGCGGGCGTTGACGGGGGCCATCGTCAACAACAAGTGGTGGTTTGCTCTGAAAAGAGCAATTAGAATAGAGTCTATTAGGTTTAGTAAGACTTTAGCAATAGAGAAAAATAGAGCAGAGGGAGAATTAGTTAGAAAATTAGATGAGGCGCTTAGCAAAGGCATCGCGACCGACGTACTTGCGGCGAAATTGGCCCTTGACCAATTCTTCAATGCAAAGCACGAAGGCTGCGTTGTCAGAGCTAGGGTGCGTGCTCTCAGACACGAGGGGACGAAAGCCGTTCAATGGGCCCGAGTGGCGGAGGCGCGTCGTGGCAACAAAGCCACGATCCGGTCTTTGGTGGACCACGACGGGCGCATGCTACTCGATCCCGGGCAAATGCGTGAAGCTTTTCAGCGACACTTCGCTCAACTGTTCGGGGGCAGTGGCGGGCCGGATCGAGGGATGGACTTTAGTGTCTACCTCGACTGACTGCCGCGGCTTTCGACCACTGAGGCGGAGTGTTGCGAAAAGCCGATAACAACCGCTGAAGTACGGGATGCAATGACTAGTTGCACAAGGGGTAAATCGCCTGGTTTGGATGGTCTGCCCTATGAACTTTACGTACAAATGCCAAACTTGTTCGGAGGCCTCTTGGCGGACGTCTACTGCAACTGGCAACAGAACGGGAGAATTCCCAGCTCTGTGAGCCGAGGAGCGGTGGCGCTGCTGAGAAAGGATCCGAACAAGGGGGATAACATAGATAATTTTAGGCCCATAACTCTGCTAAACACAGAGTTCAAGATTTTGGCCAAGGTGCTAGCAAAGAGGTTGGCGCTTGTCGTTGGTGGTCTGGTGGGAGAGGCACAGACATGCGCCATTCCCGACAGATCCATCCACGACAACCTCCACCTCATGCGATACATCGTAGAGAGGGTAGCTAGGGAACCTGGCAAGGGTGGGTCTTTGATCAATTTAGATCAATCGAAAGCCTTCGATAGGGTCGACCATCGTTACCTAGCGGCAGTCCTGAGGGCGGCTGGCTTTGGGCCCGTCTTCAGAGGCTGGATCGCTGCCATGCACAGCAACATCTTCTCTGTAGTGAGAGTGAACGGTCACCTTTCGGAACCGTTCAACATCATGCGCTCGGTCCGCCAAGGATGTCCCCTCTCGTCCCTATTGTACGTATTGACTCTCGAGCCATTACTGCACAAACTGGAGACGTTGAGGGGGATCCCGCGCGAACTAGGATGCGGAAGATCCGTGTCAGCATATGCCGACGATGTCACCGTAGTGGTGTCGAACGCCAAACACATCGAGGCGATCGGCACTACACTAAGAGAATACGAAGCGGTGACAGGAGCAATGATCAACCAGGAAAAGTCAGTGGGCCTGCAGCTCGGCACCTGGAGAGGCAGGTCCATGCCGTCCAACAGCGTCGTCGGGCGCTGGACGGACGGACCGGTTAAATTGCTAGGGGTCTGGTTCGGTCCAGACCTCCAGACGGACAAAAACTGGGACGAGGTGACGAGCAGGGTGGCTTCTCTCACCCAGAAATGGGCTGAGAGGAAGCTATCCCTGAAAGGTCGAGCAGAGGTGGCGAATGCGTACATCGCATCCGTCATCTACTACCGCCTGACCGTCGTACCTTGTCCTAAGCCCCGCCTGACTGCGCTGGAGCGTTTGCTCTTTCGCTTCTTGTGGAAGGGACGCGCTCCGATGGTCAGGCGGTCCATCTGCTGTCAACACCCGCTACGTGGAGGGCTGGGCATGCCGTGGCTGATGATGCGCAGACACGCGCTCAGGCTACGACATCTCCACCTCTTCCTCGGCGGTGATCAGGTGTGGTCGCCGTTTGCGAGACACGTTTTTCCCCAGCTCGTCTCCTTGACGGAGCTGCAGTCCTGGGTCAAGCGAAGACCGAGAGGGAGCGCTTGGAGACTGGAATGTCTTCAGGCGCTCACAGCCCTCGACCAATCGGGCAATGTGATCGGTGGAAACTGCACCTTGGCGTTCTATAGGTGATTAGTGGAGGGGAAGAGCGACGACGTACTTGGAGAAACTCTAGGCGTCGACGAAAATCAACTAGCCAAACTCTTCGGAAGGACTTTCGGGCCGGGGCCTATGGACAACTTTCAGAAATCCCTGGCCTGGCAGTGCTACCGAGGAGCTTTGCCAGTTCGGGATAAACTCTACAGGCATGGAGGTGCCGTCAGCCGGGCATGTCCGAGAGGCGCGCAGGGCGACGAAACCGTCCTGCACGCACTCGTCCAGTGTCCGAGCATTGCTGACTTGTGGGTTTATGTCGAACACCTGCTGTCACGTGTAGGACGGATCCAGCTATCAGCTGAGTCTATCGTGCGGATTGCCCCGCCCCCTTCCTTTAGCCTGGAAGGGCAGGCAGTTTTTATCTCTCTGGTGGCCATGGCGAAAGAGATAGTATGGTGGACACGTTTGAAAGGGCTGAAGACGAGCACTTACCTCTTCGGTGATGCCCTGATTAACTTTTTCAAATTTCATTTGAAAAGGAAAATCAGGGTAGAGAGGGAAGTGCTCTCTTCCCAGCATTTTGTTGAAAGATGGGTGAGAGAAGCAAGTATGGCCCGAATGAATGGGCCTTCTCTGAGTATGTGTCTGTAAATTAAAGGTGGAAAACTGGGAGAGGGCACTTGCCCTGGTGGTCAGGGCCACTGTGGTCTTTTAATGGGCTTTCTCCACAAATGTCCCTTGGAAGTCTCCCCCCTATTGGGGAATTTTTCTTTGTTATTTTATTTCAACCTCTGTTTTTTTACACGCAGAAATGCCCATTTGTACCGTCCTGTATTGTCCTGTACTGTCCTTAATGTCTACTTTATGTGAACCCTTGTGTTTAATAAAGAAAACATTATTATTATTATTATTATTATTATTATTATTATTATTATTATTATTATTATTACAGTTGCATTTATCTTGCTTTATGTTCATACGAGTTATCACCAAGTCACAACCAGTGACCTCAAGAGACAACAAGGTCCGCCATGTTCAAGAAAGAACATACATACTCACACATGCATCTTTAGTGTTTAGACTTGTGATGTACTTATATTGACAGAATCTTCCTTAGTATATGGGCAGTTCCCATTAGTACTATCTTTTGTATTTCTCCTATACGCGTGTTTCCTGGGATTTGCGATAAGTAATCATTAGACCCCTTAGGTATCATTCCCAGAGCGCCTACAACCACTGGTATTGTTTTAGTTCTCAATTTCCACATTTTTCCAATTTCTATCTCCAGGTCCTTATACTTGCTCAATTTTTCAAATGTTTTTATAGATACATTCTTGTCTATTGGAACAGACATATTAATTAGCAGGCATACCCTCTTTTTAAAGTCCTTCAATATTATATCAGGTCTATTTGCATCTATTTTTCGGTCTGTTTGGATGCTAAAGTTCCACAGGATTGAGATGTGATCTTTTTCAAGTAAGGGAGGTGGTTGATGCTCCCACCAATTATTTTGATGGGGCAGGTCAAAATGCTTACACATTATCCAATGTATGTATTGTGCAGCTCTGTCATGCCTGTTTAGGTATTCGGTTGGAGCTATAGGACTGCACATTAAAATTATATGGTCAATGGTCTCTGGTTGTTTTTTGCATACACGGCATAATGGGCTGCATCCATTTTTTATTATGTTGGCTTGGTAATTTTTTGTTGGCAGACACTGATCTTGTGCTGATATAATCAGTCCTTCAGTCTCCGATTTCAGTCCAGAGGATGCCAACCACTGATGGGTTAAAGTTTTGTCAACATCAAGATTGTTAGCTCGCTCTGGGTATTTTCCATACAGAGGCTTTTCTTGCCATTTCTTAGCCAGTTTCTGTAGCAGTTCTTTCTTTGCAGTTACTTTTACCTGCTTTGCTTTTTCTGTGTTTTCCATTTCAGCAGTAAATGGGACTTCTGAAATTTGTAGTCCATTACTGTATCTTTGTGAATCTTTTGTAATGGAATATGATCTTTTGATGCTTTCGTGTTTCAAAACGAGTTTGATCATCCAATCATGTGATTCCCTTAGATATGTAGATAATCCAATTGTTGGAGTTTTCAACGCAATGTCTAACTGGATTAACCCACGTCCTCCTTCTTTCCTAGGGAGATATATTCTATCTATATCTGCCTTAGGGTGATGCATTCTGTGCATGGTTAAGAATTTTCGAATTTTTGTATCGAGCCTACGGATCTCTGTGCTTGACCACTTAATGACATTGTAACTGTAGGTTACTACTGGTATGGCAAGCGTGTTTATGGCATCGATCCTATTCCTTGCATTCAATTCCGTTCTTAAGATTGCTCTTACTCTGCGGTAACATTCCTTCCTTATCCTTTCCCTCATTGTCGAGTGCTTGATTCCGTCTCCTTCACAAACACCTAGATATTTGTAAGTTTTTTCTTGATCAAGCTCTCTTATCACGTTCCCCCGATCAAGATTAATGTCTGAACTCTTCAGCAGCTTTCTTCTGGTCAACGTTGCTTTGGCCCATTTATCTAGTCCAAACTCCATTTTAATGTCATCACTGAACTGCTCCACAGTGGATAATAGCCCTTGCAATTGTTCATCATTTTTTGCAAATAGTTTCAGGTCATCCATGTAGAACAGGTGATTAATGGTTTTGTCATAGACTCTATATCCATGTTTTGTTTCATTGAGCATTTTACTTAATGGTATGAGTGCGATGAAGAATAAAAGCGGTGATAAAGATTCACCCTGAAAAATTCCACAATTAATGTTAACTTCTTCAGCTTCCAGTGATTTTGTTTCACTATTCAAAAGGAGTGTCGTTTTCCATGTCTTCATACTGAATGACAAAAACCTCCTGACAACGGGAGATATTTTGAAAATCTCTAAACATTTTTCAATCCAACTCTGTGGCAAACTATCGAATGCTTTTTTATAATCTATCCAGGCAATCGATAGATTTTTGTGTCTATTATGACAATCTTCCAGTATCATTTTGTTAACCAGAAGCTGATCCTTACAGCCATGAGCCTCGTTTACACCCTTTCTGCTCAATGGGAAATAGGTCATTTGTTATCAGGTGGTCATATGTGTATTCAGTTAGGACTGATGTTAAAATGTTATACATTGTGGTCAAGCAAGCTATCGGTCTGTAATTTTTGGGATTGTTTGTCTCATCATTCTTCGGAAGCAGGAATGTAATGCCGTTAACTACCCATGATGGTATCTTTTCTGGCTCCTTAACTATTTCATTGTAAAGTTGGGCTAACAGCTCATGAGACTCTGTGAAGGCATTTATCCAAAAGTTTTGTATTTTGTCTTTTCCTGGGGATTTCCATTTGCTGGTTTTTCTTAGAGCCAAGCGCAACTTTTCAACTGTTATATTTTCCCATATTTGTTCCTCAAGGTGAGCTGTATCTTTCATTTGCCTGTCTATCCATGGGGCATGTATGTTATGAACTTTTTCTTCGGCCCAGATCTTTTACCAGAATTCTTGCACTTCCTCCTTGGGTGGTATTGATTTAGCAGTTATTGTTGACTTACCAATTTTTCTGTAGAAGTTTCTTTGGTTGTTTTTGAACATATTATTGTCCTTATAGAATCTAGATCGTTTTTCAAAGCGCCTTATACGAGCAGCTTTGGCCGACACCTTTTGCTTGATTATTTCTATCAGCATGTCTATGTCACATGTTGATTTTATACTGTACTTTTTTTTCAATTTTCTAAGTTTAGTTTGTTTAACATGCTCACCTACTTTATAGTTTGTTAAAATTTCTATGTCAGATCGGAGAAGGTTTATTTGGCGATTGATGTTCTCTTGCCAAGTAGATTTCTTGTGGGAATTCCTTTGTTTTTTCATCTTCACTCCACATAAGTGAGTGGTGACTTTAGCCGATGCATAATAGAGATGATTTAAATCAGTAATGTTTAGTTTGTTTGTGATAATAATGTTTTTGAGAATTATGTTAGTCTTGTGTATTATCTTTTGGTTCTGTTTGGAGTTCTGGATCTTAGGGAGGGTGTCTCGTTGCCCCATGTCAGATTCTTTCATTTTCATCCATTCGATCATAATTTCATCCTTCAAGTTGGGAAGTTCATTCTCATTCATTTCTTTATCATTTACGATCTCATTATTTTCATTTGGAGTTTCATCCTGAGCATGCACTCCCTCCAATTTTTCGATCCTTTCTTTAATTTGTTCTGTTGCCAGTGATTCCGCCCCAACCCTGGGATTCGAAATGTTGCAGTTTACCTCGTTTTCATTGACACATGTTTCATTTTCCCTTCGCTGACTGTGTGCTAATAGCTTGATCTGATCAATTTCTATATCAGTTAGTAACTTTTTTCTTACAATATTTCTACGTATATTGGCTAGTTTGTTACTGTCAATATAGCCTCTGTTTTCGGGATGTTTCTTTTTCCAGTTGATATATGTCTGTTCTGTATTCGATGTATTTGATGGGTAGTACATGGCAGTGTAGAAAGCCTCAAGGACTTCTTTATTATCTTCCCTTGACCATTTTTCTCTCTTTTTCTTTGGATTTCTTGGTGGTGAGCATGGAGGGCCAACAGTAGGAGTATTCCGGTTATGGGAGGTCTCCAGCTCCGAAGTGATGGGAAGGTTTGAACCCTTAGCTGATTTTTCGACCCCAGTCTGGTTCCTCTCTGAGGGACGCGGCCCTTTTTTACCCGGGTGACGGCCGATCCGGTATGAGATTTTATCATTAGACATTTACTTTATTTTGTCGCGTTTTATCCTTATCCGCCAAGGGGTAATCATTTCGTGTTACCACTTTTAGAACGAGTGTCAACCAAGACTAGAGGGGTCGTTCTCCCCTAGAGACACGGCTATTCCCCGCCGGCCGCCATCCCGGTATTTCTTGGTCACGGGGTTTTCTTTTTGTTGTTTTTTTAAATTGTTATTATCATGAGTGGTTCCTTAATGTGAGCATTGCGTGGCTTAAGAATGAAATTATTAATAATTGTCTCCACTCCAGGCACAAGGCCAGCAATCACCCAGTACAGTACAATTTATTATTATTATTATTATTATTATTATTATTATTATTATTTCTTTTTTCGTTGTTTTTCTGGCAGTATTGGATTGCTAGGTAGCAAGCTGCAACCTTGTTAGACATTAGGTTTTTTTTTTTGTCGTCCAGAACTTTCGGATCTTATTGTTTCACTGTACTAAGAGTTATTACCTTTTTAGTAGCGTATGGTTACGTCCAGTTGGGGGTATGGCTATCCATGATTGCTCAAGTACTGTGTTCAAATTTTTTAACAGTTTCATCCATTGGTATTGCTTTCCTATCCGTAAATCTCCAGTCCACAGAGTCCTTCTACTCTTCGTGTTAGTACCATATTGATTTCTAATATATTTTTATATAATTCTTGAAAGATCGTTTGGAGCTGAAGTTGAACTGTTTGTTTTGTTCAAAGAATTGCTGTCGCTTTTCATATCAATGGATTCTTTGCAACTTAGTGAGGATCTCTTGTTTGAAGTGTTCTTTGATTTTGGTTGCGTCTGCTTTTTGCTATATTATACTTTGTAGAACTTGTCTCGTTTTTATCATTTGTGTCATTTCGTTATCGATTTTATTAAGGTGTGAGAGATCTTTTCTTCTTTTCTATGGTTGTTGCTTGTTGCTGCTTTTGAATATTGTTTGCTCGGGTTTATAACGGTTTATTATTATTATCATTTTTTTTATTATTTTCTTTCATTATTGTTTCTGAGATATATGCCGGGTGTCTTCCTGACACCTAGGGAAAAATAAATTCACAGTGTGCATTGGTAAGCCAGTTAATACAGCACATTGATTATAATTTTAAAAAAAAATATTTGCGAATGATTCCTGGTTTACCCTCTCTGCACGAGGTGCAAAAGATTGTTTTGACTGGTACTGCACACGTATTGAGAAGAGCACTATCTCTGTAAGATATTTACATATGCATATGCACATGTGTATATATGTATACTTTTTTTTTTTATTATTATCATTATTATTATTATTATTCTTTGAGTCTGAGTCATTGATGTTAGTTAACTGGAAAGTTTGTTGAAATGAATATCAAGGCACTACCTGCAGCCTCAGATATTCAGGACGTATCGGAGGGTTCTTGCTGTTCCCAGCAAGCATGCATTTTGAAGCGTTCCAAAAAGCGTGAAGGGGCCAATTTTCTTTAACCATCCCTGGAAACTTTTGGAGATAGTCCCTAGTGCGCCTATGACAATCGGGATCAATTTGACTTCATGGCAGTTCCAAATCCCTTTTACCTCCTACTTTAAGTCCTGGTATCGGTTAATTTTCTCCCTCTCCTTCTCTTGCACTCTCGTGTAGAATGGGCAGGCCACATCCACAATCAGGCACGATCTTTTTTCTTTGTCCACAACCACCAGGTCAGGTCTATTGTGTTTTAATTACTTGTCCGTCTGTATCCTAAAATCCCACAGCACCTTCACCTGATCGTTTTCTATCACCTACTCTGTCTTATGCTCATACCACTTCTCAGAATGTGGTAAATTATTTACTTTGCATAGGTGCCAGTGGATCACCCTGCCCATCACATCATGTCTCCAGCCCTTATAGTGAGTCTGGGCTAGTTGTTTACACTCGGATACAATGTGAGCCACAGTCTCCTCTCTCTCTCCACAGATCCTGCACAGTGCGCTAGCCTCCTCATTGTAAATATGGTGTTTGAACCACTTAGTTTTGAGGGCCTGCTCCTGCGCAGCCATTAACATTCCTTCTGTAGCCTTTTTAAGGTCTCCTCTTTTCAACCAGTTCCATGTCTGTGGATCTCTAAATTCAGTTTTCTCAAAGAAGGTACTATGAAGGGATTTTTCTTTAAGGCTGCTCTTTCTCCTTGATGTTATTTCCTCCTTGGACATCCCCTGGTCTATTGTCCCCTCCTTCAGTACAGTTCTGAGCATTGGCTCCTTACGTATTTGTGTAGGTTGTTTTTTCTCCATCTGAACACAGTCCTCTATGCTGATAAGACCTCTTCCACCTTCAGATCTCCTTAAGTAGAGTCTATCGACATCACTCCTCTTGTGGAACATGTTGTAAATAGTCAATAGTTTCCTAGTCTTCCTATCCATTTTTTTCTGTTCAGCAACATTCCATCTTAGAATTCCCGCACTGTACCTAATAATAGACACAGCTCGGGAATTTACTGCACTTATGGCATTCCTACTGTTTAGATGTGACTTAATACGCTTCTTACTCTCCGAATGTATTCAGTTCTTATCAATTCCTTCATTTTTTTGTTCTTGATGTCATCAGCCTCCAGAACACCCAAATACTTGTATCCTTCTTCAGAGTCAATTTCCTTTATCATCTCACCTGTTGGTACCTGGATTCCGTTACTTCTGCTCAATTTACCCCTCCTCATCACAATGACTCCACACTTACTAATACCAAATTGCATACATATATCTTTGCTGAAAATACGGACAGTGTCAACAAGCACATTCAACTCCTTCTCACTCTTCCCGAAGAGCTTAAGATCGTCCATGAAGAGGAGGTGATTGGTGGTAAGCCCCCCCCCCCCCACCTTTCCCAACCTGTATCCTGCTCTCACTTTTCGCAGTACACTGGTCAGGGGCATCAGGGCAAGGACAAACAACAGAGGGGACAGACTATCTACCTGGAAGATACCTCTCTTGATCTTCACGCTTCCCAAGGATTCTCCAGTTGATGTTAACTCTGTTTCCCAGGACTTCATACTTTTTCCCAACAACTGTCTGATGTTATCTGCCAACTTGAAGATCTCCAGGCTTTTGGTGATCCAAGAATGAGGCACCATGTCAAATCCTTTTTTGTAGTCTATCCATCCCATGGCAAGACCAGTGTGTCTCCTCTTGCAATTCCTCATTACCATCTTATCAATAAGTAACTGGTCCTTTGTACCACGGGACTTCTTTCGGCATCCTTTCTGTTCGTCCGGTAACAAGTTGTTTGTGTGGAGGTGATGGTAGATTTCCTCAGACATAATGCTTGTCAACAGTTTCCACATTACGGACAGACATGTGATAGGTCTATAGTTGGTAACATCATTACCCTTGATTCGGTCTTTCATTATCAGAACTGTGGTACCTTTTGTCAACCACTCTGGTACCTCACCTGACATCAAGCAGTCATTGAACATGGTTGTCAGTTTCGGGTGGAGGGATGTTATATTTTTAATCCAATACCCCTGCACACCATCTGGGCCTGGTGATTTACAGTCGGTTAGTTTTTTGGCCTGCCCCTTAAGAGTTTTAACTGTGATACTCAAATCAGTTTGTTGGTGTGCCTGTTCACTAATCTCCTTCTGTACTGTCTCAATTCACACCGCCTGGTCATTATGTTTAACATCCTGCTCCCATATTCCTCTCCAGAATGTTTTAGTTTGTTCCGCCTCAGGGATCAAGTCGTTGCCTCTTTCTTTCCCTTCAAGCTGTCCAAACAGCATCTTCTGGTTGTTCTCGAACATGCGGTTCTGTCTATACTGACTGACTCTGTTCTCGTATCGCCTGATTTTTGCACTCTTTGCTACAATGCCTTGCTTCAGTTCCTCTATGATAATATTTAGCTTTTTCTTCCTAGTTTTGTACTTTATTTCCAGTCTATTTTTAGTGTCTATGTTTTTTAGTGTCCCATTCAGTAGGGACTCAAGCTTTCCAATGTAATTTCTCATTTCCCTGATTTGACCACTCAGTCGTTTCTTCCACCAAGGCTCTGATCTTTCTTGTCCGTTGTTTACTCTCGCTTTTATACCAAGTAGTTTCCTCACCGTATTTGCTGTTGCTTTGAGGATATTGTTGCACTGGTGAAAGCTCCTCGCCTCAAGGTATGGGATGACTTTGTTTACCTTAGCTGTTGTTTCTTTTAACTTTTTCCTGTCTACAAATCTTAGGTTCATAGGTTTCCCACTATCATTGTTCAATTCATCTACCACTAAGTTTAGGATATCAACCAAATCTTGTCCTAGACCGTTAGCATTCATCTCCTCAGTGGCCGTATCTCTGTTCCAGGTATTATTTATCTCAGCATTCAGATCATTGTCTGCTTCGGGTGGTTCCTCCGTTCTCTCGACCTCTTCACTTTCATTTCCCACTGGCTCGTTTGCCTGGCATACTCCACTCTCCATCTCCAATCTAATCTCTCTGCTCAGTTCCTCCAGTTCCAGCTCGCTTATCCACCCATTAGTTCTTATTACCCGAGCCTGCCCGGCCAATTTTCGTTCATCTAATTTAAATAGACCAATCTCGTTCCAGATGTTATGCATCCGTTTCCTATTGCCTTTCTCCTTGTGGTTACTCTTAAGGTAACATTGCATAACAGTTCTATTCAATTCTTTCGTCCAGTTGGTTCTGGTCCCTTTCCTTCTTCTTCTTCCTCCGACACCAGCAGTATTTGGTTGACAGCCAGGTCCCTGCTGCTGAGGCAGAGAGCACCTGTTGGGTGAGAGTCTGTCACATGACATTCTAGTCTCCATTTCACCGTTATTCGAACTGTTTAGGTTCGACATTTAAACACTCTTATCGAGGATTGGCGAATGTATGGTTACATAACCACCGGTGATTTCATCACCTCCGGTGATTTCGTCACTCCTGATGATTTTTGTGTGGCATTATCACGCTGTAGACGAACATAAATAAACAAACAAACAAACAGGCAAAAAAAAAACCAAAAAATGAATAAGCATAAGTTTCATTGTAATGTAATGTTTGAATGTCTGACTTAGTTTTTGCCTTCCTTTCTCTGTCCGTCTGTTTGTTTTTCTCTTCATTTTTCTTTTCTTTACGTTTTTCGTTGTTGCTGTGCTGCTTTGATTTTGATTTTTGGTTTTTATATTTTGACCGTGTCATCAATTCACTCTATTTATATATTTTGATGCCTTCCTCTTTTAGCGGGGACACTACGATGTAGCAGGGGGTAGCGGGAGAGAATAGCGGCGCTAGTGATAATGAGGCAGTGGTGGTGGTGGCGGTGCTGTGCTAGCAGCACCTAGCAGGAGGTAGTGGGAGAGAATAACGGCGGTAGCGATAATGAGGCAGTGGTGGTGGTGATGTGATCGTAGTACTGTAGTGATGGTGTTGAAGTTGGAGTAGAAATAGCGGTTGAGGCGACTTGACCAGAGTTTTCATCGTGGTAGTGGTGGTGGTGTTGGTGGTGAAATTATCTTTAGCTATTTAGCTATTTAGTCATTTTGCCATTTTCCTCCTTTTCGACTCTAACATTCCTGATCCAAAATTAAATATTAATCTTGTTTATTAATATTATCTAGTGATACCGCCACCTTCCTCTTTCGTAAGTTAACAGAAGGTAATGGGGGAATAGCGTTGGTAGCAATGAAGGAGTGGTGGTGGCGGTGATGGGATAGTGGTAGTAATGATGGATGGGTGGTGGCGGCGGTGACTGTAGTGATGGCGTTGTCGTTACTGAGTTTTGTTGAATAGACTGTATTTTTGTTTGATCGGTGAATCTCTGGGGTTAGTCGCGTATATGTGTTGACATATTTACTTAATATTGGAATTAAACATTTTGTGAAGACTTGAGACAATAATAACAGTAATAATAATTATTATTCTGGGATTGGTGGTGGTGGTGGTGGTGAAATTGCCGTTATCTGGCTGTTGTATTTAGTGTACACAGAGGAGTGATGGGGTAGGTCGTGTATCTAGTTTGTGGTATTGGTGAAATTGCTGTTATTTGGCTGTTCTATATAGTGTAGACAGAGGGGTTTTTCTTCCATTTATAACCATTTTCTTTTTTGAATGTAAAATGTATATTACAAAATTGAATATTTGAGCGATATAACAATATATTATGGATCCGAATCTTCCTGAGGCTTGAGTCTGGTGCTTTATGCATCTTTTGTACTAAGAATTGTTATTTCACAATTGATTTAAATATGTTAAAAATCAAAAACTTACGGGAGCGATTTCATGACCTTCCTTCCACCATGTGCGTCTTCTTCCCTATTATTATTATTATTATTATTATTACAGTTGCATTTATCTTGCTTTATGTTCATACGAGTTATCACCAAGTCACAACCAGTGACCTCAAGAGACAACAAGGTCCGCCATGTTCAAGAAAGAACATACATACTCACACATGCATCTTTAGTGTTTAGACTTGTGATGTACTTATATTGACAGAATCTTCCTTAGTATATGGGCAGTTCCCATTAGTACTATCTTTTGTATTTCTCCTATACGCGGGTTTCCTGGGATTTGCGATAAGTAATCATTAGACCCCTTAGGTATCATTCCCAGAGCGCCTACAACCACTGGTATTGTTTTAGTTCTCAATTTCCACATTTTTCCAATTTCTATCTCCAGGTCCTTATACTTGCTCAATTTTTCAAATGTTTTTATAGATTCATTCTTGTCTATTGGAACGGACATATCAACTAGCAGGCATACCCTCTTTTTAAAGTCCTTCAATATTATATCAGGTCTATTTGCATCTATTTTTCGGTCTGTTTGGATGCTAAAGTTCCACAAGATTGAGATGTGATCTTTTTCAAGTATGGGAGGTGGTTGATGCTCCCACCAATTCTTTTGATGGGGCAGGTCAAAATGCTTACACATTATCCAATGTATGTATTGTACAGCTCTGTCATGCCTGTTTAGGTATTCGGTTGGAGCTATAGGACTGCACATTAAAATTATATGGTCAATGGTCTCTGGTTGTTTTTTGCATACACGGCATAATGGGCTGCATCCATTTTTTATTATGTTGGCTTGGTAATTTTTTGTTGGCAGACACTGATCTTGTGCTGATATAATCAGTCCTTCAGTCTCCGATTTCAGTCCAGAGGATGCCAACCACTGATGGGTTAAAGTTTTGTCAACATCAGGATTGTTAGCTCGTTCTGGGTATTTTCCATACAGAGGCTTTTCTTGCCATTTCTTAGCCAGTTTCTGTAGCAGTTCTTTCTTTGCAGTTACTTTTACCTGCTTTGCTTTTTCTGTGTTTTCCATTTCAGCAGTAAATGGGACTTCTGAAATTTGTAGTCCATTACTGTATCTTTGTGTATCTTTTGTAATGGAATATGATCTTTTGATGCTTTCGTGTTTCAAAACGAGTTTGATCATCCAATCATGTGATTCCCTTAGATATGTAGATAATCCAATTGTTGGAGTTTTCAACGCAATGTCTAACTGGATTAACCCACGTCCTCCTTCTTTCCTAGGGAGATATATTCTATCTATATCTGCCTTAGGGTGATGCATTCTGTGCATGGTTAAGAATTTTCGAATTTTTGTATCGAGCCTACGGATCTCTGTGCTTGACCAGTTGATGACATTGTAACTGTAGGTTACTACTGGTATGGCAAGCGTGTTTATGGCATCGATCCTATTCCTTGCATTCAATTCCGTTCTTAAGATTGCTCTTACTCTGCGGTAACATTCCTTCCTTATCCTTTCCCTCATTGTCGAGTGCTTGATTCCGTCTCCTTCACAAACACCTAGATATTTGTAAGTTTTTTCTTGATCAAGTTCTCTTATCACGTTCCCCCGATCAAGATTAATGTCTGAACTCTTCAGCAGCTTTCTTCTGGTGAACGTTGCTTTGGCCCATTTATCTAGTCCAAACTCCATTTTAATGTCATCGCTGAACTGCTCCACAGTGGATAATAGCCCTTGCAATTGTTCATCATTTTTTGCAAATAGTTTCAGGTCATCCATGTAGAACAAGTGATTAATGGTTTTGTCATAGACTTTATATCCATGTTTTGTTTCATTGAGCATTTTACTTAATGGTATAAGTGCGATGCAGAATAAAAGCGGTGATAAAGAGTCACCCTGAAAAATTCCACAATTAATATTAACTTCTCCATCTTCCAGCGATTTTGTTTCACTATTCAAAAGGAGTGTCGTTTTCCATGTCTTCATACTGAATGACAAAAACCTCCTGACAACGGGGGATATTTTGAAAATCTCTAAACATTTTTCAATCCAACTGTGTGGCAAACTATAGAATGCTTTTTTATAATCGATTTTTGTGTCTATTATGACAATCTTCCAGTATCATTTTGTTAACCAAAAGCTGATCCTTACAGCCATATGAGCCTCGTTTACACCCTTTCTGCTCAATGGGAAATAGGTCATTTGTTATCTGGTGGTCATATGTGTATTCAGTTAGGACTGATGTTAAAATTTTATACATTGTGGTCAAGCAAGTTATCGGTCTGTAATTTTTGGAATTGTTTGTCTCATCATTCTTCGGAAGCAGGAATGTAATGCCGTTAACTAGCCATGATGGTATCTTTTCTGGCTCCTTAACTATTTCATTGTAAAGTTGGGCTAACAGCTCATGAGACTCTGTGAAGGCATTTATCCAAAAGTTTTGTATTTTGTCTTTTCCTGGGGATTTCCATTTGCTGGTTTTTCTTAGAGCCAAGCGCAACTGTTCAACTGTTATATTTTCCCATATTTGTTCCTCAAGGTGAGCTGTATCTTTCATTTGTCTGTCTATCCATGGGGCATGTATGTTATGAACTTTTTCTTCCGCCCAGATCTTTTCCCAGAATTCTTGCACTTCCTCCTTGGGTGGTATTGATTTAGCAGTTATTGTTGACTTACCAATTTTTCTGTAGAAGTTTCTTTGGTTGTTTTTGAACATATTATTGTCCCTATAGAATCTAGATCGTTTTTCAAAGCGCCTTATACGAGCAGCTTTGGCCGACACTTTTTGCTTGATTATTTCTATCAGCATGTCTATGTCACATGTTGATTTTATACTGTACTTTTTTTTCAATTTTCTAAGTTTAGTTTGTTTAACATGTTCACCTACTTTATAGTTTGTTAAAATTTCTATGTCAGATCGGAGAAGGTTTATTTGGCGATTGATGTTCTCTTGCCAAGTAGATTTCTTGTGGGAATTCCTTTGTTTTTTCATCTTCACTCCACATAAGTGAGTGGTGACTTTAGCCGATGCATAATAGAGATGATTTAAATCAGTAATGTTTAGTTTGTTTGTGATGATAATGTTTTTGAGAATTATGTTAGTCTTGTGTATTATCTTTTGGTTCTGTTTGGAGTTCTGGATCTTAGGGAGGGTGTCTCGTTGCCCCATGTCAGATTCTTTCATTTTCATCCATTCGATCATTATTATTATTATTATTATTATTATTATTATTATTATTATTATTATTATTATTATTATTATTATCTTCATCATCATCCCGTTGATTTGATTGTGACACATGCAGGAGAATAGCAATTGTTACTTCCTCCATATCTTAATTAAACTGCACTTTGACATTAAACATGAAATCTTTATTATTTTCTAAAGTAATATGAAGATGCCGTTACGACACCCCGGTCATAATGATCTCTTCATGCGTAACTGCTACAGCCAACCGTAGTGAAATTACAAAATTACAACAGGACAACGATTGAGCCTTTACATGTTCGCTCAACCTCATTGAAATAGCATTAAAATCTTCTTCATATCAAAAGGAACAGATGTATTTGATAATGTAGTCCTGGATGTATGTAAACAGACATGTTGGCTAGAATACTGCTTGTCAATAGATCTGCTCGATTAAGATTGAGTTACAACCACAATAAACTACAATAGCACCAAATAGACAGAGTAAAATGTTTGAAATATTCTCTATTAGCAATTATCTACCCTTACATCTAGTATCATTACCTTTCTCTTCTATAGAACACAAAAGTGGAGCTTTCGCTGTAATCTTTAATCATTAGCGCCTGTGCTGCTTCTTAACCTGAATTATGATGTCCACCATAAACAAAATTTCCTGTTTCTTAAACAGCATTATTATCTTAATTTATTGATTGCATGTCTTTGTATCAGAGAAAATAGTTTTAAATTGTTGCCATATACGCGTGACTTTAACAAACAGAAAAAATATTGATATTCTTCAGTGAAAGAAACAATAATATTTATGAGAACTTAAAAAATTTCAACAACTTGTATTCTTTTTTTTCCTTTTTCTTCTAAACATGTTTACGAGTTGCTCTTCGTTTGATCTTAAACGTGGTTTCACACCTCTCATGCTATTTGTAGGAGAAATTTTCGCAAGCCAGCGGTCAATTTCCCAGCATGTCCCCGTCAAAAGAAATTGTTTAAATAAATACTAACATGAAGAGATAACTCGAAAGAAAATATCCCAAAGAAACTAGAATAAAGTAAGAGAATTATATTTATCTTTTGTTAGCATTAGTCAAGAGATGCTTATGAAAGACATATATAGAAGGAGAAACCTCCATTTATATATTTGGAAGATAAAATGCTTGTTCCTTTTATTAATATTACTAATATTTCTTGACGTTAAACTCTTTATACGATATGAAATCAAGTTATGTGATTGTTCGATCGATTTTTCTGAAAAACAACCGATTTTATTCGAAGGATGATTCTTATGAAACCCTTTATCTGTAAAACAAGAAAGTATTTTTACTTTCAACACAACAAAATAAGATAAATTCCTAACCACTAAATCATTAAGAAATGACAACACAACGCCTGTTCCTCTGGAGGTATTTGCATTAACACATTAGAATGAAACATCGTGTGACATAAATATGTTACAATTACAGAATCGTTGGTACTACTAGCTTAGACCAGTTACAGTATGACAGTGGATTTAAACTTAGACTGTAAAGTTGGGATGAAATTTGGATTGTTGGAGCTTTTCATTAAATTATATATGAGAACTTGCTTTTAAATGATGCACATGTAAGATTATAATTACACTATAGGATAACTGACTGATTAATTCTAACATGGAATGTTTAAATTGTGTTAATAATTGGGGATAATGAACAAAATCTTGAAACAAGTTGTATCTTTCTATAGTGTGTGCTGAATCTGATTATTAAGTAAACTCGGAAAATTGAAAGCATTTCAGACATGCAGAAATTAAATCTGAAATTTGTTCATACCAAGTAATCAATCACAAATATCAAATCTTACATGTAACATTCTAGCAGCTTATTCACTGACAATGTTTCTCTATAATAACAACGGGGAAACTCAAAATGTTATGAATTTATCAGATATCTTAATAATACAAAATGACGTGAGTAATCAGCTCCGAATATCTCGGATTTTCTCAGAAGCTCTAATTTAACAGAGAATTCATTTTAGAATACTGAAATCCTTCATGTTTATACTTTTCAGTATAATATATCAATTATCTGAAGAAGAACTACATAAATTGAGCATCTTGTATTCTTTTCTATTCATGGTGTTTATAAATATTAAATGGTAAGGCAAAAGCTTCCTAAACTTAGTGATAAAAACATTTCTTTACCTATTGATAAAACTTATGAAATGATGTGCCATCTTCAATAACAACCCGGCTTACGTGATTAGCAAAATAATCTCTATCTTTACCGATATACCACCTGTTCTCTATCTTTACATCAATATGTTGAAGCTTCTCTTCTTAAAAGGCTAAATATATTGACTCCCTTTTGTTGATACAAATTATAAGCTACTTTCCTCACACCCACGCATTCATTGACACATCCATATATATATACACACAGGGCAATTTGTCTGCTTTTACTGTTT
The DNA here is from genome assembly GCA_964016885.1 of Eledone cirrhosa. NCBI lineage: Eukaryota > Metazoa > Mollusca > Cephalopoda > Octopoda > Eledonidae > Eledone > Eledone cirrhosa. The sequence continues at coordinate 196,131,555 of OZ024743.1, forward strand.
TTCTCCTCTATTATCTCTCTTTCGTTCTTTGTATCTTAAGTCAATAAAACCTGATGTAGCTTTTATTGAAAATTACATTTCACATTTAGTTGCAACTGACAACTGAATACTATAGAAGTTGACTTAGTATTAAAGTTTCTTCATCACTCATTTTATTCCTGTGTGTATGAAAACATCTCTTTGTAAATCTCTATTAAATTAAGAACTCATATTTTTAATTACCACCATATAATCACTTCATAAAATCTTCACCTATTTGCTGATATAGCTTTCTTCTATACCTTATCTTTCCAGTTTCTAATAATATATTCTGAAATACTATATACCTATCTTCCCGTCAGCACCATACAGTCATATTCTACAATAAAGAACAGGTAATATAATGTCCAAAGACATCATACGAAACTCATTTGTAAATGAATTGTAAACATATTTTAGTTAACTATTACTAATTATATTTTCATAGAAGATTAGTTTTAGAAGTATTTCATTCGAACTTTAAATGTGAAGGCCAAGGTGTGGAGTGTTTCAGTGCTTTTTCATTTTCGGTTTTTTGGCATTCAAAATCGGTCTATATTTTACGTGTAGGATTGATAGAGAGTCTGACACCATGCTTTACAGCATAGTTACGTCCCTTTACGTTCTGAGTTCAAATCCCGCCGAGTTTCAATAAAGGAAATAACATATTAGATAATTGTTTCTACTTTTGGCACAAGGCCAGCAATTACCCAGTGTATTACTGGTACTTTATTTTATCGACCCCATAAGGATGAAAGGCAAAGTTAACCTCGACGGTATTTGAACTCAGAATGGCAAGGGCCGTACTCTATGCGTCAAAGCATGGCGTCCGACCCTCTACCGATACTGCCAATTAGTAAGGTAGTCTTATCATATCTAAAAGAATCGGGGTGGGTGGTGTTGTGAGTAAACAACAACACTATATAAGCAATTGCTTATTTACATATTTTATATAGAAAGATCTTTCGGGCCTACTAAAGTACTTGGAGTTATGTAAATTAGAGCGTCTGACAATAAGCTTTGCGGCACAGAGTTACGGACCTTTACGGTTCAATTTCCACTGAGGTTAGCTTTGCCCTTCATCCTTACAGAGTCGATAAAATAAAGCACCAGTAATGTTCTGGCGTCGATTTAATCGACTTTCCCCTCCCCTTCAAATTGCTGGCCTTGTGCCTAAATCAGAAGCCATTATTATTAGTAGTAGTAATAGAAGTAGTATCATTATCCTCCTCCTCCTCATCATCATCATCATCAAATCATATCATCGTCATCATCCTCATTCATTGCAGATGAACCTTGAGCCATAATCAACGACCGGGGTCGTCTTTGGGATCTTTTGTCAGCTAAACTTTCTCGCATTTTCTTGGGGATTTTTGCGGTTTTGTTAAACATTTCTATTAGAAATTCGATCGATACCAAACTTCTTCATTCAGCTATTGTACAATGCCATTCCCTTCTGTAGACGAGTTGATAATAATGGATTTTCATTACACTGTTGCTGTTCATACCCCCTATTTATTCTGTCCACATTTTCTAGTTATAACTACGAGCAATATTGTCGCGCTTCCTTTTGTCGAGGTATACAGCATTCGTCCACTATTTGGCTAGTGATTTCACATTTTTCAGCACAGATAGTGAGTGAAAATGTTCATCAATTAGAAGTTACAACTGACGTACAAATTAATACTTCAGTTCTAATCCAGGTAGAGCCACTACTTCTCCGAATTGAAAGATCACAGCTCCGATACTATTGGCATGTGGTTAGAATTTCTCAGGAAAGAATCACTGGACAGATTTTACGAGCAAAACCAACTGGCTTGATACCCAGGGAAAACCCCAAGCAAGAGGGTTAGATAACATTTATGAGCTTGGCTGTTCTCGCTTGGGTATCCAGTCAGATCAGTTGGTTCTGACCCGCTGGAAGAAGAAGAAGAAGAAGAAGAAGAAGAAGAAGAAGAAGAAGAAGAAGAAGAAGAAGAAGAAGAAGAAGAAGAAGAAGAAGAAGAAGAAGAAGAAGAAGAAGAAGAAGAAGAAGAAGAAGAAGAAGAAGAAGAAGAAGAAGAAGAAGAAGAAGAAGAAGAAGAAGAATTTCATGACAGAAAATGAAGTTATTTTCAACAAAAACAGCAACATGCATTACATTAAGCGAACAAATGCAGGAAAAGATCGAATTAAAGGATAGAGAAGACTGTCTCAGTCTTTCTTCATTGACCAGTAATCACTTCAATAGTCGGAATCCATATGTGAATTACCTGGCAGAAAAAACGTCTCTCTTCTAATGCTACGTGACAAAAGACAGAAAATAAAATGACATAAAAGACCCTGGATCCTTTCTTTTGTCCGTGAAAGTGTAATGCTTGAAAGTGTAATGCTTGAGCTCCATGTCATGGGCATGGAGGTTCATATGGTCAGAATTGTTGGGATGTAAACCCGATAACGGTTTTTCTGAATGGCAATTTCTCTTTCGTATCGTATTTGTTTCTTTTTTTTTGGGGGGGGGGGGGGATCATATATATTGTGGAATTATTTATATATATATATATATATATATGAAAAGATTCAGGACCCTGACGGCTGAGCTCCAGCCATTTCGACAGCTACATCTAGCTGTCGAAACAGCCAGAGCTCAGCCGTCCACGTCCTGAATCTGTTCATATTACCTAGTCTACTACTCCAAGTATCGAGTACTCTGGTGGGTTATGCTCCACCTGGTATTTTACCACACCCTATCTGAGAGAGAGAGAGAGAAGAAAAAAAATGTGGACGTTAGAAAGCGTTCTATACAGATCATATTATATAAGGCTAAAAGAAAATTGTTTGAAAAGGGCACCTGGTATATGTATACACACACACACACACACACATATATATATATATATATATATATATATATATATATATATATATATATATATATGCATATAAAGTATCCTTATAATGTGTAAAAAAATTGATGTTAGATATTGATGTTTAGCAAAGCCTACGTTAGCCGTATTGGAATATCAAAATATTTGTTATTAGGCTTTTATTTCTCGTTAAAATCCTGCATGCATTACAGAGGAAACAAGCTTTGCTAAAAATCAATTTTTTAACAAATATTTTATAAAAATCCTTTATATATACTAGCTATTCTTTTCAAACCCTTTTCTTTCATCATTTTCCTTTTATGTATATATATATTTTTTTTTATATGTATAATGGTTGTTTATATAACCAATTATTTGTTGTGTGTGTTCTTATGTGTGTGTACGTCAGTTGAGATAACTTCACAAAAAAAATGGATTTGACCGCCATTCAATTGATAAAAGATTTTTTTGTTTTATTTCTTAAACAGGGGACATCTTGATGTTTACCCCATTACCTGAGGTAGAAAGAAATCTCTGCCTTCAAGACATTTTATTTAATTTTCAAAAACAGTTATTGTTTACAAGTTGTTCAAGATGGCTTCTTCTTTATCTTCGGCTGAACATATGCCCCCAAGAATTTCGATAAAACATTTCAAAACAAGAACGCTGAATATAAAAAAAGAAGACAAGCTGTACACAAAAAAAGATGAGACGAAGCTACAAAATACTGATGTTGTACACAACAATAAGTGACAATTCTAAACACTGGCTCTTGCAGCAGTTGGTAAAATTATTAGATCGTAGGATTTAGTGCTTAACATTATTTCTTTACGACCTTTTACGCCGTGAGTTCAAATCCCACTGATGTTGGCTTTGCTATTAATTCTTCCGAGTCGAATAAAATAAATTACCATTTAAGTACTGGGGTCGATTTAATCGACTTACCCATCACCCAATGTTGCTGACTTCCTACCAAAATTAGTAACCATGGTTATTGTTATTACCATCAAGACAAAAACACTGGACGTAGATCAATCACTGAATAAAAAAATAAACGCGAGAGATCTATGTTACGAGGATGAGTAGGAATACATCTAAGGAAGGACGAAGAAGAAAATAACATAACTCTGTTTGCAAAAAGTTGAGAAAACTAACAGATCACCCCCCCCCCCCATAAACAATTGTCATAGTTGTTATAGTTTATCTTTAAGGTGCAGAAAAAGACGTTCGAGCATGAGGAGCTAGTGCATCACACCCCCACTATATATGAGGTGACGGATTATAGGAATTTCAGCTGTTATATGTCGTGACCTTGACCTTGGCTCAAATAACTTTTGCAGAGTGTTGAACGCTGGGGAGACAGGAAATATAACATGGCCTGACAGTCTAGGTCACAGGTTCTGAACCCATTTAGGCCAAACGTCCCCTTTTGTCCCTTGAAATCACGAAACGCCCCCTACCCTATTTTCTCATTTTTCAATATACTACTGATTTTGATATCAGGAGATTACTAAAAATTGATTTACAATATTCCAAAGATACCATTGCAGGCAGCTGAGAGTATAAATACATTCCTTGAAAGGAAATATATAAATTTCAAAAAAAGGAACATAAATGTTCTTTTTTGTGAATAAGGACCAGTTGAATTTGTTATATTCCCACAGGCGATACCAGCTACTTTGAACATTTATACAAGAGCAACTCTATGTATCCAAAGAGTGCTCTTATCTGGAAGAAAGTGGCAATTGTATCATTTCAAAGCTTTCCAATTTTCCCTTTAATGAAACGGACAGAATGAATGTTGATATCTAACTTGATGCCCCCTCCGCTTTGTGAGCTTAGAGACCATGGAAGAGGGTTTTCATGACCATATAAGAGGGTATAATTATTAGTAAATGGTAAAATATATACAACAAATGAGTAAGTGAATTGTTATAGATGGTTTCCAGTTCAGTCAGACTGCAACTAAAAATAAAAAAATTGTTAGTTTGCTTTGTAACAATAGTATATCCAAGTTTTCGGATGAATCAACTTACGGATGAATCAACTTACTTTGACCTCATTTCAATGGAACCCTTGAGCTTCATGGTGTCTAGCTAACTCTTTGACGTGAGGCTGAATTTTCCTAAGATGTAGCTAGGGATCTCCACGTGTAATTACATTGTAGCGGTTGCGAGCCTTACTGTGCAGTCTGGAAACGGCACCAAACCTCTTCTCGACTAAGTATGAGCTTGGAAAAGGCAGAGCAAATCTCTTAGCCTCTGCATGTAGGAGTGGAAATCGACGCTGAATTTCCTCTTGCATCCAAAAAAGTGGTTTATCTATTTTGGGAAATATAATTTTGATCATGTCATCTGCTTGAAGTTCAATGAATTCTTCCTGAAATTTAACGTCCAAATTGTCAATGTTAGCTATGAGGGATCTGCTAACCACATTAGGATGTCCATCGGCAAAAGGTCGACAAACCGTTCTCTCATGTTGTCTTGTAGCGCACGAAGGTGAGCTGTATAAATTTGGAGTTGGTAATCGCTTACAATGTTTTGAGCATATGCGACACTAGTAAAATTATAGAATTCCCGTCAATTAAGAATCCTTTCGATGACATTCAATTTGTCCAGGAATGTTTTCACAATATTCCTTGCTTTAAGCAAAGTGATCTTCTTCCCCTGCAAAGCCATAATGACGCTATTGCATTTGTCGAAGATGTCCACGAGGTAGGCGCAATCTTGCCTCGCATCGAGGGTTTTCTTGTACAGTTATTGTTGTGTCTTCGAAGAAACTCAATGATAGAGTCGAACAGTTCAAAGAAGTGAGTAAGGCATTTGCTCTTTGAAAACCACCTCACTTCATTATGAAGGAGCAACTTGACGAATTATTCGTCATTATCTTAGCACAGTTGCCGGAAAATTCGTTCATTGAGGGCATGGCATTTGATAACATTGATGAGATCAATGGCTACCTGCAAGGACTTGCTCAGCGACTCGCTGAGTTTCTTCGCAGCCAAGTGTTGTCGATGAATGACACAATGAACAGAAAATACAGATAGACTTTCTCTCTTCAGAAGAGTGATGAAACCCTTATGTGGCCGACCATTGCTCTTGCGTCGTCCGTAGCACATGATGCAATTTGTTTTGTATGTAGTTCTAGATATATGTATTACCTGCTTATGTATTGCATGTGGTCCCAGCTGTATGTATTACCTGCTTGTGTGTTGTATGTGGTCCTAGATGTGTGTATTACCTCCTTATATGCTGTATGCGGTCCTAGGTGTGTGTACTGATTTTGTATTGTATGTGGTCCTAGATGTGTGTGCTACCTAATTATGTGTTGT
>OZ024743.1:196142749-196145249 GCA_964016885.1 Eledone cirrhosa
ATTATATATTAAATGAAGAAGTTTATATATTTCTACACGAGTATAGATACATACAGAGCGTCAAACTGCATACATTTCACTGCATTGCCGAAATAATGCAGATGAGTATGTGTAATATGTTGCAATATGTTGCTATGAAAAATTAGAATATTGGAAAATCATAAATCACCTGAGTTAATTACTTAGTATGAAATAAATAGTCTAGTTTGTGTTAACATATTTATTGTAATAGGTATCAAAAAGGTAATTAAAAAAGATATATGCGATGTGGAAGCCTAGTCGCTTTGATTTGAAAAAGATTTTCATGTATATAAATATAATTTAAAGCTTATATAAAAAAAAGTATAAATGATCCTATATAATATTTCTATGGTTTACAATACTTTGTAATAGACAGGCTGTATATAATAGGCAGTTGGTATTAACTATCAGATAAATAATAGTTAATAGGTTTATATAAGATATGACACGTTGGCACGTTGTATAGCTGAATATATTGAACGCTCTGAGTTCAAATCCTACAGAGTTCTCAGCTAAGCTGTTTGTCCTTTCAAAGTCGATAAGAAAGTACCAACCTAGTACTGGGTCAAATTCTTCTTCTATATCACTTTCTCATTTCCTCTCTATCCTTCTACCTCTCTTCTCTCTACCTTTCTCTCTCTCTCTCTCTCTCTCTCTCTCTCTCTCTCTCTCTCTCTCTCTCTCTCTCTCTCTCTCTCTCTTTCTCTGTACCTCTCTCTCTCTCTCTCTCGTTTTCCTTTGGAAGTAATCGGCTGTGTTCTGACCTGGATAGGAGATTGTCTCCACTAGGTTTAAAGTGCCACCGTATGTCACAATGACGCCCCTACATACACACCCATAGACCAACAGCCACCCACCAACACACACACACACACAGACACACACACACACACACACACAAACACACACACACATATTTTCTATTTCTATTTCTATTCTGTGTGCCCCCCCCCCCCTCGACGCGCAGAGGCCATGGTGGTGCACCGCCACCGAAGCTACACTTTCTATGATTGGCCATGATACAAAAGGGAGTTATATATATATATATATATATAAAGGAAAATGTATGACCCCGACGGCAGAGCTCAAGCCGTTTCGACGGCTATTTCTGGACTAAATTAGAATTTACCACGCTAAAAATTCTAATTTAGTCCAGAAATAGCCGTCGAGACGGCTTGAGCTCTGCCGTCGGGGTCATACATTTTCCTATTACCCACTCTACTACCCTAAGTATTGAGTACTCTGGTGCGTTATGGTCCATCTGGTTCCTCCCCACAACTCCTTCGTTATATATATATATATATAAATGAAAGATGAAATGATCACTGCTGTAACACCTTTGTTCCTATATCTTTTCGATCAGGACTTACCTTGGGCTGTACAACAACAGCAACTTATATTCTTTTGATAATTTAGCGTAAATGTATTTTCTTTGTTTTGTACTTGACAATGTTTCTCTCTAGTTACTTGTAGATTTGACATGTATCGTAATAACATCCACCATACATCTCTAGAATTCATAATTACATTGTTGCAGTAATTACCAGGTTATCACTAATAATTAACTGTAATGTATTAATCAGTAGATTCCTAATGCTTTTTTATTTCTTATTTTCTTTAATTATCTTTGTTTGAACTGTAAATTACAAAATCTTGAATATGTTGTATTGTATCTCGAGAAAGATCACCAATAAGCAAGTAACCTTTTAAAAAAACGTCGAGGTAAAAATGAAGAAATCAAAGAACAGAAAATAAATTCGGTTATAATGTACATCTATTGCCATTACTGCAATTGCTGTTGTTTCTTTTGATAGTGTTACTAGAAATACTACTTTACCAAAGATTAATACTCTCGTACTATTTAAATAGAGCATCGTCATAGGGCAAAATGACTTAGGTCTTTTTTTTTTTTAATTAGATGCTTCGCTTCTCTGAGTTCTAATTTCATTGTCGTTGAATTTGTTTTTCATCAGTGTGTTGTTAATAAAATAGATAGTAGCTATATATCTGTATCAATCAAATCCCACTCTCCACCAAAAGGTTGGCTTTGTGCCAAAGTAAGAAATCATTATTATCTCGCATCTCATCAAACACAAATTGTATGACTTACTGAAATACTCCAAAACCATAGGATTTAAAACAATTTATATTAATGAACAGCGAATTTAAGCTCCTTTCTTGACAAACTGCCAAGTTTCCATCAAGCCATTCCTTTACATGACATTCCTCATTAAGAAAGAATCTGTCAAATCTTATTAACTTTTCTCATAAACACCTATATAATAAAACTTATTTTTAAACAAAGCTTAAAACTTTTAATGTGGTTGGTAATATAATAGAATAAAACATCTGAAACTATATATATATATATATATATATATATATATATATATATATATATATATATATATATATATATATATATATATATATATATATATATACATATATATATATATACATATATATATATATATAT
>OZ024743.1:196155249-196170249 GCA_964016885.1 Eledone cirrhosa
TCCTTACTTCTTTTATCGATGTATACACATCGACATATATAATTTATATAAGTTAAACACACACACACAAATATATATATATATATATATATATATATATATATATATATATATATATATATATATATATATATATATATATATATATATATATATATATATGTATATATATATATATATATTGGTAAACGGAATAGGAAATGCTGACAAATTGTTCACAGTTGAAAAATGGTTTAATTAGGAATAAAAGAGTATTAGTGATTGTATGGGTTAGTATTCAGTTGTGGTTTTAAGTTTTTAAGTTTTTACCGGTTGCGCATTTCTAAATGGTATAAGGAACGAGTATAAGGAACGAGGAATCAGTAATGCATCAAACCACAATTTATTAATGTTTCTCCGTCGATCAGCTCGTGGCAGGATCTGTTACGGATCGAACCCGACTCCGTATTCGAAGGTTCTTCAGATATGTCTTGTGTGTTCAAACATCCCGGCTGTTTTATATATATATATATGTGTGTGTGTGTGTTTATATATACATATATATATATATACACACACACAAAAATATCCAGACTACTCATGTATATTGTATATAATCGTATAGAATATGTTTATATATGTTTCCATATACACCCTATTATGCTTAAACGATATATTTTATTTTTCACTGCATTAATACTATTTTATTTCAAATTTTATATGCGTTTCTAACTAACAAAATATTTTTCACATCTTTCTACATTAAAATGACTAGAAGAAAAACCACACATCGGGTGGTTTTCTGCTAGCATGTGTAGTGTGTATATTGATATTATACGCAAGTATATATACATGTAGATATGATACATCAAATAAAATTGTAATTGACAATACACAAGTTATTATATATTGGTAAACGGAATAGAAAATGCTGACAAATTGTTCACAGTTGAAAAATGGTTTAATTAGGAATAAAAGAGTATTAGTGATTGTATGGGTTAGTATTCAGTTGTGGTTTTAAGTTTTTATGTTTTTACCGGTTGCGCATTTCTAAATACTTTTCAAAAATAATTTTGAGATAGAGTGTCCGTGCTGTTTGCTCTGATCTGATTAGTTTTGGGAATTCTACCTGTTTTTATGTTAAAAAAGTGGCTCCAATTTGCAAAAATTCTTGTGGTCAAAACAATTTTGATTGGTCGGTAGAGGTCATGTGAATGTAAAAAATTTATTTTGCGCCAAGACTGTTTTTATGTTAAAAAAGTGGCTCCAGCAAAAATTCTTGTGGTCAAAACAATTTTGATTGGTCGGTAGAGGTCATGTGAATAAAAAATTGGTTTTGCAAACAAAATAACACAAGACAGGGAGGAGAAACCGATAGTAATAAAAATTATCAATCTTACTAGTGCAGAACCAACACCCAACCTTATCAACTTACTCTCCAAAGGTCTTAAATTCACACCGACCCCACTACGTCCTAACTACTATGAAATGAAGGAAGACATCACAGACTTCTGTAGAAAGTTACGACTTAGTGAACAACTATTCGACCAGTACAATGATCATGAATCATTAGCCAGAAATAGAAGCAATTACACCCCTTCAAAAGGTAGAAATAAAATCCTGGACGAATTCTGTGAACACATCACAAACTTCCCTTACCAACACTTGCACAGACAAAAACACAAGCCAAACAAGAAAGAATGGGAAGAATTAAATAGATTAAAAACCGACAGAACCATTACAATTAAAGAGGCTGATAAAGGGAGTACAGTAGTCCTAATGGAGACAGAATTCTATATCAACTTAGCGCTCTCCACTTTGGAAAACGAAACATACTACGAAAAGGCTGAACACTACAATCAACAGAAAATTATGAGAAACCTAAACACTCTGATCAACCAATACAAAGAAGGACTCACTAACAAAGAATTCAGCTTCATCACAGACTTCACAAGTAAATCCAGCCTTTTCTACGGTATCCCTAAAGTACATAAAAGCGAATTAATAAGTAAGACATGCAAGGAAGCCACAGACATAGTCATCAATGTCCCCTCACCCAATGATCTCAAATTAAGACCTATAATAGCAGGCCCCGCTTGCGAAACGCACCGTCTTAGCAACTTCATTGATACCCTTCTCAAACCCTTCCTCAAGCACATCAAAAGCTATATAAGGGACGACCTAGATATGCTCAATCACCTCCCTAATATGCCACTTTCTGAAGAAACCCTACTAGTGACGTTCGATGTAGTCAACCTATACTCCAACATCCCCCACAACCTAGGAATAGAAGCTATCCAATTCTGGCTGGATAATTTCCACAATGAACTCCCACAACGCATCAAAAAAGAATTCGTGATAGAGGGACTCAAATTTATCTTGGAGAACAATTACTTCGTTTTCAATAACAAACCCTACAGGCAGAAATCTGGGACCGCTATGGGAACGAAAACAGCCCCCATTATGCCAACCTAGTCATGGGATACCTGGAAATCACCCTCTACACTAAAGTCATAAACAAATTTGGAAACACCCTCCACTTACACATTGAAAGGAACTGGAAGCGATATCTAGATGACTGCTTCATCCTTTGGCACGAAAACATCGAAAAACTTAAAGAATTTCACACCCTTATAAATGGGCTCAACACAAATATTAACTTCACGATGGAATACAGCCATCAACAACTCCCCTTCTCGACATCCTCATTAAGATCCATAACAAAAAAATAGAAACAGACATATACTACAAGCCCACAGACTCCAAGCAATATCTCCCCTTCAACTCTTGCCACCCTAGACACGTTAAAATTAATATTCCCTACAACTTAGCCAAGAGAATCTGTACTATAGTCTCCAATAAAAACATCTGCTACTTACGGCTACAAGAACTAAAGTACACACTCATAGGCAGGGACTACCCTGCATCACTAATTGACAATGGAATCCAACGTGCCCTAAAACTCAGTACCCAGGACCTTAGACACCCTAAAGTAAATCAACCAAAACTAAAAGCTCTTCCATACATCTCCACACACAACCCCCTCAACAATGAGGCCTTTGACACCATCCTCCAGAACATCCCTGTATTGAAAAAGGACCATAGAATGAACCAAATTCTACGAACACACGATATCATAAAGAGCAAAAGACAATCCAAGTCAATGAAAAACATCTTAACACATGCCAAAGTACTGCCAACCACAACAAGGAAACCCACAGTAAAAAAAGGCGATAGACCCAACTGTGGCATTTGCATCAACCTAATAGAGGGTTCGGAATTCTATTTCAAAGATGGACAACGTTTTATAGTAAAACACAATTTCACATGTGCATCGGAAAATCTAATATATGTATTAACTTGTTCAGGTTGTCGAGAACAATACATAGGCCAGACTAAAAACAGCCTCCGCCAACGCATGACTGTCCATAGATCCCAAATCAAAATACGGGAATACAGGAAAATACCACTGAGTGAACACATTGATACCTGTGCCGCCCAAAATCATCCCAACTTCAGAATCTTTCCCCTCTACAAATTTAAAGATAATGCCACCCACACCCAGCGCATCAGCAAGGAATCTTACTTCATTAACAAATACGGACCCCATCTAAACACTTCTCCCTAAGACGAACCCACAACATACACACGTCAACATACATACCTACATCAGCACACATCTCTACCCACATATAAACACAATGACATACGTAAACACACATGCTCTATGGTGCAACACAAAAAAATATATGTGCATATATATATGTATATATGTATATATATATATATATATATATATATATATATATATATATATATATATATATATATATATAGTGAATATATGTGTGTGTATATATATATAGTGAATAATCATTTCACACCTTTTTTTGTTAAGATTTTTGATGTTCTATTAAGAGAACCGATTTTACTGAAAAAATCGAATAATGTACACCATTTTACCAGGGGGAAAAAATACTGGTCCACCCACACACACACACACACACACACACATATATATATATACACACACACATACACACGCGTACATCAACATACAAAGAGACTTATATACACACACACACACACGCGCGCACTTCTCCGTATAAGACAAAAGCTGAAGAATATCTTTTGACATGCTAAAATACCCCCCATTGCTTTCAGACACATTCTTACTGACCATCCCTGCCACCACGAATTACTCTGCTATACACACACACACACACACACACACACACACACACACACACACACACACACACACACACACACACACACATATTTGTTGTGAAAGAGTCATTTCTCAATCTTGGCGCAAAACCAATTTTTTATTCACATGACCACTACCGACCAATCAAAATTGTTTTGACCACAAGATTTTTTGCTGGAGCCACTTTTTTAACATAAAAACAGTCTTGGCGCAAAATCAATTTTTTACATTCACATGACCTCTACCGAGCAATCAAAATTGTTTTGACCACAAGAATTTTTGCAAATTGGAGCCACTTTTTTAACATAAAAACAGGTAGAATTCCCAAAACTAATCAGATCAGAGCAAACAGCACGGACACTCTATCTCAAAATTATTTTTGAAAAGCATTTAGAAATGCGCAACCGGTAAAAACATAAAAACTTAAAACCACAACTGAATACTAACCCATACAATCACTAATACTCTTTTATTCCTAATTAAACCATTTTTCAACTGTGAACAATTTGTCAGCATTTTCTATTCCGTTTACCAATATATAATAACTTGTGTATTGTCAATTACAATTTTATTTGATGTATCATATCTACATGTATATATACTTGCGTATAATATCAATATACACACTACACATGCTAGCAGAAAACCACCCGATGTGTGGTTTTTCTTCTAGTCATTTTAATGTAGAAAGATGTGAAAAATATTTTGTTAGTTAGAAACGCATATAAAATTTGAAATAAAATAGTATTAATGCAGTGAAAAATAAAATATATCGTTTAAGCATAATAGGGTGTATATGGAAACATATATAAACATATTCTATACGATTATATACAATATACATGAGTAGTCTGGATATTTTTGTGTGTGTGTATATATATATATATGTATATATAAACACACACACACACATATATATATATATAAAACAGCCGGGATGTTTGAACACACAAGACATATCTGAAGAACCTTCGAATACGGAGTCGGGTTCGATCCGTAACAGATCCTGCCACGAGCTGATCGACGGAGAAACATTAATAAATTGTGGTTTGATGCATTACTGATTCCTCGTTCCTTATACTTGTATACTCTGCTCTGCGCGAGCATCGAGTGCTCAACCGGCATACCGCCTACGGACGCATTTACCTGCAACCCTACAGCAACTATATATATATGTGTGTGTGTGTGTGTGTGTGTGTGTGTGTGTGTGTGTGTGTGTGTGTGTGTGTGTGTGTGTGTATACGTTTCTTTGTTTGTATGAAAATGTGTGTTTGTATATGCATGAGTATATTTCTGTGAATTCGTGGATTTATAGTATTTTGATAGTCTTAGCATGGTTAAAATCTATGAAATTTATAAATGGATATTTTACTCTCTTTATATCGAACAAGTTGAGGCCCTTATCAGGTCCAACACCTTGACGTTATTTATGAAGCTATACCACTGAAACCTGTATTATTCGTAGCTATTACTTCTTTCTAATCTACAGGTCACTATTATCAGGATCTTTCGCAAAAGGTTATTATTATATCTCAATATCAGGAAAGCGCATATGACATTTAACGAAAACCTCGATTGCTTTCACTACACACTATCGTATCTGCCATCATTAATCACTTTCCTCGACGTGTTAGATAACGGGAATTTCTCGGTTTCTCGACAAAAATCATTGGTAGACCGCTTTCGTTACTGTCACTGAATATGTCTTCTTTCAGTCATTCGATAGCAAAACAAGAAAGAATACAGCGACTTTATAGAATAGAAGGAATGAACATCCATCGTTTGCAACGGTTAGTGTTCCCTTTGTTTGATCAACGGAATAGTTTCTTCATGAAATCAACAACGTTTAGATAGCTGAGTGTTACGCACACGCACACTCATATCGTAATTCTGAGAGAGATTCAGCGTCACATAGTGTGTAACAGAGGATGACTCTTTGAATTATATATATGCAGTCCAAGAAGATTCCACCACCAAAAATGTTCACCCTGGAGGATTGTTCGTGATAATATGCAAAGGGGTCGATTGCAGGACATAATGATTGCGAAGCGAACTCCTTAATCATTCGTCCAAGTTGACATATATAATTTAGGCACAGATTTAGGCACAAGACCAGCAATTTTGGGGGAGAGGAATGTCGATTAAATCAACCCAGTGCATCACTGTTGCTTTATTTGTCGACCCCGTAAGGATGAATGACAAAGCTAACCTCGGCGGGATATGGGCCGTAACTCTATGCCGCAAAACTAACGATACTACCAATCCACCTACCATAAGTTGACATATATAATAAACTCAAAGCAAACAAATTAAGTACATAGATCTATATAAACATAATCAATACGTAGAGCAGTTAATAACTTACTATAAATATATATAGGGGGAAAAACAACAAGGCTGTATTAGTGAATTATTTTTATTTTCTCCGTAATTACTAAAGACAATTCCGGACAAATATTTTTACCTACTGAACTCAGTGTTGCTTTTATACTACTTGCTGAGAAGAAGAATGTGCAGCAGGTCGAGATTTGAACTCGACACGTACCTTTTAGTTCATGAATGGACTTGTTTCACTTCCATATTTAGCAGAACCGCGCCTTATATAGCTCCCCTGACCTGTTGCACAAACCAAAAGTATTTTATGCCTCCTCTTCCTTATTGTTACTGGCACGAAGATTATATTCATGAATCTTCTAGAAAATTCTAGATTACGTGAACCCTATTCATTAGAAATTCTACATTACGTGATCCCTATTCATTAGAAATGTGTTATTCTGTTCTTCAGCTCCAGAATAAAACTTGTTGCAGTCCTAAGCTGTATAAAGCTTGGATATCCCTTGATAGAAAAGCTTGGATTTCGCGCATTGGAAAATTTACACCAGAAGGTCTTACAAAAAATGTGAACATATGTGTTTTGATTGAAGTCCTAACCACGTTTTTATTTTACTAAATGGGATAATCCAGGGCTGCTTAACGTTTACGTGACACGGTCCGATATACCAACTCTGACACAACCCTCTTTCTGCCCCCTCATTCCACTACCCTATACTTCTTTCCCTCTCTCTTTTTCGCTCCCTCTCTTTCTCTCTCTCTCTCTCTCTCTCTCTCTCTCTCTCTCTCTCTCTCTCTCTCTCTCCCTCCCCTTCTCTTTCTCACTCACTCTGAGAGGAGATCCACGCTTAGGCGGACATCTCCTTCATATATGTTTCTCTCTTTCTATAATTTTCTCAAAGACTTTTTCAAAGTTATTCATTCGCCGACATTTTGAAAGTTATTATTGACTCGTAACTTATTTAGATTCTGAATTGTTAAATATGTATTCATTTATAGTGCGTTAGATCTACAAGAAGAAAGTAAATGGAATTATGTATGTCTTAATAACTGGACGTACTGTTTCATAAATTTTAAATGCTGTATTTTAATCTCATTGTTCTTATTGTTAAATGTCGTGCATTTGTGTCAGAATTTAGTTTTGACTTCTATATGACTTAACATGAAATTAAATTTTGATTATAGAATAAAATGTATGTCTTTTTTGTTTCTTTCTTCATTCAACAGTCCATTCTATTCAATCACCGTTAAAAAGGAATCACTAAGTAAATGTATTTATTCACGTAGGAAAATAGAAATCTTTAGAGATAGAATAATTCAGAGATTCCTTCCGCCAACAAATATATTTATTTACTATTTTATTCATCATTAATATTTTGGAAAGTACAGTAAGATGGAAGTTACGATTTTCAGAATACAACCGATATATGCCTAGATTTATCTCCTGGACTTGTGGAAAGAATCGAAATAATATTAGACATTGAAAAATATTGTTATTTCTAACGGCAATATTTATTTCAGTTAGCTTTTTAATACTACATGCATTAAATATGTTAACGCAAAGTTAGCCATTCTTTTAGTGAGAAACGTAATTATGAATAATGTATTCTCTGAAGTTAACGGGTTTGTAATGCAGATGTAGAATTCTTTCTCTTTTTCTCCGCCCCTCGCTCTTTCAACCTCCTTCCTCTCTCAACGTCTCACCCCTCACTTTCAAATGCAACTCTCGTCTAGATAAGCAACAATTTTAGCAAAGTACAACAAATTGAAATACTACCAACATAAATTTCGTTAAACGCTTAGTTTTCAAAATAACTATTTGATTTGTTCAAACACAGTCGTTGTTTTGTTTTGCTTTACAGACCAATGATAAATAGAAAGAAAAAATGGTGTCATTTCAAAGAACTATTTTCTAAGATATTCGCTGATGACTAGTATAACAAGGCTATTGATAAACTATTTTATTGCGTGATAACTTCTCATTGAAAATTTAATTTATACTTTTCCTTGCTCAATTCTCCTTGATTGACTTGAACCTGTGTCTTTTTCTTTGAAGTTTAATACTAAATTAATGATTTTGTTAGTCTGGCAAGGGAAAGACAGGACATTTTAATTTTAACGATTCTTCTCAGTAAAAGGAAATGATAGGTAGAATGGTTCAATAAATCGGAAAAGAAATGGCTGCAGATTAAACTGGTTGGGTAATCAAAATAATACAACAAAGACCATAACTTTCTGTTTCTGAAAGTTGAAGTGAAATATTAAGTGTGGCCATTTGTGTCCCAAAGAGAATTACTACCTTGTGTGATTTAATAATAACAGTCTATTATTCTCAACGGAGAAACTCTGCGGCCGAAATTTAAATAAATCTGTAAATTTCAAATAAACTGCCGTCAGTTATCGCGACTAGAGGCTGGCTGTTCGCCGAACAGATTCTCTTCGTAGTGATTAACACTTTAATCAGATTGCTTTATCCAAATAACACTCAAAACGAAAATTCGAGGAAAGTAACAATACAATAAACAGCACGTGATGAAACTAATTTATTTACTAAACCATCGAGCTTCCGCTTAACTTATTTAGGTAAATTTTCTTACATAATTATGAGACAAGCCAGAATATAAATTTTACACTATAATAGTATTGACCACAGACGTAAGGAAGTGCCTGTGATAGGATAAGAAACAATGGCTCTACCATAAATAACCTTAGGTACTTTTGATTAAACAAGCAATGACCCACATTTTACTTCGTACTACAGTATCTCTTTCTCAATCTCTCCCTTTCTCTCTTTCTCTCTCTCTCTATCTATCTATCTCTCTCTCTCTCTCTCTCTCTCTCTCTCCATATATATTTATAACAAAATAAGATGCTGAGGTTACATAAATCGTTTAATTATTATAATTATTTCCACGGTTCTCCATGCAACCTGCTGAAACAATAGGACCTGTATTTTTTTCCTGACGGCGGTATATCAGACAAATTGGATATCATCTGAGGATACCGTTCAACAACAAATGCATGAAGGACATTTCGAGTGGATGGAGAACCGTGGAAATAATTATAATAATTAAACGATTTATGTAACCTCAGCATCTTATTTTGTTATTTTTATAAAAATCTCCATCGTAACTAAACACTGCGATTGTTGAGAGCTTTCTCCTGCTTGTTCCTGTTTTTACCAAAACAATCTCTGCGGAATATATATATATATACCGTATTTCCCGGCGTCGAAGACGCTTCGTCCTCGAGGACGCACCTAAATTTTGACAACCAAAGATTTCAAAAAAATATTAAACAACTTTCGGCCTCCAGGACGCATGGTAGATTTTTGAGACTTATTTTAAGAAATACGGTATATATATATATATATATATATATATATATATATATATATATATATATATATATATATATACCGTATTTCTTAAGATAAGTCTCAAAAATCTACCATATATATATATATATATATATATATATATATATATATATATTTATATATATATATACCTTTCGTCACACACTCTGTGACCTCTTCAGTGACTGGGGATTCCTTTCATTGTTTCTGTGCCTTTCCTTTCTTCTGTCCTCGCCATTAGAGAAATAAAATGGTGTAGGACAGAAGAAAGGAAAGGCACAGAAACAAAGAAAGGAATCCCCAGTCACTGAAGAGGTCACAGATGTGTGTGACGAAAGGACTATGACTATATATATATATACCGTATTTCTTAAAATAAGTCTCAAAAATCTACCATGCGTCCTGGAGGCCGAAAGTTGTTTAATATTTTTATATATTTATATATATATGTATATATATATATGTATATATATATATATATATATATATATATATATATATATATATAGAGAGAGAGAGAGAGAGAGAGAGAGAGAGAGAGAGAGAGAGAGAGAGTTTCAGAAGATCCCGTTAAGGGTGAAAGCAGCGATTCTTTACTTAAACTTTAATCTGTTATTTTAATAAATATATATATATATATATATATATATATATATATATATATATATACGGGGTAACAAATAATAGTTAAATGCAGTCCACTTAGGTAAAGTCCAGTTATGGTATTCCAGGTAGTGGATGATATTAACGCTTGGCTTGGTTTGACTCAACAAGGCGTTTTCATAGTGATGCTGCTGGTATGCCGTAATTCCTATGTTGTAAACACAGAAATATATTCATTAAGTATACTATATCCTTCACAAGTCTATACCACACAATTGTCTGTAAGTACCTCATCTACCCACAAACTTATTCCTTCTCAGCTGCTGCCATCATTTGATCCTAAATCCTAGTTTTTCTCAAATCACTACTACAATGTAACTTTACCTTCCTTTTGCCATAATTACAATTAGCACGCTTATCTCTTTGCATGTATGTATATTTTTGTACGAGTGTATATTGATGTGTATGTATGTGTCTATGTACACATGCATGTATATATATATATATATATATATATATATATATATATATATATATGTATAGTAGAATAATCGAGTATCGAAAAATCGGCGCACGAGTTCACGATAAACAAAATTCGAAATGAGCGGCAGAGGGCTCAATAATTCAGATAAATCAGAGCTATAACTATCGTTAAAATACCGACACACATAGAACATGTCTAAAATCAACCATACGACCGAAAAATTACGATCTGGAAGATTCGGGACACTCAGATAAAATATCAATAAATCAATAAATCAAATGAATATATATATATACATATGTGTGTGTGTGTGTGTGTGTGTGTGTGTGTGTGTGTGTGTGTGTGTGTGTGTGTGTGTATATATATATATATGCGTATATTACTTCGTTAACCTCTGTATTAACTCAACAACTATTTAGCTTTGACAGTGTTGTCCCACTCATGTATACTATTGAAGATGAAGAGAAAGACTGTAAACACTAGATTATCTTTATAATTTAAAATTGATATACACTTCGATACTCTGTACATGCCAAACGCTTACTTTTGCCTCATGACAGCTAGTTTTACACGCCGTAACGTTAGATACATTATACCCCCCACCTAAGTAATGTCAGGGTCTCCTTAAATAATTTATTAATAGCATTGTTGTAATTGTTGTTATTGTTCTAATTGAATGCCATTACTACTTCATATAGTAGCCTGTATATTCTTTTCATGCCTGTGTATTTTCTTCATTCTCGCATCCTCCGAAGATCTGATTGGTTATAATTTTCTATTGGCGATCGAGTAACGCGAAAATAAGCGAATAGCGATCTCTAGACCTACCAGTTCAGAGAAACAATTGTCAGCTATGAGATTAAAAACCTTTTTTGTATAGCAAACCATGTCAACCTTCTTTCCTGATTTATATATATATATATATATATATATATGTGTGTGTGTGTGTGTATGTGTGTATGTATATATATATATATATATATATATATATATATTTCTAGGGTGGGTAAAATTCCCGAGATCCATGGACGAGTTCTCTCAAGCGGTCTCTGTCTCTCAATACCGCTGCCATGTCCTGCGTCTCCAACAGACCAGTGTCTGTCCTTAGGGCATCAACATATGTTAACCTCGGTCTACCTCTTCCAGTGTGTCCATGCAGGGGCTCCCACATATATATATATGTATATATATATATGTGTATATATATATATATATATATATAAGATCAAAAGATGGTTAAATGAGTTCCATGTATTTTATTATGCGCATTTCAAAAACAAATATCATCATGCAATAACATTTGTGTTTTCATCAGATAAAATAGGAGGACATGATATGAAGGTTAAAAAACACTTGTGGATAGTGCAGTTTTAAATCAACATATCTGCACTATCCACAAGTGTTTTTTAACCTTCATATCATATCCTCCTATTTTATCTGATGAAAACACAAATGTTATTGCATGATGATATTTGTTTTTGAAATGCGCATAATAAAATACATGGAACTCATTTAACCATCTTTTGATCTTATATATTATGTATACTCCAGTCCTACAAACTGTAGAGTGCTTCTTATCCGATATCTGCATTGCTTTATTGTACTACAATAAAACTCACCTCCTACATATATATATATATATATATATATATATATATGTGTGTGTGTGTGTGTGTGTGTGTGTGTGTGTGTGTGTGTGTGTGTGTGTGTGTGTGTGTGTGTGTGTGTGTGTGTGTGTGTGTGTGTGTGTGTATATATACTTCGTCTTTTAATTTGTTTTGCTAGATTTCTTATCTGAAAACGCACGCACCCATGATTTTCAATTCAGAAACAAGATGGTGTAGGACAGAACAAAGGAGAGACACAAAATAAAGACCCAGTCACTAAGGAGGTCACAGAATGTGTGACGAAACAGCTTTGACAATATATTAACAACCATCCGGTTATTGAACCAACCAACCGGAAATTTGTAATAAATTGAAATGAAAATCGACAGGTTCGTGTGTTTTTATTGGCAGCTTGACCATCCCAAAGTATAACAATGTATATACATACACATATATATATACAGTGTTTAGGCAACCACGTCACCTTTTTTGTTCAACACTGACAGAGGAACGATGGACTAGTTTCAAGCTTATTAGCTATCGTCAGCATCGTATACCTTCCTGCCAGATGGTTGAACGTCTGAAAGTATATACTTTCCTTATGCATATTAACGGCTGAGCAGCCTAATTTGCATATCGAGTGAGTTCAGTCCGCCGGGCGCACCGAAAACGATAAATGGAATAGAATGAAACGAAATTTCATTTCTCACTCTTAGTACGGCACTTACTTAAATGTAAGTATGTATGTATGTATACGTACATACATATATGTATACAGACGTACAGTAGTATGTATATATATACATACATGCACACATATATATATGCACGTATCGGTTTACCGAACATTTATTATAATGCTCGGTTTGTTTGTTTGTAAACAAACAAACAGCCCGAATTACGCCGTACAGTTCATTCTATTCCATTTATATATATATATATATATATATATATGAATGTATATATAGTGTATTTGGCAATACACTGTATGATTAATTAAAAGCATTTCGAAGACCTTACGCTATTGTTTTAGAGTAGTGACAGTCTCACTTACTTTAAATTTTCAGCAAACAGGGGAGTTAAAGCTGACAGAGCTCTGTTTCGTACTGATTCGTACTTATCAAAGCCAAGTACCCACCTGTTTGCTGAAAATCATGAATGTTTGATTCTTATATAATTCTAGTAATAATCAGGAACTGATTATACAGAGTGGTTGCCGGTCAAGCAGAAATTGAAAATTAGAATTGGTGCTCTGAAATAGCACCAATTTGTAAATGGTTACAAATCCACACAAAAGAAATAAGTGCCACTTACCCTTTGTAATTGAGGTTAATCCGGGATCTATGGGGTTCTTGATTGCTACTATTAGAACGTTTCTCAATATTTGTAGTTTAACTGTTATTTTTCATATCTATTTTCTTCATATCATTCTGTCCCGCCCCCTCCTCAACGGTGTTTCTAAATTATAATTGTTTATACTTTTGGCACAAGGCCAGCAATTTTATCAGTGCATTACTGGTACTTTATTTTATCGACCTCGTAAGGATGAAAGGCAAAGTTAACCTCGGCGGGATTTGAACTCAGAATGGCAAGGGCGTCAAAGCATAGCATCCGATCCTCTACCGATACTGCCAATCCACCGATGAGTCGGTCTATCTAGTAAGTTCTTTGTTAACTTCGGTGGGAAGAGTTTTAAAGATTCCTGGTTAACTTTCTTGAAGGACTTTCTCGCATTCATCGGTGGCGATTGTCAAACTGAAATCCGAGTGAAATCATTCTTTTCCTTTTTTTCAAATATACCTAATATATATATATATATATATATATATTATGTATAACATATGTATATAAAAAGAGAGAGAGATAATTCTATCTTAATACCAGTTTTGTTCAGGGAACTACATCAATGCTCATGCATTGCCTTCAAATGTTTTAAGAATATTAAAATTGACAGAAGTACTTCGCGTTTACAAAGCACATGTATTCAAAGAATCAGATGTCGTGTGCAAGAGAGAAAATAGCGTTTGAACGGACACGTGACGGGTATCGATGCCAATCATTAGGTTAAGAAGCACTAGCAGATCCCAGTTAAAGGAAAAGTACAGTAGAGGAGAGACTGAAGAAAGCTGGACAGAAATGATGAGAGCTGATATAAAAAGAGATGACAAAGAAATGCAACAAGTCGGGTGGGGAAACTCTGCTGGAGAAAACCTGCCCAACTCATAAAAATATAGAAAAGCAAACGATAGTGATAATGAATACAATGATGGTGGTGATCATGAAAGACTGTCAAAGATAAGGTTCCGCTGTACTTGTATCGTATCTTTAATTGTGAAATAATTTGTTTTGTTTGTTTTCAATAAATATAGTTTCATTGAATCAAGCGATGAAACCGACACCACACAAGGACACACACACACATACACAC
>OZ024743.1:196175249-196220249 GCA_964016885.1 Eledone cirrhosa
CTGATTCTTTGTTCCCTTACATATTATTATCATTGATATTTGCACCGCCAAAATCTGTCCGGATGTTTGGTAGTTGCGCTATACCGGTTTGTATTTATTTTCTTGATTTATACTTTTAAATTGAGTCTGGCAAACCCTTATGGTTATAGTTAGTATTTTTTTCACCCTAGCGATCCAGGTCCCTTACGATTTGAACACATATATCTATATATCTGTGTTTATTTCTCTTTTATATTCAATTATAATATACGGCTCGGAAAAATCTCTTTCCTTGAGCTAATTAATTGTAAGAGACTATTTTGAATTTCTAACTCAATATATACCTTTTATATATATATATATATATATATATATATATATATATATATATATATATATATATATATATATATATATATATATAAGGGTGAAAGCAGCCATTCTTTGCTTGAACTTTAATCTGTTATTTTAATAAATATATGCGCTATGGTTTTTATATATTTGAATATATATATATTATCCTTATCGAGCCCTCTTCGGATTTTAGTCAATATTTATTATAGTACAGATTAAAGTTTAGGCAAAGAATTTCTGCTTTCACACTATACGGAATCTTCTGAAGATCCCGTATATTGTGAATGCAGAATTTGTTTGCATAAACCTTAATTTGTACTATAATATATATATATATATATATATATATATACATATATATATATATATACATATATATATATATATATATATATATATATATATATATATATATATATATATATACAAATGTTAGTACAGCATTAACGAAGCTTTAGGCTGCGGCTAAGCTAACGATTGCAGATTCGGAATGCAGCTTAGCACTCGATGGAGAATAATACCCCAGAGTTATAACAATACGTTTAGACAGCTTTGCAAATCAAATATAGCGACAGGCAGTCCAGCCGCATTGCCATAGCAACGAAAAAAACTGAACTCAGGGAAAGATTTTGACTGACCTGGACCATCACGTGGAGATCGAATGCAACACATAACGCATATCGTATAGCATACAATATACATCACATATAACATACAACATCCACACTAGGTTTCTGTAAATCCGAGATCGACTAATTCCGCTTGCAGGGGTCTGCAAGTTAATGGCCTTTGACGACAGAACAAAGGACTTACTTCGTCAACACGTCTTGCGTTCTATAGCCTCGGCGGGTGTGTTTTCTAGCAGTAAATTTCGCTATAGACACGTGGTTTTCTCAAAGGGAGGTGACCCCCGTTTTGGCGGTGAATTCGAAATTTGGGACAAAGGAATGAAATTCCCTTAGACAAACCGAATATATATATATATATATATATATAGGAACCAGTAAGACCCCGACAGCTGAGCTCAAGCCGTTTCGACGGCTAATTCTGGACTAAATGAAAATTTATCCTGGTATTTAAATAGCCGATCTTCTCAAGGGGTAATTCCATATATGGTCAAAGTGATTGTCAAAAATCAGTAGTAATTCTGTGGTTGCAAATTAGTAGGGGAGATGGTGGCTAAACCTGCCAGTAGGAGAAAGAGGGGAGGGGTTGGAGTAGACCCAATCAAGCGTTGGTAGTGCCAGCTACAGCTGGGCATGAGGTCAAAGAAGATACAGGGGAGGGGGAGGGGGAGGAAGTCGGAACGGTAGGTAGAACAATGGGGGGTAGAAATATATAGGAAAGAAAAAATACTGAGAGTGAAGAAAAGCAAATAAGTGTAAAGAAAAAATAAAGTAAATTAAATTCTACGACCTAGGTCTCTAGCTATTGTTAGGCTAGAATAAATAAATAAAGAAAGAAAGAAAGAAGTAAAGAAAGAAATAAAGAAATAACGAAATAAGTAAAAGAACTAGGTGGGACGGATAAGGCAAGGACCCTTTTAAGAGGTATAAGTACGTAAATGATACGGTGACGGGTCAACAAAAGGGGCCAAAATACTAAAGAGACTACCACGAAATAAACAATAAAGGTTTCCATCCCGGGCACAATGCCAGCAACCACCCAGTGCAGCAAAGTGAACTTGTACGAGATAATAATTCTGAGTCCCGAGAAAAATATATACTAATGCTAACTCTAAAAGATCTAAAACAAGCTACAAGAAAGTTCGTACGAAGTAAAGGTAGAATACGGAAAAATAAATTCAGAATCCACCCCGCCCAAAAGAAAAGCAAAGAAAGAAATACTGAAACGAAAAAATAAGGCATAAGTGCCACTAAGAAATATAGAGGGCACAGAGAATAGTGGGAGCGGTCGGAAAAGGGGGACAAGTATCCGGGGTCTAAACCAACTGCTATAAAGGGCGGAGTCCGCCAAATCTATCATAGACTAGGGGAGTGGGGTGGGGGTACTTAGGCTACAAGGGGCCAAAGGGCAGCCTCGGGTGGGCGAGAAAAGACGCCGACAAAGGAGAAGAGCTGGGGTAGAAGGACTAAGGAGAGAAGGGGGAAGGAAATAAAGGAAGCGATAAAAGAATACAAAGAAGATCTTACGTCTCCCTTGGCAAGCAGGGGTTACCCATTGCAAAATCGGAAAGTGGGGTGTTATAGCCCTAGTCTAACCCCCCCCCCCCCCCGGATCATTATGGGGTTTGAGGGCGAGGTAAGTCCTACGCAATCTATGTTTACATGCAGTAACCAGTTCATCTTTCTTGTTTAGGAGTTGGTCCGTCGAAAACAGCATTTGTAAAGTTTCCTCCGAGCATAAATTGCACGGACGGCGTCCTCCCGTGTAAGAATTGGCTCTGGACTGTAATATCCAAGTGAGATCATAGGTCATGTTGTTGTCCTTGAGGTCCCATATGTGGCCCGAAAGTGTAGTGGCGTGACGCCGGGCCGGGTTTCGGAAGGTATGTCTATGTTGGTATAGCCGGGTCTTGAAGTCACATGCGGTAAGTCCTATATAGGCTTTGTTGGAGGTATCCGTCCTCACGTTGCACTGGTAGATCACATTACGGTCTCTGCATCTATTGTCGAGTGGGCAAATAGATCTATCCGGGCAGTTACACCTCCTGGTCGGTTCTCCACTGCTATTTAGGTTATTTCTGCCATCGGGGTTGAGTTTTTTGTTGTTAGAGGAGACGATGTTTTGTGCGAAGTTTGGTGTAGTGCTGTAAGAGAGTTTGATGGTATTTTTGTTAATTATGTTGTGGTAGCGGTGTTGTAATGGGAAGTGTTTTTCAATGAGCCTAAAGAATAGTTTCCCGATGGGAGTTGTCACCTCTGCGTTGTGGGGAGGATTGAACCATGTTACATTGCGTGAGCGGCGGTGTCTCCTGCTGGTTCCGCTAATGGGAGCTGGACAGTAGGATATTTCCTCCCGGAAACCACTCCGCTTGAGGGCCTGGTTGTAATAAGGCGCATGTTCATCGAATATCCGCTCATTAGCTGACAAACGGGATATGCGGAGGGAGATGTTTTTGACCAGGTTGTTTGTGATGTTCCTAGGATGGTTTGATCGGCGGTGGATGTAGTGCAGATTGTCATTAGGTTTCCTGTATGGGTAGTACAGGTCGTTTTCGAGGTCGAGGGTGACGTCCAGGAAGTTTACTCGGGTCAGGGACGTTTGTAGGGTTATTTTAAATCCCCAGTCGCGGAAGAATCTGATTAATTGTTTCCGGACCCGATCTGTACTACTGGCGTTGTACCCTTTAAGGGTAAGGAGCCCATCATCACGGTACAATCCACCACTGAATGCAGGAAACATATCAGTGAGTTTGGCTATTAGGAATAATCCTATAAGATCTGTGACCTCCGCCGAATCCGTGGCGCCCATGCTGACGTCGAAGGGTGAGTCGGGAGCTCTTTTTATCCATTTAGAGTCGTCAAAGAGTAAGACTGTCTTCCTGGCGTGGAGGATGATTTTTCTTTCCTGGTCGGTGATGGGCACAAGTGTTTCGGCGAAGTCCAAGGCGGCAGTAAGTAGCGGTAAGGTGATTGAAGCATAGTAGCTCTCTATGTCGAACTGTATGAATTTAGTTTCTCGTTTATCCTCCATATTGCTGAACCAGGAGATTACTTCCTGGGTGTTGATCCATAGGCTAAGTCGGGTGTGTTGCTTGACTTTTGGTATCACGCGGTCTAGGATTTTTTTGCTGATTCTCCCTATGTCGGACTTCGTTGGGTTAATAAGCCTGATAGAGGGTTTACGGTCAAAATCGGATTTATGGTCCTTCAGTGTGAAGTATGGTGTCCGTGGGTCTAGAGGTTCCGTGCGGTCGGCGACCCCGAGGCTGGAGGTGATTTGTTGTCCATCTCGATTTATGTCCTCGATGCAAGAGTGGTTGGCCTTTTTATAGGTGGAGTTTAGGCTGCTCCTGATCAGTGTGTGGTATCTGTCAGGGTTGACAAAGTATAGGTTCCCAGTTTTATCCGAATGCACCATGATGTCATTTGTGTTATCATACTCTGTTAAGTTGCTACGGAGTTTTTGTAGGAATCGGTTGTGTCTGGGTTTAAATTTAATGTTCTTGACCAGTTGGAAGAGGTCATTCTCGAAGGGTGCGAGCAAGGGGTTCAGGGGGCGGAGATTTGTAGGTAATAAATCCGAATCTCTCCTTGGTGCCGAAGTCTTGGTTGTCGCAATATCTGTCATAGAAAAAAGTTCTCCATCTAAGTCTTATCGCAAATAGATCGATTTTTTGCGTGAGCATCCGAAGGTAAAGTTTTTTCGGTGGGATTGGGATGTTCTTGGTAGAGAAGTCAATGTTGTGTTTTCGCATGGTGCGGGTGAAATGAATTGAGCTTAGCGGAAAAGTCTGGATACGGCGTGGTAGGGTCGGAAAGTGCTCTACTACGGGAGTAGGATCTAGATAACGAAGGAAATCAATCACTTTGACCATATATGGAATTACCCCTTGAGAAGATCGGCTATTTAAATACCAGGATAAATTTTCATTTAGTCCAGAATTAGCCGTCGAAACGGCTTGAGCTCAGCGGTCGGGGTCTTACTGGTTCCTATTACCCACTCTACTACCTCAAGTATTGAGTACTTTGGTGCGTTATGGTCCACCTGGTTCCTTACCACATTTCCTTCGTTATATATATATATATATATATATATATATATATATGGGGAGGGTGTATGTGTGCATGTGTTATTAGGTTCACACGATCGTTAATGCTTCAGATCCCTTCCTGGCGACTTATAGTTTCTTTGAGAAACAAATATTTTCTTTCACGCCAGACGCTTTGTCAGGCTGGATCTTTCTGAGATCTGAGGATGCTTGAGTCTATGGAATGTTCAACCACTTCCACGCTCATTTCACCAGCTGATTGTACGCTTTATTAATCAACTGGAATACTCATCGTTAAAACCAACGGAGGTCACTCTCAATGTTTACATATACATATATGAAATAAATTAAAGTGGATTTCCATCGGTTTCGAAGATGAATATAGCTTTTTCAATTGACTGAACTTTCAATCTCTTGAAGCAGATTTTAGTGGTTGATTATTCCACGGCCTCTAGATAGATATAGATAAGATATTGTGAGTGGAATTGGATAGATGGAAACTGCATAGAAGCACCTCTGGTGGGTCTTACCTGTAATTCAAGGGACCATATTTGTTACACAGTCGGTGCCCGGCAGAATCAAGGAGGACAATCGTCGATGTATTTCGAACTCAATTGGTTCTGGTCAGGACGATCTCTCCCGCTTTTGCAACTGCCAGCTTTGAAAACAGGCGAAAATACATACCCTTTTCGTCTGTGTAATCAGGTGATTAAACTCATTTGCATATAAGGTGGCTGGACTTATAATAGAATAAGATTAGAATTTAGCTTCGAACATAGCTGTATACAAATATGTATTTGAAAGCTTTCTAAATGTTTATTTATAAACACACCGTATTTCTTTAAAAATACGAAATTCAAATACATATATATATGTGTGTGTGTGTGTGTGGGGTGTGTGTGTGTGTGTGTGTGTGTGTGTGTGTGTGTGTGTGTGTGTGTGTGTGTGTGTGTGTGTGTGTGTGTGTGTGTGTGTGTGTGTGTGTGTGTGTGTGTGTGTGTATGCGTGTGTGCGTGTGTGTGTGTTTGCGAGTATGCGAGCATATGTACGCGTATGTACTGTGAACGTAGTGATAATTTATATTGTCTCACATATATGTTGATATATACTTTCTTCAGTTAACCATGTCAACAGCAGTTACCATCTGATTACTGAAGTTAAGACAATCTTTCCAGACAGTTAGAAGAATGGGTAACCCAGACCACATTTAGCTACAATATATCATGCCTGACTGTGAACGTAAACTATTCTAGCTGACAGATAACTGTCTAGAAAAAAAACAGCCGTATATAAGGTGTGCGTTAAATTTTGTCTTTCATACCAACAGAAAATAAATGTGGGACAGTTATATATCGCACATAATAAACGGAAAAGAGGCAGAGATCACACGCAATAAATGTTGTGATTGTATAAACATTCACACACACGTATACACAACACAACACTAAGCTACACACACACACACACACACATATATATATATATATATATATATATATATACATATATATATACATATATTATATATACATATATTTGTACGTATATATATATGTGTGTGTGTGTGTATATATGTATATATATATATATATATATATATATATATATATATATATATAGAGAGAGAGAGAGAGAGAGAGAGAGAGAGAGAGAGAGAGAGAGAGAGAGAGAGAGAGAGAGAGAGAGAGAGAGAATACAGAGAGAGAGAGTTGAGAAATGACTTATATCACTAGCAATTATCTTTTGCCAACAACTGTCATGTAAAAAGTCTCAATTCAGTTTGACATTTCAGTTTACTTTGAATCAACGTCTCGAAAGTAAATCTTTCTGAATATTGATCTTTTCCGTTATGGTGCCATAAGGATTTGTTGAAAACCATAAATATTCAAGAATCACCTCCAGGTCCCCAATGCTTAGTGGCAACACTATAATACGGTAGAGAATGTTCTCTGACATTATCAGAAACCTGAAACATAATATGAAAAAGCATTTCTTATAAAGTCGTGGGTTACTGCTCATAACATTGAATGAGATTGGAGAAAATCAAACGCTTTCGTTGAAGGTGCCAAAAGTTTGGAATAGAAGCTGGAGATGACAAGCCAATCTCAGTGACATTAGCATGGAATTAGAAATAGCTCATAGAGGATATTGAAATGACCTCCATCCTGATACAATTAAATGAAACTATTAAGAACGAGCATTCGCATGCTTTCTACATCGATCAATATTCTAAATGTTACAGTTTTCTATATGAAGAGGTACAAAAGCAATAACAGTTATTGAATGTATGGCAAGAAAATAGAAATATATTAAGCATACATTTATATATTTTCAGGCATGTACATACATACATGCCTTCAGATACGCACACACATTCACACTCACACACACACACACATACACAGACACACAAACACACAAACCCACACATATATATATATATGCATACACATATACATATATATATATATATACATACAAAATCACGCACACCCATATATATATGCATATAGTTGCTTGAATGTGTATATAGATATAGCTCTAGGCATAGAGTATATATATATATATATATATATGTATACATACATATATATATATATATATATATATATATATATATATATATATATATATATATATGCATACATACATACATATATATATATATATTTATATATATATATATATATATATATATATATATATGTATGTATACATATATATATATATATATATACATACATGAATATATATATGTACATATATACATACATAAATATATATATATATACATATACATATATATATATATATATATATATATATATATATATATATATATATATGTATATATATATATATATACATGTATATATATATGTGTGTGTATATAAATATATATATATATATATATAAATAAATATATATATGTTAACCCTAATATAAAGTAGTCCTGTCAATACAAGTAAAATAGAGCAGTGAAATCCTTTATTTTCTAGTGTATTATAGATGTATTTTTGTTTCAGATATTTATTAAAATATATACTCCTCGGAACCAAGTGAATGAAATCTATTTTTTTTTTAAATAAAAGTACATGAAAATAATTGTTTCTACTTTAGGTACAAGGCCAGCAAATACCCAGTACATTACTGGTACTTTATTTTATCGACCCCGCAAGGATGAAAGGCAAAGTTAACCTCGGCGGGATTTGAACTCAGACTGTAAAAGGACATAACTATGCTAGAAAGCATGGCGTCCAACCCTCTACCGATACTGCCAATTCACCGCCCTAAAAGTACATGAAAATAATGTGTTATATGTATGTATCTGTATATGTATTTATATGCGTATGTATGTATTTATGTGTGTATGTATGTTATCTCTTTCTCTTAATTTCGAGTATATTTTTTTGACAAGGTTGTAAAAGAAAAGAAATTGTCATCCCTTGAACGCAAGAATTTTTTTCAAATTTTGAAGGTGCCAGCTATCGCAGCCATTTGTAGACTATGAATTAGGGAGCTGCGCTCTTTGTCCGCAAATCCAAGTTCAGTCATACTTTGGTCCAAACGGGTTGGTATATAACCCGTAGCTCCAATAATGATGGGTATGAAGCTAAAGGTGTATCTTGGATACTGGATTTGCAAACTCCTCATCAATGGTCCGTAGATGTCCTCCTTCTCCTGTATTTTTCTGACAACGTTTACATCAAGTGGGCAGCTGATCTCTACAACAGAACACGTTTTCAATATGTGGTCCCAAACAACAATATCAGGTTGTGCTTTAATTTGGTGGCAGTTTTCATTTTCAGGTTCCACCAGTATTCCTTAGTGCCATCTGTCTCAATATATTCTTCCTCGTTTGTTGTTAATTGTGTTTTCCGAAGTGCGTTCCAGATGGTTCTAGATATCCCATCGTATCTCATGGGAGGTAGTAGCGAGATGACATTCTTTCGCAGCTGGCAACAATGTGGCTTACATCCTCGATCTTTGTTTTACATAGCCTACATTTATTGTCAGCTGATGGCCCTCCCCTTTTGTGCAGCAGATATTTGGTAGGGAGTTCTTGTTCCTGTATTGCATAGAGATATCCCTCAAGGTGTGATGTCATAAACTTGTCGGAACTCCATGCCAGGCTTTTTGAGTGGTTTATCCCCTCTATGGTCTGTGTTTTACGTCTCAAGTATCCATGCACAACTTTTTCTGTAAATTGATCAATTTTTTCATCTTGTTTGAACATTGAATAGGATCTTCTGATTTCTCTGGGTGAGAGATTTATATCAGGCTTTATTCCATATCTCTCCTCCAGATCAGTGGCTATTCTAATGATATTTTTTTTCATGCTCATAAACCTGGTCAAGATTGTTGCCAACCTTTTTCTTCTGTTGAAGGTGTTGCTTCAGTGTTACTATGTATGTATTTATGTGTGTATGTATGTATTTATTTATGTATGTAGATATGTATGTGTGTGTGTTAATGTATGTATGTCTGTATGTATCTATGTGTGTGAAAATGTATGTATGTATGTGTGTGAGAATGTTCTTCTGATTTTATAAATGTTCACCAATAGAGAGAGTGTCGGTTTCTATCGTAAAAAGAAGCCTTTCATTGGAATTTAGATAACATCAAATAGGTAAATGCCTATGTATGTATTTATGTATTTATGCGTTTGTGTGTATGTGTTTGAGTGTGAATATATATATAAGTATGTATGTATATTCTCTTGGTTTTATAATTTTATAAATATTTACCAATAGAAAGAGTTCTAACATGGATACATTGGAATGTAGACCACATGAACAGTGTAGATAAGTATGCATGCCTTTATGTGTGTTATTGTGTATGTGGATGTGGATGTTATTGTATATGTGGATGTGTATATGTGGATAAGTGCGCATGCCTGTTTGGATGTTATTGTATATGTGGATGTGTATGTTTTGAATTATATGTGTACATATGTTTTGTATCTGTGCATGTGTATATTCAGTTATTACATGCAGAATTTTTAGAATGTTTTAGATATTTATACTGATCCATTAATGGGTTGTACTTGTAACATGTTAACTAGTGTTTTTTCTGTTTCTGTGAAGCCCGGATTTCATCTATCGTCCAATCTGTTTCATTCGTAAGAAATCATAAAGAAAGTCTTGGTGATTTCTTCTGAATGAAACAGTTCTAGTCTTGAAGAAATCGTTTCGATAATATAATATATATACCTATACTCAACGCATTGAGTAACATTTTTTACTGTGGTCACTTCCCGATATAAAGCTAAAATCTACCTATATATATATAATTTGAAATTATATCAACCCCATTGCAGATTATTGGTTCAATTCCTGTAGGCATATCTGTCCACTTTCCTTTATGTATAGTTATCAAATATTGCTTAATTCGACTCCAAAATTTGTTGGATTTGAACTCAGGATGCAGTGCGTCCAAAAACATACTTCTGTAACATCATCTGTGCCAACTGCTGTGTGTAAATATAAATCTATATATCTCTATATATACGTGTGTGTGTGTGTGTGTGTGTGTGTGTGTGTGTGTGTGTGTGTGTGTGTGTGTGTGTGTGTGTGCGCGCCGGTGTGTGTATGTCTGTGTGTGCGCGAGTGCACGTGTATGTGTGTGTGTATGTGTATGCGTGTGGAAATGCATTCTATGAGTTAAGTAACTGATATACTATATAATATATATTTGTTTTCATCAAACTTAAAACTATGAAATCAATATTGATTCCTGTGGGATTTGAACTCTGAAGTGTGAGATACCAACTAAATATATTTTAATGTTTGCGTACAGTAAACATGGTTTTCTAGTACTAGAAATAGCATCACAAGCTGCACATGCAATACTGCCTAAAGCAATAGGACTTGTTAAGAAACATTTTCATCATTCCTTTTCCTCAAGCGACTAAAACCAAATAATTCTATATGTATTACTACTACTTGTATATTTAATGTCTAAATGCGAGTTTCTTTATCTATGTATTTTCTCCGTGAAACTTTGAGAATTTAGTTCAAGATTCTAATATTGTAAGGCTAACAATCGTAGTAGACTGGTAGAACCGTAGTGCTTTTAACAGTATGCCCTGTAACATTTAGTTGTCTTGTTAGTTTCTGAGTTTCAAATCCCATTGCAGTAAACTTTGACTTTCGGTATCAATAAAGGAGTGCCACTAGCATCGGGCTCTTTGAATATATCCTGTCAACATATTTTTGCTTTTCTATTTATGTTACAATCAATATTATACTGCAAATTCATTACAGCAAGCAACCAGACCGCTGGGCCTATGATGAAGCTTTGATACTAATATTTAATAAAGAAACTAATGTAACAATCATCTATACTAGCAGTGTTTACTTGTGTAATATGGGGTTGAATTATTTCCATGCTGCAAACGTTAAATTTCTAATTGAACCTTTATATTGGCACACCGACGTAGGTTGAAATTGTTTCAAGAAAATTACTGGTATTTCAGTTATCGACTGAAGGGGTATAAAGATAAAATGGCAATACATTTTTTTCAAAGTGGAATAGATGATAATTGTGATAGATGTTTTTTGTCATTTACTATACATTCACATATTTCAAACACATGATATTGGCACAATTGTTAGAGAATCAAATAGAATATTTTGTAATTTCTGAGGCCTGAGTTCAAATATTAACGAGGTAAAATTTGTCTTTCATCTTTCCGGGAACGAGAGAAATAATATCAATCAGATACCGAGGACCAAATCGTCTCCCTCTTTTCATCTTAATCGGTAGTTTTGAGCTGTAAGAAGCACCGCTTTCTCCAGAAATGGAGAAGTGCTCAGCGTGTGGCTAGCAGTCACTTCTCGCAAAAAATATTGCATCCATCTATGTATACTCAGTGTACAGCAGAGCACAAAAAGTAAATAAAACAACAACGAAAACTGTTGAAAGAGAAGGTATGGAGCAACTGTTATCATCTCCGCTTGATATATTTTCAAATAACTTTCTCCCTGTTGTTAAGAAAGGACAATTACTGAAAGCAGTGAACTATCATTTTTATAAATGTTCAGATTAAATGTTCATATGCTCTGCTACATAGGATTTAATGAAGGTTTGAGTTACGTACTATGCAACTAAGAAACACAAATAATTTAGGAGTGTAAAATAAAAGCCTCGACTTTGGTTGCATTAGCATAACGAAAGCAAGTTTAATCAATTCTTGATAGGTTTAATCCTTACTATACAACTGAAATAAACGTAACCAATGCCGTGTTAATATTTCTGAATGAGAAATAAATGAAGCTAATAGAACTGAAATCGTTGGCGCAAGCAAAAAGAAAATTTCCTTTTACATAACCAAACTGTGGTAAACTACTTTACTGTATTTCGCAGAAAATAGTCAATGTTTATGATCGGTTTTTATTTCTTTTATTTTTCACGAACAATATTTATGTTAGAGCAATAATATTTCATTTCAGTGTATGTGTATTACCCATCTATGAGCTAATATCCTAAAAGAAGTTCATCCTGTTGCGTGCATAATTCCAACAACATACTATATCTCAAGTTGGCATCAGAGGTTGGTTTTTACTTTAAACACCTGTAAGAAACTCGTATTTACTAAAATGTTATGCTACTAGATGATTTTAGTTATTTGGATGTTTTCATTCTCTAAAAGTAATTCATCCGAATTAAGGAGTGACTGTATCTTCACAGTTCCATTTCCTCTAAGCGACATATTGCATTATCTAGGTTTCAAGGAAAATATGCTACGCAAAACTTAGTCAGCTATATAACATAATAGCATTTCCTTTTTATTTTTCTACGTTTGATTATAATTTGTGTCATCCTTAAAGTAGTGTGATGTGCTTAGTGGGTTCTTTGCAGGTGTTAAGTAATATATAAAGTTAGGTTAGAGTTGATTAACTATTAAGTGAAACCTACCTACAACAATGATTATTTTCGTTTCACTTGTTAATGAAGCTTTAAACTTTTATTTATTTATTATTATTTTCTTCTTTTTTTGTGGGGGGTACAAAGTAATTGTTTTGTATTCCGTGCAAAAATTCTGTAACTAGTGGTTACTCAGATAATTTTGAAATTTTGACTGATAGAGAAAATAATATAAAACATTTTCAGTTAACCTCCTCCTCCTCTTTTTTTTCTTAGTAGTAGTAGTAGTAGTAGTAGTAGTAGTAGTAGTAGTAGTAGTAGTAGTAGTAGCAGCAGTAGCAGCAGCAGCAGCCGTAGTACTATCAGCAGAAGCAGCAGTAGTAGTAGCAGTAGTAGTAGTAGTAGTAGTCTTAGCAGTCATCTTTTCTCACGGCTTAAAGAAACTTAGTCATAACCGACACCCTTACTGAATAATGATTTCATTTATTGGCGACAAGGGCCGACATATAGGGGACAATACAAAAGACTGGGACAGTGGGGTTTTACAGAAAAATCAAGTAAACAATATGAATAACAATAACAAAGTGACAATAAAAATACAAGAAAAATTCCCTAATAGGGGGATGACCACCCAGGGTTCGCTCAGGTACCCCACCAATCCTGAACGACCCGATGCTTCGAGAGCACCCTGGAAGGACACTCCTCTCCTCCTCAAATTTACCCACCTACAGGCGCATGACCAGAGTAGGCCCACTCACACGGGCAATTCTCGCCACATTCACCCACCTTTCAGCAAATGTACTGGGGGGAGGGGGCAGCACTTCTCTCTCCACCCTCAACTTCCTTTCCAGGTGAAACTTGAAAAAGTTGATGAGGGAATGGCCGAAGAGAAAAGTGTCTGTCTTCAGTCCTTTCAACTTCGTCCACCATATAACCTCTTTCTCTACTGCCACTAGACAGAGGAAAATTGCCTGCCCTTCCTGGCCAAAAGAAGGCGGTGGGTCGATCTTCACTATGGCCTCGACCGATAGCCGGATCCGTTCTACACGCGACAACAGCTGTTCGACATAACTCCACAAGTCAGTAATGCACGGACACTGGACGAGTGCGTGCAGAACGGTTTCGTCGCTCTGCGCGCATCTCGGGCAGGTCCGTCTGACAACACTTCCGTGCCTGTGGAGTTTATCTCGAACCGGCAGTGCCCCCCCCCCCCCCCCAGTAGCACTGCCAAGCGAGGGATTTTTGGAAATTATCCATCATCCCCGGCACGAAAGTTCTCCGGTACAGACTGGTTAGTTTGACTTCGTTGACTCCCAGAGCCTCTCCGAGTGCGTTGTCGCACTTTCCCACCACTAATCCTCTATAGAACTCGGGAGTGGAAGTTCCACTGACCGCATTGCCCGCCTGGTAGAGGGCAGTGAGTGCCTGGCAACATTCCAGATGCCAGTCACCCAGTCTCGAACTCTTCTTGACCCAGGACTGCTGCTCAGTCAAAGAGACGAGCTGCGGAAAGGCCGTCTGACAAATGGCGACCACACCTGTTCACCGTTTAGGCAGAATATCTGGAGATGCCGCAGCCTCAGCGCGTGTCTGTGCATCATTAGCCACGACATGCTCAGTCCTCCACGTAGAGGGTGCTGGCAGCAGATGGACCGCCTCACCAGCGGAACCTGACCCTCCACAAGAATTTGAAGAGGAGCCGCTCCAAGATAGCGAGGCGCGGACGGAGGCAAGGGACGACAGTCAGACGGTAGTAAATGACGGACGCGATGTACGCGTTCGCCACCTCCGCCCGACCTTTCAGTGATAGCTTTCTCGCAGCCCATTTCTGGGTGAGACTGGCTACCCTCCCCGTCACCTCGTCCAAATTCTTATCCACCTGGAAGTCTGGCCCGAACGAAACCCGAGCAACTTTACCGGTCCGTCCGTCCAGCGCCTAACGATGCTGTTGGACGGCATGAACTTGCCTCTCCAGGTGCCGAGTTGCAAGCCCACCGACTTTTCCGGGTTAAGTTTGGCTCCCGTCAACCTTTCATATTCCTCCAATAAGTTGCCAACCACCTCGATTTCTGAGGTGTCCGACACCATCACGGTGATGTCGTCCGCATAAACCGACACAGCCTTTCCGCGCCCCGGCTCGAGCGGGATGCCCTGCAACAGCTCCAGCTTCCGCAGTAAAGGCTCTAGAGTCAATACGTACAGAAGGGAGGCGAGAGGGCACCCTTGACGGACCGATCGGGAGACCTGAAACGGTTCCGAGAGGTGGCCATTAATTTTGACCACCGAGCAGGTGCCACTCTGCATTGCAGCGATCCAGCTTCTGAAGACGGGGCCGAAGCCAGCCGCCTTGAGGACAGCCTCCAGGTACCGATGGTCGACCCTATCGAATGCTTTCTATTGATCTAAATTGATCAGAGCCCCACCGAAGCCAGGTTTACACCCTACCCTCTCTATGATGTATCGCATCAGGTGGAGGTTGTCGTGTATGGACCTGGTTGGGATTGCGCATGTTTGCGCCTCCCCAACTAAATCCCCGACGACAAGCGCCAACCTCTTCGCTAACACCCTGGCCAAAATCAAAAATTCTGTGTTGAGCAGAGTTATGGGCCTGAAATTGCCTAATGTGTCCTTCTTGTTCTCGTATTTCCTTATCAGCGTCACTACGCCCGGCTCACAGAACTGGGAATGCTCCCGTTCTGCTGCCAGTTGCAGTAGAGCGCTTCGAGGAGATTGGAGAACAAGTCTGGCATATTTACGTAAAGCTCGTACTGTTACTAAATAATGGTATTATGTTCCACAAAACATTTCCAATAAAAAAGAATTTGAACTCATTCTAATTCAAATTGAATCAGATATTTTAGTTCAAATGTCCATTACTGGCTGTCATAGGTGATATGACATTACTGAAATTCTCTGTCTAATATATTCTATAAAAATATTTCTATCTCTTACTTTCAGCAATATACATATTTTATGACAATATTTGGATCTTATACCAAAAGTGCGGATGATTTCCTGGAAACGTTTTAGTCTTTACAAAAGATAATATTAACCTATTCTTAAAACATCCTTTATCCTCCAGCGTATAATTGTAGCCATCTTGAAAGACTATTGAAGCCTTAAAAATCTTCCTACTTTCTAGCCAATATATTTATCGCATTCTATAATGCAGGAAAGTATTTTAAGATTTCTATTACTTCTAATGGTTGCTCTCTTTTAACAAGACAAACATTTTGGCTATTAAAAATGCACACACCATTTTTATTACTGTAGTATTTCCAAGTTAAGCTAACAATTGACAATAATTTAGCCGCAATCAATAGACCTGAAAATGGCTCCTTTCCCAAATTTTATACCACACTGAATATATTGTAAAGCAAATATACACAGGATATAAAAACTATTGCATGGAACACAGTATATAAGGAAATGCATCGTAGATGAAAACGAATGAAGTTAATCAACTGAAGTTAAGCCAATAGTAGTTCCACAGAGGTTCTGTTAAATTGAAAATGGCACTGGAAATAGTTGATGCACGCCATTCATAATATATTGAATAGAATATATAATACAGAAAATATGTTCTATTTTTTTCTAGTTGTTTATAGTTTCTCTGTTAATATCTTTACAATAATTGTTCCAGAACTTCCTGAGAGGCAAGGTTAATATATATATATATATATATGTGTGTGTGTGTGTGTGTGTGTGTGTGTGTGTGTGTGTACAAATGATTTGATCCTTCTTATAAATTGCTACCTCGTTTTTTAAGCACGCTTGATTAAAAACTAATCTAAAAGAGTGAAATTGTGTAATCGCAGCGATATAATTCTTAATAATTAGTTTATGTTTTTCACATAAGAAGTCACCTATCTTTTATACACAAATACGTACATATAAGTATATATACATATATATGTGTATGTATATATGTATATGTGTGTGTGGGGGAGTCTGTCTGTGTGCATGTGTATGTGAGGGTATGTGTATGAGTGAATGACGGTTTTATCGTTACTGTTAGTATTATAAGACAAGGTAACTAGTTTCAACTGTTCTAGCCGAATTCATGAACTTGATTCGCAATGATCTTAATTAAAATCTATGTTCTAGCTACACCTTCACTTTTTATGAATATACGGGTTATTGTTGTGGTTATTATGTTGTTTTTGTTGTTGTTATTGTTATTGTTGTTGTTGTTGTTGTTCCTGTTCTTGTTGGAGCAGAATTATCATCAAAAAGTGTTCACTTAGTAACCAACGGTCTTTCTTCAAACGTAATGTGTCTACAATTATAATATCAAATATGACCTTCACCATTTTATGACGATTAGGTATCATTTGAAATAGAT
Source organism: Eledone cirrhosa (assembly GCA_964016885.1). Lineage (NCBI taxonomy): Eukaryota > Metazoa > Mollusca > Cephalopoda > Octopoda > Eledonidae > Eledone > Eledone cirrhosa. Next base: position 196,192,472 of record OZ024743.1, read on the forward strand.
TTGCCTGCATTTTTAACATGTCGCGTGACAGCATAAAGGATCCTTCCTTTCCTGGCACTAATATAGGTTAAATGCAACGGCTGTTACAGCTTATTGCATCATCTCCCTCTTTTATCTTACTCTCTTAGATTATCTATCTATCTATCCATTTCTCTCTCTCTCTCTCTCTATCTCTCCCTCTATCTCTCTTTCTCTCTATCTCTCTCTTTCTCTCTCTCTTCTCTCTCTTTCTGTATATATATATATATAAATATATATAAGTAGTGTATCGAGTTTGGTACGTCCTTGCTATGATATCGCAAGTCCCTTGTGATGATATACAGACATAATTTTAATTGCTTTATCTTGGCAAGCGTAATGTCTGGTATGTGTAGATGAAACGATATACTGGGTGGGAAGTTCATTCTCTTCCTAGTACCTTTACTGACGTAAGTACAGTAAAATAGCTACAGTCAGAAAGCGAAACTGGATTCCTTATCCAATATCTATTTTCAGTTGTATGTCTTTAGTTGAATCTCTCAATTTTTCAGTTTTCTTACGTCTATAACATTCTGAATAAAGACATGGCAGTCATTGTATTTTGTCTAGAATGTCTTTTGTTTTATGTTCGTTTTTTATATGTCTGGAGATAGGGGCTATGTCCGTGACCTTTGCAAATCCTCTGAGATCGATGAGATTGCTGTTGATGTTTCGTATAAATTGTTCCGTGTGGATCTCTGCTGGAATGACATATGTAGGGGACCAATTCCAGATGCACATCATGCAGGGGAAGAAGTAGTGGTCGTTGTGGTTAGTGTGGAGTATGGGTGGTTAGACACAATATGGGTGATGAGAAGCAAAGAGATGAGTAAGGTTGGAGTGCCCTAGGTTCGCCAGGTCTCTGGCGCAGAGACCATTGTATTAGCGGTAGAAAATACAGTGAGAGGAAACAGAACATCTATAGGCCAATGTTCGGTGAGTATCAGTCAAAGATGCTATGACCATTAAATGAATAACCTTTTTCTGGATACAGTCTCTAGGATATGTATCTGTGTGTGTGGCAGCAGCAGCGTCCCAAATGGGGAAGGAGCACTTCATTGTGGGTCTCACTTGACTGTAGAATTTAAGAAGCTGTTTAGGGTTGAAATACTTTCTGGTTCTGAAACGAAGAACCAGTGTTATAGATACAGTTTTAGTTATGTTGAGGATGTATGTTCGCTATAAGAGATTATCAGGGATAGTAAGGCCTAGCATTTGGAACAAACACGTGGGATATAACTGTATGTTGGTCACGATAGTTACAGCTTCTATTTCATTCTACATTAGTATCGATAAATCAGTATAGATAATCATCCATTGAGGAATACAACCAAGTAGAAAAGCAAGATATTTTATATGTAGCTGTATTCCCCTGTTGTTAGATAGTTTATTCAACCCACGGCTTTTTTATGTTTAATATAATAAAAGAGAAGGGCATTTCCCTCATATTGTTAAGCTCTTTCGATTCTATGTTGTAGTTATTCATTTGCGTCACTAAAGATTTCACAAAATTTATGGAAATTACACTAATCTCGTCCCTGAAATTTATAAAGAGTTTGAGTTTACTGGAAATAAATCAATATTTTCATATCATATTTTACAGCTTATTTTTCACTAAAACAAAATAAATTTCTCCGTATGTTCCACCTACCTTCACCAGCCACCTCCTTACCCTTTCAATCTACTTTGTGTGTCTACATGTTCATGTTAGCAGCCATTTATAGTTTCATACCTTTTTTTTTAATCACTTAACTTAGAACCATTAATCCAAGCTAGTCTATTATTTGGTGTTATTTTCCCATTAGTTTAATCTTGACGAATAGGAAAACTTCAGTTCTTCACTAGATTTAAATAGAACAGGTTATCAATAAGTGACGGAAAAGATTCAATTAAAATCCGATTTATAAATCACACCTTCCCACTCTGGTCATGAATTCAAGCTGTGATTAATGCAAAACAAGTCGGAATTGCATCAAAGCTACAGTTGATCTCTTTCAGCGTGCCTTCTATAGTTAATTGGCAGAACATTGAAGGACGAGAAAGACTGATAGAAAACAAGCATTAAATAATGCCGAATAACAACCAAACCAAATTGAAAAAGACTCAATTCATGAAATCAATTTCGTGTTTTCTTAAGCAATGTGTGACAAAGCATTGAAAAACAAATTCCAGCGGGATTCTATAAAAGCACCTCGGCTTCTATGCTGTGCATGTATTCATTCTATCTAGTTCTAAACAGATGATAAACTATTTGTTTACTATTGTAGTGAAATGATACTGTAAGCAAGTTAGTTGTTGTAATTCTGCGTTAACGTGAATGCAGTTCGCACCGATTCCTATGCTTTATTTCTATGTTCTTATATATTTTATTTCATTATTTTTATTCATTTTTTTTTTTTTTAGAAAACGCTGAGCTTGAAAATATGGAGGCCAAAAGCGATTGTAACTGGATTTAGATTCTTTTAGAAAAGGAAATAAATACAGAATAAAATTGCTGCATTGTCAGTGGAGAAGATTTTCTTGCTCGATAAAGCTTTAAAAGATTACATAAAATAAGGAAGAAAATAGCTATACCTCTTTAATGTATGTAAATGTTTTATGTGTGCCTAATAGAGTATGCAGTTAAATGTGTAGGAATACAAGGAAATACACACATATACGCACTAACATATATGTATATACAATATGGGCATTGGTTATTTAGAAAACAGCTGTTCCGTATGGTACAAGGTTAGCGGCAAACCAAAAGAAAGACAACCACGCTTCTATTCTCGATGTAAACACTTTCTCTTCGTTTGTATTTATAATTACTTTGGAAAAGACATGAATGTCAGAATGTCCTATTTCTCTACCTTTAAATACCTTTCTTCACAAATGCCTGTAGACATTCGTATATATGATATATATATAGAGATATATATATATATATATATAAAGATATATATACTGTATATATATATACTGTATATATATATATATATATATATATATATATATATATATATATATATATATATATATATATATATTTATCAATCCGTCCAATGACTTCGACAAAGGTTAGCGCCCATGGCTCCTTTTAGAGCCTCTGAGACTGGTTGGAAGAAAATACTTATTTATCCTCAGATTCGATATCTGCTTGAATGCTTATAAAGTGAAATCCGCTATAAGGCATTCATGGTCCACGTGGTGATGTTAAGCCACGTCACTTATTAATAGTTCAGCTTATATTCCACTGTTCTCTATACAAGATATGTCTCACCTCTTCTGGAGTTTCATCTTTCTCTCTCTCTCTCTCTCTCTCTCTCTCTCTTTCTCTCTTTCTCTCTCTCTCTCTCTCTTACTCTCTCTCTCTCTCACACATATCCTCTTGCCCTCTCTCCTTTTCTTTACTATCCTTCTCTCATTTGGCAGTATCGGTAGAGAGTCGGACACCATGCTTTGAAGCATAGAGTTACGTCCCTTTATGATCTGAGTTCAAATCCCGCCGAGGTTAACTTTGCCTTTCATCCTTATGGGGTCGATAAAATAAAGTACCAGTAATGCACTGGGTAATTGCTGGCCTTGTGCCAAAAAGTAGAAACAATTATTTCTCTCTTACTATCTCTCTCAGAATTAGTTGATCTTAAATAAGTCATGTCTTGGCTTTTATTTGAATTCTAGAAAAGCAGTCACTAAACGTTGGCAAACATAGTTAACTAGACAATATATAACAACATAGTTTCAATCAGTGCCTTGTTTAAATCACTCTGTAGACAAATTCCTATGATAAATTCCACTGTACCTAGATAACTATACAAGATGACTCTTTGAGGCAAGTGACATATACAAATAGTTGAAGTAAAAACAATTTATATATATATACATATATATATATTGCTTTTACTTCAACTATTTGTATATGTCACTTATATGATTGTATATATATATATATATATATATAAATAAATACATATATGTATGTATATTTATATTTATAAGTATACCTGGTGCTATTAAGTTAGACACGGCCTAGGCCAACTCTGGCCTAAACTTATCAAAGTTATATATGTATTTCTAGCGAAAGCAGACAGACTCTACCACTACCATTATCACTACCATCATTATTGCCACCGCCTCCAACTCCACCACCATTGCTACACAACCACCACCACCATCAGATTTATAGACACATAAATTTGTAGTATGAAGGACGTATGGCGATGTCATGGCTGGTATTGTTGATAATATTACAACTAGTGTAAGTTTACTTGTATTCTCTTTTGTTTCCTTACCTCTCAACCGTTTCTTTTTCTCCCACAGTCTTTTTCTATTATACATGTGTGTACAAAGACACATATATTTATATATATATACATACATATATATACATATATATGCGTGTGTGGGGGAAGGGGGCGTGCGTTTGTGTGTACATACATACATAAATACATACATACATACAAGCAGCTGTCGAAAGTTGTCATCTGGGTACTATCTACCTATGAGGCATCATAGGTATGCAATCTGTAGAAAAGGTAGCCACGACAATAAACACATTAAAAGTCACAGCAATGTGGAAGACATATACATACATAATATGAAAGAATAGTGGTGGAATTTTCCCGTCACAACCCCGATAAAAGACCAGATATAGTGATGTGAAAACAGGGAAAATAGGCATGCACAGTAGTGGAAGTTAACTGCCCAGCAGATGCGAATATAATATTAAAGATTAGCGAAAAGAAGAATATATATGCAGAACTAATGAGAAATCTGCAGATTCTCTACCCTGACTATACGCTCAGATTTATACCTGTGATTATTGGTGCTTTGGGATATGTTACTATCTGCCACAGTACAAATCTTGAACACGACTAGTTAGGAAGTTACAAGTACAATCCATTAAAGGAATTGTAAAATTAGATAAAACATTCCAAACACTCTGCATGTAATAACTGCATGTACACATGTACAGATGCACATGCACACATATAACTCAAACCATACACATCCACAATACATCCATAGCTAAACATACACGCGCACTCATGCAGACATACATACATATTTACCTAGATCATGTTGTCTAAATTAATTCCAATGAAAGTCCTGTGTCTATGATAGGAACCGACTCCTCTCTATTGGTAAACATCCCGTGGACCCCTATTTACTTATAATAGAGACATATGTGGAGGCAGTGACTATACCAGCATTGCTAAAGTATTTTGTAGCGTTAAAGTTTATGCTTTAATGCAAGACAAAGAAGGGAACAAAGAAAACAAGAAGTGAAAAAAAAATAGCCAACAACAATTAAGAAAATATATATATGTCTAGCCGAGATATTAGTCTACTTGAGGCTTTGACAAATTATTCTCAACCAAGTTAGCGGACCATGTTGTTGCGGAGAGAACATTTGAACTGCATAAAACTCCAGAAGATAGCTATTACCATATTAGGAAACTTTAGCGATCAATTCCAGTGGGAGTTAGTGATCTGTGATAGCAGAAATTTTGTCTGATTAAAAACATTAAACTAAAAACACCATTACTAATTGCCAAATGAATGTATGTTTATATATACATACGTATATATAAACATATACATTCATTTGGTAATTAGTAACGGTGTCTTTTAGTTTTTATATACATATATATAAATATATATATATATATATATATATATATATATATATATATATATATATATATACATGTACATAAATATACATATATATACATACATATACATATATATACATATATATACATATATATATATATATATGTATTTCCTTGCGTACCGTTTTGTACCACAGATGCGATCTCACTCTGCCTCGTTAATGTTCAATCGACACCAAAGTTCTACGTTCGGGGCAATAGAATTGAATCCAACCACCGACAACATAGTTGGATGACCGATAATCACACCAAACCGGAGTACTGTGATCCTTGTGATTTCGAGATATACAACCACTGACACTGTTACGAAGACCAGAAAACCATACTCCATAATATTGAACCAAGTGATTGATTTGTGCGACCAAAATAACACCACACATATATTGAACTAGGAATATTGGATCCTCCGTCAATGTCTGGGTGAGCAAAAATAGATTTCTATCTGCATTGGAATTTACGAACTTGTGCATCTGCTGTGGTGTCAAAAACAAACGCACATGACCTCACAGATGAACAATGGACTATGCCACGTGGGTTGAACCTGCAAGTGAATTGAAGGATGTGTAACTCTGATATACAGATTATTTATTATTAAGATGTATAAACTTGACATAACTATTATCATCTTATATTCTCTCAACTAATCACATTTGATCATATTTCTCTATCCCGTTTTCTCCCCCATATTTATAATATTTTTATTTGAAAAAAATCGGTTTTTTTACATTATGTTTTTCCCTTTCTAATACTTGCTTATATTTCTTTATATATTCTCTATATATTTTTTTATATATATATTTTTTTATCTTTATTCTTATTTCCACTTTTATCCTCCTTTATATTTTACCTTGTTCTTACTTTTATACCTTATTATAGTGTAATCTTCTCCATGCCTTATTATACATTATTAATTATAGATTATTATTATTACTCTTTTTCCATTTCTAATTACCTCATGTACTTTCTCCTCCGTTATATATATATTGTATGCCCTTTGTGTGTGTGTAGCCTCTGCACACCCTCTGCACCCTACTATCGAGGCCACCCCATCTATGGCTCAACTAACCACTCGACTCCCGGGAATGAATATAACCACAGCTAGTAAACAAGGACTCACACCCCACCCTCCCGCACCAAAATTAGACTTTTCGTCCCCTGCCTTTGCTCTTTACTCTCTTTTCTCTTTGTTCTTGAATGTTTGGTTGGTAGAGTCCATAACACCAATCAAACCCCTTTTATAGCTCTGACGAATCCTACCGTTACGTAAGGAAGAAAGATTGTAAGCCAATAAAAAAATTTTGATGTTGTAGACGCTCTTGTGTGCTTTATCATATATATGTATATGTATCTATATATATATATGTATGTACATGTATATATAAGTATATATATATATGTATATGTATGTACATGTATATATATATATATATATATATATATATATATATATATATATATATATATATATATATATATATATATATATATATATATATATGAGAGACGTAAAATAAGAAAATTATAAAATTAACTTACCTACTAAAATATCACTTCCAACTAATTAGTTTCTGAAATGGAATAAATATGCTTTCCGAAGAAAACATAGAGAATCATTTCGTCGTCAGGGAAGACTATTCTCAGCTAAGTATCCAGGCAAAGCGTGGAATCTGGAAACTTATTCAAAAATAATTCAGTGGATAGAAAATAGCAAAGCGTGGACTGAATTCCTAGCCATTGAGAAAATCACTGCCTCTGCGTCGGTGGCAAATTCAAAAAGAATCAATCACGTGACATCGAGGTCAATCAGTGGAAAGTGGTTTGCTAATAAGACAGCGGCCTGCCTGCTACCATAGCAGCAGTCTTGGCCAATATTGCTCGACAAATAATTTGGAGATAATTATAAAGAATGAATATCTAGTAACATATATATACATACAGATGCATATCAATGCTAGCAAATATATAGGTTTTGTCTTAGTAACTTTGTGGTTCAATGCATGGGGTTGCAGAACAATAATATGAGAGAGGTAAAATAAGAAAATTATAAAATTAACTTACTTACTAAAATATCACTTCCAACTAATTAGTTTCTGAAATGGAATAAATATACTTTCCGAAGAAAACATAGAGAATCATTTCGTCGTCAGGGAAGACTATTCTCAGCTAAGTATCCAGGCATAGCGTGTACTCTGGAAACTTATTCAAAAATAATTCAGTGGATAGAAAATAGCAAAGCGTGGACTGAATTCCTAGCTATATATTTGCTAGCATTGATATGCATCTGTATGTATATATATGTTACTAGATATTAATTCTTTATAATTATCTCCAAATTATTTGTCGAGCAATATTGGCCAAGACTGCTGCTATGGTAGCAGGCAGGCCGCTGTCTTATTAGCAAACCACTTTCCACTGATTGACCTCGAAGTCACGTGATTGATTCTTTTTGAATTTGCCACCGACGCAGAGGCAGTGATTTTCTCAATGGCTCGGAATTCAGTACACGCTTTGCTATTTTCTATCCACTGAATTATTTTTGAATAAGTTTCCAGAGTCCACGCTTTGCCTGGATACTTAGCTGAGAATAGTCTTCCCTGACGACGAAATGATTCTCTATGTTTTCTTCGGAAAGCATATTTATTCCATTTCAGAAACTAATTAGTTGGAAGTGATAATTTAGTAAGTAAGTTAACTTTATAATTTTCTTATTTTACGTCTCTCATATTATTGTTCTGCAACCCCATGCATTGAACCACAAAGTTACTAAGACAAAACCTATATATTTGCTAGCATTGATATGCATCTGTATGTATATATATGTTACTAGATATTAATTCTTTATATATATATATATATATATATATATATATATATATATATATATATATATATATATATATAGGAAAAAGTATGACCCCGACGGCAGAGCTAAAGCCGTTTCGACGGCTATTTCTGGACTAAATTAGAATGTTTAGCCTGGTGAATAAATCGCCGAACTTCTCAAGGGGGTACTTCCTTATATGGGAAGATTGTAGTTGTCAAGAGAATTGGTTAAAATTTGTTGTAAACACAAATAAGTCTCTCGTGGCATTTGGTCGGAGGTAGGGGTGGCTGAACTTGCCTGTAGAACAATAGGGGATTGAGTGGAGCGGTCAAGCGTTGAAAGTGATATGTATACAGCAGATTCTAAGGATAGTGTATGAAGTGGAGGAGGGAGGTTATAGAATAGGTAAATCGAATGAGAGTAGGAGACAATAAAAGATAATAGAACAAATAAAAAATTAGATAGTGAGAACTGAATAAAAATAATCACAATGCTATCTTACAATTACAGGTTAAGAAGTTGAGAATAGAAAAGATTTGTAGAAATTGAGTAGTAACAAAACTAATACAAAATTGAAGGGGTTTAACACATCTGCTATAAGTAGTTGGTAAAACGTATTCGGCCAATTCTATCTTAAAATTACAGGGGTGGGGGAACTGAAGCTACAGAGGCCCGATGGGCTGCATTCGGGGTAGGCGAAAGGGGAAAGCAGACGAGGAAGACAATAGGGGGTGGAAGGAAGTAGTAGGATGAGACAGGGGGAAGAAGAAGATAAAGAGGAAAAGAAAAGAGATACATCTACCTATGTAAGCTGGGGTTTCCCCTAACTTATTCGGCAAGTGTGTGTGAGGTGTCGTTATGAAATTTGAGGGCAAAGTAAGTCCTATGCAATCTGTGTTTGCATGCGGTTACCAGTTCGTCTTTCTTGTTTAGGAGTTGGTCCTTCGAAAACACCATTTGTAATGTTTCCTCCGATCATAAGTTACACGGACGGCGTCCTCCCGTGTAAGAGTTAGCTCTGGACAGTAAGCTCCAAGTGAGATTGTAGGTTATATTATTATCTTGGAGGTCCCAGATATGGCCCGAAAGTGTAGTGGCATGTCGCCGGACTGGGTTTCAGAAAGTTATGTCGGTGTTGGTAGAACCGGGTCTTGAAAATACACGCGGTTAATCCTATATAAGCTTTGTTGGAGGTGTCCGTCCTCACGTTGCACTGGTAGATCACGTTAAGTTCTCGGCATTTGTTGTTGAGGGGGCACATAGATCTATCAGGGCAGTTACACCTCCTGGTCGGCTCTTCACTGATGTCTAGGTTATTTCTTCCATAGGGGTTGAGTTTTTTGTTGTTTGAGGAGACGATGTTTTGTGCAAAGTTAGTTGTGGTACTGTAGGAGAGTTTGATGGTGTTTTTGTTGATTATGTTGTGGTAGCGGTGTTGTAGTGGGAAGTGTTTTTCGGGGAGTCTAAAGAAGATTTTCCTGACAGGTGTTGCCACCTCGGCATTATGGCGAGGATTGAACCACAGTACGTTGCGTGAGCGGCGGTGTCGCTTACTGGTTCCGCTCAGGGAAGCTGGATAAAAGGATATTTCCTCCCGGAAGCCACTCCGCTTGAGGTCCTGGTTGTAATGAGGCGCGTGTTCGTCGAATATCTGCTCATTAGCGGACAAACGAGATATGCGGAGGGAGATGTTTTTAACCAGGTTATTAGTGATGTTTCTAGGATGGTTAGAGCGGCGGTGGATGTAGTGCAGGTTGTCGTTTGGTTTCCTGTATGGGTAGTACAGATCATTTTCGAGGTTAAGGGTAACGTCCAGGAAATTGACTCGGGTTAGGGACGTCAACAACAAATGCCGAGAACGTAACGTGATCTACCAGTGCAACGTAGGGACGGACACCTCCAACAAAGCTTATATAGAATTAACCGCGTGTGACTTCAAGACTTGGATCTACCAACACTGACATAACTTTCTGTGAAACCCAGTCCGGCGACATGCCACTACACATTCGGGCCACATCTGGGACCTCCAAGATAATAATATAACCTACAATCTCACTTAGAGCTTACTGTCCAGAGCTTACTCTTACACGGGAGGACGCCGTCCGTGTAACTTATGCTCGGAGGAAACATTACAAATGGTGTTTTCGAAGGACCAACTCCTAAACAAGAAAGACGAACTGGTAACCGCATGCAAAAACAGATTGCGTAGGACTTACCTCGCCCTCAAACCCCATAACGACCCGGTGGGTCGCTAAGGGCTGATACCCCCCCCACACACACACACACACACTTGCCGAATAAGTTAGGGGAAACCCGAGCTTACATAGGTAAATGTATCTCTTTTCTTTTCCTCTTTATCTTCTTCCCCCTGCCTCATCCTATCACTTCTTTCCACCCCTATTTTCTTCCTTGTCTGCTTTCCCCTTTCGCCTACCGCGATGCAGCCCATCGGGTCTCTGTAGCATCAGTTCCCCCACGCCTGTAATTTTAAGATAGAATTGGCCGAATACGTTTTACTAACTACTTATAGCAGATGTGTTAAACCCCTTTAATTTTGTATTAGCTTTGTTACTACTCAATTTCTACGAGTTTTTTCTATTCTCAACTTATTAATCTGTAATTGTAAGATATCATTGTGATTTTTTATTCAGTTCTCACTATCTAATTTTATATTTTTTTTATTTCTTTCTATTATCTTTTATTGTCTCCTACTCTCATTCGATTTACCTATTCTATAACCTCCCTCCTCCACTTCATACACTATCCTTAGAATCTGCTGTATACATATCACTTTCAACGCTTGCCCGCTCCACTCACTCCCCTATTGTTCTACAGGCAATTTCAGCCACCCCTACCTCCCACCAAATGCCATGATAGACTTATTTGTGTTTACAACAAGTTTTAACCAATCCTCTTGACAACTACAATCTTTCCATATAAGGAAGTACCCCCTTAACAAGTTCGGCTATTTATTCACCAGGCTAAAAATTCTAATTTAGTCCGGAAATACCCGTCAAAACGGCTTTAGCTCTGCCGTCGGGGTCATACTTTTTCCTATTTCCCACTCTACTACCCTAAGTATTGAGTACTCTGGTGCGTTATGGTCCATCTGGTTTCTTACCACACTTCCTTTGTTATATATATATATATATATATATATATATATATATATATATATAGGTATGTATATATAAAGTAATTAAGTCAAATATTTAAAATGTGGCTTAGTTTGTTAAAGATGTACTGCTATATATATTTCGGTGACAGCCATCATTGGCTGTGACCTCTTCAGGCAGTCAGAATTGGTGTGGTATATATATATATATACAGGTAACCCATTTTTAAAACAAACTAAAACTCACACACCACATGCACAACAAATAACAAAAAAAGTAACAAAACGTCGAACATACCCCCAGCAAAACTATAACGATAATCCCAGAAACCATAGACAAAACTATAACCCTACTAACAAAAACCAAAGATCCCCGAACACAAGGCAGGACCTGATCCGCAGATCACAACCCACACAAAACCTATTTCAAAACCGTTGACCCCTGCCCACACAAAGGAACAAAATCTACAACCAGGACTATCAACAAACCGAACCTCAATACGTCCGAAACTTCTATACAAGACCACACAACAACAGGGGAAATACCATTAGATATAATAATACCATTGAAAAAACATTCCAGAAAAATCATTTTTTAGACCAAGGCTACAGGACTCACGACACCCGGTGGCACAAACCGATTTTGAAAAACCGAAAATAATTAACCTTTCAAATACAAACCTCTCAGCCCAACAAGTAAAAATTCTCTCCAAAGGACTGAAATTCACACCAACACCACGATACTCTAACCCCAATGAGATAAATGACGATATCTCACACTTCTGTAGAAAATTACGTCTCACAGAGGAATTCTTTGACAAGGAGAATAACGACGAATCAATTGTACGGAATAAAAGCAGCTACAACCCAACAAAAGGTAGAAACAGAGTTCTGGACAAATTTTGTGACCACATAGCTACCTTCCCATACCATGAACTACCGCAACCTAAACCCAAACCCAACACGAGTCGAAGGGAATGGGAGATTATCCATGAACTAAAAAACAATACGGACATTATAATTAAGGAAGCGGACAAGGGAAGTACTGTTGTCATTATGGAGGCTGAAAAATATAAAAATTCTATGTTCTCTCTCTTACAAAATACTAATTACTATGAAAGAGTAAAAAACTACCAGCAATCAAAAATAATGACCAGATTAAACACACTGATTTATCGATACCAGGAAGACCTAACTAAAAAGGAACGCGATTATTTAACAAATTTTTAATACAAAACCAGCAACCTTTACGGACTTCCGAAGATCCACAAGTGTAAAATAATCAACGATGCCTGTAAACAATCCACCTCAGCCTGTGTGAACACACAATACCCCCACAGACCTTAAATTAAGACCAATTGTAGCGGGCCCACAATGTGAAACACACAGACTGAGCAACTTTATAGACATACTACTAAAACCAATTCTGAAACACATACCAAGCCTTGTAAGAGACGATCTGGACCTCTTAAACCACCTCCCCAAACATGTCAACAACGACACTATTATTGTATCTTTCGATGTAGTGAATCTCTACACAACGATCCCACACCAATACGGATTAGAAGCAATAGGATTCTGGCTAGAGAAATATCCCAATGAGATACCTGACAGAATAGAAAAAAGCTTCATCACCGAGGGATTAAAATTCATCTTACAGAACAACTTTTTTGATTTCGATGGCAATACTTACAAGCAAATATCGGGGACTGCGATGGGTACAAAAGCCGCTCCAACTTATGCCAACTTAGTCATGGCATACTTAGAAGTCCAGATATATGAACAGTCCAAATCAAAATACGGATTGAACTTCCACAAATATTTATCAGAGAATTAAAAACGCTACTTTGATTATTGCCTTATTCTTTGGTCCCACACACTCGACCAACTGAAGGATTTCAAAAACTTAATAAACGGCATCAATAACCACATCCAATTCACAATGGAATTCAGCCAAGATCAACTCCCATTTCTGGACATCTTAATCTTAAAAAAAGACATAAATATCGAAACTCACATACACTACAAACCAACAGATTCCAAACAATATCTGCTATTCACCTCCAACCATCCAAAGCACACGAAGACGAACATTCCTTTTAACCTAGCAAGAAGAATTTGCACAATTGTCTCCAATTATGAAACGCGAAATAAAAGACTTCAAGAATTAAAGGAAATTCTACTCGAGAGAGAGTACCCACTATTACTAATAAATAAGGGAATAGAAAGGGCTAAAGGAATAGGCATTGATGAATTACGGAAACAGAAACAAATTCGAGGTACGTCCAATATTCTATCATATATCTCAACACACAACCCAAGAAATACGGAAGCTTACAAAACTATTCACAAGAACATCCCACTACTAAAACAAAACCCAAGAATGAAAAAAGCCCTTGAAACACAAAATAATCAAAAGCAAAAGACAACCAAAATCACTGAAAACATTACTTACCAATGCGAAAATTACCTACCACAAACCCACAACCAAGTATCAAAAAATGTGGTCGCTTTAATTGTGGAACCTGCACTCACCTCATTGAAGGCAACACGTATACATTTAAATCAGGACAAAATTTTACTGTAAAAAATCACTTCACTTGCTCATCTAAAAATCTAATTTATGCCATTAAATGTAAAGGATGCAATGAAGATTATATAGGACAAACTAAACTCACACTCAGAAACAAAATGACAGTTCATCGCCAACAATTACGAGATCCAACCACGAGACAGATACCACTAAGTGCACATCTAGACATTTGCGCAAGTAATAAGACACCCAAATTCCAAGTCTTCCCATTTTACCTTTGCGCTAACAATACAACAGAACAAATACGAATAAATAAGGAAAATATGTTTATTCAAAAATATAGACCAGCATTAAATATGGTTTAATATACATTATGTCAACACCATAATATAACATACACACACACACATAACACCTTCTACTTTAGAAAAGAAAAACCCGAACTAAATAAACCTTAACATACGTTTGCACTGACAATACAACAGAACAAATACGAATAAGTAAGGAAAATATGTTGATTCAAAAATATTCCTACTAAAGGAATCATTTTCCTACACACACACACACACAAACACAATATATATATATATATTCTCTTCATCTTAACATGCTAACCATACTCCCACACACATAACACCCATACACACACATAACAACCCTCACACCCACAACTCCCTCCCCCATTTCTACTAATAGAACCACTTTCCTACACACATATATACACACACACAAAATATATATTCTCTCCATCTTAACATACTCGCACACACACACATAACACCCATATACACACACACACAACTCCCTCCCCCATTTCTACTAATAGAATCATCTTCCAATACACACATACACACACACACACACACACACACACACACACACACACACACACACACACACACACACACACACACACACACACACACACACACACACACACACACACACACACAACACAAGCACACAAATAAACATACATATATTTACTTCAATAGAAAATCTGAACTCTGACACCCCAGCGAACTAAGCATATTCACTGAAACAGAACAATTCTCCCAATCCCATTTCTCTTGACCACTATCTTTCCCTTGTCATAACATTCTCTATAAAGGCTACAGAATAGATTTCCAAATAAGGGCGCGAAAATGTAATGAAAACTTGTTCACGTGACAGCCAAATTTCATTTATAACCAATCAAATCACGTTTATTAAAAAAAAGCCTTCGTGAGCCACCTTTTTTTTTAAGTAAAGAAATTCAAACACACACACACACACAACACACACACACATACGCACACACACACAAGCACACAAATAAACATACATATCTTTACTTTCTTTATTCAATAGAAAATCTGAATTCTGACACCCCAGCGAACTAACCATATTCACTGAACCAGAACAATTCTCCTATCCCTTTCGCTTGACCATTATCTTTGACTTATCATAAAATTCTCTAAAAAGGATGGATTTCCAAATAACAGCACGAAAATTTAATGAAAATTTGTTCACGTGACAGCCATAATTTCATTTATAACCAACCAAAAATAAGCCTTCGTGAGCCCCTTTTTTCAAGTAAAAAGAAATTCAAACACTCATATATGAAAAAACAACCTGTGACAACCCCCCCCCCCCCTTCTTATTTGAAGAACTATTGTAACGCGAACTGGCGCGAAATTTATTATAATTATTGACAAACCAATCAAATTACTTCTCGAAAAACATTCAGAGACCAACCAGATGTGAGAAAAACCACAGACCCTCCATCTCAACTCACCTTTTGAAAAGGAGAAGAACTGCGAAACCGGTAAAGGAACCAAATAAATATATATATTTTTTTATAAAATAAGACTCCAGTTGCATTTTCGATTTTATCTCTTTTTCTTTATACTTTCACTCGTGTAGGACACCTCGGTTATTTTTCAATTTGTATAAAAAACCTCACTTTCTAATATATATATATATATATATATATATATATATATATATATATATATACCACATCAATTCGGACTGCCTGAAGAGGTCACATATATATATGTGTTATATATATATATATATATATATATATATATATATATATATATATATATATATATATATATATATATATATATATATATATATATATATATATATATATATATATATATATATTTATATATATTTATTTATATATATATATATATTTATTTATATATATATATATATATGTATATCAAAATTAAATAACACCGTTACTAATTACCAAATGAATGTTTATGTTTATATATGAAAATATACATATATGTATATACACATGTACATACAGATACATGTGGAAGCACGTGGCCTAGTGCTAAGGGTGTTGTTCTTATGATCATAATGTCGTGGGTTCGATTCCTGGGTTGCGTGTTCTGTTCTTGAGCAAAACACTTCATTTCAGGTTGGTCCAGTATACTCACCTGAAAATGTGTACCAGCAATAGCTGGAGGTTTAACCATTCGATAGACTTTGTGTCCTGTCCAGGGGGAATTCTTGTACTCTCAGTCGCTTCACGCCATGAGACTGGGATAAGCTTCGGCCAAATGAGCCTTCTTGCTTAAGACAGACTTTAGACTTTTAGACTTAGACATACATATAGATATAGATATATATAGATATATATGTACATACATATACATATATATATATACATATATATAAATACATATACTTATATATATATATACACATACATATACATATATATGTATATATAAATATACATATTAATATATATATATATACGTATATATACGTTTAAATATATATAAATATATATATATATATATATATATATATATATATATATATGTGTGTGTGTGTGAGTGTGTGTGTGTGTGACATTTAAACGTCAGTATATATATGCGCTTGTATTATCCTGTACGCTTGTACGTGTAAGTGTGTGTAAACAAACATATCTTTCTACGTTCCTAAAGCCATAAACACATATCCCCGTGATTTCTTCTGTCTTTTTGTTTTGTTTCGTTTTCCTATTTTTTTTTTATTATAATTTTCTTAGAAATAGATGTAATTTGTAAAAAATAGTACTTATATCTATATCGATATCTACATATCTCTCTATATGTAAAGATATATGGGGCTGAGTGTGTTTGTGATATATAATCTTTAAATAATTGTTTCTACTTTTAGCACAAGGCCAACAATTATCCCAGTGCATTACTGGTACTTTATTTTATCGACCCCGTAAGGATGAAAGGCAAAGTTAACCTCAGCGGGATTTGAACTCAAACCATAAAGCTGCAAAACATGGAGTCCGACCCTCAATGTTCATACGTATGTATACATTCATCCTCGCACACACACACATATATATATGTACACAAACACACCTATATATATATATATATATATATATATATATATATATATATATATATATATATACACATGTAAATATATATATATATATATATATATATATATGAATAAATTTACTCCTTCATCGGTGATCTTCCACCTTCATTGGTATTTCATCGCTTTAAAGACCATATACCTCCGGTTGGTGCGAGCAACGGCTAAAGAAAGTCGTTGGGACAGGTAAATTAGGGGAACGAGCGAGACAGTAGACAATCAAAGATGGTAATGCAACGAAAAGTGAGGAAGAAGGAGTCAAGTCCCAGAAATCGATGAATATAAGTTCTGTGAAATCGTGGACGAGAGAGAATAAAGACCATCAAACCTAGTCGAAATGTGAGCAAGGAAAGAATTTCGCACAGGTCAAATGGGAGGAAGAAGGAGTCTAGTCCCTGAATTCGGTGAACATAAGTTCTGTGAAATCGTAGACACGAGAGAGAAAAAAAAGGAACAACCAACCTGGTCAAAGTGTGCGTGAGGAAAGAATTTCGCACAGGTCAAACGGGAGGAAGTAGGAGAGGGAGTAGCAGAGAGTGAGTGAGTGAAAGGTGAAGAAGAGGCTAACAGAGAGAGTGACTGTTAGAGGGGGTAAAGGGAAGTGAGAGATACAGAGAAAGAGGAAGCCGTGAGAATGAAAAAGACGGGCACAGTGGAAGAAAATATATATGTGTGAATATGAAAACAAGACGTGCTGCGTTGTTGCAAATGGGTTACATATGAATAAATTTAGTCCTTCATCAGTGATCTTCCAACCTTCATTGGTATTTCATCGCTTTAAAGACCATATACCTCCGGTTGGTGCGAGCAACGGCTAAAGAAAGTCGTTGGGACACGTAAATACGGGGAACGAGCGAGACTGTAAACGATCAAAGATGGTATTGCCTAAATTTATTCATATGTAACCCATTTGCAACCACGCCGCACGTCTTGTTTTCATATTCACACATATATATTTTCCTCCGCTGTGAGCCGTCTTTTTCATTCTTACTGCTTCCTCTTTCTCTGTATCTCTCACTTCCCTTTACCCCCTCTTGTTTTCGTAGTAAAAACACCCCACTAGAGAACAGTCAGGAATTAGAAAAAAAACACCATGGAAAGCATCCAGCAAATAGCTAACTCCATCCACCAGAGTATAAGAGTTACTATAGACTACCCAAGCAAACACCCCAACCATCGATTACCTGTACTAGACACAGAGCTCTGGTTAGAAACCATTAATAACAAAAAATAAATCCTCCATTCCCATTATGCCAAACCCATGACTTCCAAATATCTGATCCACCGAAACTCGGCTGCTTCGGACCATACCAAAATCAACATACTGATTGCGGATTTGGTACGGATGATGAGAAACGTGTCCCGCATGTGCAACCCCAAAGAACTAGAGAGACACATACAATACTTCATCCACCTTATGCAGTTCTCTGGTTACAATCAGAGAGATAAAATCAGAGTATATAGAGGGGCCAGAACCAAATGGGGAAAAATGGTAAATAATGATACAAATGGGACCTGCCTCTTGTATAGGAGCAAAATTTGGAATAGAATAGAAATAACTAGGAATAAGGTTAATAGAATAAACTCATGGTATGATAGCAATAAATACCAGAGTGTAATGTTCATCGATACAACCCCTAGAGGTGAATTAGCTTACAAATTTAGAAGGGCCCCAGATAAACATAGACTCAATATTAAGATAGTAGAAAGACCAGGTACCTCCATAAAAACACTTATTAGCAAGACATACCCTTTTCAAAAACCTCCCTGTATAGATAAGAAATGTATAATCTGTAAATTAAGCCCCCATATTAACTGTAAAACTAGAAATATAGTATATAGCATAAGATGTACTGAAGGACTGAAGGAGATAAGAATATAGTGTGCATAGGTGAGACAGCTCGTAGTATAGGGAAACGGATAAATGAACACTGGCGAGAGCTTCAAGATAGTAAAGAATCATCTGTACTACACCAACATGCTAAAATAGGACATAAGGGTAAATTAGAGAACATAGAAATAAAAATAGAATCTACACACAGAAAAGACGCAATGTTTATACAAATCACAGAGGCAATAAACATAAATGAACTCCAACCAACATTAAATAGAAAACATGAATGGAACAGCAACATCACAACTTACAATTAAGGACAAAATGAAAACACACACATAGAACAAACAACCAACC
Source organism: Eledone cirrhosa (assembly GCA_964016885.1). NCBI lineage: Eukaryota > Metazoa > Mollusca > Cephalopoda > Octopoda > Eledonidae > Eledone > Eledone cirrhosa. Next base: position 196,212,209 of record OZ024743.1, read on the forward strand.
AGTAACAAGTAAATAAACAAATAAATAAACAAATATAAACACACACAGACACCCGGATGTAACACATGCGCAAACTAAGCACACAACACACACAAAAACAAGATGGCGTAGGACAGAACAAAGGAGAGGCACAAAAACAAAGAAAAGAATCCCCAGTCACTGAAGAGGTCACAGAATGTGTGACGAAAGAACTTTGACAATATATGAACAATCGTCTGGTTGTGGAACCAACCAACCAACCGGAAATTTATAAATTCCTAAATTTATAAATTTAATTTATAATAAATTGAAGTGAAAGCAACTGGTGCGTGTGTTTTTTATTGTCAACATGACCCTCCCAAAGTATAACAATATCGGTTTCAACATACGTTTTCAGATAAAGAATCTTGCTAAACAAATTCAGAAACGATATATATGTACATATATATATATAAGTACATATATATATATATATATATGTATATATATATATATATATATATATATATATATATATATATATACATATATATATGTATATATGTACATATATATATAAGTACATATATATATATATATATATATATATATATATATATATATATATATATATATATATATATATATATATATATATATATATATATATAATATATATATATATATATATATATATATATATATATATATATATATATATATGTATATATATATATATATATACAAATATGTGTATATATATGTGTATATATACAAATGGAAGCTTAGTAAAATCGAAGCTCTGGCTGTGGCCAGGGTACCGACCTACAATTAGAAATGAGCAGCAAAGCTCTCAATAAGGTAGGCCCTTAGAGTAATAAAATGCGTTTAGACAGCTTTACAAATTGAAAATTGCGGCAGGCAGACCTAACCACACAATACCAAAATCAACGAAAAAACTAACCAGGTTAGACAACTGACCTGGACATATCGAATGATATTTTGCAATACGTCTGATAGGTTTCTATGAAATCGAATTCATCCATCCAGCTTACGTAATATGTACAGAGGATTCACGTCATCAGCAGGAATGTTCGTTCTATGTCTCAAGCCGGTGTGGAATGTAACGCTGAACTGCTATCTTTGGCAGCCCTCAGTGTTTCACTGTCACGTGTTATTTCCAACAAGGGAAGTAACCCCCGGTTTTTGGCGGGTAAATTCAAATTGTTAACAAAGGAAATCAATTCCGTTCCACATTCCGAATGGAAAGTTCTCGATTAGACGTTATTAAACAAACATAAATAATTAAGCCATCAAAGGAATTGTCTAATTAAATTAATTAGTCTAGGCGATAATAATACAGGTGGAAGCTTATATATACAATATATAAATATATATATATATATATATATATATGTGTGTATGTGTGTGTGTGTGTGTGTGTGTGTGTACATATTCGTATATATATATATATAAATATATATATATATATATATATATATATATATACATATACATATATATATATATATACATATATATACATATTTGTGAATATATATATATACATATATATATATACTTATATATATATACATATATATATACATATTTGTGTATATATATATATATACATATATAATTGTATATATATACATATATATATACATATATACTTATATATTTACATATATATATATATACATATATACGTATATATATTCATACATACATATATACGTATATATATATACATACTTATATATTATATGTATATATTTATATATATATATATATATATATATATATATATATATATATATATATATATATATATATTTATATATATACATATTTGTATATATATACATATATATATATATACACACACTTCGAATATAAAAAATAGTGCTTTTCTTGTCGTTGTTTGTTTTGTAGAATACTCAATGTTTTGGGACATATATTATAATGGTGTCTTATTTATACACAGAAGTTCATTAACTTACAGTGGGTTAACATAAGATGCCTAACGCTTCTCTATTTCCCTTATGCATTGGTAATGTCTGTGAAATACATATTAGCTTACGTCAAAAATTAAAACCGAATTGTGTACTAACTTCTATGCTGGAAGCTTCTCTCTCGTCGTGTGTTGCCTGCCCATAGTTATGTATATGTATGTGCACGCCTGCAAGTGTGCCTGTTATTCTGCTTGTATCTGTATGTATGTGTGTGTGCACATGCATGTATGAATATATATATATATATGTGTGTGTGTGTGTTTCTGTGTGTGTGTGTGTGTGTGTGTGTGTGGAAGGGGTGTATGCATCTATGTGATTGTGTATATACTACTAAATAATATTTTGTATCTCATTTATCTCTTAATATAGCATAACAACTTTATGTATGATATCGGTTGTAATAAAATAAACAATCTACCTTTGTGGTATACTAATTACAAAAATAGATAAATAACAGATATCATCTTCCTAAAACGTGAAATGTTATGTCAACTAAAATAATCTTAGTAATTGAAGCCCACTAGCAAAATGTATTTCTACAAAAATTGCACGCCATTTTGCATAATCAGTTTGGCTACACAAAATCTATTTTTGATAATAGTAGTGTTTCCTCATAATAACGAAAGCGGGTGGCTTTGTGGTTAGGGAATTTGGCTCATGATCTTAAGGTCATGAGTTTCATTCCGCACTGTGTCGTTGAGCAAAACACTTTATTTCACGTTGCTCCAGTTCACTCAGCTTGCAAAAAAATAGTTTTATCTGTAATTCTAAGGGCCATCCTTGTCACTTTCTGTGTCACACCGAATCTCCCTCAGAAGTACTTTAAGGGTGCACGTGTTTGAGGAATGCTCAGCCACTTGCACAATAAATTCACGAGCAGGTTGTTTCGTTGATCGGATCAACTGGAACACTCGTCGTCGTAACCGACGGATTGCCTTCCAATCCTCATAATACACTAGTTTGAGTTCAAAATATCTAGTTTAATCCAATCCTGCAACCAACTTTGTATCTTGCAATCAATTTCGTCGGAGTTAATGAGTTAAAATGAACAGACTTCGGAATTTAGTCATATTTTATGTCCACACCACAAAACTCCAGGCATGAACATAAACGTTCAGTAGAAATTTAAGTAGTATGTTGCAGCACTTCAAAATGTGTTGTGCAGAACATTCTGCCATTATAATGCATTCAATTATAAACGTTCGTGTTATCATAATACCATGTGATTAAAACCAAGGCGGAAAGCGTCTTAGCTGAATTGGATTGCTTTGCAGATTTTTGTTCAGATTTCTTACTGGTCTCAGTTTAAATCTCACTGGAGCCATCCTTACTTTTCCTGTTTCTACTGTCAATAAAATAAGATGAAGTAATATACTATTCAATTGACAGAATCTTTTCTTTCACAGCTAAAAGTAGGTGAGTGCATTAAAGTAAGTAGAGGCTCCGCATGTAGTCGCTACATCTGCTGAAAATAGCAGTCAAATCAGCTTTAGTCACATTTAATCACATTCTACTGTATGTATACCTTAAGGCCAAGTGGTAGCACGGTATGTTGTCCTTCGACTTGCTTAAAATAGCAACCTAATCATCCTTTATCCTATTCTATCGTCTTTTAACACAGGAGGTCATATTATATAATGGTGTCTGTTCTATAAAAATAGGCTAGAATGGGTTTGGCATGAGTGCTTTTCATCATAGTTCGGCTAAACAACCCATAGTCGGGTTACCAAGTGTTTATATGTTCTCCCCCCCCCCTCTCTATATCACTCACTCTCTCTCTCTCTCTCCTTCACTCACTGCCTCCGTCTCTCTCGCTCTCCACATCTCTCACTATTATAAGCAAATGAGAGCCCACAAGACAACGATAAATGTTATTGAGGTAGAAATTCTGTAACTTGTCAGAAGGTCTGTTTATACAAGTCAAAGGTTGGTTAAACAAGGGCACATGTACCTAGACAACAAAACAGGTACATTTATATCTATTAACTTTAAATAATTGCTATGCTGTACAAAAATAGAATTCCCAGTTACTGTATTTATTGCATATGGTTGCGAATAAAAAAATGATATCGTTAAATGAATGAATTTTAGTGGATCCTCCGTCACTTTCAATGAATAGCATTGGCTGTTTGATCAATTAAACTATCTACTAGTTAAATTTTGAAATGCTTTGCATTTTCTAAGTGTGTATCGTCTCTCTGTTTTACGCATTTGTTTATATTCAATTTAAAGTATCATTAAAAGTTAACATACCTATGTAAATGAAGCTTTATAATCGTGAAGCTCATTTAGTATCAATACGGTGTGGTAAATGAATATATTCATATACATCAGGTCCGAACACAATGGAACCAAACTCCCATTGTCACTGCCTACGTCTCTCCCGCTCTCCCTATATCACACTATGTAAGCAAATAGGTGCCCACGCGCTGGTCGTCCTGTGGCCCCGGCGGAAAGAACAGAGAAGGCATTTCCCCGGAGAATGTGGAAGGAGACGCGCTGGAAGAGCAATTCCAGCTCGCGAGGCTCACACCTGTGGGTAGCCAACTCCGTGCCGATGTTAGTGAGTAGGAAGGTGGTTCTAGGGCCAAGGACACAAGAAATCTCCTCTAGTTAAATTAATAAGTGGTTGAGTATTCTACAGACTTGTGTGTCCTTAATGTAATTATTATGCCGAATCATCGTAACACGCCTAACCCTTTGAATTACGGGTACAATGCATATAAATGGGCTCCGACCTAATTTCCGTTTAATGATAAAGTCAACCCGAGGCTATTATAAAATACGCTTGACCAAGACGATACGCAGTGGGATCGAACTCGAAACTTCATGATTGCGAACGAACTTCATAACTACTAGGTCAGCATCTGCATCCATATTTGGATTAGAATAATTTAGAATGTTTGAAGAGACGTGACAATATTATCGAAAGATTTATAAATAACTAACGGTGTTTTGAAATTGAAATAATTAGTTTATATTGCTTGCTTGGTTTGATATTTCAGATGAAAGTTTAGTTGATAAACAAAGCTGATAGCATGATATATAGTTAGAATGGGAGTAAGATTATAGCTACATTTCTTCGGTTAATCGGTAAAATTTGAAACCCAATAACTAAAGGAAATTGAATTATTTGAACGACAGTGTAATAAGCAAATTATTGATGTTGTATCCGAGAATACATTAAACTTAAAGAATAAATCAGTTGCTGAATATAGCATCCTCGTTGTCTTTTTTCTAAACATATGTATAATTTTATAATGTTATTCAGTATCATTCTGTAGATCGAGTTTAAATCTAATCTTGATACGGAGAAATGCATTCTACTTCGGTTTTTGTAACTCGGTAAAACAAAAATAAAAAGCAACTACAAAAATTCATTCTTTTACCAACTGCTGAGGTATTCGTTCATATAACATCCTGACTGGTGGCTAAGGACATTTGCTTAGTCCCCGTAGTGCTGACATTTCTGTAGATATATGAATTTCATATATTTTACACAGTAACTCGATATTTCCTGTTGAGTGGTATCCTTTTCCAAAATGCGAATAGTTCTGATGTAATTTCTTCAAATACTAGAATGCAATATTTCTAATAAAAAGGGAATATCATGCTATGCTAGCGTAACTAGATCTGACTCATAAATAATAAGTCAATTGAATTACTACAGAAACTACTGTTTAAAGACTTCATGTCTGCGCCTTTGAAAATAGTATCCAGTATCATCGATGCGCTGGAGAGATATGGACAGTTGTTTTGCTATCAATACCACAGCTAGTTGTAATTTCTCATCCCTGCGGCTCCTTCAATACTGAAAAGATTTATAGTAAAAATAAGAAAAACAAAACTTTCTCTTATAAAACTCATCATTTGTCAAGTTGTCATTTATTCTTCTGTAAATTAAAATTAAAAAGTGAACAAGTTGTAATCAGAGATAGCAGCTACTGCTGCGATTGTGTTGTTAATGTTATTATTGTTGCTGTTTCAACAGATATATGATCCAAAGCATTCCAACCTATTATTAAAACATAGTGCATCCAAGAACATAGATTTTTTTTCATTACTATAGGGTGTGGCTCGACAATAGTAGTATTTATAAGCGTCGGCAAGTGGCATTTCACAATAAGTTAGAGTGAGTACAATGATGAGGATAAATAACTAACATTTCGAGTGACGAGCTTTTCTTTATTCAGAAAACAGCATTTTAAACTCTCTCTCTCTCTCTCTCTCTCTCTCTCTCTCTCTCTCTCTCTCTCTCTCTCTCTCTCTCTCTCTCACTCTCTCTCTCTACTATATATATATATATATATATATGAAAAAGAAACACTATTGTTTCTGATCGAGACGAAGCGAGAGTGTATTTGACTACATATAAGAATGTGAAAACACATCGCTAGAACAGCTGTTAAAAGAGCTAAATGCTGTCAGAGACAGCGATGGGCAAAAATGTGTCAGAGAACAGAGACCAACGGCCAGTGGTCAACAGAGAGACAATCCACAAGGTGGTTGACAGGCAGATGAAATATAGAAAAGATTGAATAAGGAGGAGGAGGACAAGAAGAAGTGTGTTGGCGATATAGAAGTGACAGGGAGCAGGAAATAAAGAAAAGCGATGGACAAGACAAGTTTGCACACACATAGTCACCCTCATCAGCTCTCAAACCAGCAAAATAGTTTTGCACGATTTAATTGAGAGTACCATTTTAAAATGCTGGACTGTGCAACAAAAAAATAAATCTTTCTGCAAGTTTGATGTGTTTGTGATAAAAGAAACAACACAGATAGAAGGACGAACTTCTAGGAAAAGAGTATTTACGTGTTTCGGACACTGGTCTTCCATCAGAATATAGCATGAATAAAAGATGAAATAGAAAGATAGGATGAGAAGAGGAAGGAACGGAACATTTTTTCTGAGAAAAAGCACCTGTGTATTTAATCAGCCATTGCTTTTTTTCTTCCTTTTTTCATTTGTTTTATTTATGAATCTCGTGCTATAAGAAGACCACACTTTTTCCTTGACATCACATAAAGTTCTATGTGAAATTAATTCCTATAACTTAAAGTCACTCGTCTCTTACTCCACTGGACAGCGTTTGGCTTTTGTCAGAAGCTACCGGATGGACCAGCAATACCGTTGGCAGGGGTCGGATCAGCCAAAGTTCATCTCAACGGCCGATGACCGTTTTTAAGTAATTTTTATGGTTTCCTCTTTAAAAGTTGTTTTTCGTTTTGCATTGGTTCGTTGTTTTGTCCTCTCTTTGCTAATTTTCTTAAGTTTATATATGTATGTGTGTGTGTGTATCCGTATGTGGTTGACCGCTAAGAGAAAGGAGTACTCAATACCGAAGTAGAATTTTAATATTCGTTATAAGGGTAAAAGAGTCTTGTTCCACTGTTTATCACAGGGTCTGCACCCCGTCATGTATATATATATATATACGTATGCACTAGGGTGTGCTGAAAAGTTCCTCGCTTTAAGATGTTCGTGAAAGGGTAGAGCAGTTAGCTTTACAGGGCGGTAGGACCGCTGCAATAAGTGTGTAATTATATTTATATACATGCAAGTTTGTTTTGAAACAGCAAGCGATTTTGAAAATAGAAATAGAAGCATTCGCCGTATTTTTGACTAAAGAAATGTTAGCCTGATAGTGGGTTTTAGAGCCCTCAAAGAAATGGAAAAAATGAGTATTAACGTCAATACGCATCTTTTTCCATTTCTTAGATGGTTCTAAAACCCACTATCAGGCTAAAATTTCTTTTGACAAAAATATGCAATAATTATATATATATATATATATATATATATATATATATATATATATGTATATATATATATATATATATATATATGTGTGTGTGTGTGTGTGTGTGTATGTATGTATGTATATATATATATATTTATATATATATATATATATATATATATATATATATATATATAGTGAGAAAAGGCACTGCACAAAGCCATTCCCACTCTCTTAACCAGATCTGGAGATCTCTCTGCACTTGTCGTCACATGGTACCATGGGCCCAGCACTAGTTGTCACAGGTGTAGTGTTTGTACC
>OZ024743.1:196225249-196227749 GCA_964016885.1 Eledone cirrhosa
ACTTCCGAAGCTATGATACACTGTAATTATTATAGTAACCAATTACGTCGATCTTAAAGGCCTCGCGAAGAACTGTTAGTTAACGAGAGAGAGTCTAAAAATAGCAGCCACAATGCACTCAAATTACACCATATCTACTGAAATACCTTTATTTATCACCCCATAACAAATTAGGTGATGTAGCCTTTAAATATACATAGATGATATGGTCACAGCTGGAACGCCTTTTATCACAGGTCTGCCCGAACAGACTTGACTTAGAGCTAAACTACATAGAATTTGGAGTAATTAATAGATTTTTAACGTCCTGTACCATATGGAGTTGCATTAACAAGAAATTCTTTAAAAAAAACAAATCTACATCAGTACTTTACTGGTACTTTATTCTATCGACCCCGTAAGGATGAAAGGCAAAACTAGCTTCGGTGGCATTTGAACTAGGAACGTAAAGGGTCGGAAATAATTGCCGCAAAACAATTTTTCCAATGTCCGAACGATTCTGCCAACTCATAGCCCTAAATATATATATATGTGTGCTTATGCGTGTAACATGATAAATTGGCTGAATCGGTAGAGCGTTGGGTATATGCATTATATTATTTTGATGTGTCTCTTTAAGAACAAATTTCTCCGTCCAATCAGCAAAGACAATGAGGCTTCAACGAAACAAACTAATCTCTGTGTCTAAATACCACAAGGATGAACTTAGTCTTTCATCCTTCCAAGGTTGATAATATACATACCAGTCAAGCACTTGGGTCGATTAAATTGATTATAAAAATCTCTCTACACCATATTACGGCTATGCTAGAAATCAATATATATGCATGCAAGTGTGAGTCATATAACGTAATACCATTATTCATAGAAATATGGACTGCACTTAAAACGTGCCAATTCGGTTACTGTTCTTTCAAATGATTATTCTTTATCAGGAGATGTTGTTGTGAAAACATAAAAACAAAGTAAACTCTTGTAATAACTTGAGGTGCAGAGTTTGAAACATAATACCTTAATTAATTGGCTCTTACCTCTATAATAGGTACATGACAATTGAATATACAGTGTTACAGAGTTCAACAAAAATCTGGAGCAATAGTTATACATATACTAACATAGTGAAGCACTAGTTTGGTTAATTGGCACCAGATGCACTGCAAGGATATATATGTTGTAGATATGCAAACAAATGCTTGTACAGATAAATATATCAAAGAGAATGCGATCGTATTTCTCTCAATACCATGTTTCTAACCCCAGTTTGCTCGTTATGTCATTTAACACATCAAGCACATCTATCTCTCCCACATTCTCTATCTTTATTTATCTGTCTGTTATTCTATATTACACTTCATTTGGTTCTCTGCCACATAATCACACACACACACACACACACACACACACACACACACACACACACACACACACACACACACACACACAAACACACAAACACACACACACACACACACACACACACACACACACACACACACACACACACACATATATATATATATATATATATAAACATATATATATGTATGTATATGTATGTATGCATATATATATATATATATATATATATATATATATATATATATATATATATATATATATATATATATATATATATATATATGTATATGTATGTATGCATGCATATATATATATGTGTGTGTGTGAGTATATGTATGCATGCATATATATATACATATATATATATATATATATATATATATATATATATATATATATATATATATATATATATATGTGTGTGTGTGTGTGTGTGTGTGTGTGTGTGTGTGTGTGTGTGTGTGTGTATATATATGTATGTATACACAGACACACATATTCCCCCCAACTCTATCCCTCTCTTTACAGCTCCCCTCTTTCTCTATATTTATCTAAACACTCCTTTTCTCTCTCTTTCTCCCTCTCACTCTCTTTAAATATATGTCATTATATACCTTCATCTCTCCATATTTCTGACGGCTTTTCGATACATTCATTGTCTAACTTACCCCTGTATTTCGGGTAATATTTTCTTATTACGCTATCTTATAGCTCTATTTTTATTTTTTATTCCGTCTATTCAAAGCATTTCTACTGGCACAGACAGTTGTAGTATGTAAGATATAGTATAGTTCACATATATGGGACAGTGCAGATGCTATACACACAAATATCAGAGACCACATCTAAAAGAAGTCCATCTGACGAATTGGCAAAGATTCAATCATTAACACGCTTCAATCACTCATTTATTTTTATCTTATGTTATCTTGTTTTTTCTGTCTCCATTCTGTCACTTCTGAAGTAAATAGATGTATACATTCTCCATCACGGAACACCTAACATACATGTCACAATCCCCCTACCTCTCATTTAAAGAATTCACCCATTCCTTTCCAAAGTAACAATATGGCCTCTATGCGTCTATTCAATATGCTAAAAATAGAAACTTCCTTCAAATCACACCCCATTATCGGATACA
>OZ024743.1:196242749-196272749 GCA_964016885.1 Eledone cirrhosa
GGTAAAGTTTACCTTCATGAGGTTGTAAAAACAAATAACGTTTTCTTTCTCGTGTTTGTAAATCCTTTAAATTTGAATTCATAAAATTTGAATTTAGAAATTAAACTTGATAGTATACTTTAATATTAATACAGATACCTATTAACTTTTAAAACCTAAAATATTATTCATTACTCTGAACTAACTTAAACTAAATATTTTGAATATTAACTGTCAACCAAATAAGTTTAGATATATATTGTATATATGGATAATTGTCTAAAATCTTGAATATAAATTATTCCCCCCCCCCCCTCTCTCTCTCTCTCTCTCTCTCTCTCTGTAATCAACTCTCTTTTGTCTTTCGAGGCGCCTACTAACTATATTATCCCATCAGATGTTTCTTCCTCTATGCTTTCGTTTCTTTCCTCTTTCTTCAGTAATTTAAAGTTTTTTAAACAGTTATATTGATGCCATGTATTTATAAAGCTGTCTCACACGCACCCTCTCTATTGTATGTATTATATATTTTTCTCGGGTTCTCAATATTAAGGTATATCAATATTGAGTTTTGTCATATATTACTCACTACAATGATTGAATCTTAACCATCTACTATGTCAGGGTATGTCATGCATCATCTTATTTTATCTGATGAGGACGTACTGTTGAACTTAACTCAGTACCTCTGAAATATGTATAATGAAATATACTTGATCACAAGAATATCTATTTTGTTAATATTTTGAATTAATATTAATAACTCTGGAAAACCTTTTTCTGTTGAGTGCTTCCAATCTATTGTAAAACTTATTCTTTGATTTATTCATTGAACCTTGTTTAACTTTAAATATATATATATATATTGTTATACTTTGGGAGGGTCATGTTGCCAATAAGAAACACACGCACCAGTTGCTTTCACTTCAATTTATTATATATTTATAAATTTATAAATTTACAAATCTACAAACTTATAAATTTCTGGTTGGTTGGTTGGTTCCACAACCAGATAGTTGTTTATATATAGTCATAGTCCTTTCGTCACACACTCTGTGACCTCTTCAGTGACTGGGGATTCCTTTCTTTGTTTCTGTGCCTTTCCTTTCTTCTATTCTACGCCATTTTGTTTATGTGTGTGTGTTGTGTGCTCAGTTTGCGCATGCGCCACATCCGGGTGTCTGTGTGTGTTTGTGTTCATTTATCTATTTGTTTATTTATTTATTTATTTATTGTTGGTTGGTTGTTTGTTCTATGTGTGTGTGTGTTTTCATTTTGTCCTTAATTGTAAGTTGTGATGTTGCTGTTCCACTCATATTTTCTATTTAATTTTGGTTGTAGTTCTTTTATGTTTACTGCCTCTGTAATATATAATAAATTGAAGTGAAAGCAACTGGTGTGTGTGTTTCTTATTGGCAACATGACCCTCCCAAAGTATAACAATATCGGTTTCAACACACGATTTCAGATAAAGAATCTTGCTAAACAAATTCAGAAACGAAATATATATATATATATATATATATATATATATATATATATATATATATATATATATATATATATATATATATATATATATATATATATATGTATATATATATATATATATATATATATATATATATATATATATATATATATATATATATATATATATATATATATATATATATATATATATATATATATATATATATATATATATATATAATGTAAATGCATATATGTAGAGAAACAGTAATATTTATACGCAGATGCGTACATGTATACGTAATAAAGACAGTGAATGTAAACATGTGACTATTAACATATTACTTCAGAGACAAGAGAGCGATGTACAACCTGACGCAAACTTCGAATTCTGTTGCACTCGTGCTCACAGATTGTTCACAGTTACATCAATACAGTTACCTGTGTTTTCATATATATATACATATATATATATATATACATATATATATATATATATGGGTTGGCTTTTTTATTCGTTTGGACAAAGCCCGTTGATAAAGTATTCCCGTCCGCCGCTCCCTAGAAGTCTTATATATTTTTATGTGGGTTTAAGGAATTACAGAAACCCAAGAAGCTAGATTTACCATCTTTCTAGTGGGACCGGGTAAGCTTTTTACATTCATATGATTTATTGATTTATTGATATTTTATCTGACTGACCCGAATCTTCCTGATCGTAATTTTTCTGTCGTATGGGTGATTTTAGACATAATCTTTGTGTTGGTATTTTAACGATAGTTATAGCTCTGATTTATCTGAATTATTGAGCCCTCTGCCACTCATGTCGAATTTTGTTTATCGTGAACTCGTGCGCCGATTTTTCGATACTCGATTATTCTACTATATTTAGCTCTAGACTTAGCTATTGACCAGTTAATTTTATTATTCATTTTTTGTCGATTCTATTAAATGATGAATAGCTCCTGTTTATTTTAACATGTCTATTGAGCACTCTTATTCGATATGTGATTTCCCACATTCCCGAATATCTTTCGCGGATATAGAGGTTATCTCCCTTGCTTGATACCATGTGCGTCTCAACTAGGGTTGGCTTTTTTATTCGTTTGGACAAAGCTCGTTGATAAAGTATTCCCGTCCGCCGCTCTCTAGAAGTCTTATATATTTTTATGTGGGCTGATAGGGGGCGGTTTAATGAATTACAGAAACCCAAGAAGCTAGATTTACCATCTTTCTAGTGGGTCCGGGTAAGCTTTTTACATTCATATGATTTATTGATTTATTGAGATTTTATCTGACTGACCCGAATCTTCCTGATCGTAATTTTTCGGTCGTATGGGTGATTTTAGACATAATCTTTGTGTGTTGGTATTTTAACGATAGTTATAGCTCTGATTTATCTGAATTATTGAGCCCTCTGCCACTCATGTCGAATTTTGTTTATCGTGAACTCGTGCGCCGATTTTTCGATACTCGATTATTCTACTATATATATATATATATATATACTGACTCGCAAGGCAAACATAGTTTCATGTAGCATAAAAAGTAGTAGTTATCAAGAACTGTGGTTCATAAGAAAAAAAATATATATATATATATATATATATATATATATATATATATATATATATATATATATATATATATATATATATATATATATATATATATATATATATATATATTTATATATGTATATATATATATATATATTCTTATGAACCACGGTTCTTGATAACTACTTTTTATGCTACATGAAACTATGTTTGCCTTGCGAGTCAGTATGCTTACCCAATTAAACGCCTGCATCTGCGGGTGTATATATGCTTCAATTTAATATTGTGTGTGTGTGTGTTAAAAATATCAATGTATTCTAGTATTGAAATGAAATAATTCCCGAGATATATATTTATAAAACATAAACATATATAAATCAAGCAGCCTCCTCCGACCCAGAAATTCTTGAATAAATATACCAGCACAGAAAATCACTGGACAATTAGTAAAGAAAAAGATGAAGTAGTCGTGAGTTCTGCATTTAAGCTCCCCTTCACGATATTCTACATGGCCACAATAAAAATAATTATGAACATTGGATTTCATTATATATGTTGTAATGGATGCAACGAATGTCAAGAAATGAAATGAAGACCTAGAATAAAAAGAAAACCTCTCTACAAAATACCATTCTTTACCATACAATGATTTTCTTACTTGATATAATGATTTACATCAAGTATAGCTGATATATCAAGGCCATCCTTCTACAAAAGAAGACACAAACACATGTCTTTCTTTATAGAGTCATAGAATGTCTTCACAGATACAAAATGTCGGTAATGAAAAAGCCAGAAAGATATTAAGATTCTTTCCTTTCCAACAAACGAAATAATACATAAGAAAATCTAGAAACTAATACACACACTAATAAAAAAACAAATATTGAAACAAACTATTTGATATAATGGTTCCTTATATAGGCACAAGGCCAGCAATTTTGGAGGAGGGGAAAGTCGATTAAATCGACCCAGTGCGTGACCGGTACATTATTTTATCGACCCCGTAAGGATGAAAAGCAAAGTTAACCTCGGCGGGATTTGAAATCAGATCATAAAGGGCAGTAACTCTATGCTGCAAAGCATGGGTCCGACCCTCTACTGATACTACCAATCCATTGCCCTTAAAATAATGGTTTCTTATATAGGCACAAGGTCAGCAGCGTAAAGGGCCGTGACTCTATGCCGTGAATCAGGATGTCAAACGCTGCACCGATACTGCCAATCTACCGTCCTCCAAGTAATAGAACAATGGTTTCCGATTTAGGCACAAGGATAACAATTTTTGGGGGAGAGGAAAATCGATTAAATCGACCCCCCTGCATGACTGGTACTTTATTTTATTGACCCAGTTAGGATGAAAAGCAAAGCTAACCTCAGGGGGGTTTGAATTCAGACTGTAAAGGACCGTAACTCTATGCTGCAAAGCATGGTGTCCGAAGCTCTAACTATTCTGCCTAATAATAATAAAATTAAACTTAATAAAATATAGAAAATGCATCATATAAAGTATGTAAAGGGCCGTAACTCTATGCCGTAAAGCAGGGTGTCAGACGCTGTACCGTTACTGCCAATCCACCGCCCTCCAAGTAATAGAATATTACAAACACAAATACAAGGCAATAGATATATCAGATTCATGAAATAATATACAAATCATTCATAAAGTGTTTAACTCTAGAATAGATGAATACATCAAAACAACTTAACGGAACATAAAATCCATTGCACTAAACTATAAATTAACTCTATATAATATCCTACAATACATTACAAAAACACTATCAATAACTTGATAGTTTTACCAGTAACAAAATACAAGCCTGTCGTCCCTACTCTATCCAAAATGTTTTGAACTTCACAACCCCAATTGTTATATGAGCCTTGCAATTATGACGTGTACTCCGTTGTTCACTTGGTGCATACGATAACGAACAACCACAAGCCAATTCAGATCATAACAGTAGATAAGAAGTCGTTAGCAGAAAGCACACCTACACTATACAAAATCCACTGCAAAAAGAGGGGATTACATATATTATTCATATTTATTATTAGTGGTGAGTGGATTGGCAGTATCGGTAGAGAGTCGGACGCCATGCTTTGCAGCATAGCGTTACGGCTCTTTATGATCTGAGCTCAAATCCCGCCGAGGTTAACTTTGCCTTTCATCCTTATGGGGTCGATAAAATAAA
Organism: Eledone cirrhosa; assembly: GCA_964016885.1. Taxonomy (NCBI): domain Eukaryota; kingdom Metazoa; phylum Mollusca; class Cephalopoda; order Octopoda; family Eledonidae; genus Eledone; species Eledone cirrhosa. The sequence goes on from OZ024743.1 coordinate 196,247,956, forward strand.
GTACCAGTCACGCACTGGGTTCGATTTAATCGACTTTCCCCTCCTCCCAAATTACTGGCCTTGTGCCTATATAAGAAACCATTATTAGTGGGGAGTGGATTGGAAATATCGGTAGAGGGTCGGACGCCATTCTGAGTTCAAATCCCGCCGAGGTTAACTTTGCCTTTCATCCTTACGGGGTTGATAAAATAAAGTACCACTAATGCACTGGGTAATTGCTGACCTTGTGCCAAAAGTAGAAACAATTATTAGTGTGGATAAAGTTCTCCCCAGTATTATATATATATATATATATATATATATATAATGTAGTGCTGAATTAGTAGGAAAAATTATATTCAAAATTGACAGAGCTCACAGTTCAAGGAATGATTTGTAATATACAAAATTATTTTAAATTCCACAGCGAAATATGTGTTATCGACAGATGAAAATGAGAATTATATATATATATATATATACGTGCAGTGGCGGGACTGGCCAGGATACCAGGGGGCCCACGGTAGCATTGCATTTCCACGCAACAGCTGAAAGGTCAACCATCTCCCTCATGTTTATCGCACGTAAAAATGGAATCATTCCCGCGTTCCCTTTTCCGATCAAATCCCGCAGCAATTGTTTTCTGTAAATCCGGTTTAGTCTCTCCAAAACTCCCTGGTCCATTGGCTGAATAAGTGACGTAACGTTCGCCGGAAGAAATGCTGGCCGAATCTGTCCGTCTGCCGAAATCAAGTCCTCCTCATCCGGAGATAGTATAGAAATAGCCGTCCGGTAAATCGAATTTCGGAAAAGCGATATCCGGATAAGCGAAGATGCACTGTATATATATATATATGTAATTATATATAAATATGTACTTACACATACACACGAGCTGCTGGTCAGATAATTTTTTATATCAATGGGTAAAAGGCATATGTAAAATCAATTAGTGGTCAGTTCTTCGATCTAAAGTCCCTAGGGAGAATGGGTCGCCAATTAATGTTTGTACAAGTTAAAAACATGTATGTATACATATATATAAATATATATATGCACATGTATATGTACACACATACACACACTCATATTGAGTGAGTGTGAAAGACCAAAGGTCTAACTTTGCCTTTCATCCTTACGGGGTCGATAAAATAAAGTACCAGTAATGTACTGGGACAATTGCTGGCCTTGTGCCAAAAGTAGAAACTATTATTGAAAGTATCTGCATGTGTATATTTCGCAAGGTACTATATATATAACAGTATACTATGCATTCACAATTATTTAAAACTTCAATTATAACATTATGTATCTAGTATTACTGTATACTGTTAGTAATATGTACAGTTTATATATATATATATATATATATATATATATATATATATATATATATATATATATATACGTTATTCCGGGTTGAATCGGAGGTAACCACAGTAAGTAAGGTACTCAATACATAGCAGAGTATAACAGTTTTAATATAGAAGAGATTCTACAGGACTAGAACTGTTTCATTCATTAGAAATCATCATGAATCTCTGATGATTTCTAATGAATGAAACAGTTCTAGTCCTGTAGAATCTCTTCTATATTAAAACTATATATATATATATATATATATATATATATATACACTATAATTAGTAAAAGATACACATTTTTTCCTGCAAATATTTGATTGCACTGTTTTATTTTCACTTATGTATTTTTTGAAAATGTTATTTATTCATTATAAAAATGAAATGTTAGTATTCTAAACATAGGTGGGCCCCCTTCATCTCCTGGCAACCAATATTTTTAGACCCAATCCACCACTGTATTGAATAGTGAACATGTGAGTACATTTATCGATTATATCGATAAAATCTCAGATCGGTTTCTGTAACCCCAGGAGGTTATATAATACATAAGTAATACATATACATATAATACACGAGTACTTTCATTCTTCTTGATCTATTTACTCTCTCTCTCTCTCTCACTATATATATATATATATATACATATATATATAAAATAAAGTTAAATAAAAGTCAAATGATTAAAATTTAGCTTCGTTTATTACTGCTATATATATTTCAGTGACAGCCATCTTTGGCTGTGACCTCTTCAGGCAGTTTGAATTAGTATGGTATAGACAAGTACATATGTTGTTTAGGTGTATGATATTGTCAATACTCTGATATGCCCAGTTCCTTGTTGGGTTGTTAATTCACTGAGGAACTGGAGTCATATGAATTCAAACAAACGAATTTCAGTGTCAAAGGTCCCTTTCTCCTCTCATTGGTCAGTTATTAGAACATTCCTCATTCTAAGTGTTGTTATTGTTGGAGTTAGCTTAAAAATTGATAAAATGGTAGAAGGGACAAGGTGTTAAAGGAACAAAATAACCAAAAAAGTGTCAAACTTCCCATTGTTCAGTTCTGAGAGCATTCCTCACTCAGAAGTCTATAGAATTCTTTCTGGGTGAGGCTCCCTGTAGTGTTTTTGTCTGCTATTGTTCAGTACATTTGACCTCCACCATTATTTTGGTACTGTTGTTGGTGTAGTGGTCAGCTTATATCTTGCTGCTGCTAACAATTTAGAAGTATCCAGTTTGTGTTTTTTCTTCATCCCTCCTGCCACCATCGTAGTGGTGGTGGTGGTGGGGAGGGCGGTTATTCCATGTATATGAAGAAATATAAGGCAATAAATGAAGAAAACCGAAAATAAATAAATAATATAATAAAATAATTAATATAATTTGTGTAATTTGAAAATAAATAAATAAATAGAGAATATAGAATAAATGAGAGATTGGTGAAAAAGTAATGAAAATGAATATGGAGAAGTGAGAAATAATGTAGGATAAAGTGTGTGTGTGTGCTATAACCAATCTCAAGGTCAGAATATGTTGGATAGATTGGTATGAGACAAGATGTTAAGATGAGATATTCAAACTAAATGTGTTTGTGTTATAATCCATCTCAACTTAAAATAAATATAAGGTGATACAGTGAAGAGGGCAGAAAACAAATAACAAATTAATAAAGAGAAATCAAGATTTAAGATATATATATATATATACATATATATACATATATATATATATATATATATATATATATATATATATATATATATATATATATATATATATATATATATATAAATTGAAACAAAATGAAAACGAAATTTCATTTCTCACTCTTAGTATGGCACTTACTTAAATGTAAGTATGCATGTATACGTGCATACATATATGTATACAGACGTACAGTAGCATGCACATATATATATATATATACATATATACATACATATGCATACAGGTACACATACATATATGCACGTATCAGTTTATATATACATAGGAAAAAGTATGACCCCGACGGCAGAGCTCAAGCTTTCGACGGCTATTTCTGGCTATTTCAGTCCAGAAATAGCCGTCGAAACAGCTTGAGCTCTGCCGTCGGGGTCATACTTTTTCCTATTACTCACTCTACTACCCTAAGTATTGAGTACTCTGGTGCGTTATGGTCCACCTGGTTCCTTACCACATTTCCTTCGTTATATATATATATATATATATACACACACAAACAAGATGGTGTAGGATAGAACAAAGGAGACACAAATAAAAACCCAGTCACTGAGGAGGTTACAGAATGTGTGACGAAAGACTTTTGACAATATATAAACAACCATCCAGTTATCGAACCAACCGGAAATTTATAATAAATTGAAGTGAAAACCAACAGGTGCGTGTGTTTTTATTGGCCGCATGACCCTCCCAATATATAACAATATTTATATATATATATAACAATATATATATATATATATTATATATATTGGACGGATAGGTGTCCCCATCTTGTTTTGTTGTTAACACAACATTTCGGCTGATGTACTCTCCAGCCTTCATCAGGTGTCCTAGTGATGTTATTATTAACGTTTGTTCAGGTCACTGCTTAGAATTGTACTCGCAATTCTAGGCAGTGACCTGAAAAAACGTTAATAATAACATCACTAGGACACCTGATGAAGGCTGGAGAGTACATCAGCCGAGACGTTGTGTTAACAACAAAACAAGATGAGGACACCTATCCGTCCAATGTATATAATGTAAATAATTCCTCGTCTCAAAATATAGAACAGTATATATATATATATATACACGGGAAAGAAATTATCGTTATAGGTAGTCCACTTAGATGTAGTCCATTTAGAGTACTCCGAGTAGTGGATAGTATTAAAGCTTGGCTAAGTTTGACTCAACAAGACGTTTCCATAGTGATGCTGCGAGTACGCGGTGATTTTTATGTAGTCTATACTTGGAGTAATATACATATATATATATATACAATTGTCAGCAATGTGAATAAAGCCCTTATTGTATAGCAAACCATGTCACTCTTTTTTCTTGACTTATTATATATATTTATATATATATGTATAAGAATATATATATATATCTCACTTAACGTTCGGAACAGGAACATATCGATGTGGTTCGTTGGGTGCGGATATGATAAGGAGAATCGACCTGTTACAAGGCGATATAATTGGAGTACACCATCCCTCATATGGACTATCATACATGTAAGGCCAACCAACTATTCCTTCACAGACTCATGCTTGCAAACTCTCTTGATCTGCCTGTACTCCCTCTTTTTGCACTGCTTGTGCTTTGATGCATCTATGCTTTGCTTTGTCTTATATTTCTTTGGGGTTTCCGGACTTTTTGTTCCTTTATTGTTTTGTATTTTTATATTTATCTCTTTTCTTATCCCTGTATTTTTGTACATTTTTATTATTTTTTTATTATTTTATTATTGTTTCTGATCATGCTGAGTAATACCCTCACTCATCCCTTGCTACCCTCTCCCAACCTCTTTATCATCTATTGCACCATTTAAGTGATAAAGTTTTGGTGTAATTTTTAATTTTTAAGACATTTTATGACATTATGTGCATCATGTATTCTGCCTTTTTCCAGATAGCGCTGGACTCGGGACCCCCCTGCTGGTCCTTTAACCTTGTTCTGGTGACGCAGCTCGATGGAGCATGCAACTACTGATATACACATGTTTATAGGCTCTGATGATTCCTGCCATGGTGTATGGATGAAACACTGTTAGCTAATAAAACAATGTATTTCTAAGCACTCTTTGGTTATTACAATAACTATATATATATATTCTTATACAGACATATATAAATATATATAATAAGTCAAGAAAAAAGAGTGACATGGTTTGCTATACAATAAGGGCTTTATTCACATTGCTGACAATTGTATATATATATATATATATGTATATTACTCCAAGTATAAACTACATAGAAATCACCGCGTACTCGCAGCATCACTATGGAAACGTCTTGTTGAGTCAAACTTAGTCAAGCGTTAATACTATCCACTACTCGGAGTACTCTAAATGGACTACATATATACCTATATATATATACATATACATCTATACCTATATATATATACATCTATACCTATATATATGTATATATATATATGTATATATACTACCTATATATATATATATATATATATATATATATATATATATATATATATATATATATATATATATATATATATATATATATATATATATAACGGAAGAAATGTGGTAAGGAACCAGGTGGACCATAACGCACCAAAGTACTCAATACTTAGGGTAGTAGAGTGAGTAATAGGAACGAGTAGGGCCCGTTTTCTACTTACTGTTTCGACTTCCTCCCGCTCCGCCTCCCTAGTATCTTCTTTGACCTCACGCCCAGCTGTAGCCGGCACTATCAACGCATGAATGGGTCTCCTCCACCCCCTCTCTCTCTTTCTCCTACTGGCAGGTTTAGCTACCCCTTCCCTCCACTAATTGCCATCATAGAATTATTATGTCTCAACTACAAACTTTTGACCAATCCCTGTGACAATCACTTTGACCATATATGGAATTACCCCTTGAGAAGCTCGGCTATTCAAATACCAGGATAAAAATTTTCATTTAGTCCAGAATTAGCCCTCGAAACGGCTTGAGCTCAGCCGTCGGGTTCCTACTCGTTCCTATATATATATATATATATATATATATATATATATATATATATATATATATATATATACATATATGTGTGTGGGGGATGTATGTGTGTGTGTTTGTTGTGAGTGTGTGAGTTGAGCTACTTAGATTTGTATGTGAGTAGCGTGTGCGTATGTGTGATGTATGTATATAAATTAATTATTCAAAAGAATATACAGCTTTCTAATTACTTATATTTATTCCATTGATCTGGCGAGGCGGCGAATATTTTTGTAATTTAAATAATTATATTTTAGACAGCAGGAAAATGACTCCTGGGAAATGTTCCCACTAGGTCTGAAACTTGATCAACTCAGTTGTTTCCGTCCATGGGAAAATTAATAAACAGACATTCATTTGCATTTGTCGGTGTTCTCATTATACACGAATAAATATTACAGTGACAGCTAAAACACTATATATATATATATATATATATATATATATATATATATATATATATATATATATATATATATATATATATATATATATATGTATGTATATATATATATATATATATGTGTATATATATATATATATATATATATATATATATATATATATATATATATATATATATATATATATATATATATATATGAGAGACGTAAAATAAGAAAATTATAAAATTAACTTACTTACTAAAATTTATATATATATATATATATATATATATATATATATATATTGGAAAATGTGTGTAATCCTTGATACAGTTAGGTGTATTAAGACAGGGGGGAAGAAAAAATGGCTTCACTTGTGCTTTCAACAAATTTATTTTCTTCACAAAGTCCAAAAAGAATTTTTTTCCGGATTAGAAAAAAAAAATGTTTTTCTTAAAAAAAATTATTTTATAAATTAAGTTTGGTCTTAGGAGTTCTTGGTTAACGTAGGAGGTATTGTTTCGTTTTTAGAACGACCTTTCACGCTGAGGTGCGCTTGTCAAACTGATGTGTATGTGGTGTGTTGTTCTATATATAGGGGTTTGACATGTCTGTGGTGTGGTGGGGCGTTTTTTCTCCCCCTTTTCAATAAGTGTATGGGTGTAGGTGTGTTGAAAAAGTGTTAATAGCAGTAATGAGTTGAGACGGTGAGTAGGGTTGGGTGGGGAGAAATGTAGCAAGTGCGGCCTGCCCCGGTCATTCTCGAAAAATTCCTTTATTCAGGGGATTCCTTTGTGTTGAGAATGGTCACAGGCAAATCGCACCTGCCAAGTTTGTAAATAATTTTTTTTTTCTGAAGAATTTTTCTACGTCCATCCCAAAATTAGTCCTTTGTTCAACACACACATATGTGCGTATATACGTACATACACACACCAAATTCAGAAACGAAATATATATATATATGTGTATATATATATATATATATGTATATATATATATATATATATATATATACATATATTTATATTTCGTTTCTGAATTTGTTTAGCAAGATTCTTTATCTGAAAATGTGTGTTGAAACCGATATTGTTATACTTTGGGAGAGTCATGTTGCCAATAGGAAACACACGCACCAGTTGGTTTCACTTCAATTTGTTATAATAAATTTATAAATTTAGGAATTTATAAATTTCCGGTTGGGTGGTTCCACAACCAGATGGTTATTTATATATTGTCAAAGTTCTTTGGTCACACATTCTGTGACTTCTTCAGTGACTGGGGATTATTTTCTTTGTTTTTGTGCCTCTCCTTTGTTCTGTCCTACGCCATCTTGTTTCTGTGTGTGTGTTGTGTGCTCAGTCTGCGCGTGCGCCACATCCGGGTGTCTGTGTGTGTTTATATTCGTTTATTTATTTGTTTATTTACATGTTACTGGTTGGTTGTTTGTTCTATGTGTGTGTGTGTTTTCATTTTGTCCTTAATTGTAAGTTGTGATGTTGCTGTTCCACTCATGTTTTCTATTTAATTTTGGTTGTAATTCTTTTATGTTTATTGCCTCTGTGATTTGTCTAAACATTGCGTCTTTTCTGTGTGTAGATTCTATTTTTATTTCTATGTTCTCTAATATATAGATATGTATGTATGTATATATACATACATATATATATATATATATATACATATATATACATATATATATATATATACATATACAATATATATATATATATACATATATATATGTATGTATATATAAATATATATATATATATATATATATATATATATATATATATATATATATATATATATATATATATATATATATATATATATATATATATATATATATATATATATATATATATTCCACCGTTGCGAAACTTATTTGGGTTTCGAGGTTCAAATTCGTCTACAGAACAGGTTTGAATTTTGAAATTTAAATATGTCCAGGAATCATGGCCGTTGCCAATATAATCTTGTCTTTATTGACTTGTATCGAGACAGACAAATTGTATTCACTTTTATTAGTTTATTTCATTAATGGCTAACTTTTTCTGTTGCAATGTAAACACATTTCGTGTTTATCATATACTTTAAATGTATTAACTGCTCGGAAGAGCCCCTTCCTGGAGCTTAATTATTGTAAACGACTGAGAGTTTATTCTCAAAATATAATATAATGTATAGCTCCTTTATTGTAAGAGCTGATCCTTAATCCTGCATAAGCGGCTGTTATTTCTAGCACCGTGAATGTGGGATAGCTAGTTTTGGCCTGCCTACCCACGTGTAGTCAGACCTGCAAAATTTTTGATGTGAGATAGACTAATCTTACTGGATTCCTGTTGATAAGCACAGAAGATTGGGACATTTCACTCTTTTATTTCTATTCCATTTCGATTCTCTTTATTTTTCAATTTACATTCCACCGTTGCGAAACTTATTTGGGTTTCGAGGTTCAAATTCGTCTACAGAACAGGTTTGAATTTTGAAATTTAAATATGTCCAGGAATCATGGCCGTTGCCAATATAATCTTGTCTTTATTGACTTGTATCGAGACAGACAAATTGTATTCACTTTTATTAGTTTATTTCATTAATGGCTAACTTTGTCTGTTGCAATGTAAACACATTTCGTGTTTATCATATACTTTAAATGTATTAACTGCTCGGAAGAGCCCCTTCCTGGAGCTTAATTATTGTAAACGACTGAGAGTTTATTCTCAAAATATAATATAATGTATAGCTCCTTTATTGTAAGAGCTGATCCTTAATCCTGCATAAGCGGCTGTTATTTCTAGCACCGTGAATGTGGGATAGCTAGTTTTGGCCTGCCTACCCACGTGTAGTCAGACCTGCAAAATTTTTGATGTGAGATAGACTAATCTTACTGGATTCCTGTTGATAAGCACAGAAGATTGGGACATTTCACTCTTTTATTTCTATTCCATTTCGATTCTCTTTATTTTTCAATTTACATTCCACCGTTGCGAAACTTATTTGGGTTTCGAGGTTCAAATTCGTCTACAGAACAGGTTTGAATTTTGAAATTTAAATATGTCCAGGAATCATGGCCGTTGCCAATATAATCTTGTCTTTATTGACTTGTATCGAGACAGACAAATTGTATTCCCTTTTATTAGTTTATTTCATTAATGGCTAACTCTGTCTGTTGCAATGTAAACACATTTCGTGTTTATCATATACTTTAAATGTATATATATATATATATATATATATATGCATTGTGATACGAATCAAAGTGCGTGTGTGTGCCTACGCATAAAATTAAACACATATTCATACATACGTCCTTATATGTATATATGTGTTTATATGTGTGCACGTAATTGTGTCTGTAGACATATACATACAGTCTTTCAAACACATGCAAACGCAAACTGAAATTGCATTTGCGTTTTTATTGTATAACGTTATTCTATTTCTTCTTCTGTTAAAACATATTTTTCTCTTTCCATAGCCACCTTTCATTCTCTACAGATAAAGGACTAATGTGCGAAACGTTAAAGAGATTTATAGTCTTTCTTTTCAAGTGTTATTAATACGGTTGATTGGAGAAGACAGAAACCGAGACATTCAGCGACGGGTGGAAATATATTTCCACGAGATATCATTCCTGTTTTGTTTGTTTTGAAATAGTTGTTATTGTCGCTCTCCTTCTTGGGGACTAGTATCTTTATCATTTCTTATTTCAATTTATACAATGTATTTTCATTTATTTAGTTTTATTATATATATATATATTGTAGAATATATTCGAAATGTCACCTATGAAAAACTTTCTAGATCTTCTCCAAAATGTATTCATCTCCTATTCAAGATTGTAAAGAAAACATGATTTAGCATTCACTTATCCTCTCCGGTTTACTTTTCTTTATTTCTCTTAGCCAGTAAATCTACGGTGTTGTCCCAACGCTAGTCAAAATGGCGGTATAGCCCAAGCAAATAGACTTTATCTTTCATAAAGACGGACATATTACATATATCTTTTCTCCTATCACACACAACAGCAAAAAACTTGGGTACATATATAAATAAATTCATACATGCATATGTCCATGTATATATATATATACACACACGCACACAAGCTCATACACATACACAAACAAACACACACACAGACACAACCATATATATATACATATACGTATATGTGCGTGTGTGTATATATATATATATATATATATATAGGCACACGCACATATACGTATATGTATATGCATGAATATCTGCATGAGTTATTATGCAAGTATTCATAAGACAAATATAAGCAGTGTTCATGCTCAAGTAACACACAGACACACACACACATATATATATATATACATAAACACATACATATACACATATACATACACATATATATATATACATATACATACATAATATATATACATTCATATATATATATATATATATATATATATATATATATATATATATATATATACATATACATATATATATATACATACATATATATATATATATATATATATATATATATATATATATATATATATATATATATATACATACATATATATTCATTATATATGTATCTGTGTGTGTATGTGTATATTTAAACAAACGCTGATACGTTTATAGATGCATGCAAGCATATATAAACCAAAACAAACATACACATAGGCTTATGGAAGCGTGTACATAATCAAATCATGTGTGTTTCTCTGTGCACCCTTCAGCTAATGCGTACACATAAACATTCACACATACGCATAGATAGATATGCCTATATTCTATATATATCTGTACATAGTCATATACATACACTTACACATAGGTAGATATGCCTATATTCTATATATATAAGTACATAGTCATACACATACACATACACATACACATAGGTAGATATGCCTATATTCTATATATATATGTACATACACATACACATACACATACACATACACATACACATACACATACACATACACATAGGTAGATATGCCTATATTCTATATATATATATGTACATAGTCATACACATACACATACACATACACATACACATACACATACGCATAGGTAGATATGCCTATATTCTATATATATATATGTACATAGTCATACACATACACATACACTTACACATACGCATAGGTAGATATGCCTATATTCTATATATATATATGTACATAGTCATACACATACACATACACATACACATACACATACACATAGGTAGATATGCCTATATTCTATATATATATATGTACATAGTCATACACATACACATACACATACACATACACATACACATAGGTAGATATGCCTATATTCTATATATATATATGTACATAGTCATACACATACACATACACATACACATACACATACACATACACATAGGTAGATATGCCTATATTCTATATATATATATGTACATAGTCATACACATACACATACACATACACATACGCATAGGTAGATATACCTATATTCTATATATATATATGTACATAGTCATACACATACACATACCCATACACATACACATACACATAGGTAGATATGCCTATATTCTATATATATATATGTACATAGTCATACACATACACATACACATACACATACACATACACATAGGTAGATATGCCTATATTCTATATATATATATGTACATAGTCATTTCTCTTTATTTTCAGACATGTGTGGGGGGGGGAATGTGTATTTGTGTGTGTGAGTGTGGTGTGTGTGTATGTGTGTGTGTGTGTGTGTGTGTTTGTATGCAAGTGTGTGTATCTTTGTATATAACTGTTTAAGCATCTATGAATAACCTCTATATTTTCAGACTTGCGCGTGTGTGTGTGTGTGGGTGTGTGTGTGTGTGTGTGTGTGTGTGTGTGCAAGTGTGTGTATATTTGTATATAATTGTGTAAGCATCTATGAGTAACCTCTATATTTTCAGACATGTGTGTGTGTTCGGGGTGTTTGTGTGTATGTGTGTGTGTGTGTATGTGTGTGGTGTATGTGTGTGTGTATGTGTGTGTAGGTATGCATGTATGTGTGTAATGGCGTGCGTCTGTATGTGTATGCGCGCGCGCGTGTGTGTGTGTGTGTGTGTGTGTGTGTGTGTGTGTGTGTGTGTGTGTGTGTGTGTGTGTGGTGTGTGTGTGTGTGTGTGTGTGTGTGTGTGCAAGTGTGTGTATATTTGTATATAATTGTGTAAGCATCTATGAGTAACCTCTATATTTTCAGACATGTGTGTGTGTTCGGGGTGTTTGTGTGTATGTGTGTGTGTGTGTATGTGTGTGGTGTATGTGTGTGTGTATGTGTGTGTAGGTATGCATGTATGTGTGTAATGGCGTGCGTCTGTATGTGTATGCGCGCGCGCGTGTGTGTGTGTGTGTGTGTGTGTGTGTGTGTGTGTGTGTGTGTGTGTGTGTGTGTATGCAAGTGTGTGTATATTTGTATATAATTGTGTAAGCATCTATGAATAACCTCTATATTTTCAGACTTGCGCGTGTGTGTGTGTGTGTGTGTGTGTGTGTGTTTGTATGCAAGTGTGTGTATATTAGTATATAATTGTGTAAGCATCTATGAATAACCTCTATATTTTCAGACTTGCGCGCGTGTGTGTGTGTGTGTGTGTGTGTGTGTGTGTGTGTGTGTGTGTGTGTGTGTGTTTGTATGCAAGTGTGTGTATATTTGTATATAATTGTGTAAGCATCTATGAATAACCTCTATATTTTCAGACTTGCGTGTGTGTGTGTGTGTGTGTGTGCGTGTGTGTGTGCAAGTGTGTGTGCGTGTGTGTGTGTGTGTGTGTGTGTGTGTGTGTGTGTGTGTGTTCATTTTTGTATATAACTGTGTAACCATCTATGAATAACCAATCTCAAAAAGAAAATGTTTACATACTAAAATTTACGTTTTTTTCACTTTTTTCATTTCATTTTAGTTTTCCTTATCTATTCAAAAGGTCGCCAATGTATTAGCACATAGATATGTCTGTATACATGTATATTACTATATGTATGTAGCAAGGTATGTATATATATATAAATAATATATATCCTATATATATATATTTATTTATATTTATATATATATACTGCCTCTCTGTTTTGTTCCTGTTCAAATTTTTCCATTATATATATATATATGTGTGTATGAATATATGTATATATATATATATATATGTATATATATATATATACGTGTGTGTGTCTTTGTGTGTGTATATGTGTGTATGTTTGAGTGTATGTATCTATGTGCGTGAGTGTATGTGACTGTGTTGGGGAATTATGTGTATGTATGTGTGTGTGTGTCCGTCCGTGTGAATACGTTGACATGTGAATATGTATATCTGTAGTTATAGGTGTGAATGTAATGTTGTTTATAGTTAAATTTCTGCTGCATTTTGCCAACGGCTTTCCTGTTACCGCAATAATGTTTTTTTACCGCTTTTTTTTTTTTATTTCATTTTATTTATTTAACTATTGCTTTATTTATTTCATTTTATTTATATATATATTTATTTCTATTTACTCATATATTTTATTTCTCTATTTATATATTTTTGGTTTGTTTGTTTGATTTTACTTTCTTGTTCCCCTGCATTTCCATCGTTTTGTTTGCTGGTAATGATCGTCATGGGTGTATTGGTGATAGTATAACTAGAGGTGTTGGCGACAGTTCTGCTCTTGTTGCTAGTAGTTAAGGCGACTTCTGTGTCATGGGGGATTTGTTTTATATCAGATTTTCTTTTGTGTTTTCTCTTGGTGTATTTTTTTCCTTCTCAGCCTTGTTCTTTCTTCATTTTATCTTTCTAGATAAGCATTCATAACTTATTTAAGCTTTTACTGTAATATTCCACTTGTTCTCATCAATGATGCAATATTTTTATGCTTAAATTCTATTTGCGTTATTTCCTTTCATTTTTTTATTTAACTTTTCACGATTTTATATCTTTTAAGAATTATTTTCCATTTTTCGTTGTTTATTTGAAAATATATTCTAACTGACAAACTCGAGGTAGTTATAATATTTGGCCTGTTTGTTTTCCCTTGTTCGGTTCTCCATGTTGTTTATAAATATCTATATATACACACACAAATGCACACACACACATTCATTCACACACACATATGTGTGTGTGTGTGTGTGTGTGGCGGGGTGAGTGAGTGACTGAGTGTGTGTGTCTGTGTGTGTGTGTGTGTGTGTGTGTGTGTGTGTGTGTGTGTGTGTGTGTGTGTGTGTGTGTGTGTGTGTGTGTGTGTGTGTGCGTGTGCGTGTGTGCGTGAGCATTTGCTAGTGTGTGTGCGTTTCAGTAGGCAGATAGTCGGAAAACCACAGCGTGGAGTCCAACCACGACAACACTTTCCAATTAGGAAGATGTCTGTCCTTCGGGAAAGATGAACAGTCCGAAAGACAGAATACATTCGCGGACGACTCACAGAGAGGCAAATTAGACGAACAAAAATATTGAAAATAATACCTCTGAAATTATAATTGACAGGCAAGAACAAAAGAGCTGTGATACCAGGATCCGACAACCTGTTGTTAGACTTTTAGAAGTCAAATGCATAATCTTTCCTGAAACATTCTAACCACATGTCTACAGTATCCGAGCTGTGATCTTTCGTTACGTTAGTCCTAAGATCCCTTCGGAGGAACCCAATTTCGGCCGCTTGTATTCGTGATCGTATCCTTTCGGTCATTATCCGCGATTAATGACCTTAGGTAAGGGTTGGCACGAGTACCAAATTGAAGATAGCGTGTATGGCTTTTACACCTACCTCCCTTCTTCTTATTTCTGAATGCTTAATCTGATGCATTAGTGCACCAGCTCCTGAAATTCTTGCACTTGTGACATAAGCGGGCACGAATAATCGCAGCAGAGACAGTTAAGACATGGGATGACTTTGGGGTTAAGCTGGAATCCGACTTCAGATCAGCAAATAAAGTGTTCTAGCAGACCATTCACCGACTTCGTAATAAGAAGTCCTCCTCCACATCTGCTATCATGAAGTCGTCTGGGATTCTCCTCTCTTCACTGAGGTGCATCATTACGAGAATAAGAGAATACTTTGCTGATCTTCTAACTTCGATCAAACTACATCTGAGAGGTGCATCTGGGAGAGGTGACTAATCTCTCAGAGGCTAATGTCACAAGAGCAGTTAAAGAGCTCAAAAAGGATTAGATAGAGAAGGTATTCCTTGGCTGACTCATGTGTGCCTGGTGGCCTGGATCTTTGGGGAGGCACCTAAGCGATGGCAATCGAGAGTGATAATGCCAACTTTCAAAAAGGGAGACGAGAGATTATTTCAATTACAGACAAATCTCCTTGTGAAGCCTCCCCGGTAAAGTCTATGCTAGAGAGAGGGAGAAAGAGAGTGTGTGTGTGACAGAGAGATAGAGAGAGAGAGAGATGCCTATATATATATATATATATATATATATATATATATATATATATATATATATATATATATATATATAGAGAGAGAGAGAGAGAGAGAGAGAGAGAGAGAGAGAGAGAGAGAGAGAGAGAGAGAGGTGAGGATCCGCTAAGGTGAAACAATTGTTCTCGGTATGGTGAACTAACTGTTGTGTAACCACTTCTATATATATATATATATGTATACTAGCCGAATTACCCGCACCTTGCTGCGCTACACACATTTTTTTGTAAGAAAATGATGATTGATTTTAAATCAGTGATATAATTTATGGAGAAAAACTCTGCATTTCAATATTACTCAATGTAAAATGTAATGCATGAAAAGTTGGAAAATATTATTACATATCAAATCAAAATTACATTATTAAATCTTATTCTTATTTTGTTTCTTGTAAATAATTTTCTTTCAAAATATCAATTCAAAACTTTTGTGAATAGGCATCATATCTTGTCATTTACCAATGGTTTAAATTTCATATAAATCGAAGGGAAAACATTTTCAGTGGGGGTTTTCAGCGGGGATTTGTGGCTCCGAGGAACCCTTTGATTAAAATGAAATATACACATCCAAGTACACTGTGCAATGTAGTTTCAGAATATATATGGTTATGGGGGTCTATCTCCAAAACCATAGGAAGAGTTCGTGAACAAACAAACAAACAAACAGGAACTACAACTTCATATATATATATATATATATATATATATATATATATATATATATATATATGTATTTTTTCTTGCGAGTCAGTTCTTTCGTTGCTACGGTCCCGCGGCTGAATTACCGGTCGCTATCTTCAATTTGCAAAGCCCTTTAAACAGTATGTTATTACTCTAAGGTTTTATACCTTATCGAGTGCTTAGATGCACTTCTGATTGCCTTCGTCGGCTTAGCTGCGGCTTGAGCTTCGAATATGCTGTACTTCGATTTGTATTACTATCTCCTAGACCTAATGATTAATTGATTAATTTAATTAGACAATTCTATTGATTCATTAATTATTTATGTTTCTTTAATAACGATCTGGTTGAGTGCTTAATTCAGTTTGTGTATGGAAGTTATTCCATTGCTCATAATTTGAATTTGACCGCCAAAAACCAGGAGAAACATGTGATCTCACAACCGGCCTGGCGTCTGAAAGAAAGCCTGTTGAGAAAGTAAATCCTCTGTTCGATCTTCCAGAACCACAACTTGCATACACCGCAAGCGGATTTTGTAGATTTCGGATTTACAGAAACCTGAGATATTGCAAAATATTGAAGTGATGGTCGAGGTTTGTTATATATAAATATATGTATATATGTATATATGTATATATATGTGTGTGTGTGTGTGTGTGTGTGTGTGTGTGTGTGTGTGTGTGTGTTTTTCTCACGAGTGTTTTTCTCACGGTCCCCGCGGCTGAATTACCGGTCGCTATCTTCAATTTGCAAAGCTCTTTAAACGGTATGTTATTACTCTTAGGTTTTATACCTTATCGAGTGCTTGGCTGCACTTCTGATTGCCTTCGTCGGCTTAGCTGCGGCTTGAGCTTCGAATATGTTGTACTTCCATTTATATATATATGTAGAGGTTATATTTAATTTGTTGGGATACAACAAGCTAAATATTTTTATAACTGATATAAAGCACTCAACAAATTATTGGAGTAAATATACAATATATTAAGCAAATGGAAACTATATTTATAAAACCATATTTATTTCATCATACATATTTCAAGGGCCACCAGAGCAAACTAAGGTGCGCTTTAATCAGATAAAATATAATATAGGTTAGTTTTATAAATAAATATTGACTATCCAGGAGATTCCAACCAGAATGGTTGCATTTTTTAAGGGTATGTCAATATTTATTTATAAAACTAACCTATATTATATTTTATCTGATGAAAGCGCACCATAGTTTGCTCTGGTGGCCCTTGAAATATGTATAATGAAATAAATATGGTTTTATAAATATAGTTTCCATTTGCTTAATATATTGTATATATATATATATATATTATAGTTGAAACAAAAAAACAACAACAAGGAAGAGAAGAGGCAGAACAAAATGTTAATATTAGTTTCACGCTTGAGAGTGGGGGGGGCGTTTCAGGCATAAGCCCTTTATCAGGAGAAAAGTGAGCAGGAAAAGAGTTCCACGGGTGTGAGGGGGGAGTGGTGGAAAGATATTAAAAGGGTGGGGGGGGGGGGGGTAAAAAAATTTAAATGAAACAAGTGGTGAAAGGGTGTGAGGCGTGTAGGGGTCGTGGTAGGTGGATGGAGGGGGAGAAGGGAGAATAAGAGGGGGGGAGGGCTGAAGGCGGTGTGTGTGTATGTGTGTAGATGTACGTGTGTGTGTGTGTGTCTGTGGATATGAATGTGAGAGTTGGGGGAAGAACGAGGTTCCATGTTCGGGTAATAGGGAAACTGGTGTGTACATGGGGTGGGGTGTAAGTCGGTGTGTGTGTACGTGTGGATGGAGAGGGGTCAGAGAGGGTGCGGGAGAGGGGGCGTGTGGAGTCCGGCGGCTGAGTGTGTGTATGTGAGGATACGCACGTGTGTGTGTTTTTGGTGTGGTGTGGATGTACGGTTGCGGGGGTGCGAAAATAGTGTAAGTGTTTGTATGTGTGTGTGTTCCTGGATGTTTTTCCACGGACTGTAGGAACGGATGTTGAAAATTCCGAGTGTAGCAGGGTGAATAGCTGGAGCGGTGGACCGGTGGTGTAAAATCTTTGTTATAGTATTGAGGAAGTGGAGAGTTATATATATATATCATCTGCGTATATTTCAAACATTTTGCCACCATTTTCTGGAGAGTTTTGCGTGCATTGTTTGCTATATTGTTGCAAACGCTGTGTTATGATAGCAGTGCCCAAAGCTGTGATACTGCTGGATTGATACTCCTTATCTAACTAAGTCTTTAAGAAGACAGCAATATAAACATTCGCAACTTTAATACAGAGATGCTAAATATATATTAGGATTACCAAAACAGCTACGTATGTATATATATAGACACGTGAGGTCTGATAGAGTCTTATGGCACCGTTGTGTATTACGGTGTACTTTAGGCACTTGAAGCCTGGCGCAGCCCACCTCCTCCTCAGATCGCAACACAGCCGATTCCTTACAGAAAAGAAGAGAGTTAGATTGAGAGAGATGAAGTAATATGTGTTACTGGGGAAGAATCGATTACATTACTGGATTGGTACATTTTTTATCGAGCTCGAAACGATAACAGGCAAAGTTGACCTCGGCGGAATTTGAACTCCGTGAGCTCATAAAACCAGACAGGAACTAATACCACAAAGCATTCTATCCGGCATTCTAACGACTCTGCTAATTTCCCACCGGCATAACAGTTACAATATCTATGAAATTTGTGAGTAGCTATACTGGTCTAATTCTTGTTCTCAACTAACGTTGAGATCTTATCACTTCACGAAAGAAGACGCAGCATGATTGTTTAGCAAACTCTACAGAGCTGGACATTTGTTCGCAAGGAGCTGTTATATTTATTTATTTTTCTAAATCTCTGACAGCTTGTTTAATGTTTGAAGGGTGTCTACAGCATATGGTTTCGATTCCTGGTTTCCATCAGCAGCGTTGTTCTTCTTGCAGCTTTTTCCAAATGGCAAGAAGGGAGATGCTAGTAAACATGTAGATATTGTTAATATGTTTGGATACAGGGATGAAACAGTTACCATTCAGAGAACAACAACATTGAATAACTACAGCTCAGACAAGTATATTTAACACCAGTATTTATAAGTTTCCGCTCTTGTGGTCGTAATAGTTCACAAACAAGTAAGAAAAATATTCAATGTTAAAAACAGAATATTGTATATTTAATAAGAGTATATAACATTTATTTAATTAGCTAATCTTTTCCTGCAATACAATGATGAATAGAGCTGGTTTATATTTGATTTCCATTGCATTGAACAGACGTGAAATATATCTGATTCTGTATAGGACGCTAGTCTAATGCGGCTAGATTTGACTGCGATATATATTGAAGTAAACACTTAAACACTATCATGTAATGATATACGTCTCAAATATATACGGCTGTGGCTGCCTACAGTGGTAAATGATATAACGAAGGAAATGTGAATCAAATCTATACGGCTCTGTCTTCCTACAGTGGTAAATGATATAACGAAGGATATGTGAATCAAATCTATACGGCTGTGTCTTCCTACAGTGGTAAACGATATAACAAGGAAATGTGAATCAGATCTATACGGCTGTGTCTTCCTACAGTGGTAAACGATATAACGAAGGAAATGTATATCAAAACTATACAACTGTGTCTTCCTACAGTGGTAAACGATATAACGAAGGAAATTTATATCAAAACTATACAACTGTGTCTTCCTACAGTGGTAAACGATATAACGCATGACACCTACACTTACAGCAGTGTGATTAATAAAACAGCCAGCAGAACTTCTACATGGTCGGTTGAAATAGCAATGGTTTCTCCTTCAAACAAAGGACATATAAGATAATGTAGTCCGAGATACATTATACCTAGAACAGTTACGACTGAAATGCCTTTCACCATAGATCTGCTCAATCACAGCTGAGTAAGGGTTCACAACAAAATAACACTTTATCCAATATATTCTTCCATTGTAAGACGGTAGTATGATATAAAACATTTTCGCTGCTATGTGATATAGCACCGTAATAATAGCTTGGAGAAGAAATAAACATTGAGGCTAAAATAAACGATGGTGATGAGACTCAAAGACATATTTTAACACTTAAGTAAGATATATTTCAGTGTCATTGGTGAACGAATAGCCGTCAGTATTAGTCAAAATCAAAGAAAATTTGGAATTTTGTATAAGAAAAAAATAAACAGATATTATTAAAATATAACTGTCGTTTTTTAACTGCAAGCGTATATATTTCCTGTAAAATTTCACTGATTTCAAAATGTACAAGATGAGTTGGCTTCTCTAGTTGACTCCCAGCTTCCTCACTCGCTTTCATAACACTACACGTATTGTTCCCTAAATGATTGATGAAGACTGAAACAAGATGGTGATTAGCACCGAGAATATTTTTACATAATCAATCTAAATTATAAGTGTCAAGTTGTGTTGAAAGTCATTAAATTATCTTCAGATAAATTTCAAAACACCATACGAGGAAACCTTTTAACAACAAATTCAAAACATTGAAGTCACATTCAAACAACTGTTGCATCTAGAGAATGGGGAATAACAAACTGTATGTCGTTTGATCAGATGTAACTAGCCGAGTTAATGCAGTATTGAACGATATTCCGAAAGGTTGGTTAATCGTATCTTATTATTAGCTTTGTACTAAGGACGGTGGATTGGCAATACTGATAGAGGGTCAGACATCATGCTTTGCAGCATAGAGTTACGGCCCGTTACGTTCTGCGTTCAAATCCGGCCGAGGTTATCTTTGCCTTTCATCCTTGCGGGGTCGATAAAATAAGCACCAGTAATGCACTGGGGTCGATTTGATCGATATTCCCCTCCTCTAAAATTGCTTGCCTTGTGCCTAAAGTAGAAACAATTATTAGGGCAGTGAATTGACAAAACCATTAAACCGTTGGACAAAATGCTTTGTGGTATTTAGTTACGGCCCTTAACGCTCCCGTTGTGGTCAACTTTGCATTTCATCCTTCTCTGGTCGATAAAATAAAGTAGCAGTAAAGTACTGGCTCGATATAATTGACTATTCTCTCCCCATAAAATTGCTGGCTCTGTGTCAATGTTAAATATCATTATTGGTTCTGTACTATTTATTAGTACCACAATGGTTGTGCGATTCTCTGCTACAGATGGAGTGAACAATATATAATTAATGAGTGGTTTGTTAGATTATTGAGCTAAGTTTAAAAAGGTCACCTCCTCCAGTATAACTGGGAAGATTGGTGTCCTGCAGACGTGCCCAAGGTAGACAAAGCGATGATTGACATTTTCACTGAGTTGTGGGACTAAACACAGCTCTATATACACAGTGAAAACGGAAATTATAAGGTATTATTTGGGTTGTTCATGAATGAGCTACATCATAAAAATACAAAAAAAATAAAGCAACACCTCGTACTGATTTTTTTTCATTTTTTTAACATAATTTAAATAAACGATTGGACAAAAAGAAAACCTCGTGGTCCTCTGATTGGATATGTGGAGGTTGAACAGGAAATAGATTTTTTTGTTTTGTTTTTTATTTTGTAAAATTTAAATTAGTTTTGTTTACAGTTTTATTGAGAGTGAGAAGTTGATTAATGTGGTCGAAAGCCATGAATGATATCAGCATTGTAAATGTCCATGAAACAGTCTTTTGATCTGTATAAAAAGGAAATTAGAATCAAAGTAGTATTGTCATGATAAAAGAAAAAAAATATTAGGAATGACAAATTATTGTCTCTATAAAATATTCAGTCAGTTACTCACTTTTTAGTAAATGTTAAGCCACATCTACGTATCAACAGATAAATTGAACTTACTCCTTTTTTTATGTTAGAGTTAGGAAACAACGAAGCATCCAGAGAATTGCTGTGGTTTTCAATTACCCTTTAACTTATTTTCTGAAGAAGAATAAGCAAATAAAAAATATATATATTGAAACTTGTGTTTCTTGAAAATAATACGTGTCAAAGAAGATGAATAACAATGTAGGTATTATACTTCATAGCAACATTCAGAAAAACTTGTTCTCTATGTTCTATTAGTGTCACATTAAGAGTTCTGTAATATAGACGTTAATGTTTTATACACATTAATATCATGTTTAGTATATTGTAATGTATACATTATTAGTGTCACACCCCATTAATGACATATTCACATCAGTGCCATATAGGGAGTGCCACATTACAGATTATAGTGTAAAACATTTAAACAGAATCGTGGTTAATTGATAAGCTGTTGTTTTAACGTAAAAACCTCTATTTTTCATTTCATTTCCATTATTTTTTTTCTTTATTGCTATTTTATCATTGTTTAATCTTTCAGTGGTTTCAAATCAACAGTGTAAAACATAATTTTAAGTGACCTTTCATTAGCACACACATCCCAGGGGATATTGTGTTAGAACTCAACATATGAAACATCACAAAACCTCTAGAGGTGATCAAATTCTACGAATAGCTTTTAAAGCTTACTTCTACGACTACGGTGAGTAAATGGCATGTAAAAAGCCTTTTCAAAGAAGATAGATGATATCAAATATACATAAAGTGGTGTAGAGTAATTCGATATTTAGATATTTTGGCGCTTGTTATTTAGTACATGTTAATGCCTTGACAAAAAAGCCGGGAAAACAGAAAATCACAAAACGTATTTCTTATTCCTCTAAAGTCAGTTACACATTGATAAATATCACAGATTAAGACCAGGCAAGTACAAAATACAAACATTCAAAGTAGGTGCCCATTTAATCCTTGTATAAAACAAACAGTTATCTGCACGTAAATAATTAACTAAGATAAAGGAAATACATCATGTTGAAACTTACCTTTAATGATTAATTTTCATTGATAAATATTTTTAAAATCCAAGCTGAATTAATCCTGCGTGTAACTTGTCAAATGTAATTATAGTTCTGGTATTTATGCAATCCATTGATCAAATTAAACAACCTTTAGTCAGTTAACCTATTATATCTAATTATCTAACATGTCACTGGCATTATTCTCTGAAGCTCAGAAATGTATAGCTAAGCGTTGAGATCCATTTTCAATATATACATGGTTACCTTGACTTTCACTAATTTGATTACTGCCTTCAGGCTAGTTGTAGCATAATTTCGTTGAAAAGTCCACTGTTGTCTAAATACCTTATTCGTAAGGCTTAATATATATGCCATAAGACATTCAAAAAGGTAATGAGTTCGACCTCTCACTCAGGATTAACTTATCTGACTCTATTCCGAAAAGAGCGCTATTTTAAGGTTGCTCTTTCAAATGAAGTTCACTGAAACACGCAAAAACGCATGCATGCATGTATATACACATAGAAACATACAGATCCTTAAAATTATTGTCTTGGTGAGACACAAAGATACATAGAGTTGCACACATAAGCAGATAGGTGGTATCAGACCATACCATAGCCACAAACGCACACGTTTAACCTTAGACAAACACATACACAAATCTATAGGATATATTTATCAGTAGCTACAAAGTATATTCCGTATTCTGGGCTATTATGCCGTATCATTTTCCTATGTTTTCATATAATTTTCTTTTGCATGGTTTATTTTCGTGAGAGACACGGCGTGCTTCCAAGAATAGGTCCGAACAAAGTTTCATTCTTTTTTCGCTTGTATCCTTTTCAATCCAATCACATTAATTATTTTGTGTTAAACAATCCTTTTCACCAAATAACCTACAACTTATACCGGTAATATCGGTGTATATCAAATATGTATATCGTTGACACGTGTGTGTGTGTGTGTATGTGCGTTGTGTATGTGCGTGTAGTATATATATATATTATATATATATATATATATATATATATATATATATAGAGAGAGAGAGAGAGAGAGAGAGAGAGAGAGAGAGAGAGAGAAAGAAAGAGAGAAATATATATATATACATATATACACACACACATATATATATACATACACACACACCACATATATACATACATACACACACACCACATATACATATGTATATATATATATATATACATTATATATATATATACATTACATATATACATTACATATATATATATATATACATTATATATATATACATTACATATATATATATTTATATAATACATATATATATATATATACATTACATATATATATATATTTATATAATACATATATATATACACATATATATATGTATGTGTATATATGTGTGTCTGCTTATATGTGCTTAT
>OZ024743.1:196282749-196290249 GCA_964016885.1 Eledone cirrhosa
TAACTATGCTGGAAAGCATGGCGTCCGACCCTCTACCGATACTGCCAATCCACCGCAAATAATGACGTATAATCTTCATTTTTTCCGTTCTTTGCCAGGGAACGTTTCCACGAACCAAAGTATCGTCTTCCTGTCTTCCTCCGGTTGCAACGTTTTTTGAAATATTTACTTCTGCGTTCACAGATTGACTTTTTTAGTTTCAGAAGATCCCGTTAAGAGTGAAAGCAGCGATTCTTTGCTTAAACTTTAATCTGTTATTTTAATAAATATACATATATATATAAATTTAAAGATAATGCCACCCACACCCGGCGCATCAGCAAGGAATCTCACTTTATTAACAAATACGGAC
This sequence comes from Eledone cirrhosa, assembly GCA_964016885.1. Lineage (NCBI taxonomy): Eukaryota > Metazoa > Mollusca > Cephalopoda > Octopoda > Eledonidae > Eledone > Eledone cirrhosa. The sequence goes on from OZ024743.1 coordinate 196,283,102, forward strand.
CCCGTCTAAATACTTCTCCCTAAGACGAACCCACAACATACACACGTCAACATACACACCTACATCAGCATACATCCTACATACATCTCTATCCACATATAAACACAATGACTTACGTAAACACACATGTTCTATGGTGCAACACAAATATACACAACTTTCCATACCTTTTGATGTATATAGATATATACGTGCCGACACACACATACATATACGCACACTGTTGCATTTCATACTGTTGGGCACATACATATTTGTACACAAGTATTCCCATACGGCAGGGTCTAATGGATTCCCTTTGCAGTACGTACAATCTGGACACCCACACACACCTTGGTGTTATGACAATACTATATATCATTTCACCCCTTTTATTATTAATGTTTTTGATGTTCTTTTGAGAGAATCGTTTTTGCAAATTACTGAAAATATCGAATAATGTACACCGTTTTTACCAGTATCACAAAAATACTGGTCCACCCACACACACACACACACATATACACACATATACACACACACACATATACACACACACATACACACGCGTACACTAACATACAATCAGATATATACACACACTTCTCTGTATAAGACAAGAGCTGAAAAATATTTTTCAACATGTGAAAATATCCCCCACACACGTAGAGACACATTCCTACTGACCGAATCCCTCTACCACGAATCACTCTGTTACACACACACACACACACACACACACACACACACACACACACACACACACACACACACACACACACATATTTGTCTTAATAGACACCTGAACTTTCAACATGACTGCAATTCACACACACATCCCTATTGACCATTATCACAACAATGAACCTCTTTACTACACACACACACACTCACACATATTTATCTTAAAAGACTTATTTTTCAGTGACTTCTCAATCAGGCGAAAAAGGACACTCTTCGACAAACCTACATTTAGCGCAAAATCAATTTTTAACATTCACGTGACCTCTACCGACCACTCAAAATTGTTTTGACGACAAGAATTTTTGCAACACGAATTGGCGCGAAACTTATAGTACTCATTCACGTGACATTCAACAACCAACCAAATCTTAATACCTTCCAAGCCACTTTTTTCACATAAAACAAGTAGAATTTCCAAAACTAATCAGATTAGAGCAAACATCACGGGCGCTCTATCTCAAAGTTATTTTTGAAAAGCATTAGAAATGCGCAACCGGTAAAAACTTAAAACTAAAACTGAATACTAACTGATACTTATTACTAATTTTTACTTATTCCTAATTAAACTATTTTTCACTGGGAAAAATTTGTCAGTATTTTCTTTTCCTTTTACTAATATATATATATATATATACATGGCAATTTCTGTCTGTTTGTTTGTTTATGAATCTCAAACTCAATAACTACCAAACTGATCTTGATGAAACTTGACACGTGCATAGGACTCATGCCCATTTAATTTCTTACGTATATTTCATTTTAATCAAAGGGTTCTCCGAGGGCTCAAACTCCCGCTGAAAACCCCCGCTTAAATTTTTCCCTTCGATTTATATGAAATTTAAACCATAGGTAAATGATAAGATATGATGTCTATTCACAAAGTTTCAGCAAATTTCAATAATATTAAGCTACCCTAATAGGGGTTAAAATCCCTATAGTGAAAATGTTGGCCAATAAATGGAACAAGATTTCACGAACTCCTCCTATGGTTTTGGAGATAGACCCCCCATAACCATATATATATTCTTAAACTACATTGCCCAGGGTACTTGGATAAGTATATTTCATTTTAATCAAAGGGTTCCCCGGGGTTGTTTCGTAAATGAATTTGTTTTCGCTTTTGATTATCTGTTCTATATTTTGATTTCATGTTTGGTCTGAGAGGCATTGGGCATTTTAATGGGTACCTCAGCTAATTTAAAATAATTTCGAGTAGATATGGAATAGTTTGGTCCGGAAGAATGACGAGAAAGACCAGTCTAACTCTTAAGACTCTCGGAATTGGAACACCGAAAGCAAGGGAGGCAAGAGATAAATGACTCAAGGGGAAGCCAACCAGTTCGACCTATTGGAAATAAATAACAAATTTCTCTGAAAATATACAGCACAATTTTATAAAAGAATACATTGAATAACATTATCCAGAGTACACTATTGCAGATAGTAAGACAGTATGGTCATGGTTGGAGTGGCATTTGGTCTTTTGTCTGTCATAACTATCTGCGCTTCTTTATCATCGGGTTTAAACAATAATCGCAAAAGGCTGAAACAACAATAACAAGAACATCATGAAAAAGAAGAAGGATAAAGAGAAGAAAGGGGAGAAGGAGGAGAAGGAAGATAAGAAGAAGGACGAGAGGGACAACAACAACAACAATAGTAACAACATGAACAGCAGCAACAACACCAACAACAACGATAACAACTGCAACAAAAGCAACAACAACAATAGTAATAACATGAACAGCAGCAGCAACAATACTAACAACTCGGTGTCTTGTGTGATTGCGTCTGTGAATGTGTGTGTGTTTGTGTGCCTGACTGTGTGTATCTGTCTGTCTATGTGAGTGTGTGTGTCTATGTGTGTGTGTATCTGTCTGTGTGTGTGTGTCTATGTGTGTGTGTCTATGTGTGTATATCTGTCTGTGTGAGTGTGTGTTTGTGTGTGTGTATCTGTCTGTGTGAGTGTGTGTGTGTCTATGTGTGTGTGTATCTGTGAGTGTGTATGTGTGTGTGTCTATGTGTGTGTATCTGTCTGTGTGAGTGTGTGTGTGTCATGTGTGTATATCTGTCTGTGTGAGTGTGTGTGTGTCTATGTGTGTGTGTATCTGTGAGTGTGTATGTGTGTGTGTCTATGTGTGTGTATCTGTCTGTGTGAGTGTGTGTGTGTGTATCTGTTTGTGTGAGTGTGTGTGTGTCTATGTGTGTGTGTATCTGTGAGTGTGTATGTGTGTGTGTCTATGTGTGTGTATCTGTCTGTGTGAGTGTGTGTGTGTTTGTAGATCTGTCTGTGTGAGTGTGTGTGTCTATGTGTGTGTATCTGTCTGTGTGAGTGTGTGTGTCTATATGTGTGTGTGTATATGTCTGTGTGAGTGTGTGTGTATATGTCGGTGTGTGTATCTGTCTGTGTGAGTGGGTGTCTATGTGTATGTATATGTCTGTGTGTCTGTGTGTGTGTGTATATCTGTGTGTGTATCTGTCTGTGTGTGTGTGTGTAGATCTGTCTGTGTGAGTGTGTGTGTGTGTCTCTGGCTGTGTGAGTGTGTGAGTGTATCTGTCTGTGTGAGTGTGTGTGTGAGTGTGTGTGTCTATGTGTGTATATCTGTCTGCGTGTGTGTGTGTGTGTCTATGTGTGTGTATTTGTCTGTGTGAGTGTGTGTGTTTATATGTGTGTGCCTATGTGTGTGTGTATCTGTGTGTGTGTGTCTGTCTGTGTGAGTGTGTGTGTATATGTGTGTGTGTCTATGTGTGTGTATCTGTCTGTGTGAGTGTGTGTGTGTGTGGAGATCTGTCTGTGTGAGTGTGTGTATCTGTCTGTGTGAGTGTGTGTGTATATCTGTCTGTGTGAGTGTGTGTGTGTATCTGTCTGTGTGAGTGTGTGTCTATGTATGTGTGTATCTGTCTGTGTGAGTGTGTGTGTGTGTCTATGTATGTATGTGTATCTGTCTGTGTGTGTCTATGTGTGTGTGTCGATGTGTGTGTATCTGTCTGTTTGAGGGTGTGTGTGTGTGTGTCTGTCTGTGTGAGTGTGTGTGTGTATCTGTCTGTGTGAGTGTGTGTGTGTGTGTGTCTGTGTGAGTCTATGTGTGTGTGTATCTGTTTGTGTGAGTGTGTGTGTGTGTATCTGTCTGTGTGTGTGTGTGTGTGTCTATGTGTAGGTGTCTGTGTGTGCGTGTACGTATGCGAATATCTGCGCATGCGTGTATTTGCTTGTGTTTTTCTTTCCGCTTCCTTTTTTTCATTTGACCGACCATCTTGTTCTGTAGAACAGAACTTTATGTAAAACAACACAAAATGCAACATAAAACCTATACAGTGTATATACAACACAAAAGTTATATGTCCCCTGCATATATTATATTGTCAATTATTTTCTTTTAAATCTCCAACTGTAAGCATGCTTCTACATATCATATATTTTTGTCAACTAATGTATGTGTGCGTGGTTGGTTTATGTGTGCGTGGTTGGTTTATGTGTGTCGCTGAGGAGTATGTGTGTATATGTATGCATATGTGTGTCTGAGGTGTGCCTTAATATATGTGTGTATGTGTGCGTGATTGGTTTATGTGTGTCTCTGAGGAGTATGTGTGTGTATGTGTGCATATGTGTGTCTGAGGTGTGCCTCATGTATATGTGTATATGTGTGCGTGGTGTGTTTATGTGTGCGTGGTTGGTTTATGTGTATCTCTGAAGAGTATGTGTGTATCTGTGCGTATGTGTGCCTCGCGTATGTGTGTGTGTGTATGGTGTGCGTGGTGTGTTTATGTGTGTCTCTGAGGAGTATATGTGAATGTGTGTCTGAGGTGTACCTCATGTATGTGTATGTGTGCATGATGTATGTGCGCCTTTGAGGAATATGTGTGTGTGTGTCTGAGATGTGCCTCATGTATGTGTTTGTGTGGTGTGTGTGGTGTGTTTATGTGTGTCTCTGAGGAGTATGTGTGTATATGTGCGTATGTGCGTCTGAGGTTTGCCTCATGTATATGTGTGTATGTAAGCGTATGTGTGTCTGAGTTGTGCCTCATGTATGTGTGTGTATGTATGCATGGTGTATGTGTATCTCTCAGGAGTGTGTCTGTCTGTGTGCGAGATGTGTGTATCAGAGGAGTATGTGTGTCTGTGTGTCCCATGTGAGTGTGTGAATGTGTGTGTGTGTGTGCACTTGATGTGTGTGTGTGTCCAGTTGGTGTGTGCGTCTGTTAGCCTAGTCTGTGTATTTTTATATATATATATATATATATATATGCCTGATACTGTGTGTCTGATGTCTATGTGTGTCGGTATGCCTGATATGTGTGTGTGTTTGTGTATGTGTGTGCATGTGATATATGTCTGCATTATGTGTGCGCCTGTGAGCCTGATGTGTGTTTGTGTATGTCTGATACATATGTATATGCCTGATGTGCGTGTGAAAGTGCGTGATGTGTGTGTGTATGTATATGCACTTGATATGTCTGCATGCTTTGTGTGTGTAACTAACAGTGTGCGTATGTGAGTGTGTTCTTATGTGTGTGTTCGTATGTATGTGCTCGTGTGTGTTCAACAGGATAAAGGATATTATGTGTTCAGGTCAGGTTTGATAGTAGACAACTAATACTTATCTGCTCCTTTTAAGGTGAGTTCAACACTATAAAAATCACCACAGGCGACAAGCAAACAAGAAGGCACAACATAGTTGTGTCGTTATAACTCCAACTATTTCATTACAACTGTTAAGGTATCGATACATGAAATACAAATACTAAAGCAAACATATAAGACAAAATGCAAGCAAAGAAAAAATACATCAAGAAAAATTCACAAAAGATGGCAAAGTAAAGTAAAAGCGAAAATTGTAAAAACATTGGCCGTTTCTAGACAGGATCAGAAAGTCATTCATCTCTTAGAAAATACTTGAAATTTAAGTATTTTTAATATTATATATATATATATATATATATATATATACACATTCACACACACACATATATATATGTATGTATATAAGTGCCCCTGTTGGTTTCGCATAAAGATCGACATACTCAGTCTGCTATATAATTATCTGATTCGGCGAAAAAATATACAGATTCTTGAAGGTTTCACGTATAATAAATATACATGTATGCATGCATATATGTATAATATATATGTATATGTGCATGAATGTATGAAAGTATGTATGTATATAGTTCAAGGAAACTACAAAACAGAGGTACAATATGTCTTATTAGTTTCACGATTTATATAGAATGTGTATGCATTTATGGCATATAGCGTAATCGGTTTGTTGTTGTGTACGACATAACGGCTTATTTTCATATTGTATGGGTTGCCATATTAGTATACAAATAATTTTGACTCAAAGCCTGCTAAATTGATTAAACACACCAGGACATTGCATTTTTTGCATAAAAGACCGTGTCAACAGCATTTTCCCTTTCGTTTAGCTCTAGATCTCTTAAATATGACAGCCTTTCGCATCTATTCACTCATATCATTAGCTTCATTCTCTCTCTCTCTCTCTCTCTCTCTCTCTCTCTCTCTCTCTCTCTCTCTCTCTCTCTCTCTTCTCTCTCTCTCTCTCTCTCTCTCTCTCTCTCGATATATATATATATATATATCTTTATATATATAAAAGCGAGGATGTGTGTGTCTGTGTACAACTTTGCATTCTAAAGGCTTTTACAATTACCAACTGAATTTGACCAAATTTTCTGTGCACGTTGCACAGGTCGCTAACATTTTTCAAATCGACCCACGTTGAGCAATAAAAAATCGATATCAAAATTATCGGTAGAAAAATTGATGTAAGGGAGATAACAAACTTTATTAACAAACTTTATTGACCTTATAAAAAAGAGAGATAACCACCTTTTCAGAAATATAAACATCACATTCATTTGAAGATAAATCACTAATATTATCGTTTGTTTCTTGTTTATTCTTTGTTGCACTTTCAAAGTTAAAAACCACTTGTTGTTTTAACTTGTTTCACTATATTAAGTGTTAATTTTCGCGTTAAGGGCCTAATCTCGCAACAGTCTCGAATTGAAGAGATTTTGATGATGGTTTGTTTATTTTTAGAACAATCGTTATGGGACTTTCCATTCAAACCATTGGGACCTACAACTTTTACATTTTTAAAACTTTCATAAGCCATGTTGATACAAAAAAAAATTGTCGCACTTTCAAAGTTAACTGTCCCGCTTCAATTCATACATTTTGACTTTACAACTTTTCACCAAATATGCCCCGTAAAAGAAAGTATGCACATATTGGCTATCGGTCGAAGAAAACAATGCCTGTAAATGACGCTCCGCCGATAACCGAAAATAGACAATCACTGAATGCGGTGAGTACAGTTATTGCAACATCTTTGTCCGCCGCTGAACGTCAGTTAGTGCGGCGAACCAATAATGCTAAAGCAACTGCTGCAGCACGAGCT
>OZ024743.1:196295249-196307749 GCA_964016885.1 Eledone cirrhosa
ATGCGTGTTTACGCATCATTAGCCACGGCATCCCCAGCCCTCCTTTCGAAGGGTGTTGACAGCAGATGGATCTCCTCACCATAGGAGCCCGCCTCTTCCAAAGGAATTGGAAGAGCGCGCGCTCCATCTTGGTGAGGGTTTCCCTTGGGCAGGGCACTACGGTCAGGCGGTAGTAGATGACGGACGCTATGTAGGTGTTCGCCACCTCCGCCCGACCTTTCAGGGATAGTTTGCAACTGGCCCACTTCTGGGTCAGTGCAAACACCCTGTTCGTAACCTCCGCCCAGTTTTTCTCCACCTGGAGGTCCGGTCCGAACCAGACCCCGAGCAACTTCACCGGGCCCTCCGTCCAGCGTCCGACGACGCTATCGGAGGGCATCGGTCTGCCCCTCCACGTGCCGAGTTGCAAACCGATCGACTTGTCCCGGTTCAGCTTAGCCCCTGTGAACTTTTCGTACTCCTCCAGTAAGGTGCCGACCGCCTCGATTTCGGAGGCCGTCGACACCATTACTGTCACGTCATCGGCGTAGGCCGACACCGCTTTCCGCAATCCCGGTTCCAAAGGGATGCCCTGCAACAACTCCAACTTCCGCAGTAGTGGCTCGAGAGTCAACACATACAGAAGGGAGGAGAGAGGGCACCCTTGTCGGATGGACCGCGCGATTTTGAACGGCTCCGAGAGGTAGCCGTTCACCTTGACCCTAGAGCAGATGCGGCTGCTGTGCATAGCAGTGATCCAGCCCCTGAAAACGGGTCCGAAGCCTGCCGCCGCTAGCACCGCATCCAGGTAACCATGGTCGACCCTATCGAACGCCTTAGATTGATCCAAGTTGATCAGAGCCCCACCAAAGCAGGGTTCGTTCCCAACCCTCTCTATGATGTATCGCATGAGGTGGAGGTTGTCATGGATGGACCTGGACGGGATAGCGCATGTCTGCGCATCTCCCACCAGGTTGCCCACGACAAGCGCCAACCTCTTTGCTAGCACCTTGGCCAAAATCTGTAACTCTGTATTTAGCAGTGTTATGGGCCTGAAGTTACTTATTTCGTCCCCCTTGTTCTCGTCCTTCCTCACTAGCGTGACTACGCCCTTGGTCACAGTACAGGGAATTCTCCCGTTCTGTTGCCAGTTGCAGTAGACCGCCTTGAGGAGATCGGGGAACAAGTCCGGCATAGCTAGATATAATTCGTAAGGAAGACCACCGAGACCCGGGGATTTGCGTTTGCCGCATTGGCTCAGCACGTCCTCTATCTCAGCGGCCGAAATCGGCTCCTCGCAGGACTTCGCCTCCCTGTCCGAGAGGCGCGGCAGGCCGTCGAGGTATGGACCGAAGTCCACGTTCCCAACCGGCTCCCCGCCCCTCCCGAACAGTCGGGCAAAGTGCCTTTGAAAGGCCTCACACATCTGCTTAGGCCCAAGAATCGCCCGTCCATCCAGGTCTCGCAAAGACCGGATGGTGGATTTAGTTCCACTGTTGGCCTCTGTCACGCGGGCCCAGCTAACAGCTTTGGTCCCCTCGTTCCCTAGAGCACGTATTTTACTTCGGACAACGCAGCCTTCGTGCTTCGCGTCGAAAAACTGGCTCAATGCCGTTCTCGACGCTAGCACTCTGGCCACGTCGCCGCTTCTAATTGCCTCTTCTACTCTATCTATTAGCTCCCTTTCCTTCCTATTCCTATCCGCAGCTAGAACCTTACTAAATTCTATCGAGACTACTCTAATCTCTCTCTTTAGAGATACCCACCACCTGCTGTTGACGATCGCTCCAGTCAACCGTTCCTTAACTAACGTACTAATCCGATTCCTGTAGGCTCTACTTGCCGGCAAGGACAAGTTGAGCTTCCAGTAACCGGGGCCCTGTCTATGAGTTCTGTCAAGGTTGACCATGCAGGTCACTAATTTGTGGTCTGAATAGCCAACCATGCGCATTTTTGGACAACTTAAAAAGTCCTTATCCTTAATTCTAACTAAGAACCTATCTATGTGCGACCTAGATGATCCGCTACGATTTGCCCAAGTCCAGGTTGGCGCAGTCGGAAAATCTAGTCGATATCTATCGGCCAGGTCAAATCGACCGATTAACCCTTTGAGGCTATTACACCCCTCTCTATCGGTGCAGGCCCCTACGTAGTCCCAGCGTGCATCTAGGATACCATTCCAGTCCCCCACTAATAGCAAGGAGCGGGACGTCCCTAGAAAAGTCTCCAGACGATGGAAGAAGTCCGGCCGCATTGACCCGAAAGGGCCGTAGGCGGCTACCAACCTAAACGCTCCGCCTTTACCACTGCCAAGGTCCAGAACCACTAGTCGACCCTCCGGGTCCAAATGTACCATCTGTGTTGCGAGACCCAGATGTTTTTGCAGCAGAACGATAACTCCACCCCCACCTCCGGGCTGACAGAGAGATGCGTGCATCTCAAAGTCATCAAAGGTGGGGGCCAGCTGTCGCACGTTGCTGATCCGGGCCTCGCAAATAACCATCACATCTATACGTTGTGACCTGAGGTCATTTAGAAGCATTGCTTGCTTCCAAGTTGAGCCCAGGCCACGCGCATTTAAACAGCCTACTCTTAGCATAGCCATGTTGGTGGTGAAGAGAAAAGGCACTTACCTCTCTGCGTCCCGGGTATCGGGCTGCACAATTTCCATTAGGGTGGGGGATGGGTTGTTGGGTGGGGTGGTGGTTTGTGGAAGTGTGGGGGCATCAGTGTGTTGTGTGGTTGGGGAGCTTGGAGTTGTGAGGGTGTTTGGGGAGGGGGTGGGATAGTTTTTTAGGAGGACGCGGTTAATGGGCCCGACGCAGGGGGGACCCACGTCCTCTTTAAAATTGTTTTTTAAAGTTTTATAGGTGTCCTGTGGGGCCTTAATCATTTTGAGGTGGGGGAAATCCCCTGCCTGGGTGAAGTTAGGCCCTTGTGTTTTTATTAGATTGTTGTTGTACACAATGTTTAACAGTTTTTTGTTTCTTGTATTTATGTATGTGTATGCATGTTTTTGTTTTTGTGTGGTGTTTTTTGTTTGCTGTTGTGAGCTCTTTTGTGTTGGTGTCAGTGTTATGTTTTGGGGAGGGGTTTTTTTCATTTGTGTGTCTGAGGTGTGTTTTCTTTTTTTTCTTTTGATTGTGTGGAAGTGCTCCTCCTCGTCTGACGACGAACTAGGGTCATCTTCCGCGTTGGAGGGGAGGGGTATATTTTCGGGTTGTGTTTGCGGTACGGGTGTTTTGGAAATTGTTTTTGTTTTTTGAGTGGAGGGGATGGGTTGGACATTGTTTTGTTTTGGTTTGAGCTGTGGTGGTTGTTTTTGTAGTGGTAGTTGTGGTGATTGTGTTGGTTGTGCAGTTGTTGGTGGTGTAGGCAGGATTGGGGTTTTCTTATTAAGTTGGGGACAGACAGCCCTCAGGTGACCTCTGGTTCCGCAGAGGTAACACGAGGGCCGTCTACCCTCAACGGTAATGTTGATGAAGGTTAGATCATCCAGTATGACGCGTTCAGGGATCTGGGCGATCCTTTCGGGCCTCATTTGAACTACAAGTTCGAGGCTCGTTCCACTGAACGCGTCACCCGATGCCTTTCCCATGGACACCAGCATGTCATCCTCCAGGTCCAGAAACTCCCGTAGAGTCTATCCTTCTGAATGAAGGTGATGTCCTTCATGACGTCTTTTAAAACCAGCTCTATCTCGCTCTGTGATGGTTGAGCTGGTTTTTTACTTTTGTTCGAGATTGTCCTAAACATGACCGTGTTTAGGAGTCTCTGGCTTTTTAGTTCCGGGGGGGAATGGATTGTGAATGAACCATTTTCCCCGTACACTATATATTTTTTCGCATCCGCCAGTAGCTCCTTCGCTTTTGTTATATCTACTGGCAGATAGTCGAGGGTTTTCCTTGTCGTCTCGGCGAAGGAGAAATTTTGTTTGTTTGTGTTGTTGTTGTCGTTGGTGGTGTTGTTGTTATCATTGTTGTTGTTGTCACCGTTATTGGTCTTGTTGTTGTTATTGTTATTGTTATTGGTGTTGTTTTCGTCCGTCGCATTGTTGTTGTTGTTGCTGTTGCTGCTGGTTCTTTGGGTTGTTGCCATGGCAACGTCAAGTTGTCGGTTAACAGGTGGAGTGAATTCTTCCTCTGGCTGACCTATCTTCTTGACCTCTGCTACTGTGACAGTGGCAGGGGGAAGCTGTAAGTTCATCTTCCCCTTTCCTCCTTCGAATTTTGGTGAAGAAGCTTCGGCCATTTAAAAAAATATTGACTTTTCAACAAGAAAAAACTTTTTTTTTAACTATTTCGCCTAAAGGCGTAGAATATTTTGAGAGACTGACCAGATCAAAGTTTGACCTGGCAGTCCCTCTACAAAATGGTACAAAAATTAAAGTTATCAGACAAGAATTTCTATAGAAATTTAAACAGAACTTACTCAGCAAGTTATACGCGTGTGTCCATCCCAGAGATAGATAGAGAGATAGATAGATAGATAGATAAATTTATATATATATTTATATATATACATATATGTATATATATTTATATATATATACAAATATGTATATATATGGAATGTAATATATATATATACATATACACATGCATGTATATATATACATATACATATATATATATATATGTATATATATATATATATATATACATATATATATATATATATATATATATGTATTTACACACACAAACACATACACACACACACAAACACATACACACATACACACACATACATACATACATACATACATACATACATACATACATACATACATACATACATACATACATACATACATACATACATGTATGTGTGAGTGTATGATTCTGTCATGTGTGGGAAGGAGATCGCAGTTATAACTTATATTACGGTTAGCAGATTTACCAAACCCAGTGTTTGCAAGATTAAACTGTAAATTTGCCACATTAAACATCACCATTTCTGAGAAGGACTGTTTGTTCTAACAATACTTCAAGCTTACAGACACGATAAATTGCGTCAAACATTTACTGTACAGACAGTATAGGCTGGCTAGTTGAATTTGACAAGCACGCAAACATTGGTGAAAATATCATCTAATATAATGAAGACGTTGAAAACTCTTAGGTCCAAGGGTATTAGGTGTGTCACGAGTAAGTAATTTGAGTAGGTTGGCAGTACTAGATATCTAGATACTATTTACACCCTGCTAACCTTTGTAACTATAAAAGTACCATGCAACAGACATTGCTCATTATTACTGTTACACACACACACACACACATATATATATATATATATATATATATATATATATATATATATATATATATATGTGTGTGTGTGTGTATGTATATATGTATGTATTTATATATGAGCATGTATATATACAATGTACGTACACACATACACACACACACACACACACACACACACACACACACACATATATATATATATATATATATATATATATATATATATATCACATAAACATAAATATAAGCGAACATGAAATATATACATATATATGTATGCTCTTCTCTATGATTTCAAATATTTTCAGTACATCTCCAGTATATCAAACTTACTCATAACATCAAGTGTTTATCACCTTCCCAGCGCTCGCACCTTTCTCTTAGGTAGATGTAGTATTAAGTTCCTAATACAACCTTCACACTTCTTATCACTTATTCTTCCTACAGAAATAATATTGACAGTATTAGGGCGGTGGATTGGCAATGTCGGTAGAGGGTCGGATGCCATGCTTTGCAGCATAGCGTTACGGCGCTTTATGATCTGAGTTCAAATCCTGCCGAGGTTAACTTTGCCTTTCATCCTGACGGGGTCGATTTAATCGACTTTCCCCTGCTCCCGAATTGCTGTCCTTGTGACTCAATAAGAAACCGATATTATTGACATTATCTACATGATTTTCCCTTATTGGATGCGTTCCTTCTATTTATTGTTAATACGACTTCGATATTATGTACAGTAACATTTGAAAAGCAAAGCAAAAAAGCAAATACACAGTCCTTGTTGTTGCTGGCATGACAGCCGGATCTCCGTCGGTTGCGAGGACGATTGTTCCAGTTGTTTGATCAAAGGAACAAAATAGCTTGCACATTAAAACATTAACGTGCAATTGGCTAAGCATTTTACACTTACACAACGTTGTTCTCAGGAGGATCCAGCGTGATAATACTGATAACAGTGATCCTTTGAACTACAAGCAAAACTTTTTTTTTTTTCAGCTGAGTGAACTGGAATAATGTTAAATAAAGTGCCTTGCTCAAAGACACAATGCGCTACGTGGAATCGAAACGTGACCTTACGATCGGAGACAGTAACCACTAATTCACGCGCTTTCATATACCTAACATGAACGTTCACACAGACCCGCTGAGGTCACTAACTTTATCTTTCCTCGTTTAAACTACCGGATAAATTAATGGTATTGATTTTATCCTGTTCCCAAATTGTTGGCCTTGTGCCAAAAGTAGAAACAATTATATATCTTTCGCCGGTATATAGAATTGGTACCTTCGAGCTACTTCTTTAGCCATACGAAAGGATTTTTCACTGCATTACACACGTGTGTCAGTCTCAGAAATACGGTGAACCAGCTATTGGTCCATCGGAAAACCAAACCCTACGACGCTATTATTCACAAATTCTAATATAAAAATATAGAATAAATTAAGAAGGCATTATATTTCGCTTGAAGAATTGTGTAAATTGTAGAAAATAATGTTTTTCTCCCACAATGTGAATTGGACGATAAATGTTTAAAATATTTTTAATATTTACCTGCCTATTCTCATTGTGGTAGCTTTCAAACAAAACACTATTATATAGAATTATTATTCTTCTACGCCCACTTATTCATGGGAAGGTCGTGGGGGTAGAGTCCTCAAACATTGTCAGAGGCAACCGTCTCCAACCGATCCGGCTGGATCCCCAAGCGAGACCAGCCAAGCTCACGGATGTTATCCAACCATCTTGTTCGGAATCTCCTGCAGGTTGGTTTTAGAAGTAGTTGTTTAAAATATACACTATGTGCTCCCACACGGATTCTGTTTACGAAATTTTACTTAAAAGGCATTGGACAATCAAAAACTATTGGATGACATTTCCCGATATTTCCACGATGTCGGGTAAAACCTGTAACATAGTTGCATCACAAACTTCTTAATCAAACAGCTATTACCTATGCTCCTATTATACGAAAGTAATAAATATGTATGGTTTTATGTTTTATGGTGTAATTTTTATATCATTGTTGTAGCCTAAGGTCAGCACTGATCAAATGGACTTATGATCAAAGACATTGCAGCAGTGACCATCCCTGCTTTTTATCAGAAATTATGCTATAAGGTTTCGTTCTTAATACAGTAGGATGTAGCTCGAAGAGTATTTTTAGATATTTCTAGAAGATTGTGTGATCACATGAATCTTCTACGCTGGCTGTTCATACTTTACGACTTAATATGAGGTGTGAACCAATTTCACAGTTTCTTTTTTCTTTTAGAAATAATTGATGTATATAATCGACCGTTTATCTCTGACATTTTTTTTTTCTCTAATTGATGGCATTGACACATATCTTTGGCGTTTTTCCTTGTTTACACCATAACTTACAAACTTTTAACTCTCATAACATACATTGATAAACTCATCCTCTGCATAATCAAACATATCTTGCTATGCCATTAATATGTTTTTCCAATAATCAACACTGTAAATTGGAACTAATGTAGTATTCATTATGTCCATTACCAATAAATCGCTTAGGTAGAAATCTGTTTCGATGATTGATCAAGCAGAAACAGATCCAATATCACTAAATGTACCTACGTAACAACGTTTAAATAGTCAGTTAAACATTTATACGAAATTGTAGGCATATTAGTTATTCTTATATATTTAAATATTAAATATTGATTGCTTACGTAAAGAATAGAACCTTAGATGTGCCAGACAATCACACCACAATTGATTTAGTTGGTGTTTGATATATAACTTATATATATATATATATATATATATATATATATATATATATATATATATATATATATATATATATAGGAACCAGTAAGACCCCGACAGCTGAGCTCAAGCCGTTTCGACGGCTAATTCTCAGAATTAGCCGTCGAAACGGCTGAGCTCAGCTGTCGGGGTCTTACTGGTTCCTATTACCCACTCTATTACCCACTCTACTACCTCAAGTATTGAGTACTTTGGTGCGTTATGGTCCACCTGGTTCCTTACCACATTTCCTTCGTTATATATATATATATATATATGAGTGTGTGTGTGTGTGTCGAACTTCCTTTTCCCTTTTCTAATGTCAAGCTTGAAACCAATAATACTTTTGTATATATATCATCCTCCCCCCACTCTCAAGAGCGTGAAACTAATAAACCTTTGTTCGTACTGCCTCTCTGTTTTGTTCCCGTTCCATTTTTCACTATATATATATATATATATATATATATATATATATATATATATATATATATATATATATATTTAAGTTTAATCTTTATTTAATTAACAAATATAGAGTTTAATTCAGTAAAATCTATTACTATACATATTGTAAATAACTTTATAAACGGAAAAGGAAGGGAAAAAACACCCCGCGAACAAGATCGTAGAAGTATGGGTTTTTTAAACCCCTTCACACTACAAAATATACTACCAGTTGTCATTTTACCTAGCAAATTACATTAATTTATGTTCTTTTATTTATGTAATATTTAGGTTTCCATTTATTGTTTAATACAATTATTGTTCACACTTACACGAAAATGTTATCTTCTAAATAAGAAACAAAAAACATCGTTGCTTGGTTGTTTACACTAAGTATGATTTTCTAAAAGAAAATATCTAGTTTAAGATCGGGGAAAACTTTCAATAATTCTTCTGATCTACTGATTTAACTTTTGTCGCAAGATTCCAATTAGTTATTAGAGGAATGGTTGTTCTTGATTAAAGATTATTTTGAGCTAAAATATTAGTTAAGTACAGTAATTAGTGTCACGTTATGTTGTAAAGCTAAATGTAATATAAAATAATTTAATTATATCAACTTACAAAATTAGAAGTGCAGCAACAAAAGAGGTTTCATAACATCAGCCAAGTAACAATTAGATAGTATCTGAAAAATAAAACAAATCTGGTGAGACCTTATATATACAGTCGGAGCCGTTTATTATAATCGCTGATAATGTTATTAAACTGTTACTGTTATCAAGATTAGTTTGGCCAAAGCACGTTATTTAAAATGAATTAAATATCCGCTTATGATCCTTCGAATATTGTTATCAAATTTTTCATTTAATCGCTACACAGCCACTTCTGCAACGATCAAAAGCAAAGATCATAACAAAAGTGCGTTAGCTATAGAGATGTCTAGGTCTTTGATGATGACAGTGGTGGTGGATGTGGTGTATGGTAGCTGTGGTGGTGATGGTGGTGATGGTAGGAGTTATGATGATGGAATTGTATGTTATTCCTAGAAGTGGAGATAACGGGCTGTTAAGTTGATCGGGGTGTCTGATGGTGTTACTGTATGTCTATGTAAGTATCACAGCAAGCGGTTCATTATAATCTCAGAGTATTAGGGTGGTGGTGTAGCAGAATTGTTAATGTGTCGAACTTTGTTCCGGCTGTTTACATTCTGAGTTCATTTCCCGCCGAGGACAACTTTGTCTTTCATCTTCCCAGGGCTGATAAAATAAAGTACTTTGCCTTCCCCTAAATTCGCTGGCCTTGTGCTTAAATTAGAAAACACTATAATCACGGGTTAATGATATTAAAGGTTTATCGTTATCAAATTATTTGCTTTAAAAGGAATTAAAAAGTATCCCCTTCATCCTTGATAGAATCGGAATTGCAGATATTGTAATATTTTGCTTATTGTCATCAGCCGGTTATTTAAATCGAAAAGGTTTCGTTCTAAAATGATGACAATAAACGACTCCTCTTATAGTTGAAATATGTCAATAATTTCTGAGCGTCTCACTATTTGGTATAACACTGAGTGTGGAACGGACCTCCGTCGGTTTCGACGATGAGTGTTCCGGTTGCTTGATCAACGGAACAGCCTGTTCATGAGAATAACGTGTAAGTAGGCAGACATTTCACAGACACGTAATTCTCAACGAGATTCAGCGTGACAATGTGTGGCAAAGCAGACCTTTTGCACAGTCAGTCTGAAGATCTTCCAAATAGGTTTAGGTCTACTCAATTTCTCTCATCAGCGCTAGACAATGGTAAATGACATTTGCCAACGATACTACGCTGTGGAATCCAACACGAGATCTATTGATTGCGATGCAAATTTCGTTACCATTCGGCCACGCTGTATCCACAACAGTGAGAATATCGATAAATCAATTGATAGACAGACAAGAATCCTCTAAGTGGTCACTCGAGCTGTTGGAAATAGCAACGACATTTTAATCAAATTACAACGTGGAGGGCACTCCGTCAGTTACAAAGATGAGTGTCCCAGTTGATCGATCAGCAGAACGACCTGCTCGTGAAATTAACGTGCAAGTGACTGAGCATTCCACAAACACGCATACCCTTAACGTAGTTCTCAGGGAGATTCTGCGTGACAAAGAATGTGACAAGGCTAGCCCTTCGATTTACCGGTACAACTCATTTTTGCCAGCTGAGTAAACTGGAGCAATGGGAAACAAAGTATCTTGCTCAAGGACACAGCGCGCCACCGGGAATAGAACTCACAACCTTACGATCGTGAGCCGAATTCCCAAACCACAAAGCTACGCGCCTTCACTAAATTACAACGTACCACCTTAGAAAATATAAATTGGGTAATGTGGTCCTAGTTTCACTGCGCATAGGAAAAGATGAGATGGTCACAGCTAGAATGCTTTTGATGAAGGGCTGTTTTGAAACTAAATTACAACACCGACGAATCAAATAGAGAATTTAGATCTTTTTCAAATGATTCGCTGACTATTTACTAACAATGTAATCTTAATTGCTGGACTTTCTCCAGTTTCCTTTCTAAACATATCTTAAAATAATTATATAGCTGGCAACAGAACACGATCATTTGTTTACGAAATTATATGTATTTGCTTCACTCTGGAGGACAACGTTGTAAGAGTTCTGTAACGATACAATTCAAAACACAATATTGAGCCTCCCCAAATAGGTATCATTGCTTACTTAAAAGCTAGGATGTAAAAGCTGCGTGTCGTTCATAACACAGATCCTTTTAATCGTCTCGCCGAGGTTAACGTTACCTTTCATCCTTCGAGGGTCGGTAAAATCATGTCCCTGTTAAGTACTGGGTTTAATATAATAAACTTTCCTTTTCCTCCAAATTTCTGGCCATGTTTAAGCATCTTGATAACTCCCATAGAGAGAGAGAGGAGAAGAGAGATGCGAGAAGAGGGAGGGGAGACAGAGAGTCTCCAGTGACATTATCTGGTGGGCTCTTATAAAATTAGTAGACGAGTGACATGTGAGGGCAGTACAAGCCATGTATAGAAGAACAGTCAGCAAGGTCAGAATTAACAATGACTATAGTGAAGAATTTAGAGTGCAAGTTGACTCCGTTCTTAGCCCTCTCCTGTTTATTATTGTCCTGCAGGCTATAACGGGAGTGTTTAAGAACGGCTGCCCATGGGGACTCCTGTATACAGATGACCTAAACCTTACAGCTGAATCTAGGGCGGAATTAGAGAAGAAATTCCAAAC
This sequence comes from Eledone cirrhosa, assembly GCA_964016885.1. Classification (NCBI taxonomy): domain Eukaryota; kingdom Metazoa; phylum Mollusca; class Cephalopoda; order Octopoda; family Eledonidae; genus Eledone; species Eledone cirrhosa. The sequence continues at coordinate 196,306,971 of OZ024743.1, forward strand.
CTGGAAGCATGGCTTAGAATAAAAAGGTCTTAAAGTCAACTTGACAAAGACTAAAGTTCTTGTAAATATAAAGGAAAATAGAGCCCAGATTTCCCCAGGGAAATGGTCTTGCTCAGTGTGCAGAAAAAGAGTAGGTAGAAATTCCATTCTATGTCCCAAATACAAACTATGAGTACACAAGAGATGTAGTGGGATCTCGGACAGGCTAACAAAGAACGCAGGTTTTATATGTGGTCGGTGCGCAGAGGCAGTAATTAGCAAGAGCTCACAGGAAACAATCTACTTCATATGACAAGAGCTCTGTAGAAGTGGTGGATATTTTCTGTTAACTGAGTGACCAAATTAACAGTGGAGGAGGGTGTTCCGAAAGCACAGTAGCCAGAGTGAGAACGAGTTGGAGAAAGTTCAGGAAGTTACTACTGCTGATAACTACAACCAGATTTTCCCTCAAAATGAAATGCAGATTGTATGATACATGTATACGAACAACAATGTTGCACGGTAGCGAGAAATGGGCACTGCGTGAAGAGGACCTGCGAAGATTGGAAAGAAATGAAGCTTCTCTGCGTCGATGGATGTACAATAGTGATATACACGAACGGCAAAGCATAAATGAACTGCGTGAGAAAATTGGCATAAGCGAGATCAGATGCAGTGTGCAGGAGAGGAGATTGCGTTGGTATAGACATGTGTTGCATATGAAGGATGATATCTCTATAAAATGTGCAAAGCGTTCAAAGCGATGGAAGCTAAGGTGTGAGAAGGCATAGGAAGACTTT
>OZ024743.1:196315249-196327749 GCA_964016885.1 Eledone cirrhosa
GGCCTCCATTGTCACTAAACGACTTTTCATCGACAACTTACAACTATTAAATTTCGCCCCTAAAAGGGGCGAAATTTATTTTACCCAACGTCTGCAGTCCCAGGCGAGGGGTTAAACACAACAAATAACACGTTACTTAAACAAACCTACCGCTTCTCGTAAATTCCGACAAAATGCAGGAGCGAAACGAAAGCACGTCTATCTTCTCCGAGATATATAGATATATTTCTTTATTTGCCACAAGGGCGCAAAAGAAAAGGGGACAATACAAAGACACATGCCGGAGATTTTACATACATTCGTGTAAAAATATTGAAACAAACAATTATAACAATCGAAATCCCCAATAGGGGGGAGGCGCCACAAATGGGTTGTTTAATACCCCGTCGATAGAACAACCCTCAACTTCAGGAGCGTGTTGTGCAAGTGCTCCTTTCTTCCTTTTGCTCTCTTCTTTAACCTACAGGCTTATAAACAGCGAAGGCCCAATCACTCGGGCCATTTTCGCTTCATTCACCGACCTTTCAGTAAATTTACTGGGGTGCAGTGCCTCTCTCTCCACTCTGATTCTCCTTCTAAAGTGATACTTAAAGAAGGGAATCAATTGTTGTCCGGAGAGAAAGGCATCTGTCCTCAGTCCTCTCAATCTCGTCCACCATATGACCTCTTTCACCATAGCTACTGTACAGAGGAAAACCGCCTCTCTTTCGTTTTTGAAAGAGGCTGGTGGTTTGATCCTTACTATGGACTCGGCAGTCAACTGAATTTGTCCCATACGCGACAGCAGTTGTTCTGCATAGTTCCACAGGTCGCTTACGCCCGGGTAGTGTAAAATTGCGTGCAAGACGGTTTCAATGTCCTGCTCGCATCTTGGACACGTCCTCTTGGAAGGATCCCTGCCTGTAGGTCCGTGCCTGTAGATCTTATCTCGAACGGGTAGACCTTCTCGGTAGATAGATAGATAAGCACGTATATAAACGTTAAACTAAAAGACTTTGTTAATGCATCCTCTTGTTTGTTTCTTGAATTCTTGACATAGGTGTTTGTGCTAGTGTGGTTACAAGTCTATATGTTAGGTTGCATTTATTCCGCAAAAGCATAGCGATACATATATACACACTCGTGAACAGAAGGGACAAACTTGTCATCCATTTATTATAATTCTGAAGCTGTATACATGGATTGTCTCCCTTTGATGAACATTTTTGTCTGAACTAAATGACAATATAACTTAATCATTTCTGAAGCGAAGGGAAGGTTTTTTTCTCTTATTTTTTTTCCTCTTGTCTTGAGTGCAATTGACTGTATATACTGCAATGTTTATTTTGGTCCCACTTTGGGGCGAGTTCAAATTTCGCTTTTGACCAGTGATAGTTGTTAAAACAAGAGCTTATACGTATTCACTCGAATACAGCAGTCCTCTACAAACATTTAGCTTACTAAAAAAAAAAAGAAAAAGACATAATTGAATGAGTTCCACCAAGAAACTTTATAAAGGTTTTTTTTCAGAATTCATCAATCTTTATGCACAATTTCAAGAATTCCAGAAAAGGTAACCTCCCTACACATCTCCCTCGCCACGACTCCTTCCCAAAATATCCACTCACACACAAAATTCTCAACACCACCTCAAGGCTATAAAATGTTGGTTAGCGAACTAAGTATCATGATACCAAGGTATACAAGAACAACACATCCAGAACCTAAAACTTCTATAGGAATCTATTTTCTCACCCTTCTATTTAGCTTATTCAGAATTCTTCTTGGGCACCCCCGCTTTGGGCACCAGAAGAATCTGTGGACATACAGTAATAGCTTTGCCAATGAGTTACGCTCTACCCTACTCGATTTACTACTGTTTATCGGAATGTGTAGGACGGGTATTCAGCTTGGCGCAAACAGGGTTAACCTCGGGACGGGATTCGTTGTTTGGCTGAATATATGCAAGTCACACGGCTGACGTAGAGCTAAACAACAACAACAACAAATGTTGTCTTCGTGCCAGTGTAACAGTTCAAAAGCGATTTGCTAAGATACTTGACTATTTTTCATTCTTACTTTTTCAATTTCGACCGTACATGCTAATGTGGATGAGTAGCTGTTTTATTTCCTTCCAGTTGCTTTATAAATCTGCAATGCTCTTCTGAGGATAGTTTATTTTTCTTTGCTTTGCTTTTAAAATCCTCATCACTTTCTTTGTTAGCATGTAAGGATTCATTTTGTATTGCGTAATGCACTGCTAGCTATATGCATGAGTCTCTGACATTTCACGAGTCTCTGCGTAATTGCTCGACCTACTATAAATAGCAGCCAAAATAATTTGTTAATTATAACCAAACATCTTTAAAAAGGAGTAATGCATTGGATAATGTAGTCCTAGATACACTGTATCCCCCAAAAGAAGATTAATAGTATTTTAATCATATCTTTTCTTGATCATACATGAGCAAGGAGTAAACAAGAACAAAAACACATTTTTCATATCAAACAGAACATTCCGTGTAATTTCACTGCAGGAATGTCCCCCGTTTTTGTCCATGTTGGCAAAAGATCTTTGCTTTCATTCCTAAGAAAGGGTAATTTCTTCTTACGATGTTCCACGAGCATTCCTTTTTCAATATATATTAACCTGGATACATACAATGTGTGTAATTGGGGTTGTTGATCTTATTCCTGAGCAATCATTTGCATACTACGATGAGATAAAACAATGGCTGACGGAGTATACAAGAGCTTTTTCTCTAAAAAACAGTTTTCCGTACTTCCTCTTCTCATTCTGAACATTTCTATTCTTTTATTCCTCAATCTATCTTTTGATGAAGGATTAGTGTCCAAAATGTTAAGATTATTTTCCTACTATATCAAGCGTTAAACTAACTAACAATTTACTCAGCCATCATTGGGTAGGTATGACAATTATATCTGACGTGGTAATTTAGCCTAGCTGTATTTAGGAAGGGAAACAATAGCTTGGGTTGTCAGTCTCCCTGCTTCCACATTGTACACACACACACACACACACACTCACTCATTTATACACACACACACACATATATATATATATATATATATATATATATATATATATGTGTGTGTGTGTATTATGTGTGTATATATATATATATGCGTATGTATATGTATGTGTGTGTATATATATGACTATATCTATATGAAAGTATATATGTTATTTATACATAAAATACACACACACACACACATATATATATATATGTGTGCAAGTGTGTGTGGGTATGTGTCTGTCCACTGTTAATCTCCCCCCCCCCCCCCCCGAAGTTCATTCATCTTCCTCTATTTGCTATTCAAACGTTACTGTCTGTATGTAACAACTGATATGAATATTATCCTTGATTTTTATTGGAATGCATTTACAGTTTCTGATTCTCAAATGGAAATAAAAAAAAACAAATAAAAAGGAAAGAAAAAACACAAAATAAAAGGAAAAAAAAACTCAAAGTCACAAAGCAAATCCCAAACAAAATAAAAATCTAACAATATCAGGTTGTTTTGATATCTATGTTACCGATTTATTCGTGTGTCCATTCCAGCGTACCAATTTTTGAAACCTATACTGACAAAACAATTGTAAAACGTACATATGTATTGTATTGTATCGTATTGAATTATATGTTACTGTAGTGAACTATAGAGATAGTTATGCCAAATTTGATATATATATATATATAATGATGGTTATTGGTATAGACATACATTGATAAATTATAACAATGCCTCAGACTTATATATATATATGTAAATATATATATATATATATATATATATATATATATATATATATATATATATATATATATATATATATATACAATATTAAATAAATGGAAAACTATATTTATAAAACCATATTTATTTCATTATATATATTTCGGGGATATCATATTAACAATATGCTATGCCTTCATCAGACAAAATACAATATAAACAGTTTTATAGATAAATATATTCGACATACCGTAATAAACATCAACTTCATTTGAAGAGGTTCACTCTAGCAGTGAAAATACAGAGAGAAAGAAAGAGAGAGAGAAAAGAGGGAAATAAGAAAGAAAGAAAGACGAAACGAAGAAAAGGAAGAAAAAGAAGAAAAAGAAGAAATGCATGGGACAAAATAGAGAGATGGAAAAATAGATAAAGCGAAGAGCTTCATGTAAAGAGACCGAAAGAGATATATATATATATATAGAGAGAGGAAATAGAGATAGATACATATATAAATATAGATATAGAAAAATTAGGTAGTGGGAGGTCATTTTGAGTAAGTGTATCAATGATGCATTTATTTATTTATTTATTTATTTATTTATTTATTTAGCTCAAGTATTAATGTAAGGGAGATATAGAGAGATATAGAGAGATATAGAGAGAGAAAAATTTAAAAATAGCCAGACATATTCGAGGCGTAGAAAACCCTATGTTTTAATGTATTAGTATTTATAAAACTTACACTATATTGTAAATATCAGTATTCCTGAATGAAACAAGTATTCACAATGCGTGAAAATTCATTATCTTATGTTTAGTTTTTTAAAAAATTCATATGTCTATGTGAATCCAACTGATTCACTCCGCAAATTCAAAGTTACCGGAAAACATTCTCAATGTGGTATAAACATTTGAGCGTATTATTATTCTTGCGATTACTCTACAAGATTATCTATCAAGCAGAAATAGAGAGCAGATTTCAATATACTAATCGAAAATATATATTATATTATAAGCAGAGATAACAATAATAATGATAATAAGTAAAAATATATAAAAATATAAAAATATAGAATAGAAAACTAAAAAAGAATATTACGAAAGAATATTACATAATAAAAATATTGCATATTAAAAATACTATGTTTTAAAATTATTACGTATTAAAACTTTACATATAAAAATATTAAAAATAAAAATAAAATAAAATAAAAAATAAAAAATAAAAATATAAAAATATTATAGAATACTACAATACTAAAAGAATAAAAATAAAAATAAAAATAAAAATAAAAATAAAAATAAAAATAAAAATAAAAAATAAAAAATAAACCACAAAGAACAACCCTTCAAGGTTAATTGACAATATATTGCCAAGTTCACTACAAGACAAAGCCAAAATTATCTATCAAATCACATCTAGCAAGGAATATCGCAAAAAAAAAAAAGGTTATGATGTCCAATAATGTCTACATATGTTCCTATATTTAATATATAAGTTTATCAAGTGTAAGGTTAATTCATAAAATTTGGAGCATCGGCTTTTAGGGTAGCTTAATTTTTCATGAGGAATGTTTAGATAAAAATAAAAATAAAAATAAAAAATAAAAATAAAAATAAATACAATAAAATAAACAGTAAAAAGAGGGAATCAAAGATTTAGGAATCAAAAGATTTATCGGCTAGTTCTCATATAAATATAAATCAAACTAAATATACTACATTTTAAATTTAAATTTATATTTAAACGTTGAGTTTAATCTATGTTTGCAACAACTGAATAAATTTGTCCGTAGGTTAAGGGAATTTTTAGATTTTAGTATAAAGAATATCTCCTCTGCGCAGAGGTCACATGTCTCAGAGGATGAATTAAAAGGAATCCCTCTTGAGACTATATTCCAAGCCGTCGAATTTCTAACGTTATCTAGCTTAAGTTGCCAGAGTACACCTGATAGTGCCGTTGAAGATTTTTTATTTGGATCTGTGAAAGAATTCTTGTGGTTATTATAGCGAAGTTTAAATTCCGTCGATGTGGAACCGACGTAGTTAAAAGAATTAGAGTCAGTATTAACATTACAATTGTATACTATATTTTTAACTAAGCAGTTGTTATTTAACGGACATTTAGATCTATCTCTACAGTTGCATTTGTTAACTTGTATATTATTTATGCTATTATCAGTAGTTTTTAAGTTCCTATTATTTATTCTATTAATATTTTGTGCTAAATTTTTGGTGGATGAATAGGTTAATTTAATTGTATGCCTATTGAAGATTGAGTGGTACCTATGTGTTCTAGGGAAGCGATTATCAAGAGCTTTGAAAAATAATTTAGCGATGTGGGTTTTAATGTTTAGTGAGAAAGGGGGGGCAAACCAAATTATGTTCCTAGTTCTATTTCTTTTTTGTCCTTTGGAATTATTGTAATGCTTTCTATTATAGTTGTTAATGTTGTTGCCATAATTAAAAAAGTTGTTACTTTGTTTAGTTTGTTTATCATTATCTATGTACACAATCTTATCAGCATACCCTGCCCTAGCTAGTGCATCATTATAGTATTGGGCCTTTTCGTCAAAAATCTTTCTATTCGACGAGATCCTAGAGATACGCTTTTGGACTGAGTTTACTATAGTGTTTTTGACAAATCTGGGGTGGTTAGAGTTAAAGTTGACATAGTTTAAGTTTTCATTCAACTTGTGAAAAGGATAGTGGAGACATGTGTTGAGATTTAATGTTATATCTAGGAAATTGACTATTCTATGGTTGTTCTCAATTTCTATTTTAAGGTTAAAGTAATTAAAAAATTTTGTAATTTGTTTACATTTTCTATTTAGTTCAGGGTTATTATTATTAATGAGTAAAAGCATGTCATCCCTATATAAACCTCCGGTAGTACCAGGTATTTTCCTATGTAGCGAATTGATTAAAAATAAGCCCACAAGGTCAGTTACTTGAGCTGAGTCGGAAGATCCCATAGTTATGTCAAAATTGCTATCTCTATCTGCTCTGGTCCATAATTTGTCATCAAATTCTATCAAAGTTTTCCTAGCCGATAATATAATATGCATTTCTTTGCTAGTTAGGTCCGTATGTTTGAATGCGTAATTTAGTGCCTTATTTAGTAGACTAGGGGTAATAGAAGAATAATAGTTAGCTATATCAAGTTGAATAAACCTATTATTATTGTCATATTTAATTTGCCTAAACCACTCAACAACCTCTCCGGTTCCCTTCCACAAGCTCAGGTTAGATACATAATCCAAGTTCTTAATTTGCAGTATCACCCATAATATAATATAATATAATATATATTTTCGATTAGTATATTGAAATCTGCTCTCTATTTCTGCTTGATAGATAATCTTGTAGAGTAATCGCAAGAATAATAATACACTCAAATGTTTATACCACATTGAGAATGTTTTCCGGTAACTTTGAATTTGCGGAGTGAATCAGTTGGATTCACATAGACATATGAATTTTTTAAAAAACTAAACATAAGATAATGAATTTTCACGCATTGTGAATACTTGTTTCATTCAGGAATACTGATATTTACAATATAGTGTAAGTTTTATAAATACTAATACATTAAAACATAGGGTTTTCTACGCCTCGAATATGTCTGGCTATTTTTAAATTTTTCTCTCTCTATATCTCTCTATATCTCTCTATATCTCCCTTACATTAATACTTGAGCTAAATAAATAAATAAATAAATAAATAAATAAATAAATGCATCATTGATACACTTACTCAAAATGACCTCCCACTACCTAATTTTTCTATATCTATATTTATATATGTATCTATCTCTATTTCCTCTCTCTCTATATATATATATATCTCTTTCGGTCTCTTTACATGAAGCTCTTCGCTTTATCTATTTTTCCATCTCTCTATTTTGTCCCATGCATTTCTTCTTTTTCTTCTTTTTCTTCCTTTTCTTCGTTTCGTCTTTCTTTCTTTCTTATTTCCCTCTTTTCTCTCTCTCTTTCTTTCTCTCTGTATTTTCACTGCTAGAGTGAACCTCTTCAAATGAAGTTGATGTTTATTACGGTATGTCGAATATATTTATCTATAAAACTGTTTATATTGTATTTTGTCTGATGAAGGCATAGCATATTGTTAATATGATATCCCCGAAATATATATAATGAAATAAATATGGTTTTATAAATATAGTTTTCCATTTATTTAATATTGTAAATATACTCCAAGTATTTGTCGAGTGCTTTTATATCAGTTATAAATATTTACTAGTTGTAACCCAACAATTTTAAATATAACTTTACATATATATATATATATGTATTTATGTATGAATACGCAGGAGAAACTCTAGAGAAACGAGAGTCAAATTTGACCTTAAATAATATATATATATTTCGTTTCTGAATTTGTTTAGCAAGATTCTTTATCTGAAATCGTGTGTTGAAACCGATATTGTTATACTTTGGGAGGGTCATGTTGCCAATAAGAAACACACGCACCAGTTGCTTTCACTTCAATTTATTATATATTTAGAAATTTATAAATTTACAAATGTACAAACTTATAAATTTCTGGTTGGTTGGTTGGTTCCACAACCAGATAGTTGTTTATATATAGTCATAGTCCTTTCGTCACACACTCTGTGACCTCTTCAGTGACTGGGGATTCCTTTCTTCGTTTCTGTGCCTTTCCTTTCTTCTATCCTACGCCATTTTGTTTCTGTGTGTGTGTTGTGTGCTCAGTTTGAGCATGCGCCACATCCGGGTGTCTGTGTGTGTTTGTGTTCATTTATCTATTTGTTTATTTATTTATTTATTTATTGTTGGTTGGTTGTTCGTTCTATGTGTGTGTGTGTTTTCATTTTGTCCTTAATTGTAAGTTGTGATGTCGCTGTTCCACTCATATTTTCTATTTAATTTTGGTTGTAATTCTTTTATGCTTACTGCCTCTGTAATTTGCCTAAACATTGCATCTTTTCTGTGTGTGGATTCTATTTTTATTTCTATGTTCTCTAATCTACCCCCTGTGTTCTATCTTAGCATGTTGGTAGAGCACAGATGATTCTTTATTATCTTGAAGGTCTCGCCAGTGTTCATTTATTCGTTCCCCTATACTACGAGCTGTCTCACCTATGTACACTATATTTTTGTTTCTACATTGTCCTTCAGTACATCTTATGCTATACACTACATTTCTAGTTTTACAGTTAATATGGGGGCTTATTTTACAGGTTATACATTTCTTATCTATACATGAGGGTCTTTGGAACGGGTATGTCTTGCTAATAAGTGTTTTTACGGAGGTACCTGGTCTTTCTACTATCTTAATATTGAGTTTATGTTTATTTAGGGCCCTTCTAAATTTGTAGGCTAGTTCGCCTCTAGGGGTTGTATTGATGAACATTACACTCTGGTATTTATTGCTATCATACCATGAGTTTATTCTATTGGCCTTGTTCCTAGTTCTTTCTATTCTATTCCAAAATTTGCTCCTATACAAGGGGCAGGTCCCATTTATGTCATTATTTACCATTTTTTCCCATTTGGTTCTGGCTCCTTTATACACTCTGATTCTATCTCTCTGATTGTAGCCAGAGAACTGCATACGGTGGATGAAGTGTTTTATGTGTCTCTCTAGTTCTTCGGAGTTGCACATGCGGGACACATTTCTCATCACCCGTACCAAATCCGCAATCAGTATGTTGATTTTGGTATGGTCCGAAATGGCCGAGTTTCGGTGGATCAGATGTTTGGAAGTCATGGGTTTGGCATAATGGGAATGGAGGATTTGTTTTTGGTTGTTAATGGTATCTAACCAGAGCTCTGTGTCTAGTACAGGTAATCGATGGTTGGGGTGTCTACTTGGGTAGTCTATAGTAACTCTAATGCTCTGGTGGATGGAGTTTGCTATTTGCTGGATGCTTTCCATTGTGTTTTTCTCTAGTTCCTGACTGTTCTTTAGTGGGGGTATATTAACTACGATGTTTATATCATCTACGTAGCGGGAGTACATTATCAGGGTTAAGCTGCCTTCTAATTGTTCTTTAAGTTTTTGTTTAAGTCTACTGTCCCACCATACCATGAATAAGTTAGCTATGTCGCCTGCAATGCTAACACCAATAGCTGCTCCTTCCTCTTGGGCATATGTTTTACCATTAAATTTGAACATATGTTCCTTAAGGGTTAATTTTATGCTGGCCCCTACCGCATGTGCAATCATTTTCTTCAGTTCATCGTGGTTTTCGGGTGTCCGTATGGCTCTGGTCCACCCGTTCCATCTATCTATGTGGGTTTTCTTGGCCATTGAGGTAATGGTAGGTGGTCTGCCTCTTGCTGGTCTTGTAGGGCACAGGTTGCTAAGGTCATAAGTGTCTAGGTAACTATTACTATGGGTAAGCTTAAGTAGAAGTCCCAGCTCACTGGTATCAATCCCACGGAACTCAACCTTGCTCTCGCTGATCATTTTTACGCATTTCTCCACAGCAAAATCCACGTCAATAGATGGATACAGGGACACAACATCCATACTGCCTATTATGCAGTTTGTTAGGTCCCCAGATCGGTTACCCGCGCCGATTCTGCTGAGGAGGTCCTCCGTGCTGTCACATACATCTGGGGACATCTCAATGATGGGGCGTATGATCAGGGAGAGGAATTAGGACAGTCTGTAGTTACTAGCAATGTTAGCTCCACAGACTGGCAGTGTTGGTGGTCCCGCGACAGTGTCCCAACCCGTTTTATGGTCTTTTCGAAGCCCATACAACGCCGGCACGTCATTGTTCCAGGCCTGGAAGTTGTTGGCAGTCCTTTTGTTGGGCTGCATTATATTCGTCCACATCACCATATGGGCATTGAGGGCTTTTTCTCTATCCTCATGCTCCTGTGGTGTTACCTCTCTTGTGTTAGTGATGTGGGGTTGCATTGCCTGGATGTAGTTTGGCAGGCTGTCAACCGACATTCTGCCAGACTTGTCTGTTGGAAAACATGCTATCTCTCCATTACGCGAGCGCTGCATGAGCTTACGCAAGCCATTTGCAGATTTTTCTCCCAGTTGCTGGGCCTCTATTCTATTATGCTTCTTGCTATACTGTTCTATAATATTTCTAAGTTCGGATTTAGCTATACTAAATTGTGCTTCTGTGTGTTCATCGACCTGCGACGGCAACTGCGTGCGTTTGTTAAATGGCAAAGTCGTGGCGTGGACTCGTCGCAGGTCGAATGATTTATCGGAGGGATTATAAAACGGAGAGTTCCAGGCTGCTGCTTTATGTGTACTAGTGCTATTGTTATTGTTAGTTGTGTTGTTTCTATTTCTATTTCCACCAACAGCCGCATGGTTGTTTCTATGTCTCTCATAATTACTCCTGTCTCTTTCCACTGGCTCAATATTGTTATCTACTCTATTTTGTGTGTCTGTGTGTTCGTCTTGGTTATTCTCTTTGTCCTTAGTCTCCCATCTCCTTTTCCTTTTAATCCTATTACTTTCCCTTATTTCTCTGATTTATGTGCTACTGTCATTACTTGTTTTCTGTGTCTGTGTGTTTGTTAAGATTGTGGTGGTGGTGAGAGGCATTGAATGCGTGTGTGTTGTTGTTGTTGATGTGTGCTGTTGTTGATGTGTGTTGTTGTTGTCTCCGTGTGTGTTATCGTTGTTGTGTGTGTTGTTATTGTTGTTTGTGTCTGCGTGTCTGTTGTTGTTGTATCTGGGTATGTTGCTATTGTTGTTGTTGTTGATGTGTGTGTTGTTGTTATTGTTGTTTGTGTCTGTGTGTCTGTTGTTCTTGGGATGTGTGTTGTATATGTGTGTGCGTATATTGTTGCTTTTGTTTTTGATGCTCCAGCGTAGTTTTGTAAATGATTTTTCTATTTCTGACAGACAACTAATCATATTTACCTTCTTGAATGTCGCAAATTTGGGCGGCAGACATAACACAGACATTTCATTATTATCTATTTCCGTGTTCCCATAGATGTTGGTATTTTTATATATATATATATATATATATATATATATATATATATATATATATATATATATATATATATATAAATATATATATATAATGTCCATGCGGTTAAGTTTACAAACGTGAAAAAGTGCTCAATACCAAAGTTGAAAATATAAATTTATTCTATCGCTATAACAAGACTCAAATTTACCCTTAAATATATATATATATATATATATATATATATATATATATATATATATATATATATATATATATATTGTGATACAAGCGTGAACCTAATATTAACACTTTGTACTGCCTCTTCGCTTTGTATTTTTTTTTGTTTTCTGCTTTAACTATAATATATATATATATATATATAGTGGTGGAACACTGGAAGGTAATATCTATCCGTAGTGGTAGAGCACTCAGTCCAAGGGACGAGTTAGGTAGAAGTGGTTACATAACAGTTAGTTCACCATACCGAGAACAATTGTTTCACCTTCGCGGATCTTCAGCTCGGGATGTGTATGGTTATAGGAACTGTTCCTATAACCATACACATCCCGAGCTGAAGATCCGCGAAGATGAAACAATTGTTCTCGGTATGGTGAACTAACTGTTGTATATATATATATATATATATATATATATATATATATATATATATATATATATATATTACATTGAGTTACAAACTCAAAGTAGTCCCTTACAATTAAAAGATTTAATTGAAGTGATAGGTTTACTAATTCGTACATCCACTGACGAGCAATAGAATTGGTAATTCCCTTCACTTGATGCGAAACAGTTT
>OZ024743.1:196337749-196352749 GCA_964016885.1 Eledone cirrhosa
CCTGCTATATCAAGCGTTAACCTAATATATTCCTTCCATATAATCTACCGATTGTGTTGTTATTTCTGTTTACCTTTTACATACATATATATATATATGTGTGTGTGTGTGTATGTGTGTGTGTGTGTGTATGTGTATGTGTGTGTGTGTGTGTGTGTGTGTGTGTGTGTGTGTGTGTGTGTGTTGTGTGTGTGTGTGTGTGTGTGTGTGTGTGTGTGTGTGTGTGTGTGTGTGTGTGTGTGTGTGTGTGTGTCCATATGTGATTGACGGTTGAGAGGAAGGAGTACTCAATAACGAAGTAGAGTTTTAATAGTCATTTTATTAAAGCCAAAAAGTGAGTCTTGTTGCTCTGGAGTTTCACCTGTCTATCACAGGGTCATCAAACAACACTCACTATTTAGCCTTAATAAAATGAATATCGAGAGAAAGAGAGAGATGAGGGGCAGGGAGGTGGGGAGAGAGAGAGAGAGAGAGAGAGAGAGAGAGAGAGAGAGAGAGAGAGAGAGAGAGAGAGAGAGAGAGAGAGAGCATTACCGAAACCCCGTAAAGACATTTGTAAATGTTTGTCTTGTTGTAAAGAACTATTCGACAAACCACTGTTTGTTGTTATTTTGCGTATAGCTTAACTAAAGCTATAATATTGGCGAAACATTGATGTAACCAGTCGTTTATAGTAATAAATATTATTTTTGCTCTAAACGTAGTGTTTAGTCCCATAGTCGGTGTATTTTAGTGCACATAAGTACACAAAACTATAAAACTAGCATCTGTGTATCTGTGTATTCGTTTGTGTGTGTACGCGTGTGGATCAATGAACATTAATGTTTACAAACGAATAAAAAAGTATTCACATAAAGTATAAAATGTATATTGCATTAAAAGCTGAAGTTTAACTTCAAACGAATGAAGTAAAGAAGCAGCGGGACATTATATAAGCAAATATATTTGTAAACACATCGAATTATGATTAGTCATCGAGCTTTGATTGGTTGACGAAAATACGTCACACATTCATCTATTGACTTGTCATATGCAGAGCATCTGATATATTCATCAATTTACAAACAAATTCACGCTCAAAGAAACGTGGAGTAGCAATCAGGTGTATCATGATCTTTGAATGAATAAATAAACTTTCAAATCAACCAGTCGTTGTTGTGTCACTCTAGATGTTTTCAACGTGGCAGTCGGAATTCACCAAGAGTAATTAGTCACTTCTCCTGTTCATTATTGCGATAGATTAGCGTTGAATTGGCAGTATCGATAGATGGTTGGACGCCATGCTTTCTAGCATAGAGTTACGTCCCTTTACGGTCTGAGTTCAAATCCCGTCGACGTTAACTTTGCCTTTCATCCTTACAGGGTCGATAAAATAAAGTACCAGTAATGCACTGGGGTAATTGCTGGCATTGTGCCAAAAAGTAGAAACAATTATTGCGATAGATTAGCAGTATCTGTAGAGGGTCGGACGCCATGCTTTGCAGCACAGTTACGTCCCTTTACCGACTGAGTTCAAATCCCGCCGAGGTTAACTTTGCCTTTCATCCTTACGGGGTTGATCAAATAAAGTACCAGCAATGCACTGGAATAATTGCTGGCCTTGTGCGAAAAGTTGAAACAATTATTTTCATGATATTACGGCCCTTTATGATCTGAGTTCGAATCCCGCCGAAGTTAACTTTGCCTTTCATCCTTACGGGGTCGATACAATAAAGTACCAGTAATGCACTGGGATAATTGCTGGCCTTGTGCCAAAAGTAGAAACAATTATTTTCATGAATAAGTTTTCAGGATCAAAACCTTATTTTGCTAAACAGTTGCTAAACATCTCCAAGATACAAGTACACTCAGCATTATTTAAGGGCAGTAGGGCGGTGGATTGGCAGTATTGTAGCATAGAGTTACGTCCCTTTACGATCTGATTCAAATCCAGCCGAGGTTAACTTTGCTTTTCATCCTTACGGAGTCGATAAAATAAAGTACCAGTAATGCACTGGTTAATTGCTGGCCTTGTACCAAACGTCGAAACAGTTATTTAAGGGCAGTAGGGCGGTGGATTGGCAGTATCGGTAGAGGAGTGGGCACCATGCTTTGTAGCATAGAGTTACGTCCCTTTACGATCTGAGTTCAAATCTCGCCGAGGTTAACTTTGCTTTTCATCCTTACGGAGTCGATAAAATAAAGTACCAGTAATGCACTGGCCTTGTACCAAAAATAGAAACAATTATTTTTATGAATATGAGTGACATGCGCAGCCAGGTTGGAAGTGGTATCATGACAGGCAGGTGTAGGATCAGTTGGCTGGAATTTGCCGACGACAATGTATTAGTTAACTCGTCCGAGGTGATCTCCGACATGTACTAGATAGGTTTCATGAAGAATGCTGCATGGCTAAAATGAAAGTCAGAGCTGCAAAAAGTGAGACACTCGTTATCTTAAGGAAGCCTGCGTAGTGCACTCTACGTGTGAATGGAATTCCACTGTACCAGGTGGATAAGTTCAAGTATCTCGTAGATATGTTCTCGAGTGATGGGAGGCAGGAGGCTGAATAGCATGAAAGAATTGCAGAAGCTGGTGCAATAATTGTTTCTACTTTTGGCACAAGGCCAGCAATTATCCCAGTGTATTACTGGTACTTTATTTTATCGACCCCGTAAGGATGAAAGGCAAAGTTAACCACGGCGGGATTTGAACTCAGATCATAAAGGGCCGTAACTCTATGCTGCAAAGTATGGTGCTGACCCTCTACCGATACTGCCAATCCACCGCTCTTTACCAATCCACCGCTGGTGCAATAATGAGTCAGCTCAGCATTCAGTAATCAAAAAGTAGTTTTAAAAGCAAAACTCGCTATCTTTAATTGGGTATTCGCGCCACCCGTTTTTTTAGAACAGGTAATATCTCATTTATTGTATTTTATTTTATTCTAGCTTCTCCATCTCAGCTCTCTATAGATTACTCTTCTTACCTTGTCCAGAACTGCACACAAGACAAAACAACATAGTCCACTATACATACAAATATGTTTGAGATAGACCAACGCATTATATATATACATATATATATATATATATATATATATATATATATATATATATATATATATATATATATATATATATATATATATATATAAAGAATAAACAGAAATAACAACAAAATCGGTACATTATATGAAAGGAATATATTAGGTTAACGCTTGAAATAGCAGGAAGAGGGTTTTGACGTTTCGGACGCTAGTCCTTCATCAGAAGAATGAATGAGAAATAAGACAGATTGAAGGGACGGGCAGGCTGGAATTAGAAGAAGGTGTGTAAGAAGAGGGTAGTAGAGGAAAAGTGATAGAGAGTCGTCGATTATTTAAATGCAAGAAGCAAAGAAGTTTGTGTGTGTGCGTGTAATAGAATTATGGTATGTAAGTACTACTGCTAATATATGTACATACACGTGCGTGCGTGCATGCGTGCATGCGTGCATGCGTATTACACTCACACGCCCTGACTGGCTTACCCATGTACGATTATCTCAAATTTGCACCCATTAGGTATATTAATATAGTTATTTAGCGATTTAGTTAGTGTATAACAAACAATATCAACTTGTTACTAGGCAATTCATAGCTACAGATATATTTTTTCTATTTTTAGATAATTTATTTGAAATAGCTTCAAGTCAATAGACGTCTTTTTAAAATGACATATTCGGTTAATTCCTTATCATTCGTGGATCACTTCAATGCTATCAACACAGATATTAAGGTCTTCTATGTCGTGGCATATTCTACTGTCTTGTCTAGCTTTCACATCAGCAATACCTAGGTTCACAAATCTTATCTTTAGTCAATCAGCTTATCAACAAGTTTGATAGTCACCCTTGACCTGTTCGCTAACTTTCTGACTCTTTGACCTTTAATCGAAAAGGCGGTTGTCGTTATTTTCAACTTGAATATACTTATCTCCATTATACTTAAGCAGATATATCATGTGAGAAATTTCGTGGAACGTAATATTAGATGTATCACTCCTCGACAAATGGTGATGATGAAAATAATGATTTCTTTCCTAGGCTCCCAGCTAGAGCTGAAAAAGTGGGGGATAATACAAATGAGAAATACATGGGAAAACTAGAAACAAGAAAGTGGGGATTCTACATTTAGTAAAAGAAGACCAACAATGGTTTCTAATTCAGGCACAAGGTTAAAAGGTTTCGAGGGAAAGTCAATTATAACGACTCCAGTACTTTACTGGTATTTTTTATCGCCCTCGGAAGGATGAAAAGCAAAGTTGACTTCGGAAAGCATTTTTCATAAGGTTCTACTAATTCTACCAATCCACAATAACAACAACAACAAAATAATAATCTTCTTTGCCCACTTATTCCTGAGAGGGTCGTGGAGGCAGAGTCCTCAAACACTTCTTCCGGCGAGCCCTGTTACAGCAACCGTCTCAAACTGATCAAGCTGGATCCCCAAGCGAGACCAGCCAAGCCCATGGATGTTATGCAGCCATCTTTCGCGGATTCTACCCTTGGGTTTCTTGCCGGTTGGTTTTCCCCGTAAAATATGTCCAGTGATTCTTTCCTAAGACATTCTAACTACATGTTCATCGTATAGGAGCTGGGATACCTCAATTCGGAGAAGTAGTGGCTGTACCTGGAATAGTAATCAAGACCTGCAATTTGAGGGAGAGGAAAACTGATTATATCGACCCTAGTAATTTCTTGGTACTTTATTTTATCGACCCCCGGAAGAAGGAAAGACAAAGTTGACCGCGGTGGGATTTGAACTCAGAACGTAGAAATCATAACTAAATACTACAATTACCAATCAACCGCCACTGCTGTTGCTGCTGCTGCTGCTGCTGATGATGATAATGATGATGATGATGATGATGATGATGATGATGATGATGATGATGATGGTGGTGGTGGTAAAAATAATTGTTTCTATTTTTAGGCACAAGGCCAGCAATTACCCAGTACATTACTGGTACTTTATTTTATCGACCCCGTAAGGATGAAAGGCAAATGGTAAAAATAATTATATGTTTTCATTGGCACCCAAGAGCTGAAGAAGTGGGGTACAGTACAACTAGAAAATATAGTGAAAACAAAACAGTGGGGACTCTGCGTCGAGAAAAAAAGGGGAGACCACGAACAACAACAACAACAACAAAATTGATAATAGTGGTTTACAAATTAAGTGTTGACATGCAAGAGCAGGTAGAGCACCGAATAAAATGTCATTGCGGTATTTGTTCTAGCTAATTATTTTCTGACTTCTAATCCCGATTAGGTCAAATTTGCTTATCACCTTTCCGGGATCGATAAAATAAAGTACCATTAATGGGGCCGATATAATCAACCTTGACCTTCCCCCAAATCAGACGGCCATGTATAAATGTTAGAAATCTATTTAAGTACAAAGCCTACAATTGAAGCCGAAAGGAATGTCAAATAAAAATACCCCACTAATGAAAACAGTTGATTTCATTCTGTTGGCAACCTTACAAATCTATATTTAAATAACAAATTTGCCTTAGTGAGATAATTGATCATATAGAAACAAAACCCTGCACTCTCAAAGAGAAGTAATCATAATAAAACATAATTCCTTACTCCACACCCTATAAAAGCTCTTTGTTTTCAAATATGTTTCTTAGGCATATATTTAACCTAGCTATGTAAACAGACCTTGCGGTTACATAGCAGGGTTGCTGTTTCACCCCTCTCTATATAAATACGCGAATATATACATATGTTTTTCGATGACCATATTTTCAACAGTTATATATCAATAACCTAATGAGGCTGTTTGCTTGCAAACGAATCGAATATTATTATTATCATTAATATTATTATCCGATATAAAACTCAAATACTTTTATGTAAAGCCACTATGTCAGAGAGAAAAATCAAATTCTAATTTTCTTCATATATATATATTAACTTGATCTATTTTCTCTTCGGTTACTCATTTACATGT
Organism: Eledone cirrhosa; assembly: GCA_964016885.1. Taxonomy (NCBI): domain Eukaryota; kingdom Metazoa; phylum Mollusca; class Cephalopoda; order Octopoda; family Eledonidae; genus Eledone; species Eledone cirrhosa. The sequence continues at coordinate 196,343,733 of OZ024743.1, forward strand.
GCCATTGTCCTGTGTTTCCCCTTCTATCGGTATGTTTACTTCTTTTTTTCCATTTTTCTTCCCCATTTTTTCTTTATTTTTTCTCTCTTCGCTATCATTTCTTTCCCTCGTGGCTTTTGATAGATAAAAAGCTATGGGCACGCTATGGATAGATGTTTATAATGCGCCGAAACATCCATGATCCATAGTAAACAGCTGACGAAGGTAAACTGTCCATTCCCTTGTTTGTGTCGCCTTACCTTCTAACACTCGTTATCAGTAACCACACAGCCTCGCCTTCTTCAATCCATATTTTTGTATATATATATATATATATATATATATATATATATATATATATATATATATATATATATATATATATATATATATATATATATATATATATATATATATATAATCAAGGTTTAGCAATTAGAGAAAAAGTTTTAAAATAAATTTTAAAAAGTTTACTGTACCTACTATATTTACCCTTCCCGCGCGGTTTCAAGTCTCAAAATAAATGGATAATCCATGCGGAAATCCATTGAGAAGAAGACTTTCGTCAGAGGGTTCTTCTCACTCGGAGAATATAAAATTCCCGAGTTCAAATCACGAACTGGCGCCATACAGAACTGTTCCCGGATGAGAGTGTATGATGAAAAAACAATCTTGTCTAGTGCCGTGTGTAAAGATAGAAGGCAGGGGCGGAAAGGTCAATGCCCTGCCACTAGAAATAGCAGCAGTTAAAACAACCAAAATATTATCTCGGCCAGGGGAGATTAATAATAATAAAGTATGTTTTCCTACATGCAAAAAATGCATATAGAGACACATGTATTATCCAACCGTATGCCAATGTAGTTCTATGGCAGGTTAATAAATTAACGACCCAGAACATATATCAAGGTTTAGCAAATAGAGAAAAAGTTTTTAAATAAATTTTAAAAAGTTTACTGTACCTATATATATATATATTTATGGTTATGTGACGCCTACATAACCCAATATATATATATATAAAGAGAAAGAGAGAGAGAGAGAGAGAGAGAGAGAGAGAGAGAGAGAGAGAGAGAGAGAGAGGGGGGGGGGGGGGGGGGAGATTTAATATCTCGGCTGAATTTCATCTTCCTCAGCGACCTTGCCACATTTGCGTGGATAATTGGTGCTAAATCCAAACCATTCAATATTCAATATGGCAGTCGGACTCCGCTAAGAGTGCGTACAGTCACCTTTCCTGTTCATTATTTATCCACAGGGCGGTGGATTGGCAGTATTGGTAGGGAGTCGGACGCTATGCTTTCCAGCATAGTTAAGTCCCTTTACGGTCTGAGTTCAAATCCTGCCGAGGTTAACTTTGCCTTTTATCCTTACGGGGTCGATAAAATAAAGTACCAGTAATGTACTGGGTAATTGCTGGCCTTGTGCCAAAAGTAGAAACAATCATTTACATAAACAGGATTGACATGCGCAACCGAGCTGGAAGTGATATCATGACTGGCGTGTGTAAAATCAGTTAGCTGGAATTTGCAGACGATATGGGGTTACTAAACTCGACAGAAGGTGACCTCCGACTCACACTTAATGGGTTTGATGCTGAGTGCGGAATGACTGGAATGAAAATCAGTCATGCGAAAACTGGGACACGGGTCCTCTCAAGGAAGCCTGCGCAGTGCATCCTACATGTAAATGGAATTCCACTGAAGCAGGTAAAGTAGTTCAAGTATCTAAGGGCCGTGTTCACGAGCGATGGAAGACAGGAGGCCGATTTAAGTGCAAGGATTGCAGGAGCTGGTGCAGTAATGCGCCAACTTCAGCATTTCAGTAATCAGAAAAAGGGAGGGATGCATAAAGGCTAAACTCTCTATCGTCAATTCATACCACACCTTATCAATGGTCATGAATCTTGTGTAATGACCGAAAGAATACGATCGCGAATACAAGTGGCTGAAATAAGGTTCCTCCGAAGGGTGTTTGGAGTAACGTTACTTGATATAGTGCGTAGCTCGGAGATCAGAAAGTCATTCCAGGTAGAACCGCTACTTCTCCGAATTGAGAGATCACAGCTCTGATGCTATGGGCATGTGGTTAGAATATCTCAGGAAAGAATCGCTGGACAGATTTTATAGGCAAAACCAACCGACAGGAAACACAGGGGTAGATCTCGAGCAGGATAGTTGGATAACATCCATGAGCTTGGCTGGTCTTGCTTGGGGATCTAGCTGGATCAGTTGGCGACGGTTGCTTCTGACATGACCCGCTGGAAGGAGTATTTGAGGACATCCTTCTTCAGATGGGTTGAGGATGAGGAGTGAAACCGGGTACCGAGTCTCCCTGCCGAGTTCAAATCCCCCCGAGGTTAACTTTGCCTTTCATCGTTACGGGGTCGATAAAATAAAGTACCAGTAATGTACTGTGTAATTGCTGGCCTTGTGCCTAAAGTAGAAACAATTAATTAGCAGTAGCACTAACATAGCGTGATTCGTGATAGAGTTATATACAAACACATAAGTGATCATTCAAAATAAATCAGCTGCTTGTTGAAAGGTTGAACATAACTCACAATGAAAATTGTGTAACAAAATATAACACTGAATGTAATATACTTGTGTGCGAGAATGATATATAAAGAGAGAATGATGTATGTAAATAAAAATGAGATTAAACAAACTGAGATTTTATATACAAGTACATTGATACCTTGAGATACGAGTTTAATTCGTTCCGTGACCGATCTCGTAATTCAATTTACTCGTATCTCAAATCAATGTTCCCCATTGAAATTAACTGAAATGCTATTAATCCATTCTGACCCCCTAAAACCACACCAATTTATTTATGTTACGTGTTTTTAATAAGCAAAATATACTTTATAAATAACAAATAATGTATAATGAAATAATAAGAACATAATAAAAGAGAATGTAAAGAAATAAACTGGATTTATTAAGTGTATTTACCTTCAAGATGAGACGAAAAAGCTGGCGGAGGTGGAGGAGAATGACGGGGAGGCTGTAAATGTTTTTCGTTTTGCGCTCTATCTCTTAACTTGACTTACTCACTACGCAGTTAATGCTATTTTTTATTGCTAAATTTAACTTACACACTATGCTACACTTAATCGCTAAACTTAATTGCTATTTTTTTTTTTACTTTTTTTTTCTTTTCGTACCGGACTCTCATCATCATCTTCACTGACTTTTGGCTTTTTGGCCACACTTTCCTCGCCTTCGCTTTGAGGGCGTTTCAATAAAAACCTGTCCAAGGAGGTTTGTTTCATCCTCCCTTTTAAAATGTTTCTGAAATGAGTGAGGCAAGTGTCGTTAAACAGTGCCGACGCACGACTTGTTCCAACTTTTTCTGGATGATTTTTGTCAATAAAATCATTAAGTTTCTCCCAAATTCCCAACATTTCATTCATTTCACTTGAAGGGATTACTACCTCCTCTGACTCCGGCCCCTCATTAATTTCCTGCCAAATCTCTGTATGCTGCTGGTCCTGTAGCTCCTTTAATTCCTCCGTTGTCAATTCCTCATTGTGCTCTTCGACGAGGTCGTTGACGTCTCCTTCGTCCATTTCCAGGACCATGGATTTTCCGATGGATACGATCTCCTCCTCCACTAACTCTTCGGGTTCGGGTTCGAATCCTTTGAAGTCCCTTTCGGACACAACCTAGGGCCACAGCTTCTTCCATTCAGAGTTTAAGGTCCTCCTTGTAACACCCTGCCAGGCCATGTCTATAATTTTGAGGCAGGCTACGATAGTGTAATGTTATTTCCAGAACTCTCGAAAGGTGAGGTTTGTGTTTTTCGTAACCTCAAAGCAGCGCCGGAAGAGATGCCTTGGTGAAGAGCTTTTTAAAATTCGAAATCACCTGCTGGCCCATGGGCTGAAGGATATGGGTGGTGTTGGTTGGAAGGTACAAAACTTTAAGAAACTTGAATTCTTCTAAGATGTCATCCTCGAGATTTGGTGGGTGTGCGGGAGCATTGTCAAGGACGAGTAGGGCTTTCAGGGGCAGGTTATTATCTAAGAGATACTTCTTGACTGCAGGACCAAAAACCAGGTTTACCCACTGCACAAAAAACTCCCTGGTAACCCATGCATTTGGGTTTGCCCTCCACATAATCTGCAGTTTTTCTTTAAGAATCTTATGACTCTTAAAGGCCCTGGGGTTTTCCGAGTGATATAAGAGCAGCGGTTTAATCTTTAAATCGCCACTCGCATTTGCACACAGTGCAAGGGTCAACCTATCCTTCATAGGTTTGTGGCCTGGCAAGCTCTTCTCCTCTGCTGTTATGTACGTTCTCCTTGGCATCTTTTTCCAAAATAGCCCTGTCTCGTCACAGTTAAAGACTTTCTGGGGATGTATCCTTCGTCTTCTACCAGTTCACCAAAAAATGAAGTAAGTTCTTCAGCTGCCTTAAAATCTGAGCTTGCAGCCTCACCATGCCTGACGACGGAGTGAATGCCAGTCCTCTTTTTTAAAATTATCAAACCATCCTCGACTGGCTTTGAATGACTCTTCCGATGCCCCGTCCGAGGACGATCCCGCCGTCTGCCGCACCAAATGTCTATAAATAACTCGTGCCTTCTCACAGATGATGGTCTCGGTTACGGTATCTCCAGCGAGCTGCTTCTCGGTCAACCACTCAAACAGCAACTTTTCCATCTCTTCATGGACAGAAGTCCAGAGCTTAGAAATTATCTTAACACCCTTGGCTGGTGTCATAGCCTTTATTGAATCCTTTTGTTTCAAAATAGTACATATTGTAGAAGTACTACGATCGTACTCCTTTGCCAAGTGAATAACACCCACACCACGCTCATGTTTTTCTACGATTTCGTGCTTAATATCCATAGACATCATACTTTTCTTTTTCTCGCCAGTGTTCTTGGCACTCACTTTCTTAGGACTCATGGTTGAAACTAAGATTTTTATCGAAATAAACCAAAAGCAACTAAAATCACAACAGTAACACAACAGAGATGCTTGCGCGCCGAGGTTACCACGTGGACTGACCGCTCTCAGGAGGTTACTGAATTAATTTCGCCACTGAATTAATTTCGCCCGGTGAACCCCAACGAAAGTTACTCCCGTCGTTTATATCCGTAAAGTGACTAAAACAAATGTTATATATTTACGGTTAGGGTTAGGGTTATAGTTAGGGTTAGGGTTAGGGCTAATTCAACCCTAACCCTAACCGTAAATATATTACATTTGTTTTAATCTTTAATCACTTTACAGATATAAACGACGGGAGTAACTTTCGTTGGGGTTCACCGGGCGAAATTAATTCTGCACCCCCTCTCAGGCACCCGCTAGCTCGTAGCTCGTATCGCAAAACTCAGCTTGTATCACAAGGCAAAAAATTAGCCGAGTGATGGCTCGTATCTCAAAAAACTCGTATGTCGGTTCACTCGTATCTCAAGGTATCACTGTATATGAATTTTTTACTCCATCATCAACACCACCACGCCCTAGGACCAGAACCCATCCTCTCTCTGTCTCCCTCCGTTTCTTCTGTGGCCCTAGAGTGCTTGCTTTCCCCTCCTTTTCCTGACTTTCATAATCCTTTCCTCTACTTTCCTCTACAGCAAGATCTACCCTTCCTTTTCCCTTCCACATTTTCTCATTACTTAAATTTGTATTTTAATTTTCTTTCTCATATTTATTTATCTTTTGAAAAATTATTTTCCATTTTTCAGGCTAAAAAGAAAAAGTGGCCAAAAATATAGATATGACTTGTGTAATAGAAACAATAATTGAATAGGTAAGAATACTATCTCTTTTCTTGTTAGGGGGCGTAGTATTGCTGTTTGTTTTTCTTCTGTTGACTTGCATCAGAAATTTATCTTACAATGTTACTGAAACTTGGGTTAACTGCTCCAAGCAGAAATCCTATGTGTTGGATTTATGCCGTACCTCGACCATAAACGACATGGAATATCAGAAACTTCGTTCAGGATTCTTAACCGTATTTCTTTGCTAGAACAAGCCTGGATTACAGAGTATCAGTTGATTGAATCGAACCATAATCTGTCTCATATTTTGTTTTATTGATCAAAGATGTATAAAATGCAAAATTCATCTGTACAGGCTTAGAATGCAAGCGCATTTTGTCCGACACTGTAAGAATCCTGCCAATAAGCTATTTGATATTAATATAATTAGCTATACCTAATTCAATCCAATTATGTTAGTAAACGGTTAACATGAGGCACGTTCCTGAAAGTAGTACGAGAATCCATTACTTAAGTAAGAACATAAGGTGGTGGAAAAGAGTAAACTAGAAATGTTTATTTATTCTTTAAACAAATCGTTGAGACGATAAGGAATAAAATTCTGCACATATTTCAAATTTTAAGATAATGGTTTCTGATTAAGGCACAAGGCCAGCAATTTAAAGGGGAAGAAAAAGTCGATTAAATCGACCCCAGTGCATTACTGGTGCTTTATTTTATCGACTTCGTAAGGTTGAAAAGCAAAGTTAACCTCGGCGGGATTTAAACTCATGTAAAGGGCCATAACTATGCTGCAAAGCATATTGTCCGACGCTCTACCGATACTGCTAATCCACAATAATACCCTCATTTTAGGAACTAGTACAAAGTATTTTCTGCGTCATGATTTTTTTCTTAATATCTTGTTTTGTGACAGGTGCTATGACAATACTAACGTAACTACATTAGTTTAGATTACATTCGATGTTTTGGTAGAAAGTATTGAGTATGTTCTAAGATTTTTATAATCACAGAATAAAATGTCTATATAAGAACATTGACAATGATTAAAGAGCTCAAAACAAACTCAACACACAAACTGATCCTTTGTTAGAAGTCTGCATCGTCATATCCAATATTAAAACTGTCAAAATTATCAGAAATATTTTATCAAGCTTGATAAAATAGATTGCCAATGTATATAGCTATGTATATAGTTAATGCGCCAGGATTCAAGACTTGATTTCCAAGAAACATATAAACATATAAACACTCACAGACTCAGGTACGAACACACGAGTACACACCAAACAGATACGCAAACAGAGACAACAACAAAAAATAAATAAATAAAATAAAAACATTATAGGAACACAACGGGAGGAAACACAGATATATGTGACGAAAGAACTTTGAGAAGCTATATTTATATTTTTAACTGTTGGTTAATCAATGATAAGTATTGATTCCCAGCTAAAATATTTATAGAAATCTAAACATATACTGAAGCGAATATCAAACCAAACAGTGGGTGTGTTTTACTATATATTTCTGGCAATATTAGGACAACATGACTCTCCCCAAATATAAGAATATCTGTTTCAACACACGATTTCATAGCAAAAATCTTGCAAAACAAATACATCGCCGCTATAGTCATTATAAAGTTTAGCTAAAAAGTTTTCATCTTATTGGTACACTACGCTGATAACAAGGAAAGTAAAACTTTCTTAATACCTCCAGATAAAGCCATAAATTATTTATTGAATCTTACAATCTGACAGAACATTAGAAGCAACGGTTAAAATGTAGGCGAATATCATCAGTTGTTATTACAAAGGTTAACTAAAGCAATAAACAATGGTAAAAATATGAGAAATGATCTGAATTAAAGAAAAATGCCGTATACAACTAAATATAATAACAGTAATTTCTTATAACATTCATAAGCACGTAAGACATTTCATATTTTGATTTAAACGTTGTAACGTGATCACGCATGGATTTACCAAACCATAAAATATGTATCTATCCAATTGGTGTGGAAGAATATTTTGAAAGGGAGATGCTTCTTACTCTCTTCATCAATAAATACCTGAGATAAATTCCTATTTTGTTTTACCTTTTATGAGGAGTATGAGCTAGTAGTTACAGTGTTGGTTTTCCTATCACAATGCTGTTAGAGGCTTTACAAATATTATGGGTAATGCTCTTCCTCTTCAGGTGAAATAAAAAATAAAATGTAAGACATATTTCTAACTACTAGGGCTGCAGATTGGCAGTATCAGTAGAGCGTTGAATAATATGCTTTGTGGTATATAGTTACGGTTCTTTACATTCTCAATTCAAATCCCGCCGAGGTTAGCTTTGCCTTTCATCCTTACGGGGTCGATAAAATAAAGCACTAGTAATGCATTGGGGTCGATCGATTTAATCGACTGTGCCTAAATCAGAAACCAATATTTCTAGCTACTTACATATCAACCTTCTTACTTTAGAAAGAGTACAGTCAGATATCATAATGCTGTAGGTTCGATTTCTGAACTGGGTGGTGCTTTATGTTCAGTGAGCAAAACAGTTCATATCATGTTGCCCTACTCTACTCAGCTGAAAGTGAATACAAGCAGTAAATTGTGTTTAACAGGCGTGTTTGTAGGGAAGTGGTGTATCGTACTCTCAGTCACTTATCGATGATGAAACCGAATAATCAACGTTCTGGTGAGTCTCTGTGTTTGGGATATACCTTAACCCAGCGAAAAACGTTATACCCTCAGTCACTTAACGCTAATGAAACTGGGATATGAACTGTCCTGATGGATCACAGAGCTTGAGACAGAAACAGAGCGTTTAATCCTTTAAATATTTTACATTAAATAATACAAACATTGAATATTTAATTCTTGTCAGTCTGAAATGTTTACATATTATATCTGACTAATTCTACTCACGATATTATGGTGAATGAAATACCAATAAGCTGAAGAATTATCAAGTTATTTCTCAGTTTTTTTGACACAGCTGGTAGTAACGTTCTCTTCCTCAAGAGATTAGCACCTCGGTTTATGAAGCTTCAATCGCTATAACTGGAAGCAAACGATATACCACTTTTTTCCTGCCAAAATCTCAAGTATTTCAACCCCCAAGACACTTGATAATATGCTGGGTGGGGTTCACTTGATCACATGTACTAAATAAATGGGATAAACTCATTCCATTTTCAAATACAGGGAGTAGTTTAATTAGTTTCAAACTGTGAACTCCTTGCGTGAAAATAGGGAAAGTGTTCCAACTGTTTGCCCCCAGCTGCTAATGA
>OZ024743.1:196357749-196360249 GCA_964016885.1 Eledone cirrhosa
ATTGAAGAACACAACGCACCACCCAGTCCTATCTGATGAGAGGCCTAAGAAGTTGACAAGTTATCACGAAAACTTCAGGTTTCACTTCATTGTTTCCCTCTCAGAAAAATGTCGTACCAACAGCACGAGGTCCTTCACTCATAGTGAGCTTACTGCGCACCCTGACACCAATCAGGACAATTTCTTAGTTCTGGTGCCCAGATGGGTAATCATAACTATGACCAAGGAATCCCACCGACCTCGGTTTTGATATTCGAGTGACACTACTCCTAGACAGGAAACCACCCAAGACTGACGAGTTCTGTTTACCCGGAACAGCTGTTTTTAAGACACCAGTAACTCGACTTGGTCCTCATTCATTGCCAGTTCAAAACATCTCCTCTACCAGGAGGTTGGACTTCAGTTGTCAGAGGCTATATGAGACACAAACTGATTGCGTCATTTTATTAGTGAGTAGATTCTCAGGCATACTCCCATCCCGGCAATGACAACCTTAGGAGATACATAAATACATATACACATACATACATATTATATATATACGTATATACATAAATATTGTTGTGCCTGTGTTATTTTTTAATGAATGCCGTGAAATAGCGTATGCTATTTACTGACAGGATATTTGGACAGTCAACTCGTGAATTACTTTCCGATATATAATGCCAACTTATTTCATAGATTAAACAGGGACTGGGCTAAGAAAAATAAAAGAGAGAAATAATTTACTCTGTGACAGTAAATTTCTCTTTGTAAAAATAATCCTTATTGACATAAATGTCTTGTTGTTAATGTTGTTTTCAACTTTTGTATAGTGTTTAAAGATTGATTAGTTTCTAATGATTTCTTAACTGATAAATATTTCTACTGAATCATAGTGTAAGTTTCCTTTTATATATATGTGTGTGTATGTGTGTGTATATATATATATATATGTGTGTGTGTGTGTGTATGTATGCATAAATATATATATGTGTGTGTATGATGTACTTGCATATATATATGTATGAATTTATATATATATATGTATATATATATAATCTGGCTATGTTTCCTTGGTGAAAAGAATTCCAAGTCTGGTATACTTTTTTCACTACTGTCTGTAGCTTTAAAGTCACACACATTCTAGCACGTGTTTGTCTTCAATTTCCTTAGAGTTATTCCGGTTGAGTCATTGCTATCTAAAGATGACAAACAACGCCATCTTACACGTCAGAACAGAGTTATTTTTTACGCATCTTTACTGGCAAAGAAAATGTTAAATATTAATTAATTAGTAATACACTGAAATATCGGTAAATGAATCGACGTTTCTTGTAAAAATGTTTCTTTTCCTAGCTGTAAGTTCTTTTTTTTCTATCTTTCTGTTATCTTTTTGGACGTGGATGGATCTATTTTGGAAGACGTGAATCGGAGTGCTATTACAGACTTTCCTGTGATAGCAACAACAAAATCCAACACAAGAAAATATGCCAAAGAAAGTAATGAAAGAAGTCATAAAGAATGGAAGGAAGAAAACATTTGAAAGATAGAAAGAAAAAAGATTGGAAGAATAAATTAATAAATAAATAATATAAGCACAATTGAACCATTTCTTTATTCTGTCTGATAAAAATGTTCCTCGCTGAGGTCTAAAAATGTTACTTTGCTCATGTAATATTATATAAATCCGTTAACTAACTTTGTTCGGAAATATCTGAGCATTTTCTCATTTAATTTGGATGCCAGCTTCACGGGAACCAACATGAATTTAGAAGGTTCCTTTATGTACATACTAACAATATACTCACAGTGGAAAATCAAAACCCCTTCACCATATTTTATTTAGCCTCACCAATGAATAGGAATCTATCGAATACTTTTTTTTTCTTTTGAATATTCTACACGAAGCCCAAACAGAAATCACATTGGATGTTATTGTCCTTGGAATGACACCGTTTCAAAGAAAAACAGAGTAAAAATAACCAAAATAAAAGAAAAAAAAGATAGCAATTCAGTTACGATTCATATTTTTTATATTATTATTATTATTATTACAGTTGCATTTATCTTGCTTTATGTTCATACGAGTTATCACCAAGTCACAACCTTATTATTATTAGTATTATTATTATTAGTATTGTTGTTGTTGTTGTTGTTATTATGGTGGTGGTGGTGTTTCTTTCACCATATATTTTGCAAATGAGTATGTTTCGGTTTGGTTTGTTTGTGATCTACTATCTCACCTTTAAACACAATTCATAGAATTTGAAAGTCTTCTATTCAGTATACTTTCGTCAAGTCAAATAGTTGGGACATTTAAAATATGCTACTTCATTAAAATTGCATCATGACCTTTTCTTAGTGTTAGAAGGTGACCTTTTGTGTGAATTTGACCTTTCGCTAATATACTGAACTAAATAATCAAGAAAAACTAGTGCTTTTTATCCATAGATGTAATGAAGCCACCTCTTAGAATTACCCAGTCTCTCTCTCTCTCTCTCTCTCTCTCTCTCTCTCT
>OZ024743.1:196362749-196367749 GCA_964016885.1 Eledone cirrhosa
AATGGAATAGGTAAATATAATTTATTTTAAAAATTTGTTTGAATCTTGCTTGCTCCGCTTATCTCAATTATATATATATATGTGTGTGTGTGTGTGTGTGTGTGTGTGTGTGTGTGTGTGTGTGTGTGTGTGTGTGTGTGTGTGTGTGTGTGTGTGTGTGTGTGTGTGCGTGTGTATATATATTTATATATGTGTCGGAGAGAGTGTGTGAGATGGAGAATGTATATTTCATTTTTTTTTTTAATTCTGTATTATAATTTCATGAAATACAGAAAGGAACAAAATCGACTGGCAACTTTGCCCGACCAGAACTAGATAATTATTTTTAGAAAGGATGTTTTGTCGAATAAGACCCCTGTACTTAAAGATCTTCACCGTAAGAATATCTCCGACATCAGATACATACACAGACAAATATTATAGAATTGTTTCTATTTTTGGCACAAGGCCAGCAATACCCCCAATACATTACTGGTACTTTATTTTATCGACCCCCGTAAGGATGAAAGGCAAAGTTAACCTCGGCGGGATTTGAACTCAGATCATAAAGAGACGTAACTCTATGCTTCAAAGTATGGCGTCCGAATCGTTTTATAGAATTGGCAGAGTTGTTTGAACAATTGGATAGAATGCGTCGAGATCAACTATGACTTTCATCCATTCATGATCGATAACAACAATACGAGTCCAGTACTAGGGTCAATTCTCTCTCTCTCTCTCTCTCTCTTCTTCTTCTTCTTCTTCTTCTTCTTTCAATGGAATAAATCGGGTGTGTTCAGGTTTGGAGAGGAAATAGACTCCACCAGTTTCTAAAAATGCTCAAGAAACGCCGTGTATCAACATGGTACCACTAGGACCAGGACCATAATTATATATATATATATACCCAGGGAGTGTAAAGTGAAGTTACTGTAGGTTCACCCAGGTGAGCACTCGATGTTTAGATTCTCGTCAGTGGCGAGGTGTAGAGCTGGACAGAGTGTAATATAATAATACAAGGACGATTTGTTAAGCCTTCATTACGTTTATTGATTAGTGTCGCGCGTTTCGCAATTGATCAGCTCATGGTTCGATCTGTATCGTTCTGGCCCGACTCTGGAATCAAAAGCTCGTCGGACCTCTGTTATAGTAATGACAGAATGAATATACATGGCTGATAAATATCTAACGTTCATATGTTGGTCAGTTTATGTTGTTTTGATTGGTGGGTTAATTATGAGGAATGTTTTGACATTTATGATAGGTGGGGGTGAGTGTAGTGACGAGATAGTTGTGGGGCGCAATGGTTGATGCGAGTTGCTGGGTGTGGTGTTTTGGCTTGCCCTAGACAAGTCAAGTACTTATTCTATCGACCTTTCTTTTTTGCAGAATATAATGAAACAGCAAATGTAAACAAAGACACACACAGACATATGCATATACATGCACACAAACAATGCAGAAGAAATGGGTTTGGATGAATATGCAGTTCACAGAATCTTAACTGACCATTTGCACATACGAAAATTTTGTGCAAGGAAGACTCGAAATTCAGCCAAATCTCTTTGATAAAGTAATAACAGAAGATAAATCAAGGATGTTCGAGCTCAAAGTGAGAATTGGCACACGAAAAATTCCCCTCATCCGAAGAAAGCACGCATGAGCAGATCCCGGATAAAAAAAACGATTACCATTTTTTTTTTTCGACAGCCATGGTATTGTTCACAAAGAATGTTTACCCCCAGAACAGACAGTTAATCTCACCTTCTACAGAGATGTCTTGGAACGATTTTGAAAACGGATCCAGCGAGTCCGAAAGTCCACTGCAGGAAATTGAGCACTGTATCACGATAAGGTGCCTACTCACACAGCAGTTTCAATTACAGATTTTCTGGTGAAGAAAAGCATCCCCACTCTTCCACATGAAACCTACAGCCCAGTTCTTCCCATACATACATACATACATACATACATACATACATACATACATACGTACGTACGTACGTACGTACGTACGTACGTACATACATACATACATACATACATACATACATACATACATACATACATACATACATACATACATACATACATACATACATACATACATACATACATTTAGATGAGAACATATCCTATAATGGTATCTGTAATAAGGAACGCGATTAAGAAAGATTTGGTCATCGGAACTCTCTGCGCAAAACAAAACAGTAGCTCACAATGTGTTTGCTATGCCTGTCCTAACACCAACATTTGGAATACTCAATTGGACGATAGACGAAATCCGAGCAGTTGATGTTGGAACTCGAAAAATACTAAACAACACCGGAAACTTCCACATCAACAGTGACATAGGCCGCCTTTACTTGAAACGTAAGCAGGAAGGCAGAGGCCTAACATCAGTCCAGACAGCATTTGAATATCCCATCATATCTCTCCGACAACATCTACGAACCTCGAGGCGTAGGAGCCCGTCTCTCGAGCAAGTCTATCTGCATGATACAGATAAGATCATGCGACTTGGGAAGGAACTCCTCGAGAGACATTCCCTGCGTGATAATCAAAAACTCACACCCAGGGAAGTCGCTCAGCAGTATCGCAGTGAATCCATGGATGAAAAATTGCATGCTTGTCAGCAAAAAATCATGCATGGATATGTTGCCAGGAAGTTCCAGAGTGAGAGTAATATAGATAAGGAAAGTAGTCTATCTTGGACCAACAACCGCTATATTGGCTCCCACTTTGACGGATACGCTTTTGCAATCCAAGAACAGGAGATTATCATGAAATACTTGATTCACAGAAGAGATAGGGATGCAGGCAAAACATCTAGATGTGATAACAAGTGCAGACTCTGCAGAACTAACATCGAGGATATCACCCATGTCATCAGCAGCTGTCCAAAGATATCATCGCGGTACTATCTACCTATGAGACATGATGTAGTGGCCAAAACACTGTACAATGCGGTAAAAAAAATAACCCCGATAATAAACACATTAAAAGCTACAGAAATGTGGAAGATATCCACGTACATAATATGAAAGAGTACTGGTGGAACGCTCTAGTAAAAACCCCAATAAAATGCAGGCATAACAAACCAGATATTATGATATGGGACAAGGAGAAGAAAGCATCCACAGTAGTGGAAATTAGCTGCCCAGCAGATACCAATATAATATCAAAGATTAGCGAAAAGGAGAATATTTATGCAGAACTGATGAGAAATCTGCAGATACTCCACCCTCATTACACCTTCAGATTTATGCCTGTGATTATTGGGGCACTGGGGTATGTTAGTAACTGCCTCAACACAAATCTTGAGAAGCTAGGCTTCACGGGAACAGAAAGAACACAACTAGTTAGGAAATTACAAGTACAATCCATTAATGGAACGATAAAAATATGTAAAACATTCCAAAAATGTTGCATCTAATAACTGCATATACACATGTAGAGATGCAAAGCATATACACATGCACACATACAACTCAAAACATCCACATCCACACATACAATAACATCCATATCTACACATGCATGCATACATACATATCTACCTAGTTGATGTTGTGTAAATTCCAATGAGAGAGTCTTGTGTCTATGTTAAAAACCGACTCTCTTTCTATTGGTAAAACTTTGTGAAATTATAAAACCAGAAGAACATACATACATACATACATACATACATACATACATACATACATACATACATACATACATACATTAGACGCACACACATTACTTATATATAAAATGTATTTTCTGACTGGTTTCCATCTAAGATGTAACCAGTAATATTGGTTTTCATGCTGGCTATTTAGAATTTCACAGATTTCTTAATGCTATCTGGTTAATTTGTTTATGTTTGCTTCGGTTGTTGCTATGTCCACAGCCAGTGTCGTGTCGTTAAGTGCAGGCTTTTCTTTTTCTCTGTTATGCGATGAAGTAAAAAAAATAACATTTCCCTCTCAACAATTTTTGCTTGCTAAGATTATTAACGAAACCTTATCTGAATAGATTTACAAAAATATTACAAATATACACCGAACTACTGAGAAAGCTCAGCGAACCATAATGTTGAATCAAGCTACAGTCTTCGAGCATAGTTAAAATGATACATAATAACCAGATGTCTTTCTCGTTTTTTTTTTTTTAAGATATTGTTGTCTTATGCCAGAAAAGAAAATTAAAAATCATACGCTTTTATTAATGTTTAGGTGACTTATTAATAATAGTCGAATTATTAGAAGAAAAAAAAGAAGGAATTTACTCTCTTAAATCTATCTAAAGTTGTTTGTCTTAAGAGTGGATGGATTACTTGTTTATTTCTGTCCTCAAAGTTCTCTAATATGAATAAAATTGTTAATTTCACGTCTGGCTGAAAATATCTCTTGCATTGTAAATTATTTTTTATCGTCCGTTTTTCCCTTCTTATTCTCATTTTCTCGGCGTCCATTGAACGAGAGTAAAGTTTAGGGGAAAGAAAAGGGGTGTTATAATAAAGTTAGAACATTCTTTCGAGAAGGTCTCTTTTCAGGTTTAACTCCCTCTCGTACGTGGCTACAATGTTGTCAAACACGAACCCCATCATTTATGTTCAATATCCTTTACATCAATGGACGACAGATGTTTGGCTCGCTTCCCAAAACTTAAAAAACTTTGATTTGATATCTAATATAGCATAAAATGCCATTAAATAGAAAGCGAAGGAATTTCTTCTTTGCTTTCTGTAACTTTCTGCTATAAACGTTAGCTACACGGATATTAGCCTGCCATAGCTTAATAAGTGTCGCGACAATGATTCTGAACTGCAAGAATAACGGATGTAAGGATTAAATAGAACCATTTCTTTATAACTGGCGGCGATTAAGCTGCTGATCTCACATTGAAGAACTAGAAGCAGTTTCAATCCTAACATTAATAATCAAAGAACTGAAAAACTAATTTCAACACCATCTCTCCCATTGAAGATCATGAGTTCGTCTTTTCACATGCAATAAAGTTTTACACACAGATAT
>OZ024743.1:196372749-196385249 GCA_964016885.1 Eledone cirrhosa
ACATACATACATACATACATACATACATACATACATACATACATACATACATACATACATACATACATACATACATACTTGATGATGGCTTCAGCTCGATTTCTTGTAATGCCATCGCTTGATACTTAAGCATCACAGACGAGGCTTTTTAATCCTGCTAGGGACTTGCCTATGGCCAGCAATACCATGCATCGCAAAAGATGTCACACATCAAGCGATGCCTGTGCTTGAAGCTTTTTTTAAGTGTGGAAAGGCTTGGCACGGAGCTAATTCCACTCACTGAACATCGAGTGCATTAGCCCTAAATGTAGAACTGGTCTACATCATTGGATGCAAACGAAGTCGCAGGTTTTATAGCAGAATGACCTCCTAAAGAGATGTCTTAATGAAGACTGAGAAACTCTCCTTCCACCAAAAAATACATACGTACACACAACAAACACACACATACATAGATACATAAATGGCATATATACGAGCATAAATACATACAAACAATCATACGTTAATACACACGCATACATTCATGGTACAGACAGAAAGGCAAGCAAAGACCCAGGCAGACATGCAAGTAGCATCTTGTTTATGACTTTACTAACCACACCCAATATATTTGACATTTATACTGTGTCGTGTTAAGTTAATTCCAGTTACGTGATCAGCGGCAATCCGCAAAATTCAGTAATATAATATAACATGATATGATATAATATAATATAATATAGTATAACATAATATAATATAGTACAATGTGATATAATATAATGTAACACAATATAATATAATGTAACATAATATAATAATGGTTTCTGATTTAGGCACGAAGCCAATACATTTTGGGGAAGCGAAAGTCGACTAAATCAACCGCAGTGCATTACTGGTACTTTATTTTATCGACCCCGTAAGGATGAAAAGCAAAGCTACCCTCGGCATTATTTGAACGCAGATCGTAAAGGACCGTAACACTATGTAATAAAGCTGATTATCCGACACTCCACCGTCATAATAACATACACAATATAACAAAATATAATATAGTATAATATAATATAATATAATTATTTCTACTTTTGGCACAAGGCCAGCAATTACCCAGTGCATTACTGGTACTTTATTTTATCGACCCCGTAAGGATGAAAGGCAAAGTGAACCTCGGCGGGATTTGAACTCAGACCGTAAAGGGACGTAACTATGCTGGAAATTATGGCGTCCGGCTCTCTACCGATACTGCCAACCCAATAATATAATATAATATAACATAATTGTTTCTACTTTTTGGCACAAGGCCAGCAAATTACCTAGTGCATTACTGGTACTTTATTTTATCGACCCCGTAAGGATGAAAGGCAAAGTTAATATAATTAGTTCTACTTTTGGCACAAGGCCAGCAATTAAACAGTGCATTACTGGTACTTTATTCTATCGACCCTGTAAGGATGAAAGGCAAAGTTAACCTCGGCGGGATTTGAACTCAGACCATCAAGGTTAAGCATAATATAATATAATATAATATAACATTGTATAATATAATATATTGGTCATTGTTAGTAAGGATTTTTTGGTATTTCCTTAGTTCTTTCCAGCTTCATCTTCAGAATTATAATAGATATATTAGTGGCGTATAGATCCTATGATTAGCAGTGGTCGTATGCTATTATCGAAATGGTAGGAAATTATGAACAGATGACTTTAAATTTTTCAGCGGTTGAAGCATAGCAAGTATGAAGATAGAGTTATCTCCTCTTGAAAAAACACTTGCTACTTGCTTTCATAAACAACCAAAGCCTTTGGGTGTGTGTGTGTGTGTGTATTTTATACTGCATTTTTTTTTTATTAACAGAGGATAACAGGAGTTACTGGAAATCTTGTATCAACAGTGACACTTTTAGACTATGGCTTCAATCTCGTTTCAAAACAACAGAAACTTTCAACAAACTCACATAGTTTTCAATAGTAAATATCTATCAGAAGACGCTTTTTCAGCAAGGAGAAATGAGACATAATCATTATTTTGTATCTTTACACAAATAGAACTTAGTGAGATTTGAAGAAGTTTTTCAAGAACTTGTGTCAACCAATTTAGGACACATTAAAATACATATATCTATACATTTGAGATAGCTATTAAATATTAAAAGTGACCGGAACCTCACCAAGTAGCTGAAATGTGATTTTTAAAAATTTCGTTATTTTTTTTATGCTGTAGTTGAGTCAAAAAGTCAGCGAAATACTAAATTTCTGTGGCAGATGATGACGTTACTAAAATAAGATAGAAATACAATGTCTAAGTATAAACTCTATGAAGGTAGATCCCATACACTAATAGATACGATAAACAACAAACTAAGAACATCTAATCTGAAATACTATGAAACAATTTTGTACCCAAATTAGATTTCATGTGCTGTTAATCAATAATGTACCAATCGTTGTAATGCAATCATTAAATTTTTACTTGGGCTTCCAGCGAAAATAATTGATTTCCACTTCAGAATCAATATAGAAAATAGAGAAAATATTTTGAAGAACCTGCATTTGACACTAACGTTGTGATACATGTATATAGGTGTAAACATATAACATTAATTCAGAAACCTAAAATGTCTGGTAGTGGTGGTTCGCAATAAAATGTCTTTAACGTACGCTTTGTAAAAGTTACACACTTCGTCTGAAAGGAAATAATCAAATAAACATTACTTTCTTTTTAACTAGGCCGTTTATTTTAAGGAAAAGGAAATGGAACATTGTAGCGAGATGTGATTTAACCGGGAAACGAAACTGGGTCATGGTTTCGAATTACCTGACGTTTATCTTCAGCCCAATGTCGCTCACAACAATATTGTAATAAATCTTTATTGGTTTCATTAATTTAGACAGGAAGCAGTGTATTTTTGAAAGAGAAAAATAAGCCTCGTAATATTCATGGATTTTGTAAAGTCATAAACGAGAATTAGCTTTGAATTTGAATCGAAGCATCAAGTGCGTCCTCCTTTAGCCAGAGTATTAAATTTTGCCCTATAACACTCACTACACACATCAATAAATCTGTTGTTGATGTGAAGTTCCAGGTGAGTCCTGAAGGATCAGACCTATGATAAACAGACTTCTGTCTGTATATCAGGCAGTGTGCTTAAGCTTATGTTACTTAAATTATCCAATTAGTTCCTCATTTTAAAAAAGAAATGATATAAATTGAATAATATTTAGTTGGATAAGTAATTACAAATATTTGACTTGACAATAAATGTGTTTTATATTGTTGGGATTTTATCTCTGAACCAATGAGATGTGTTTTTATCAAAACTTTTTATCAATAAACGAAATAATCAGTTCGTGTGTTTTATATCGAATAATGTTATTATTCGATTCGTTTGCAAACAGCCTTATACGCTATGTATTTTAGATGGCCATCGGCATCCTTTTGTTCTGGCGGTGACATTTTGTTCGTTCGATATGCAAATTAGGCTGATCAGCCGATGTATACTTTAGAGAATATTATACATACTCAAGAGTTCTAACGAGTGACACAAGAGAGAGACACAATCTTGACAAAGGGCAATACCTCAGAAACGATATTGTAGGTTGTTTCTCTGTGTCACCACTAGAACAACAGGATGGCGTTGGTCATGTAAAATACATAGCGTATGAGGCTGTTTGCTTGCAAACGAATCGAATATTATTATTATTCAATATAAAACTCACGAATACATTTAGGTATCCGCTATGTTAGAGCGAAAAACGAAATTATCAGTGTTATATAATTGAATATCAGAAATATATCGGTAAAATTGTTAAAGAAATAAATAACTTGACAACTTCAGAAGATTGACTTAAAGCTAAGTAACAGTCAACCAACACCATGTGGCAGTTATTTGACAATCACAAACTCGCCAATTAAATGTGAAGAATAACACCAATGACACAATATTAAACAGTATACAGAAAATTCTATTATTGTCACCAGTGGGATACGACACATATTATTGGGTCCTTAATTCTTTCAAATATCAGCTTCATTCAGTAGAAGAATCACAAACATATGTTTGAAGTGAAAACTAACATAATTCAAAGTGTAAGATATATAACAAGGAGGAAAGATTGAAAATGGTGAGACAAGTGAACTAATGAAATAGTGATATATTTCAGATTGTCAGAAATGCATTATACACCAAAAAAATAATAATTATTAAATGAGGTAGTCTGGAACACAGACATTACATATAGATCAGCTTCTGTGTAAGATAGCTTGCTTGATAAATGATGGTTAACAGTCACTAGGGTTATAGTTGTCGCTGAAGCAGACGTTAAAATAATGTTTTAATGTAAATGAAGATAAAAGTTAAGAAAACTTCTTCTTCTCAGACTTGTCTTTCTTCACAAGATGATTCTGTGATGTTTTAACAAGCTTTCACATCTGTCTTCCCCACAGACATCAATCACAATTCAACGAAGGAGATGTTGTACCAGTATATCTCGTTCTATATAAAAGGAATCCGTCACAGAGGTTACTGCAGCATCTGACTTAATCTACATTAGATATAAAATTATAAGCATCTATGTATGTATGTATGTATGTATGTATGTATGTATGTATGTATGTATGTATGTATGTATGTATGTATGTATGTCGGTATGTATGTATGCACGTATGTATGTATTTCAGTATGTATGTATATATGTATGTTGGTGTATATGTATGTCGCTATGTATGCATGTATATCGCTATGTATGTTTTTCACTATATGGGTATGTATGTATATATGTATGTATTTCAGAATGTATGTATGTCTGTATGTATGCTTGTATGTCTTTCAGTATGTATGTATGTCGGTATGTATGATGGTATGTAAGTCTGTTGGCATCTATGTATGTATGCATGTATGTATATATGTATGCATGTATATTGGTATGTATGTATGTTGCTCTGTATGTATGTTTGTATTTGTGTATGTATGTATGTATTTCGGTATGTAAGTCGGTATGTATGTATGTCGGTATGTATGCATGTATGTCTGTCAGTATATATGTATGTTGGTATGTATGTATGTACGCATGCATGTATGTATCTATGTCTGCGTGTATGTTTGTCTGTTGGTATTACGTTGGTATGCTTGTATGTATTCCTGTATGTGGACACATATGCTTGTATATGTGTATATATATATAGGTATATGTGTGTGTGTGCGTGTGCGCGCACGTGTCTGTGTGTATATACGTATGCATGTATGCGTGTATGTGCGTGTGCGTGTGTGTGTGTGCGTGTCCTTATGTAAATATACCTGCATGTATGTATAGGCAGATACGGAATTAAGCATATCCATCGTGTTAAGAAAACCACTTTACAATAATGCATAATGGAGCTTGAGCAAGGCTTTTTACTTTTGTTTCGTTTTGTAAAAACATGTGCCTGAAGAATAAAAAGACTTAATTTTTCATCTTCGGTATTTTATATGTGCATATATATATATATATATATATATATATATATATATGCACATATATATATACACACACACATATATATATATATATATATACATATACATATATATACACACAACTATATATATATATATATATATATATATATATATTTATATATATATATATATATATATATATATATATATATATATATATATATATATATATATATGCACACATATATATACACACACACACACATATATATATATATACACACATATATATACACACAACTATATATATATATACACATATATACACATACATATATTTATATATACATACATACACATACCTACATACACATACCTACATACACATACATACACACATGATGGCTGCCCCCTCGTTGTCGAGTATGGCCATTGCACGATATACCATTATTAATAATTATTAATTAATTCTATCGTGCAATGCCTGTGCGTGAAGATATTTTTTTAAGTGAGGAAAGACAGTGCACTGTCCCAATCCCACTCTCTGAGCGACAGGTTTTGTTTTTTGTCCTGCATGGTTTCCAAAGTCAACCTCCTCACCAAGTAAACTTGGTGGGGTTGCCGGTTTAGCCGACGACGACCCGACCATGCGACAAGTTGTACTGGGTTACATGTTACCAGTAGCATTCAAGAGTGACCCGACATACATACATACATGGTGGCTGCCAACTCGTTTTCGAGTATGGCCACTACTTTATATCCATGTAGGAGAACCCCTACCGATGCGCTGAACAAGTGTGACTTTTTAGTCCAGCCAGCGACTTGAAAACTCTGGTACAAACACTACACTTGTGACAATTATTGACACATAGTGCTGGGCCCATGGT
Source organism: Eledone cirrhosa (assembly GCA_964016885.1). NCBI lineage: Eukaryota > Metazoa > Mollusca > Cephalopoda > Octopoda > Eledonidae > Eledone > Eledone cirrhosa. The sequence goes on from OZ024743.1 coordinate 196,379,057, forward strand.
ACCATGTGACGACAAGTGCAGAGAGATCTCCAGATATAAAGCAATGCCTGTGCCGTGAAGCTTTTATAGTGAGCAAAGGCACTGCACAAAGCCAGTCCCACTCTCTTAACCAAGATGATATTTACCAAAAAGAAGAACAAGTCAACATCATTGGATACCATCAGGGTTGCAGGTGTTATATCAGAGTTTTCCTTCTCCTAGAATTCTGCCTTGACAAAGGCTAAGGGGTCATCTCTCCCGGTGATTTTGGATGGCCATTGACTCTTAAGAGCTCCTTTGCCCTTTGACAGGTTTTGTTTTTAGTCCTGCAGGATGTCCAAAGTCATACATACATACATACATACATACATACATACATACATACCTACATACATACATACATACATACATATATACAGATTTAAACCGGTGATTTGGGGGGCAGTGGGGTATGTTAGTAACTGCCTCAATACAAATCTTGAGAAGCTAGGCTTCACAGGAACAGAAAGAACACAACATGTTAGGAAATTACAAGTACAATCCATTAATGGAACAGTAAAATATGTAAAACATTCCAGAAATTTTGCATCTAATAACTGCATATACACATGTACAGATGCAAAGCATATACACATGCACATATACAACTCAAAACATACACATCCACACATACAATAACATCCATATCTACACATGCATGCATTCATACATAATCTACCTAGTTGATGTTGTGTAAATTCCAATGAGAGAGTTTTGTGTCTATGTTAGAAACCGACTCTCTCTCTATTGGTAAAACTTTGTGAAATTATAAAACCAGAAGAACATACATACATACATACATACATACATACATACATACATACCTACATACATACATACATACATACATACATACATACATACATACATACATACATACATACATACATACATACATACATATATACAGATTTAAACCTGTGATTTGGGGGGCAGTGGGGTATGTTAGTAACTGCCTCAATACAAATCTTGAGAAGCTAGGCTTCACAGGAACAGAAAGAACACAACTTGTTAGGAAATTACAAGTACAATCCATTAATGGAACAGTAAAATATGTAAAACATTCCAGAAATTTTGCATCTAATCACTGCATATACACATGCACAGATGCAAAGCATATACACATGCACATATACAACTCAAAACATACACATCCACACATACAATAACATCCATATCTACACATGCATGCATTCATACATAATCTACCTAGTTGATGTTGTGTAAATTCCAATGAGAGAGTTTTGTGTCTATGTTAGAAACCGACTCTCTCTCTATTGGTAAAACTTTGTGAAATTATAAAACCAGAAGAACATACATACATGCATACATACATACATACATACATACATACATACATACATACATACATACATACATACATACATACATACATACATACGTTTGGCAACTGATGAAAATCCTAGTGTTGCTTCTTTTTAGAATATTCTACTCGAAAGTCTGATAAACAAACTAGAACGAGAATTATAATTCTATGAATGATAACCTCGAACAAAGCACACAAAAACAGAAAATGCAAAAACAAAACTGATACAGCCATGTTGAGAGGTATTTATACAGAGAGTTAAATATATTGGCTACTTCTGGTGAGTTCTGATTGATCCAAGTGATGGTGAGTCACGCTCATAAAATAGTCAGTGAACTATGTTGTGGGTTTGATTCATAGACGTAGTGATATATGGGCTCGTAAAACAGCGGGAATAATGTAGTTTGATATATTATTAAAATTATTATTACTATTATTATTTTACTATTATTATTATTATTATTATTATTATTATTATTATTATTATTGGCTATTGGTGTGATCGGACGTCGTTTTGCTCGCTCCCGTAAGTCTCTTTATTTGTCTGTCATAAATCATTTATTGTAAATTTTTTTTATCTTGAAAGGGACATAAGCCCTTGGACTTTGTCCTGTGAAGGGGCAACTATAACATTTGGGCATTTCAACTTTGTTTAAAACAAAATATAATTTATTTTCAAAAAAAAACATGGTGGAGCCACGGCCCCAAACTTTGAGTCTGCTGTCGTCTGACAGCGGTTTAAAGGTTCAGAAAAATAACGCTGCCCCTCCCACAACAAATATGAACACCGACACCACATTAAACAGTATCGCCAACAACAGCACCACCAACAACAAACTACACCCACAATAATGACAACACCAACAACAGCAACAACAACGACAACAACAGTGAAAATACAAATGTGAAGAAAAATGACAACACCAATAACAGCATCAACAACGACAACAGCAACAATACCAACAAGAACAATGACAACAACACTAAGAACATTATCAACAACAAGAATACTTTCACTGCGGCAGCAGCCAAAAAGAGGCCATGCTTCATCATGGACCTCAAGAATAGAGATGAAAAGTTGGCCCAGGCCTGGAAGCTCATCAAACAGGAACAAACCTAAACCAACTTAACTGTCCCGACAGAAGCCATTGAAGTAGTGGAGCGGAGAACGGTGCATTTCAAATGCATCTCAGCAGTGACACAGAAGGTGGCTTTTATTGCACAGGCTGGTGTTGAAGCCGCACTGAGGTGCATGAGGGATGACACCTAATACATAGCGAGGGGCAGACAATACGGCACCATTTCGGTGCTGTTTAAGTCAGAAGTCCCACCCCCCTCCCCCCTCTATAAAACATGGAATGACATATTGCAAAACCAGCAACGTCATAATGTACCCCTCCCACATGGGAAAATGAAGAGCTCGTCTCCGCATTCCCAGGATCCCACCAGGACTTGATATGTGGTGGATCCTGGGATGTATGATTGTGGAGGGGACGGACACCGTCCCGATAAAAGTCACAAGGACTGCTAGGGAGGACTGGTCCGGGGTTGACCTGGAGATACTTCTCCAGAACAGGTCCGAAAATGTAAAAACAATCCCAGACCACATCCGTCTTCAGAACGGAACGGTGATACATATAATAACTGAGGGGCAAAAGGCCACATTGTTTCGTTTGCGGAGTAAAACCCATTTGCGAGCCTTCTGCCCTCAACTGCTGAAAGATGCAAGGGTCAAAGTGTTCCACTGCTGCCGACGCCGGGACGAGAACCACCACCAACACTACCACCGGCAAAACTAACAGCAACAACACCAATGGAGACGCCACCACCAACATTGGCCACCCAGGGGGGAAACGAGGAAAGCTGTCTAATTCCCCACTTCCCCCAAAAATACACGCATAAATAAAACATAAACACACACACCCACACACTTACAGCCACAGACCCGATCTTCTAGTAATGAAGATGAGTGAAAACCAAAATCCCCAAAAGCGCAAAAAAGAAAACACACAAAGATAAAAAAAAACTCCACAAAGTACAAAAACACCCACAATAAAAAAATGCAGACACCACCCACGCAAACATGTCCCAAAGAGCACCAACATCAACACCACCAACACCATCACCAGAATTCCCCAAACGCAAACAACCTAAACAGGCGCAAGAACAAATACACACAGAGACATAAGAAGCCACAGACGCCGCACTCACAACAAACACAGACAAAACCGAAACAACACCAACAAAATCATCACCACAACAGTCAAGCAAAAATAATAAATAAATAAAACCGCACCAACAAAACATACAAAATTTCGTGCTTGTCGGAAGGGCCAGGCCAGCAAAGAATTGATGGCCCTCGTAGCACGAAGTAAAGAAATCCAAACAGAGGGGAGATTTTTAAATCGAGTACATTTTGCGTGCCAGAAGATTTGTTTCTGGTACGAATGTCACTCGATTCTTACAAAAGAATTCGAGAGAGCTTTCCTCGGGAAGTAGAAACCCCGAACGTAAAACCCACATCCAGACTTTTAAAGGGGTTCCTAAAAGAAACTTCACCAACTGGAGGTCGAACTACCCGACCTTCACACGAGCCCGGAGGTAAGTAAATCTTTCCTCTCTCTCTTTTAGAATACCAGCATGGCGATATTAAGAGTAGGAAGTTTAAATATTCGAGGCCTGGGGTCACGCTGGAAGCAGGGTCGCCTGCTCAACGACCTCAGGTCTCTAGAAATGGATGTAATTGCCGTAAGCGAGACCAGGATTTCCGACACTCGTGCACTATCCCCCATTTATCGACGACTACCAGATCTTCGCATCTGTTAGTCGGCCGAGAATGGGAGATGGGGTGGCAGTACTATTTAGGTAAAGCCTGGATCTCGAAATAAGGTCGACCTTCCGGGATTCGGGCGGTAAGTTGGTGGTCCTGGACGGGAACAATAACGAAGGTGGTACCTTTAGACTGTTGGCCTACCGGGGCCGGCGGACGGTCGGCTTGCTTAGACATTTGGAAGTCTTTCTGGCTACGTCTGGAATGGCATATTAGACACATGCTTGGATTGTGTGGGAGTAGCCGATAGGAGCGAGGTGGGGGCGCAAAAGCCTCAAGTATCTGATCATCCAGTTCCAACTGTCTGATAGGTACCGACTAGATTTCCTTATGCGCCAGTGTGGACCTGAAACATCCGCATAGGATCATCTAGATCGTATACCGACAGAATTTCCATTAGGAAAATAGATAGAAATAGTGTAGGCTGTCCACGTTTTAAAACGGTTACCTATTCAAATCACAAGTTTGTGATCTGTATGGTCGACTTAGATAAGACGTGTAAATTAGGACCTGGCATGTAAGGCTTACAGGGACCGGGTCAACAATTTAGTTAACAAAAGTTAACAGGGGAGGGGTCATCAACAACAGATGGTGGGGGGCTCTCAAAAGAGAGATTAGAGTAATTTCGATAGGGTTTAGCAAAGAAGTAGCGTTAGAGAAAAATAGAAAACAGGGGGAGCTGGTAGATAAGTTAGACGAGGCTATTTGTAGTGGCATTGCAACTGACGTGTTAGCGGTGAGAATGGCATTAGACCATTTCTTCAATGCGAAACACGAAGGTTGCATTGTCAGATCTAAGGCGCGTGCTCTGAGAAACGAGGGAACCAAAGCTGTTCGATGGGCCTGCGTGGCAGAGGCACGGCATGGTAATAAAACCACAATTCGGTCTTTGACGGATCGAGATGGACGCGAGCTGAGTGATTCCAAGGGGATGTGTGAGGCCTTTCGCTAGCACTTTGCTCGGTTGTTCGGGGGAAGTGGTGAGTCGGAGATGGTAGCGGACTTCAGTCCATACATGACAACCTGCACCTCATTGGATACATCATAGAGAGGTTAGGGTATAAACCTGGCTTCGGTGGGGCTCTGATTAATTTTAATCAATCGAAAGCATTCGATAGGGGAGACCATCGGTACCTGGAAGCTAGAGCTGTTGTAGGGCATCCCGCTCGAACCAGGACGCGGAAGGGCTATATCGGCTTATGTGGACGACATCACCGGAATGTGTCGGACACCTCGGAAATCGAGGTGATCGGCAACTTATTGGAGGGATATGAAAGGTTGACGGGAGCGAAAATTAACCCGGAAAAGTCAGTGGGATTGTAGCTCGGCACCTGGAGAGGCAAGTCCATGCCGTCCAACGTCGTCGTTGGGCGCTGGACGATTGGACCAGTAAAGTTGCTCGGGATTTGGTTCGGGCTAGACCTCCAGGGGGATAGGAATTGGAACGAGGTGACGAACAGGATAGTCAGTCTCACCCAGGTATGGGCTGCAAGGAAGCTATCACTGAAAGGTCATGTGGAGGTGGCGAATGCATCATCTACTACCTCCTGACGGTCGTGCCTTTCCCCCGTCTGCACCTCGCCAAGCTGGAACGGGGCTCCTCTTCAAATTCTTGTGGAGGAGATGGGTTCCGTTGCTGAGGTGGTCTATCTGGTGCCAGCACACTCTACGTGGAGGGCTGGGCATGCCGTGGCTAATGATGCTCAGATATGCGCTGAGGCTGCGGCATCTCCAAATATTCTGCCTAAATGGTGAACAGGTGAGGTCACCATTTGTCAGACGGGCCTTTCTGCAGCTCGTGTCTTTGACTGAACTGCAGTCCTGGCTCAAGAAGAGACCGACACTGGGTGACTGGCATCTGGAATGCTTCCAGGCATTCACAGCCCTCTACCAGGCGGGTAATGTGGTCAGTGGAACTTCCACTCTCGAGTTCTATAGAAGATTAGTGGTGGGCAAGTGCGACGACGTACCCGGAGAGGCTCTGGGCGTCGACAAAGTCGAACTAACCAGTCTGTTCT
>OZ024743.1:196392749-196450249 GCA_964016885.1 Eledone cirrhosa
GAAAATCTAGGCATCGAGGAGACCGAACTGACCAGTCTGTTCGGGAGGACTTTCCGTCCAGGGCCTATGGATAACTTCCAGAGGTCTCTGGCGTAGCAGTGCTACCGAGGAGCTCTACCAGTTCGAGACAAAATCTACAGGCACGGACGCCCTGGCAGAGATCCTGCCAAAAGGACCTGTTCAAGATGCGAGCAGGACATCGAAACCGTTCTGCACGCAATTGTTCAGTTCCCGGGGGTGACCGACCTGTGGAATTATGTCGAACAGCTATTGTCACGTGTGGGACGCATCCAGTTGTCAGCCGAGTCCATCGTGAGGATCACCCCGCCTCATTCATTTAAGAATGGAGAGGCGATTTTCCTCTGTCTGGTGGCTATGGCGAAAGAGGTAATATGGTGGACGAGGTTAAAAGGATTGAGGGCAAACACCTTTCTCTTCGGACAACAACTCATCCTCTTCTTTAAGTACCACTTCAGAAGGAAGGTGCGAGTGGAGAGAGAGGTGCTACACCCCAGTAAATTCGCTGAAAAGTGGGTAAATGTGGCGAAAATGGCCCGAGTGAATGGGCCTTCTCTGTATATATACCTGTAGGTTGAGGAAGATAAACAGAGGGAAGACAGGAGCACCTACAAAACGTGTTCCTGGTGTTGAGGGATGTAAAACAAACCTGCAGTAACGTTCCCCCCTATTGGGGATTTCAATTGTTATTTTATTATATATAGTTTATTGTTATTTATTAATGTTAAATCTATATGATTTTCATGTAAAACCCCCGCCGTAATGTCCCATTTTTGTACCCCCCTGTGGCAAATAAAAAAAGATATCTATTAATACTATCAACAAAACAATGGTCTATCTAGTAAAAACTATTATCTAAGCTCTGCTCTATCTAGTGAACACTACCATGTAAACACTGAACACTATCAACCACTGGTTTATCTCGTAAACAGTAGCATCTAAGTATTGAACTATAATAAATCTATTTAGTAAGTACTATCAACTGAAATTTTGTCTGTCTAGTGAATATTATCCATTAAACATTCATCTATCTACTGAATATTATCCACTAAATTGCATTTATTTAGCTAACAATATCAACAAAACACTCGTCTATCTAGTGAACATTATCAACTAAACAGCTACTAAACACTATTCACTAAACATTGGACTGACAAATAAATACTTTCAACAAAACATCTAGTAAACAAAGTACCAGTAATGTACTGGGTAATTACTGGCCTTGTGCCAAAAGTAGAAACAATTATTAACTAAACAAGAAATAATTGTTTCTACTTTAGGCACAAGGCCAGCAATTTCCCAGTACTTTATTTTATCGACCCCGTAAGGATGAAAGGCAAAGTCAACCTCGGTGGGATTTGAACTCATGAAAGTTGGGCTCGTCCCAATAATATCAAACATTAGTCTCTCTCTGGTCAAAACTACCAAACATTGGTCACACTAGTCAACACTATCAACTGTTGGTCACTGTAGTTAACGTTATTAACCATTGGTTTATCAAGTCAACACTCTCAACATTTGGGTTATCTACACGAGACACTGTTAAGGGTAGGTACAAACATCGAATTGAAGGTAACGAATTTAGCTTCACAAATTTTATTTTAAATGCTTGAAGAAATTTGGCTACGAACTGTTTCAATATTTCCCTTGCAAACTTCGAACACATAAGGCTATACTCAGTAAAATATATATGTATATAAACAGTGCCAGATGTGTGTCAAATGGGGCTCTGTGTAAGTTAAGTAATGCGGCCCCTTACTTGGGCCCTTAGTGAGGTAAACATTTGGGGGACAGGGCCCTGTGCTTAAGCACACCTAAGCACTGTATATGGAAATATAATTTAATATGTTTAAAATATGTTTACATATATTCTACAAAACTTAAAATTTCAAGATTCAGTTCATTGAGAAATACAGGCGAACATTTAGAAACTCACATAGGATGTAATACATCTTATACAACAGGAAAACCTTTACGTTGTGCAAGAAAATAATCCGATTGAAGTGTATGTTTCCCTTCACGCTAGACAAGGTATCCAACGGAAATGAAATTTGTAGACAGCATTTTTTTTTATTCTTTTTTTGTGTGTGGGGAGGTGGGGGTATTGGTAAGACACGTGGAGATTATCTGCTGTTTTAATTTTGCTATTCAAGGACAGGGAACCCTCGTGAGAATATTTGTAAATATTTAAAAGACTCAGTGTAAATATATCAAAGCTCCAATATCTAGTTTCTTTATAACATAGTCACTGGTGAGTGTAATAGAGTGGAACCGAATTCCCTCAGAGACGATTATACAGACCAACCTAAATTTCTGCGGGGAGCCTTTTTCACTTCACTTATATCGTTAACACCCTTGGAAAAACATATTAAGTCACACAATCTCCCATCTTAACTAAATAATTTAAATGCTAATGATTAAATATGTAAAATCTGAGAATATTGCATTGTACGTGTTGCATGTTTCAAATATTCCATACATTTTTTTCATTTGAATGTATATGTGACTATGTATGTCTATATATATGCGTTCGGGTACATTATATATATATATATATGTATATATATATATTTATACATATATATATATATTTATACATATATATATACATATATATATATATATATATATACACTTCATGCATACATACACTTCATGCATACATACATTTATATGAATGTATCATTTTTGTGTAAACAAAGGCGCGAGCGCACTCATACACTCACACACATACACACGCACACACATGCATGTTACAGTTTTTGAAGGAAAATTAAAGAGGAAGATATTCAATACTTGGTGTAGAACTTCTTCGCATATATATTTGAACCGAAACCCCAAGCAGGAAGGGAAAGATCATCTGGTTCAAATCACTTCTCAGACTAAATGTGGCGTCATATGTAGTAACATATTCCTCAGGGCTAGTCACTACACATTTCACAATCAATCAGAAGTGCCACAAGCCCTTTGTTAGGGACATTAAAAACAAAAACAAAAATGATACAGAGCAGGTCGTCAGATCAAACCAAGGGAACAATGTTTTCCTTGGTATTACCATTGCTGCTGCTACCTGATGGTCATAGCTCCTAGCAGAAGGAATTGCGTGATATAAAGTATTTTACTCAATAACACAATGTGGTGCCAGACCAAGAATTGAACTCATGACCTGATGATCGTGAATCCAATACCGCAAACATTAGGTCACTCTCCCTCACATTACAAATGTTACTTGCAGCTGAACTTGCCACAAAATGCATGGTATCCAGAACGTAAAAACTATGATAGCTAACAACTCTCAGCAGATAGGTGTGTTTTCTACACTCAACAAAAATACACATTCTGCTTATGTATTGATTTCTCTTCGTCAACTTTGCCTTTCATCCGTACGGGGTCGATAAAATAAAGTACCAGTAATGTACTGGGTAATTGCTGGCCTTGTGCCAAAAGTAGAAACAATATTACATATATATCTAAGTCTAAAGTCTGTCTTAAGCCAGAAGGCTCATTTGACCGGTGTTTATCCCAGTTTCACGGTGTGAAGCGACTGAGAGTACATGACTCCCCCTGGACAGTATACCAGTTCATCGCAGGGTTAAACCCCCAGCTATTGCTGGTACTCATTTTCAGGTGAGTATACTGGAGGAACGTGAAATGATGTGTTTTGCTCAAGAACACAACACGCAACTCAGGAATCGAACCTCGACATTATGATCGTAACTCCAACAACCCTTACCACTAGGCTATGTGCCTCCACATTATATATACACACGAACACGCATATACATGTGTGTGTGTGTGTGTGTGTGTGTGTGTGTGTGTGTGTGTATTCGTGTGAATTTACTTATGTTTCATCGTATGCGCGTACAGACGCGATTTCAATTGATCTCATTTATTGGCAAGCATAATAATTAGTGTCCTTAAAAACGAAAGAAGAGAAAATAAATCGTGGAACTAAGCAGATCAGCTGGCAATTAAAGTATACGCTAAAGAGTCAGTTTAATGTATTCTCGGAGAATCTTGATCAGTTGAGATCTAGAAAGGAAACTAACCTGTCGTCACGTTTTCGTCATAGTTATTAGTGACACAGCACGTTATTCCTACGTAAAGTACCTAAATAACGAGAGATAAGTCTTATCCACAATAATCTGCAACTGGTTAATATGAAAGCTCAAATATTTGAATGTGTAGGACGTTGATACAATCATTTTCCAAGTACTGAAAATGAAACTGACAGTAAAAACCATTTCTTTTTCTATCTTTCTTAAATTATAACTCTATCAAGTAATAGGAATTGGAATGGGGTTAAACTCCTGATGGAGTTGTAGAAGCGCCATAGTTACATACGAGGCACGGCTAAAAAGTCCATAGGCTGAATATAAAGGAGAGATGCTACAGCTGTGAATTCTTACATGCATTAATTTCAAATCTTCTTGTTTTTCTTCCCAGGGACTATATTGAAAAATAAACCTTGAGTGTATCTTGGTCAGCCTATAAACTTTCCAGCCGACCCTCGTATTCCTTATTAGTGTGAAAATGCATGGCTTAGAGGTTAGAGTGATAGGCTCATAATCGTGAGATTGTGAATTCGATTCTCACACTGGGCTGTGCGCTATGTCCTTGAGCACGACATTTTTATTAACGTTGCTTTAGTTTACTCAACTGGAAAACACAAATTGTGGTGTCATTGATGCCAAGTTGTATCGGTAGAGTCCATTCTTTTTCGAGTCTGTGCAAACCGAGTACTTCCAAGGAAAAAGGGGAATGAGATAGAGATATACAGGACTAGAATTTCATTAATCAATCTCGGAATGATGTAAAACAAAGTTGAATTCGATGGAATTTTTAACTTAGATCATAGAGTTTGAACGGAAACGGTAAAGCATCATTTCCCACGTTTCTGCCAAACCACCACCGTTAATATCATCTCGTAAAATCCCGTCGCTACGCTACCGGTAAATATATTTTTTAATCATGTACGTACATTCATAAATTGTTCAAATAATGTTTAGATTGAATTTCTTGGTGAAGATTAATATCAGTTTGATTACTGTTGAACTATCTATCTATCCTCTATCTATCTGTCTTATCGGTAGAGGGTCGGACGCCATGCTTTCCAGCATAGTTACGTCCCTTTACGATCTGAGTTCAAATCCCGCCGAGGTTGACTTTGCCTTTCATCCTTACGGGGTCGATAAAATAAAGTACCAGTAATGCACTGGGTAATTGCTGGCCTTGTGCCTAAAGTAGAAACAATATTATAAAAGAGAAGGGCGGTGGATTGGCAGTATCGGTAGAGGGGTTGGACGCCATGCTTTCCAGCATAGAATTACGTTCCTGTACGGTATGAGTTCAAATCCCACAGAGGTTAACTTTACCTTTCATCGTTACGGGGTCGATAAAATAAAGTATCAGTAATGCACTGGGATAATTGCTGGCCCTGTGCCAAAAGTAGAAACAAATATAAAAGAAAAGCTGTTTCTCCCTGAAAAGTTGTAGTTGTGTTATACTAAAGGATTATTTACACAAAGAGTTTAGACGGTGACAGTATACTTCAGGAGAAGAAAAGAAATCCTTGGTTTGATTAACCCTCGTAAAGATATATCGAGGAAACAATACTGGAATTTATACCAAAATGAATAATCAAATATGGACATATATTGGAGAGACTGAAGTCTTTGTCAAACACTGCGGGGCGGCTGGTCATGTTTCGGTCTAATTTTGATCTCGTTATTAAGAGCGAAGTTATGACCGTGCTTAAGAAAGAACAGACTCGTTCTTCCCCTGCGTTCCCAATTATAATTACCTAGTTCTTTTTTTATATTATTAAAAATTCTGGAGTTGCCTCCCTTTCCATTTCTTAGACTGAATTAATGATTATGCTAATGTTTTTTTTTATCTTTTATCCTCTCAAAAGAGATGTAATTTTAATTAATACAAAAAATATTTGCCTCACTAGATTCAATATGTTAGCACCGAATTAATTATTTGCTATATATAAGGCTCTGAATCTGCAATCAAAAGCGATATATATTTTTAGAAGGAACTTTTACACCTTTATAACGGTGGACTTTAAATAACCATCACCTTGGCGTGGTTATGTCTTTCTATTTGATTTTACTGCTTCAATAATAATCAGTTACTAAATAATTCTACATAGACTCATAAAAAGATAAAACAACTACAACAACGACGACGATGTCAATAACAACAACAATAACAAAATAATGCTGCAGTAGTTATTAATATACCTTCATATTTCTTTATCGATTTCTTTGCAAGCTTCAACTGAATTTTCCTCGGCATGCAATCCGCTCCAACATGGGATTTTGAAGAAATTTTTTTGTAGATAATGTGAGTGTGTGTGTGTATATACGTATAAATGAATTCATTATGTAACGTGTGTATCAGTTTGTCTACTTTTGTGTAATTATATGTGTGTGTATATAGACACACACAGACGCATACATACACACGTACGTACATACATACACACACATGCATACACGCATACACACAGATACATACACACACACACACATACATACACACATATACATACATCAGTGTGTGTAAGTGTGTCTATGTGCACGTATACAAATAGATGTTTATTTAGAGATAAATATGTGCGTAAGAATATATGAATTTATTACATAAATCGATGTCTTTGTTGGAATGTGTGTGTGTGTATGCATGTGTGAATGATTGTAAATATGTGTGTACGTATACGCCTATGTATATGAGTACGTATGTGTGTGTGTTTTTTTGCGTACATATATGTGTATATGATGTGTTTGTGCATGTGTACATATCTATGTTCGTGTATATAATGTGTGCGGGGTAGTTGTTTGAGTATTAGCTGGGTTAATATCAATAATCTTCAAAGTAATATGAAAAGAAGATAACTTTTAAATGAAAAGTTACTAGAATTAAGTCACAAACTTTCTATAATGTTCATCACATTAGTCCATAGCCATATAATATTATGTGGTGGCTCTAGAGACGATTCAATCTTAGTTCCAGTACATCACTGGTATTTTATCAGACCCTGAAAGGTAAATGCGAAGGGAAGTAACCTCTCTTTATTTGACGACAGGCTGGTTTTGGTGTTAATGTTGGTGACTTTGTTGTTCTTCTTTTCAGATGTTTTGCTTTATATACACGACTATAAGAATATATTTAGAATAAACATATCAAAGTATCTATATATATAAAGTTTGTTTGTTTGTTTGTTCACGAACTCCTCCTATGGTTTTGGAGATAGACCCCCATAGCCATATATATTCTGAAACTACATTGCCCAGAGTACTTGGATAAGTATATTTCATTTTAATCAAAGTGGTGACTTTGTTGTTCTTCTTTTCAGATGTTTTGCTTTATATACACCACTATAAGAATATATTTAGAATAAACATATCAAAGTATCTATATATATAAAGTTTGTTTGTTTGTTTGTTCACGAACTCCTCCTATGGTTTTGGAGATAGACCCCCATGCCTGGTGGTACAAAACCCCGCTGAAAATGTTTTCCCTTCGATTCATATGAAATTTAAACCATAGGTAAATGACAAAATATGATGCCTATTCACAAAATTTCAGCAAATTTCAATAGTATTAAGCTACCCTAATGGGGGTTAAACCCCTATAGTGAAAATTTTGGCCAATAAATGGAACAATATTTCACGAACTCCTCCTATGGTTTTGGAGATAGACCCCCATAGCCACATATATTCTGAAACTACATTGCCCAGGGTACTTGGATAAGTATATTTCATTTTAATCAAAGGGTTCCCTGGTGGCACAAAACCCCCGCTGAAAATTTTTTCCCTTCGATTTATATGAAATTTAAACCATAGGTAAATGACAAGATATGATGCCTATTCACAAAAGTTTTGAATTGATATTCCAAAGATAATTTTGGTTTTGCTGAAGTTATAGATGAGGGGGCTTTATAATCTTTTAAGTGGTTAGGGCTTCAAAAGGGCTTAGATGTGATTAGATAGTATTAGCTATTTGAAATGAAAATGAAATTTATAGCTCACAACTAAGCAGACTTAGCTAGCCTTCTATAATGTTGTATCGCATAAGAGGTTTGTCGAATGATTTAAGGATAGGAGCACCAACCCGTTGAAAAACAACAGGAAATAAAGCATCTTGCTCCTGGGCAAGAATTGAACCCATGATCTTATGGTCGTGTGTCCTATAACATAACTAAGCGACACACCTTTTAATTGGATAATCAACAATATATGTCACTCCACTGCTCTTTTCTGACACAATAACTGAGGTAAATTACTGTACTGAACTAAATTAATTTCCGGATGAAGCATAGTGTTGGACCTTCATCTGTTTCGACGACGGTTGCTCCAGCTTTTCGATCAAGAGAAGAGCCTTTTCCGGATAATTACGTTCAAGTGATTGAGCATTCCACAAACATGTGTAGCCTTAATGTAATTCTTAATGAGATTCAGCGTAACACAGTTAGTGACAAGACTGGCCCTTGAATTATATGCACAACTCATATTTTCCAGTTGAGTGGACTGGGGCAACATGAAATAAAGAATCTTGCTCAATTAAACATAGCAGCTGATTAAGCAATCACACACTTAATGCAGTGAGCGAAAAAAATTTCTAATTAATTAAAATTATCTTCGCGGTGAGGAGAGGGAAACACAACTGTTAATTAATGAACGCTGATCAAAACAAAGGGGTGACAATCTTAATTTAAAAATGAGTAATATGAAAGAAGGAACCTCCGTCGGTTTCGACGATTAGTGTTCCAGTTATTCAGTCGACAGAACAACCCGCTCGTGAAATTAGTGTGTAATTTGTTGAGCATTCCACAGACACGGTTACCTTTAAAGTAATTGTCAGGGAGATTCAGCGTGGCACAACTTGCAACAAGACTGGCCCTTTGAATTACAGGTACAGTCCATATGACAAACTTCCAAACAATTTCCGTCAGTCCAGGTTCACTCTCAAGGCATGGGTCGACCCGTGGCTCTGATAAATGGCACCTACCTAACATCCCCCACAGTAGGATCGAACCCATCATATCATGATTGTGATGTGAAATTATTAAACTTTTTTTTTTTATCAACCTTTCTGGAAGTTTTAAACTAAGTCGCCTGCATTAATTCCACAAAAAGGACAAGAATAACATTAAATAATGAAATAAAGAGGAGTGAGAGAGCAGACTCTATACCCTTGTTAGGTGGTTTAACTCAGCTGTGTCCCGCAGACAAGATGGTGAAAGCAATGCTTCAGAGAACAACCAACTACATCCGCTACATCAGCCCCTCCACATCACGAAGCCCCTTCCACGGGTCGGATGCATAGCTACCGATTTTCTGATGAAAACGGCAGTTCGAGAGCCTGGGACACTGGAGGTCACATTGTTTATTAAAAAACAAATACAAATGCTTTACTAAAGAAATTGACAATTAAATCGACTCCAATATTTGATTAATACTTATTCATATGACCCTGAAAGGATGAAAAGTAAAATTACCTCAGCGATGTTTAATATCAGAACTTATAGAACACGAAACTGAATATAGATGCTCTACCGAAAAAAAAACAAAGAGAAAAAAATAAATTGTAAGTGTAAGGGAAGGGAGATGGAGTGGCAGATTTACACCCCAGTCTAAGAAGCATGTCTCAGTTGCACCGCGCAAACAATGATAAAGACACAGCCACGGTGAACAGCCTCCGATACCCTCTGCATCAGCCACACACCTCACGGGTCTCATTCCTCAAGCGGGAAAGACCTCTCCCAATTTCGCGGAGGGAAACGGCAGTTCGGGGGCTGAGAACACGGGAGGTCTCGACGGTGAAGTGGTCTGTCAAGTCCCGGTATTTAGCTATCTTCACCTCCTCCCCGTTACAAGCGGCTGAAGCTGAAATGACAAAGTATATTTGTTCTTTCATAATTACTGTGGTCTGCAATCACGAAATAGAATAAATTTTAGGATTATAGAGATAAATTGACTCTACAAACCATCCTTTCTCTCACGTATGATTACGGATAGTTCGAGTTGGGAGTTACTTTTTATTTAAAGTATATTCAAATGTACATTTATTTTTGTCTTTTGAAGTTTCGGTACATATTTGTGTTAATCCTACACGAATAATAACCTAACGATGTGGAAACATTATAAAGTATGGGATTAAGTAGACTAGGATAAGTTTTCAGAATATGTCTTCATAGAGAAGGAAGTGATTAATGAGAGAAGTCTGATAAATGAGCTTATTTAAATAATGTTAATTATATTAATTACATTCAGTACTGGCAGGCAAATGAGATTTATAATACATTGTTGTGTGATTTGAAACTCTCAGCGTGTTAGCTTCAAGTCGATAATGTTAGTCAATTCCTGCAGCCACGTGTTTACTCCCCTCCCTGTAGATAGCTTTCGTTTCAACATAGAAATTCACTGGATGATTTAGTTAAGTCATTAAAATTTCGAAATAATGATGTAATTAGATAGTGTGCAAATGAGAAAACAGGTAGCAATATATTTAACAAACTGACAATGCCCATACTATCCATGTAATGAGAGCAACAGTGTGTATTCCAGCCTTGGGTCATGTTCTGCGTAAAGCAGACTACGACTAAATAAATTATTGTCCATTACAAGGAATAACATAGCAAATATATCCATGTAAAAGTTGCTGTGTATCAGAAAATCATTAACAAATACTAGCTTTTGTTACTTCAGCTTGCTAGCGGGAAGAAATGTTCAGCGTCGCTCGATGTATATTAATTACTATCTGCTAGCTTATGTCTCATCAGTTTTCTTCCATATATCTTGTCATGAAGTTTTAGAATTATGAACTGTTGTGTACATTGTTGATTTAATACTGATATAATGACAGCCAGCAAGAAGCGAGTAATACAATAATATTAAAGGTATCTTTCTGAATAAGAAGTATTCGCATGGGGAATGATTGATTAGAACAGCGGTGATGCGATGTTATCAGGGGATTTCACAGCTGACACTATCTGTCCGAGTCAGTCAAGGTAGCAGATAAACCATAGTACTGAATAAATGACAGACATATCAATGTAATGTGACTACCAACGTATTTTCAAGTGACCTGAACAGTGAGAGTGCGTGGTATAGAAAGCAAAGCAATTTATCTATTAACCAGTAAAGGGATCAGTTTCATTTAGCAAGATAGCAGTTTCGATATCCTCTTGTAGCTTTATTTACGTCACATGAAAAAAAAAAAGTCCTGGTCGGTGCAAATTCGGTTTTTGAACTCATGTAAAGAATTATCATATTAACCCCCCGCCGACAGAGATAATGAAATAAAACGATAGTAGGAGAGATCCGAGAAAATGCTTTAAAGGGTTTAGTTTCTTACATTTACATTCTAAGTTCAAATCATGTTATTCCACTAAAGCCAACTCTTCGTAACCAACAACACACTGCAGTTAATTGAATCGTCGGTAACAAAGTCGAGCTTTGTGATTGGTTTACCAAACTATTGCCGTACTTTCGTATCACATGATCACATGCATTTAGCTACTCCCGGGAAGCCACTATAAAAAAGAAGAAACCAAAACAAAGGCGCTTGTTCTCGATACTAGCTTACACAGGACCAGGAGCACCGTTTGCCTTAAAAAAAATGTGAGGGGGACAAACCAACATTTGTTGATTTTCAAAGGAGCATAAATTGCTTATCGTGCCTTTCCCGGACCTTATCACATAAGTAAAATGTTACGCTAATTAAATTTTATATATTCAAATGAAGTTCTGATATAAAAAAATAACTTAAAAAGAATTTATTATATCAAATAAATAAGACATAGACGTTTGAAAAAGTATGTGGGGGGGGGGTCCCCCCTGGTACCCCCCCCCCCTGAAACAAGGCCCTTGCACAGGACACCCGGCTTCAATAGGTGTAGCCTTAACCATTTTGGTCGGCTACAAACGGTTTTGCGACACGATTATACTCTGTCTCTACAAATGTGTGATTTTATGTTAAACCATGAAATTATTATTACATCACTAGGGTTGATCTTATTACTTGAAAAGTCTCAGGTTTCGTATTGAAAAAATGTGGATATCATTAACGTTAAATTTTTGTTTGACGTCATGTTTGAGAAAAGGAATCTTTGAAGAGAAAAATACACTTTTGCTATTACATACTGTCTGAAGTTATCCCGGTCGTCTCTATAAGAATCAACAGAGAGATTGATTCGCTCGACCTCTTAGAAATAGCAGCTAGATCTAACTTTAATCGCAACCAACCGACTTAAAAAATAATTCCACATTGAATAATGTAGTCTAACATATACCTTCATATACACGTCCATTGTGAATACTGTGGTGGTTTGGCAGTATCGGTAGAGGGTCGGACGCAATGCTTTGTAACAAAGAGTTGCAGCCCTTTATGGTCTGAGTTCAAATCCCGCGGAGGTTAACTTTGCCTTTCATCCTTACTTGGTCGATAAAATAAAGTACCAGTAATACACTGGGATAATTGCTGGCCTTGTGCCAAAAGTAGAAACAATTATGAATACCGTTATGTTAATGCTATTGTAATCCGATACGTTATGTTTCAATTGGTGAGGTGTGTATAGGTAAACATATCTCAAGTCCAGTGAAATGTCATGATGGACACAATCAAATATCTAGCGGGACACCTGAACGACTGGCTACACCAGTTACGGGAACTTGATTGATTGATAATCACAGCTGGAATGTTTTTGATCAGAGGCCTATTCGATGGGAGGTGATCTGGAAATAAACAACAAAAATATTGAAACTAGTCTTTATATTATCGGCTTTGGAAGGATGAAAGGCAAAATTGACCTCGGCAAGATTTGAACTCAGAACGTAAAGAGCCAAAACAATTACAGCTACGCATTTTTCCAGCGCTCCATCAATTCTTGTCAATCCACTGCTCTCAAAACCATCTAGTTTAATTAAAAGTAAACAGACAAAAATAAAACACATATAATATAACCTGCTTGCCAGATTGTTGTTGTTATAGGTTTAGGTGACCTCCTACAAAATTGCATCTCACAGGATATTTCTTGGGTGTTGAAGGATGCCAATCCTATCATAATTAGAATTCCCCCGAGACCGGATGCCAGTCCGTTAAAGGGGTTAAACACCACCACCACCACCACCCATACACACACACACACACACACACACAATGCTGCTATTGGTACTCATTCATCTTCAGCTGAGAAGACTGGGGCAATGTGAAATAAAGCGCTTTGCCTGTCCATCGAGGAATCGAACCAACGACTCTATGGTCGTGAGCCCAGCATCCTAACCATTAAACCACGTTTTTTTAATTACGATTGCCAGAGTGCAGCATACACAATAAAGCACAGCGTGATCCTAGAACTGTTTGAAACATGACATATACTCAATGCTATATCAATACTACTCAATGTTATGCCAATGATTCACATCCAAATGTTCCATCTATTATTCTATACCCTAATGCTATTCCAGTGATAACTGACAGAAGATATTTAGCTACAACAGCAGCTCTCATAAAATACATAGAAAAAAAACTTCATCTCTCTCTCTCTCTCTCTCTCTCTCTCTCAGTATGTATATATATATATATTTCTCTCTCTCTGTATATATATATATATGTGCATATATTTTTCTCTCTCTACCCTCTCTCTTTCTTTCTCTGGCTCTCTAACACTATCCAGCCTTTCTCAGATATTCTTACTCACCGCCCGGTACCCACATTTTCTCTTTCCATCACCATATCTCTCTCTATCTCCATCTCTCTATCTATCTATCTCTCTTTATCCCTATTTCTCTCTCTTTCTCTCTTTATCCCTACTCTCTCTCTCTCTCTCTCTCTCTCTCTCTCTCTCCCTCTCTCTCTCTCTCTCTCTCTCTCTCTCTCTCTATCTCTCTCTCTCTTTCCCTCCCTCTACCATATGTTGGATTAAAAACATATGAGTCAGCTGTAAATTGTGTCAGCTTCACAAAACAATTCTGGAAGAATTTGATCCGGCAAAACTCCAAAGAACAAACAAGCCGAAGAACAGATGCCAGCTTTGGAAAATAATATCTACTTGTTACAGGCAAACATACAAAACAGGATACATGAATAGCAATTACTTCATGATATAAGCTGAAATTGAAACTGGACTTCAAAATAAAATAAGAAGAAAATAATAAAACTATATCACTCACATAAAAATTTAAAAAGAACAATACATTGTTTATACGTCGTACATACTTTGGTTACCACAGCCATCACGCACATGTGGTTGTATGTATGTATGTATATATATGTGTATATATATATATATATATATACATATATACGATATATATATATATATATATATATATATATATATATATATATATATATATATGTTTGTGTGTATGTGCTATATACATATATATATATATATATATATATATATATATATATATATTGTTATACTTTGGGAGAGTCATGTTGATAAAGAATCTTGCTAAACAAATTCAGAAACGAAATATATATATATATATATATATATATATATATATATATATATATATATATATATATATATATATATATATATATATTGTTATACTTTGGGAGGGTCATGTTGCCAATAATATATATATATATATATATATATATATATATATATATATATATATATATATATTAGAAAGAGTCGGGGTTCGACGGCTGAGTTCTTGCCGTTTGGACAGTTAATTCCGGAAAAGGTCTTGAATTAGCTGTTGAAATGCCAAGATGTCAGCGCCGTCGAACCCCGATTCTTTATAATATAATCATACTCTACTAACCCAAGTATCGAGTACTCTGTCGAATAATGGTCTAACTAGTTTAATAAAGGTTTAATCTTCATATCTTCATATATATATATATATATATATATATATATATATATATATATATATATATTCATCTATCTATATATATATATATATTAAATATAGAGTTAATAACTCATATAGATACCCTGTAATTAACAAGCTCAAAGTATAAATACTGAGCATTATAATATTAATATGCGTAGAAGTAAACACAGTAAACCCGTGTCTACCCTCGTAATTTTAGACACGGGTTTACTGTGTTTACTTCTACACATATTTATATATATATATATATATATATATATATATATATATATACATATATATATATATATATATATATATATATATATATATATATATATATATATATATATATATATTCATATATATATATATTCATATATATATATATATATATTCATATATATATATATATATATATATATATATATATATATATATATATATATATATATATATATATATATATATATATATACGTGCGTATAATGGTAGCTATGGTGCTTCCATAGGCGGTATGCCAAAATTAGCACTCAATATTCATACTGAGCAGAGTGTGGATAGTATAAAAAAACGAAAAATCACTGAGTCCAGATGCATCACTGATTTTTCGTTTTTTTATACTATATATATATATATATATATATATATATATATATATATATATATATAAACATGAGAAGAAAGAAGAATACTGCGTGGTTTGCACATGGGTTACATATAATAAAAATAGTCCTTCGTCAGTTATTTTTCCAACCATCATTGGTGATTCATCGCATTGAAAATCAGATACCTCAGGTTGGTGCGAGTAATAGCTAAAAAAAGTTATTGGGATCGTAATTCGCGTAAAGCGAGGGGGACAAGTAAACAACATAGAAGGATAAAAACAAACCGAAGATTGGAAAATGGTTGTCCGGTCAGCATAAGCTGGGTGGATTTCATTAGCGAGAGAGGTACAGACCGTGTCGATGTGTGTGAGATGTAAGCAAGAAGAGACCCACACAAGCCAAACGGAAGGAAGTGGGAAGAGGAGAAACAGAGAGTGAGTGAGTGGAAGTGTGAGGAAGAGGTCAGTCGAGAGAAAGTGTAACTGACAGAGGGGCGAAAGAGGGTGAGAGAAACAGAGAGAGCGAGGAAGCAGTAAGAGAGAAACAGACAAACGCAGCCGAGGTAAATATATATAAAAAACATGAGAAGAAAGAAGAATATTGCGTGGTTTGCACATGGGTTACATATGATAAAAATAGTCCTTCGTCAGTGATTTTCCAACCATCATTGGTTTTTTCATCGCATTAAAAATCAGATACCTCAGGTTGGTGCGAGCAATAACTAAAAAAAGTTATTGGGACCAGTAATTCGCGTGAAGCGAGGGGGACAAGTAAACAACATATATATATATAAGACAAGAGCTGAAAAATATCTTTTAACATGTTAAAATATGCCCCACACACGTACAGACACATTCCTACCACGAATTACTCTGCTACACACACACACCCACACTCACACACATTTGTCTTAATAGGCACCTGAACTGTTGACCTGTCAACATGACTGCAATTCACACACACATCCCTACTGACCATTATCACAACAATGAACCTCTTTACTACTACACACACACACACCCACACACATATTTGTCTTGAAAGACTTATTTTTCACTGACTTCTCAATCGGCCGAGACAAACCTACATTGGGCGCAAAATCAATTTTTAACATTCAAATGACCTCTACCGACAAATCAAAATTGTTTTGATCACAAGAATTTTTGCGACACGAATTGGCGCGAAACTTATTTTAATACATCTGGAGCCACTTTTTTCACATAAAACAGTTAGAATTTCCAAAACTAATCAGATCAGAGCAAACATCACGGGCGCTATATCTCATAATTATTTTTGTAAAGCATTAGAAATGCGCAACCGGTAAAAACTTAAAACCAAATCTGAATACTAACCAATACTTATTACTAATTTTTACCTATTCCTAATTAAACTATTTTTCACTGAGAACAATTTGTCAGCATTTTCTTTTCCTTTTACTAATATATATATATATATATATATATATATATATATATATATATATATATATATATATATATATAGGAACAAGTAAGACCCCGACGGCTGAGCTCAAGCCGTTTCGACGGCTAATTCTGGACTGAATGAAAATTTATTCTGGTATTTAAATAGCCGAGCTTATCAAGGGGTAATTCCATATATGGTCAAAGAGATAATCACCAGGATTGGTCACATCACAAGTTAGTAGTAAATCTGTGATGGCAAATTAGTGGGGGAAGGGGTAGCTAAACCTGCCGGTAGGAGAAAAAGGAAGAGGGGGTGGAGTAGACCCATTCATGCGTTGGTAGTGCCGGCTACAGCTGGGCGTGAGGTCAAAGAGGATACTGGGGAGGGGAGGAGGAAGTCGAAACGGTAAGTAGAACAATGTAGGGTAAAACTATAAAAAGTACTGAGAATGAAAAACAAAAAAACAAAAAAGCAGAGTCTGGTTACTAAGACTTAAGTCTCTCGCTATTGCTAGGCTAAAGAAATACATAAATAAATAAATAAACAAATAAATGAATAAAAGAATAGATAAATAAATAAATAAATAAATATAATAAAGAATAAAAAAAAATAATAAATAATAATAATAAAAATAAATAGACTAGGTGGGACGGAAATAAAGGGACCCTAATAAGAGGTATAAGTGCGTGTATCGTACGGTGACGGGTCAACAAAAGGGGGGCCAAAATACTAAAGAGACTACCACGAAATAATAAAGGTTTCTACCCCAATCACAGGGCCAGCAACCATCCAGTGCAAGAAAGTAAACTAGTACGAGAATATAATTCAGGGTCCCGAAAAAAATACTAATGCTAACTCTAAGGGTACCGCCACGAAACAAAAAGTCTTATACAAGCTACATGAAAGATCGTACGAAGTAAAAGTAAAGAACGGAAAATTAATACAGAAACCCCCTAATATATTAGTACTATATATATATACTAATATATTAGTACTATATATATATACTAATATATTAGTACTATATATATATACATATATATATTTATATACATACATATATATATATATATATATATATATATATATATATATATATATATATATATATATATATATATACATTATGAAGAGAGAAGAAACATTTAGATATAATTAGTAATAAAATGTATCATACCTAAACTGTTCCTAAATTCCTCGACTACGTAGTTTCGTGGCATAAACAAAAACAATATATCAAAGATATAGAGTTCTTGCGAGGTCTGCCGACTTATCAAGAGGATACCTCATTTTACTAGTCTCAAGAACGCGTCTACACGACGTGAGAAAGAATCCCAAAAGGCGGAGGGGGAGATAGTCACGCGCAACATCGGTGAAGTTGGCACCTTAACTCACAGTTGGGTGCGGATGCATTCATGTATATATGTGTGTGTCCGCATGTATCTGTGTGTTTCTTAATATATATATATATATATATATATATATATATATATATATATATATATATATATATATATATATATATATATATATATATTTATATGTTTGTGTGTGTGGGTGTGTGTGTGTATATGTATATGGCTTAGTGGTTAGGTTGTTGCGCCTATGCTTGTAATATTTTCTTGATCAAAACATTTCATTTTATGTCGCTTCAATCTACTCAAAGGAAAATGAGTACCCACTCCAGCTGAGTTCTGGAAGGGACATACATCATGTCCAGAAGGAGGCCCGGGGTGGCAGGTCTTGTTCTCTCAGTCACTCAACCTCAAGCAAGCAGATTATCTCTGACCTGATGTTGGGACAGAATTTATGTGTGTCCATACATGGTGTCGAGTGTGGTATTCCTTGTCCCTGTAAAGCATACTTTATATATATATATATATATATATATATATATAACGAAGGAAATGTGGTAAGAAACCAGGTGGACCATAACGCACCAAAGTACTCAATACTTAGGGTAGTAGAGTGGGTAATAGGAGTAAGTAAGACCCCGACGGTCTGAGCTCAAGCCGTTTCGACGGCTAATTCTGTACTAAATTACAGTACAGAATTAGCCGTCGAAACGGCTTGAGCTCAGCCGTCGGGGTCTTACTTACATATATATATATATGCGCTTTTTTTTTCCTATCTTTGCGTTGCTTTCATCCTTCTATGTTGTTTACTTGTCTCACTTGCTTTACGCGATTTACTTGTCCCAATAGCTTTATTTAGCTATTGCTCGCACCAACTGGAGGTATATGATTTTTAATGCGATGAAATACCAATGAAGGTTGGAAAATCACTGACGAAGGACTATTTTTATCATATGTAACCCATGTGCAACCACGCAGTATTCTTTCTTCTCATGTTTTATATATACACACACATATATATATATATATATATATATATATATATATATTATATATATATATATATATATGCATACATGAGTGTGTGGGTGTTTCTGTAATGTTTGTATGCGCGCATGTGCTTGTATGTGTATATAAGGGGAGGGGGCATGTGTATTATGGTGTCTAACGTCGAAGATGACATATTCGTAGTGTTGAAAATATATTAACACTTAATATATTAACTGCCGGATTGCATGCCAGAACGTATATCATGTAGATATATTGCAGGTCACTCGTTGCTGCTGACATCTATCTATCTTTATATCTATATATATATATATAAATACATACATACACACACACACACACACATGCACATATATATATATATATATATATATATATATACATACATTTATTTATCTATCTATCTATCTATCTATTTATTTATTTATCTATTTATTTATCCATCTATCTATTTATCTATTTATCTATATATCTATTTCTCCATCTACCTAAATCAGAAATCGATATTTTCTATATGGCAGCGATGTATTAGACTTGTTATAGAGTAGGACAAAATGCCTTGTAGTACTTTTTCGAATGTCTGAGATCTGTGTTCAAATCCTGCCGTAGTAAACTTCGCACGCCATCCTTTCCGCGGGATTGTTACAGCATCGGGCAAGAGGCTTTGCGTGTCTTTGTTCCGGTTCTTTGCATTTTGATTTCTTAAGTGGTAGACTTAATCCTTTACTTAATGTCATCCCACGATTTTATCATTGGTTCTCTTTCATGCAAGCATTCGAACTTCGTCTATGGCTGAAAAAAAAACTCGTTTCGAATGTTCTTTTAAAAAATGTAACAGGCAAAGCCCTTCAATCCCTTAATAAAACAATACAAAAAAAAAATTACGAATATTTGAAAATATTTCAAAATTGACAACTACGCTTACAATTAAATAAGTGTCGATGACACGTGATATAATATTCAATTGTTTATTTAGTAATTACGTTAATTTCATGTTTGGTAAAATGGCTTTTTTGGAATTAACCAATATAAAAAAACTGTTGAAAATAACTGTCTAAATCTGTAGAGTGTAGTATGAAGAGATGAAATTAATCAAGAATATAATGATGAACATTTTACATTATTATTGGATTGGCAGTATTGGTAGAGGCTCTGACGCCATGCTTTGCAGCAAAGAGTTACGGCCCTTTATGGTCTGAGTTCATTTGCCTTTCATCCTTACGGAGTCGATAAAATAAAGCACAGGTAATACGCTGGGATAATTGCTGGCCTTGTGCCAAATGCAGAAACAATTATTTTATAAGAAAGGCGGTGGATTGGCAGTAACCGGTAGAGCGTCAGACAACAATCTTTGTGGCATAAATTACGTCACTTTACGGTCTGATTTTAAATCCCGCCGAGGTTAACTTTGCCTTTCCTCCTTACGGGGTCGATAAAATAAAGTACCAGTAACACACTAGGGTCCATTTAATCGACTCCCCCCCCCCCCCCAAAAAAAAATTGTAGGCCTTATGTCTGAATCAGAAACCATTTTGGCAGTATTGGTAGAGAGTCAGACGCCATGCTTTGCAGCCAAGAGTTACGTTCCTTTACGGACTGAGTTCAAATCCCGCCGAGGTTAACTTTGCCATTCATCCTTACGGGGTCGATAAAATAAAGCACCAGTAATACACTGGGATAATTGGTGGCCTTGTGCCAAATGTAGAATTATTTTGTAAGAAATATAGAGGAATATTGTCTAAGCATGGTATATACAAGGAACATTACCTATACCACTGGAGTTCACATTTTCTGATGACAAAACAAATACTTGTCCCTAATATAAAAAAAAATCTTTAGTTAATCTAACGTTCACCAACACCAGAATTTATATCGAAGTCTGGTACTGATTTATTGAACTCTATTTAACAAATTGTATGAATATATATATATATATATATATATATATATATATATATATATATATATATATATATATATATATATATACATTGTTTTGGATGACGGGGTGAACTGACTAAGCAAATTTCGTTGAAGTCTACGGTGGCGAATGGTTAACTTCCTTCGGACATGCGCTTGCGCAGGCCGGTGGGGGTGAATGGGTACTCACAAGGGAGCGGATGAAAAACCCCAAAACACGCAATTCATCCGTTCCCTTGTCGATCCAATTTGGATTGCCTCGGAAACATAACCTTATTATGTAACAAGCTGTCTGATGATGACACGACACTCGCACACAGAACAGTGTGGCCAGTGTCGTCACTGAAATATATATCACAGCATTATTATTAAAGGATTTGCGGTGGATTGGCAGTATCGGTAGAGGGTCGCGCGCCTTGCTTTGAAGCATAGAGTTACCTCCTTTTATGATCTGAGTTCAAATCCCGCCAAGGTTAACTTTGCCTTTCATCCTTACGGGGTCGATAAAATAAAGTACCAGTAATGCACTGGGATAATTGCTGGCCTGGTGCTAAAAGTAGAAACAATTATTATTAAAGGATTTGAACATCTGAAACTACTTCGCTTTTCCTTATTCGATATTTACTCGGTCACTCCTATGTAGAAAAAGTACGTTGAGTGCTTGAATTGAATTGCATCAATATTTACCCTAATAATTTAGCTCCAATTAGTTCAGCGCTTTACTATGTAACCGATATGGTGGAGAAGAGAGGAACCAACCATAAGCTTCCCCGGAAATTCCCTCTACCATGGGGATGGAAACCCCTTACACTGGACGGACATAAAAGTAACTTTCGGCAGGATAAATACGCGGAAACAAATAATAGGATACTCCTATTTTCCTGCACCAAATCGCATTTGAACAGAGGCCCCCTCAATTCAATCTATACATGGACAGATGGACAATCATATGGATCATTTTGCATATATGTACTCTGTGTTTTTGCATTTATTCACTATTGGTTCTGTTCTTTTCTTTTGTGTACTTTATGTCTGTTTTTCTTTGATTTTGTTCCATGTGATGGAAATTAGGACTGTGTACCAGACCCACTAGTGCCTGGAGCCCTGTAGTTATAATGTACGACACTGTCGTTCAATATGTGGATAGAGTAACTGTGACACTAGAATCCCTCTCAGAAAATATTACTTAAACATTTCTCTCCATATTATTTACTCACCACAATCCGAATTATCACCTGAAAAGAATTTTTTTAATTCTTTTTTAATTCCTTTTTTTAATTCTTTAATTTCTAATTGTTAATTTCTTAATTGTTTAATTTATAATTTCTGATATTTGATTTAGGATTTTAATTTTTATTTCCAACTCTCACTCTTAACTTCCAACGTAAAACCATGACACCTAGAATAAGTTTATTTTCCCTTATAAGGTGATGGTCAGTCGTGCCGTCAACGCTTAGTGAGGGGTAGTATTATGACCTGTAAAAACTAACACTCTCCCATCCCCTCTGGCTCTCGGCTGACTGCCACAGCCGTGATGGGTAGCAGTAAAATATGGTACAGGCATTGGTGGGCCATTGTTTTGGATGACGGGGTGAACTGACTAAGCAAATTTCGTTGAAGTCTGCGGTGGCGAATGGTCAACTTCCTTCGGACATGCGCTTGCGCATGCCGGTGGGGGTGAATGGGTACTCACAAGGGAGCGGATGAAAAACCCCAAAACACGCAATTCATCCGTTCCCTTGTCGATCCAATTTGGATTGCCTCGGAAACATAACCTTATTATGTACCAAGCTGTCTGATGATGACACGACACTCGCACACAGAACAGTGTGGCCAGTGTCGTCACTGAAATATATATCACAGCATTATTATTGTGGATTGGCAGTATCGGTAGAGGGTCGGACGCTATGCTTTCCAGCATAGTTACGTCCCTTTACGATCTGAGTTCAAATCCCGCCGAGGTTGACTTTGCCTTTCATCCTTACGGGGTCGATGAAATAAAGTACCAGTAACGCACTGGATAATTGCTGGCCTTGTGCCTAAAGTAGAAACAATTATTAAAGGATTTGAACATCTGAAACTACTTCGCTTTTCCTTATTCGATATATATATATATATATATATAAAGGACTTGAACATCTGAAACTACTCGCTTTTACTTATTCGATATTTACTCCGTCACTCCTTTGTGGAAAAAGTACGTTGAGTGCTTGAATTGAATTGCATCAATATTTACCCTAAGTATATATATATATATATATATATATATATATATATATATATATATATATATATATATATATATATATATATATATATATATATATATATATATATATATATATATATATATAGGGGGTCCTACTCGTTCCTATATATAGTTTTAATATAGATGAGATTATACACGACTAGAACTGTTTCATTCTTGAGAAATTTTCAGGAATCTGACTGTCGAAATAATTTCGATTTACTTGGACAGTCAGATTCCTGATGATTTCTCAAGAATGAAACAGTTCTAGTCCTGTAGAATCACATGTATATTAAAACTTTTATTCTCTGCTATGTATTGAGTACCTTACTTACTGTGGTTACCTCCGATTCAACCCGGAATAACTTACCAATATATATATATATATATATATATATATATTCTTTTTTCAGTGTGGTCTACCCGTGGTGGTAGGATCCGTACCGTAGATAGAACTCAATGTCATCTGATGGCGAGTAATCCAGTGAAATCCATAGAAAGGTTCCGTGTTCTGCTGAGTTAATTCCTTAGATATAGAGTCAGATATAAGTAGGTAAATAAGTCGACATTGTTGTTATTATTTTCATTGTTAAATTAATACCTAATATATATATATATATATATATATATATATATATTGGAAAATCCTCGGTACAGTTAGGTATATTATTTTTAAAAAGGGTAAAGAATGACTTCACTTCTTTTATATAGTAATAATAAGTTTGTTCTAGCGGCGACAGAAAAACCGAGCCAAACGAATCGAATATTATTATTATTCGATACAAATGGTGGATTGGCAGTATCGGTAGAGGGTCTGACGCCATGCTTTGAAGCATAGAGTTACGGCCCTTGTCATTCTGAGTTCAAATCCTGCCGAGGTTAACTTTGCCTTTCATCCTTACGGGGTCGATAAAGTAAAGTACCAGTAATACACTGGGATAATTGTTGGCCTTGTGCCCAAAGTAGAAACAATTATTATTCGATACAAAATTCACGAATGCAATATATATATATATATATAGATTAATTTAATAGGTTACCGTCTGTTATACGTAGACATCTCCATGAAATGATAAGATATATTAACAAATTAATAAACCGACTTATTTTAGTGGGTCTAGCTTATATCCCCCAAATGTTGGCTTAAGTTTATATACATATATATGTGTGTGTGTGTGTGTGTGTGTGTGTGTGTGTGTGTGTGTGTGTGTGTGTGTGTGTGTGTGTGTGTGTGTGTGTGTGTGTGCGTTTGTGTGTGTGTGTAAAAGGTAAACAGTAATAACAACACAATCGGTGCAGTTTATGAAAGGAATATATTAAGTTAACGCTTGAAATAGCAGGAAGAGGGTTTTGGAGGCTAGTCCTTCATGAGAAGAAAGAATGAGAAATAAGATAGATTGAAGGGATGGCGGGGTGGTATTTGAAAGAAATCTCTTTTGATAAAATTATCAGGTTCATTCATGTTGACATCGAAAACTGTTGATAATGGCGTTTTATACATATGTATGTATAAACATATATATGTACATATAATATCTAGTCAAACGCTTTAAAAGTTTTGTCTACTCACTGTCCTGAATGTTTAGTAAATAAACGTAATGTCTAAAGTAAAGTTTACCTCGGTGTTATTTGAACTCAGGATGTAATTAAACCACAAAATGTTTCGTGCGTTGCTATAATACAAAGGTTCTCAAACTTTTGTGGCCACCACCCCACTTACGGCCACGTAATACTCTCCGTCCCCCCTCCCAATCCTATTTCTATGGAGACCTGCCTAAACGCAAATTGTAAATAGTATATAATAAATAAAATCGTTAATTTATATATTATATATAATAGTTTCTTTATTATATATATATATATATATATATATATATTAAAATACAAATATTAATAAAATAGATGTTCTTTTGGTCAATTAAATTTTATTATACATATTTCAGAGGTACAACAGTACGTCCTCATCAGACAAAATATAATGATACATGACATACTACCTTGATTAAATCTTAACCATTTAACATCTCAGGGTATGTCATGTATCATTATATTTTGTCTGATGAGGACGTACTGTTGTACCTCTGAAATATGTATAATAAAATTTAATTGATCAAAAGAACATCTATTTTATTAATATTTGCATTTTAATATTAATAACTCTGGAAAATTATTTAGTGCTTCCAGTCTGGTGTGAAGCTGGTTCTTTGATGTACTCATTGAATCTTGTTGAACTCTTTAATATATATATATATATATATATATATATATATATACATACATATATAATATGTATGTATATATCTTGTTGAACTCTTTAATATATATATATATATATATATATATATATATATATATATATATATATATACATATATAATAAATAATTGTTTCTATTTTTGGTACAAGGCCAGCAATTATCCCAGTACTTTATTTTATCGACCCCGTAAGGATGAAAGGCAAAATTAACCTCGGCAGGATTTACAGGATTTGAACTCAGACCGTAAAGGGACGTAATTCTATGGTGCATATAATCTATACATATAAAACTGAGGATGTGTGTGTGTGTGTTTGTGTGTGTGTGTGTGTGTGTGTGTGTGTGTGTGTGTGTGTGTGTGTGTGTGTGTGTGTGTGTGTGTGTGTGTGTCCTTGAGTTTGAAGCCCTAAAACTCGAGAAGTACCCAACCGATTTTTTTCAAACTTTACATGAGTATTACTTATGTTTCAGGGAGCGTTATGCACATAAAAGAATTCAACTTTTTCATTCCCCAGGGCCCGCATTAGGTTAAAAACTGCGGGTTTTTTCCGATTTTTATGGGTTGTTTGAGGCGTTACGTCAGACCGATTTCTTCGAAATTGTAACTATGTATTAGTCAGTCGCTTCTTCATACCGTGAGCAAAGAAAATCCAACTTTTTTTATGGCCTAGGGCCCGCATTAGGTGAAGAACTTCATTTTTTTTCATTTTTTTAGGGCTTTTTTGAGGCGTTACGTCTAGCCGATTTTCCTTAAATTTCAAGGCATATTATGCACATTAAAAAAAATCATTTTTTTTATCCCCTAAAAAACTTTTTTTATCCCCTAAAAACAGGTGAAAACCTGCATTTTTGTTGTGGCGGCCCGCGTTCCAAAACACCTTATCCCGTGCAACGCCGAGTACCACTGCTAGTAAACAATATAATATATATACTATTATGTATTTTTTTTCTTTTACTATATTTATATATATATATATATATCATTTGGTATCTAATATACTATTGTATCATCTCTACCACCTCCCACCATCCCCTTAGGCCCTAGCACCCCCTTGGACCTTCTCAACGGCCCCAGGGGGGGGGGGGGGTTGCGCCCACTTTGGGAACCTCTATTCTAATATGTCTACCAGTCTGCCGGCCTTCTAGAATATTAAATTCTACAGTGAACGAGTAGCTGGAAAAGGCAGAAAGCCTGGATTATACACTGTGAGCACCATATTAGTAAAATGGGGAATATTACTATATTGAACGTCTGTTCAATTATGTATATTCTTCAATGCTGTAAAAGGTATGTAGGTTAGAAAGTTGCTTTATGTGTCTGCTAATGAAATTTCTACAACCGTCGGAACGTAAATCCTATAACTATACCATAACTTAATATTCAGTTTTAAATTCCAAATGCTGTAATTTGAAAATGTTCCAAATATTTCTTTTGACAGACATAATAAAAAAGAAAAATAGAAAAAATAAGAAATCGTTATCCAAAACTAACATAAAATCAGCAATTACCTAGAATTATTCATCCTTATCCATCATTAATGTAAAATCTATCATTAAAACAAAATCAATATAAAGACCATCTATCACGTTAAAACAGAGTTTGTTGCCATCCATAATAATGTTGTTGGCTTTCTGCTAAAAGACAGAATTTTTTTCTCAGTCCCGCAGACAAAAATATATATATTTGGCATCAACATACAGTCAAATTTACACATCAAAAATATCCGGGCAGATAGCATATGAAAGGAAACAAAAAATACGGTTTAACCCGATAACGACAAATGAATACAATACTTGAGAAAAATATCTTGTAGTTGTGAATCACCCATGCTGGGTGTTCTTAGAACAATAACATGCATAACAGTGCAACCTAAATATGAAACTGTCGCCTTTTGACATCTTTGAACAATTACTGTATATATTTCTTCCCTCCTGCTAAACAGCTGAAAGATACTACTGTTTCTTTACAACAATTAACTTAACCTGGTAAAATTTAGATTAAAGCAGACGATTGTTCTCAGCTACCAACAGTGACGACAAAGAAATAACTCCATTGTTTTCATCACTTCTCGTTGCACGTGAAGCATAATTTTCACAAACAATTCTGTACATTAGATGATTAGTTTCAGCCAGCGGCTAAAGAATTGGAATTTTCTAAAGATTGGAAAACATCAGGACCGAGGAAAAAATAACTGGAAAATAAAGTTGTATATATGTATGTATATATATATATATAAATATATATATAACGAAGGAAATGTGGTAAGGAACCAGGTGGACCATAACGCACCAAAGTACTCAATACTTAGGGTAGTAGAGTGGGTAATAGGAACAAGTAAGACCCCGACGGCTGAGCTCAAGCCGTCCAGAATTAGCCGTCGAAACGGCTTGAGCTCAGCCGTCAGGGTCTTACTTGTTCCTATATATATATATATATATATATATATATATATATAGTTATGTAATAAATATTTATTACATAACGATTAAGCTCTGTTACCTACATAGAGCACTCATTTTTCCTGGACTTTTCCGACGGAATTACTTCATTTATATATATATATATATATACAGAATTAAGGATGGTTTACCGGAGGGGATCTGTAAAAACCACAGCTAAATATTATGGTACTTAATACCTTAGTACAGAAGAAGCATACTTATATATATATATATATATATATATATATATATATATATATATATATATTTAAAGGTTAAACAAGGTTCAATGAGTAAATCAAAGAATTAGTTTTACAATAGATTGGAAGCACTCAACACAAATGGTTTGGCGGAGTTATTGATATTAATTCAAAATATTAACAAAAATAGAACTTCTTGTGATCAAGTATATTTTATTATACGTATTTCAGAGGTACTGAGCTAACTTCAACAGTACGTCCTCATCAGATAAAATAAGATGATGCATGACATACCCTGACATAGTAGATGGTTAAGGTCCTGTCATGACTGGATCTTAACCATCTACTATGTCAGGGTATGTCATGCATCATCTTATTTTATTTGATGAGGACGTACTGTTGAAGTTAGCTCAGTACCGCTGAAATATGTATAATAAAATATACTTGATCACAAGAAGTTCTATTTTTGTTAATATTTTGAATTAATACATATATATATATATATATTATATATGTATATTATATATATATATATATATATATATTTATATGTATATATATATATATATATATATATATATATATATATATATATATATATATATATATATATATATTAGTAAAAGGAAAAGAAAATGCTGATTTGTCAGCATTTTCTTTGCCTTTTACTAATATATCCCAACTCGTGTGTTACACCTCTATTTTTTTAAATATATATATATATATATATATATATATATATATATATATATATATATATATATATAGTTAGAGAAGCAAAAAATTGCTTATTGTGATCCAGTTTTTGGTTAAGAAAGCCAGTTTCATGGATGGTTTCAACGTACGGTTAGGGGTAACTCCACAAGTTTGTAAGAATTCCGTTCAATCTTGGAGTATAAAGTATAAAAGAGAAAACACAGGTAAGCATTAAGAGAAGGATTTAATCCAGGTATTTACGACCGTTTCATTGGTAAGTGCAACCTTATATTGCTATACTGCAAATAACAGCCACTCAATTATAATTGTTGTTCACAGTCCAAATTTTCAAAATTTTCAAAATAGTCGTAAATACCTGGATTAAATCCTTCTCTTAATGCCTACCTGTGTTTTCTCTATTATATATATATATATATAAAAGAATAGAGGTGTAACACACGAGTTATGATATATTGGTAAAAGGAAAAAAAATGCTGACAAATTGTTACCAGTGAAAAATAGTTTAATTAGGAATAAGTAAAAATTAGTAATAGTATTGGTTAGTATTAAGTTTTGGTTTTAAGTTCCATCGGTTGCGCATTTCTAATGCTTTTCAAAATTATTTTGAGATAGAGCGCCCGTGATGTTTGCTCTAATCTGATTAGTTTTGGAAATTCTACCTGTAAAAAAAATGGCTCCAGATGTATGAAAAAATTCTTG
Source organism: Eledone cirrhosa (assembly GCA_964016885.1). NCBI lineage: Eukaryota > Metazoa > Mollusca > Cephalopoda > Octopoda > Eledonidae > Eledone > Eledone cirrhosa. The sequence continues at coordinate 196,422,496 of OZ024743.1, forward strand.
TGGTCAAAACAATTTTGATTGGTCGGTAGAGGTCATGTGAATGTTAAAAATTGATTTTGCGCCAAATGTAGGTTTGTCTCGGCTGATTAAGAAGTCACTGAAAAATAAGTCTTTCAAGACAAATATGTGTGTGTGTGTGTGTAGTAGTAGTAGTAGTAAAGAGGTTCGTTGTTGTGATAATGGTCAGCAGAGATGTGTGTGCAAACCGCAGCCTACTGACAGTTCAAATGCCTATTAAGACAAGTGTGTGTGTACCAGAGTAATTCGTGGTAGAGGGATGGTCATAGGAATGTGTCTGTACGTGTGTGGAGGATATTTTAACATGTTAAAAGATATTTTTCAGCTCTTGTCTTATACGGAGAAGTGTGTGTGTGTGTGTGTGTGTGTGTGTGTGTGTGTCTCTTTGTATGTTAATGTACGCGTGTGTATGTGTGTGTGTGTATATATGTGTGTGTGTGTGTGTATATATATATATATATATGTGTGTGTGTGTGTGTGGGTGGACCAGTATTTTTGTGATACTGGTAAAAATGGTGTACATTATTCGATATTTTCAGTAAAAACGATTCTCTCAATAGAAAATCAAAAACCTTAATAATAAAAGGTGTGAAATGATATATAGTATTGTCATAATACCAAGGTGTGTGTGAGTGTGTCAAGATTGTACGTACTGGAAGGGGAAACCATTAGGCCTTGCCGTATTGGAATACTTGTGTACAAATATGTATGTGCCCATCAGTGTGCATTGCATGTGTGCGTATATGTATGTGTGTGTGTCGGCACGTTTATATCTATAGACATCAAAAGGTATGCAAATTTGTGTATATTTGTGTTGCACCATAGAACATGTGTGTTTACGTATGTCATTGTGTTTATATGTGGATAGAGATGTATGCTGATGTAGGTATGTATGTTGACGTGTGTATGTTATGGGTTCGTCTTAGGGTGCAGTGTTTAGACGGGGTCCGTATTTGTTAATAAAGTGAGATTCCTTGCTGATGCGCTGGGTGCGGGTGGCATTATCTTTAAATTTGTAGAGGGGAAAGATTCTGAAGTTGGGATGATTTTGGGCGGCACAGGTATCAATGTGTTCACTCAGTGGTATTTTCCTGTATTCCCGTATTTTAATTTGGGATCTATGGACAGTCATGCGTTAGCGGAGGCTGTTTTTGGTCTGGCCTATGTATTGTTCTCGGCAACTTGAGCAAGTTAATACATATATTAGATTTTTTGATGCGCATGTGAAATTGTGTTTTACTATAAAACGTTGTCCATCTTTGAAATAGAATTCCGAACCCTCTATTAGGTTGATGCATATGCCACAGTTGGGTCTATCGCATTTTTTTACTGTGGGTTTGGTGGTTGTAGTTGGCAGTATTTTGGCATGTGTTAGGATGTTTTTCATTGACTTAGATTCTCTTTTGCTCTTTATGATATCGTGTGTTCGTAGGATTTGGTTCATTCTATGGTCCTTTTTCAACACAGGGATGTTCTGGAGGATGGTGTCAAAGGCCTCATTGTTGAGGGGTTGTGTGTGGAGATGTATGGAAGAGCTTTTAGTTTCGATTGATTTACTTTAGGGTGTCTAAGGTCCTGGTACTGAGTTTTAGGGCACGTTGGATTCCATTGTCAATTACTGATGCAGGGTAGTCCCTGCCTATGAGTGTGTCCTTTAGTTCTTGTAGCCGTAAGTAGCAGGTGTTTTTATTGGAGACTATAGTACACATTCTCTTGGCTAAGTTGTAGGGAATATTAATTTTAACGTGTCTAAGGTGGCAAGAATTGAAAGGAAGATATTGCTTGGAGTCTGTGGGCTTGTAGTATATGTCTGTTTCTATCTTTTTGTTATGGATCTTAATGAGGATGTCGAGGAAGGGGAGTTGTTGATGGCTGTATTCCATCGTGAAGTTAATATTCGTGTTGAGCCCATTTATATGGGTGTGAAATTCTTTAAGTTTCTCGATGTTTTCGTGCCAAAGGATGAAGCAGTCATCTAGATATCGCTTCCAGTTCCTTTCTATGTGTAAGTGGAGAATGTTTCCAAAATCACTCAACTACTACGCGGATGCCTCATCGTCAAACATAGGGAAAAGATACCACCACCATGATAGGTGTAACAACTTCCCCGCTTCAAGGGGACAGCAAAATAATTTCCATTTTCTCAACTCTCGCTTCCACAATACACAACAAACCCACACCACACAATACAATCAACAACGTAGGCCACCTATAACACCACATCTAACATGGCACATAGAAACACACATCCATACTCGCAATACAGGAACACCTCATTCAATCTACAACCACGAACCCGAACCACATTTTACAACAACAAGGAATATAACAAACACAGGAGACCACTTAACATCAGCAGACAACCCCTCTACCCCAACCATCTTTTAGACACAGCACACAGATACAGGCAAACAAAATAACACAAGACAGGGAGGAGAAACCGAGAGTAATAAAAATTATCAATCTAACTAGTGCAGAACCAACACCCAACCTTATCAACTTACTCTCCAAAGGTCTTAAATTCACACCGACCCCACTACGTCCTAACTACTATGAAATGAAGGAAGACATTACAGACTTCTGTAGAAAGTTACGACTCAGTGAAGAACTATTCGACCGGTACAATGAGGATGAATCATTAGCCAGAAATAGAAGCAATTACACCCCATCAAAAGGTAGAAATAAAATCCTGGACGAATTCTGTGAACACATCACAAACTTCCCTTACCAACACTTGCACAGACAAAAACACAAGCCAAACCTCAACAAGAAAGAATGGGAAAAATTAAATAGATTAAAAACCGACAGAACCATTACAATTAAAGAGGCTGATAAAGGGAGTACAGTAGTCCTAATGGAGACAGAATTCTATATCAACTTAGCGCTCTCCACTTTGGAAAACGAAACATACTACGAAAAGGCTGAACACTACAATCAACAGAAAATTATGAGAAACCTAAAAACTCTCATCAACCAATACAAAGAAGGACTCACTAACAAGGAATTCAGCTTCATCACAGACTTCACAAGTAAATCCAGCCTTTTCTACGGTATCCCTAAAGTACATAAAAGCAAATTAATAAGTAAGGCATGCAAGGAAGCCACAGACATAGTCATCAATGTCCCCTCACCCAATGATCTCAAATTAAGACCTATAATAGCAGGCCCCGCTTGCGAAACCCACCGCCTTAGCAATTTCATTGATACCCTTCTCAAGCCTTTTCTGAAACACATCAAAAGCTATATAAGGGATGACCTAGATATGCTCAATCACCTCCCTAATATGCCCCTTTCTGAACAAACCTTACTAGTGACGTTCGATGTAGTCAACCTATACTCCAACATCCCCCACAACCTAGGAATAGAAACTATCCAATTCTGGCTGGAAAATTAGCACAATGAACTCCCACAAAGCATCAAAAAAGAACTCGTGATAGAGGGACTCAAATTTATCTTGGAGAACAATTACTTCGTTTTCAATAACAAACCCTACAGGCAGAAATCTGGGACCGCTATGGGAACGAAAACAGCCCCCACTTATGCCAACCTAGTCATGGGATATCTGGAAATCACCCTCTACACTAAAGTACGAAACAAATTTGGAAACACTCTCCACTTACACATAGAAAGGAACTGGAAGCGATATCTAGATGACTGCTTCATCCTTTGGCACGAAAACATCGAGAAACTTAAAGAATTTCACACCCTTATAAATGGGCTCAACACGAATATTAACTTCACGATGGAATACAGCCATCAACAACTCCCCTTCTTCGACATCCTCATTAAGATCCATAACAAAAAGATAGAAACAGACAATCTACGTCAATGAAAAACATTCTAACACATGCCAAAATACTGCCAACCACAACAACGAAACCCACAGTAAAAAAATGCGATAGACCCAACTGTGGCATATGCATCAACCTAATAGAGGGTTCGGAATTCTATTTCAAAGAAGGACAACGTTTTATAGTAAAACACAATTTCACATGCGCATCAAAAAATCTAATATATGTATTAACTTGCTCAAGTTGCCGAGAACAATACATAGGCCAGACCAAAAACAGCCTCCGCCAACGCATGACTGCCCATAGATCCCAAATTAAAATCCGGGAATACAGGAAAATACCACTGAGTGAACACATTGATACCTGTGCCGCCCAAAATCATCCCAACTTCAGAATCTTTCCCCTCTACAAATTTAAAGATAATGCCACCCACACCCAGCGCATCAGCAAGGAATTTCACTTTATTAACAAATACGGACCCCGTCTAAACACTTCTCCCTAAGACGAACCCACAACATACACACGTCAACATACATACCTACATCAGCCTACATCTCTATCCACATATAAACACAATGACATACGTAAACACACATGTTCAATGGTGCAACACAAATATACACAAATTTGCATACCTTTTGATGTCTATAGATATAAACGTGCCGACACACACACATACATAAACGCACACATGCATTGCACACTGATGGGCACATACATATTTGTACACAAGTATTCCAATACGGCAAGGCCTAATGGTTTCCCCTTGCAGTACGTACAATCTGGACACTCACACACACCTTGGTATTATGCCAATACTATATATCATTTCACAAAAATACTGGTCCACCCACACACACACACACACATTATCACACACACACACACACATATATATATATATATACACACACACACATATATACATACACACATACACACGCGTACATTAACATACAAAGAGACATATACACACACACACACACACTTCTCCGTATAAGACAAGAGCTGAAAAATATCTTTTAACATGCTAAAATATCCCCCACACACGTACAGACACATTTCTACTGACCATCCCTCTACCACGAATTACTCTGCTACACACACACGCACACACACACACACACCTCTTTACTACTACTACACACACACACACACACATATTTGTCTTGAAAGACTTATTTTTCAGTGACTTCTCAATCAGCCGAGACAAACCTACATTTGGCGCAAAATCAATTTTAACATTCACATGACCTCTACCGACCAATCAAAATTGTTTTGACCACAAGAATTTTTTCATACATCTGGAGCCACTTTTTTTACATAAAACAGGTAGAATTTCCAAAACTAATCAGATTAGAGCAAACATCACGGGCGCTCTATCTCAAAATTATTTTTGAAAAGCATTAGAAATGCGCAACCGGTAAAACTTAAAACCAAAACTGAATACTAACCAATACTATTATTAATTTTTACTTATTCTTAATTAAACTATTTTTCACTGGGAACAATTTGTCAGCATTTTATTTTCCTTTTACCAATATATATATATATATATATAATATATATATATATATATAAATAATATATATATTATCTATATATATTATATATATATATATCATATATATATATATATATATTATATATATAATATATATATTATATATATATATATTATATATATATCATATATATATATATTATATATATATCATATATATAAATATATAATATATATATCATATATATATATAATATATATATATTATATATGTATATCATATATATATATATTATATATATATGTATATATTATATATATATATATTATATATATATTATATATATTATATGTATAATAATAATATTGTATATATATTATATATATATTATATAGATATATATATATATTATATATATATATTATATATTATATATTTATATATTATATATATATAATTGAAAAAGTGGAGAATACCATGGTCAACAGTACAAAAAAGGGGATTTATTTGCAGACTAACGATTATTTCACTGATAGAGTCGTCTAAAAATTGCTGAACACTAAAAACAGTGCCACTCAATTTTAAATACGATGTTAACTCTATTAGATCATCGGAAACTGTTAAAAATATATATATATGTAATCGGCAAATTTACAAATTCAAATTACATCATCAATAATAATATTAATAATAAAGATATAGAGAGAAAAGGTGGAAGAAAGGGAGATAGATACAGTAAAGAAAGAAAGGAAAGGAAGGAGAAAGAAGAAGAAGGAAAAAGAAAAAGAAAAAGAGAAAGAAGAAGAAAAGGAGAAATTATTATAGATAGAAATATAAAGAGAGGGAGATATATAGAAGATGATGGTATATAGATGAGAGACAAACATAAGTAAGAATAACGTAGGATAGAAAGAAGAATAGAGGGACAATAGATGAATAAACGTTAATACATGAATAAATGTGAATAAAAATTAAAATTGATATATAAAAAATATATGAAAAAATATATTTAAAAAATATATTTAAAAAATATATATAAAAAATTGATAAATAAATAAATAAGTTATATCTAATGTGATATAAAATGGTATAAAATGTGAAAATTGAAGAATAAAAATAAATAGGTAATAGGAGTAAAAAGAGTAAAAATGTGCGAAGAATATTTAAAATATTAAAATTACTGAGAATGGTTTTTGAGAATTGTTGAAATATGGAGAGATAATGAGGTGAAAATATGATAATGTTAAATATATTTATGTGTGTATTGGTTATTTTAATAAATAAATTAATTAATTAGTTTTAAGTTATATTATATGATAAAATAAAATGACAGAGATGAAATAAATTTAGGGAGAGAAATATAAAGATAAAGAATGAAAAGTAGAGATATATAAAATAAGAATGTAAATATAAGAGGTTTTGATGTTGTTCTTTAATAGATGATGACAATTATAATTATAATTTTAATTATAATGATGATGATGTTGATAATGTGATATCATAATAGATCCAAGTGGTACAATCTGGGTTATGGAATAGATAAGATGGAATTAAACTGGTCTAAAGTTCTAAAATTTAGTCGCCGATTTATGTCGACAAAAAATGTTTTTTTCTATTTTACTGTTAAGAAGAATTTTCTTCTTCTTTCTTTTCTTTTTTTTTCCTTCTTCTTCTTTCTCCTTCCTCTCCTTTCTTTCTTTACTGTATCTATCTCCCTTTATTCCTCCTTTTCTTTCTATATCTTTATTATTAATATTATTATTGATGATGTAATTTGAATTTGTAAATTTGCCGATTACATATATATTTTTTTTGTTAACAGTTTCCGATGATCTAATAGAGTTAACATCGTATTTAAAATTGAGTGGCACTGTTTTTAGTGTTCAGCAATTTTTAGACAACTCTATCAGTGACACAATTGTTAGACTGCAAATAAATCCCCTTTTTTTGTACTGTTGACCATGTTATTCTCCACTTTTTCAATTGTATTACTCCAAGATAAACTTACATAGGAATACAAGTGAAATCATAAACTCCTCATCTACATAAACCTCTTGTTGAGTCAAGCAACGCCGTACGCTAAAACTATCCATAATAAGAAGCATTCACAACCTCTAATTGTATTACCTATAACGATATTTTGTTATCCTATATATTATATATATATATATATAATATATATCCTATATAACATATATAATATATATCCTATAAATAACCCTACAAACGTCCCTGACCCGAGTTAATTTCCTGGACGTTATCCTCGATCTCAATAATGACCTGTACTACCCATACAGGAAACCCAATGACAACCTGCACTACATCCACCGCCGATCTAACCATCCTAGGAACATGACCAACAACCTGGTCAAAAACATCTCCCTCCGTATATCCCGTTTGTCAGCTAATGGGAAGATATTCGATGAACATGCGCCTTACTACAACCAGGCCCTCAGGCGGAGTAGTTTCCGGGAGGAAATATCCTACTGTCCAGCTCCCATTAGCGGAACCAGCAGGCAACACCGCCGCTCACGCAATGTAACATGGTTCATTCCTCCCCACAACGCCGAGGTGACAACTCCCATCGGGAACATTTTCTTTAGGCTCATTGAAAAACACTTCCCACCACAATACCGCTACCACAACATAATTAACAAAAATACCATCAAACTCTCTTACAGCACTACACCTAACTTCGCACAAAACATCGTCTCCTCCAACAACAAAAAACTCAACGCCGATAGAAGAAACAACCTAAATAGCAGTGGAGAGCCGACCAGGAGGTGCAACTGTCCTGATAGATCCAGTTGCCCCCTCGACAACAGATGCAGAGACCATAATGTGATCTACCAGTGCAACGTGAGCACGGACACCTCCAACAAAGCTTATATAGGATTAACCGCATGCGACTTCAAGACCCGGCTATACCAACACAGACATACCTCCCGAAACCCGGCCCGGCGTCAGGCCACTACACTTTCGGGCCACATATGGGACCTCAAGGACAACAACATCAACTATGATCTCACTTGGAAATTACTGTCCAGAGCCAACTCTTACACGGGAGGACGCCGTCCGTGCAACTTATGGTCGGAGGAAACATTACAAATGCTGTTTTCGACGGACCAACTCCTAAACAAGAAAGATGAACTGGTTACTGCATGTAAACACCGATTACGTAGGACTTACCTCGCCCTCAAACCCCATAATGACCCAGGGGGGGGGGGGTAGACTAGGGCTATAACACCCCACTTTCCTATTTTATAATGGGTAACCCCTGCTTGCCAATGGAGACGTAAGATCTTCTTGTACATTCTTTTATCGCTTCCTCTATATTTCCCCCTTCCCCCCATCCCTCCCTAGTCCTTCTACCCCAGTTCCTTTTCTTTGTCGTTCTTTTTCTTGCCCACCCGAGGTAGCCCATCGGTCCCTTGTAGCTTCAGCACCCCCACCCCCCTCCCCTATTCTATGATAGATTTGGCTGACTCCGCTTCTTATAGCAGAGGTGTTAGACTTCGGATACTCGCCCCCTTCTCCGACCGCTGTGCCTTTTTTCCGTGCCTTCTATATTTCTTAGTGGCATCTTTGCTTTAATTTCTCGTTTATCCAGTATTTCTTTCTTCTTTTTCCCTTTTTTGGGGGCGGGGGGTCGTGTATTAATTTTCCGTTCTTTACTTTTACTTCGTACGATCTTTCATGTAGCTTGTATAAGACTTTTTGTTTCGTGGCGGTACCCTTAGAGTTAGCACTAGTATTTTTTTGCGGGACCCTGAATTATATTCTCGTACTAGTTTACTTTCTTGCACTGGGTGGTTGCTGGCCCTGTGATTGGGTAGAAACCTTTATTATTTCGTGGTAGTCTCTTTAGTATTTTGCCCCCCCTTTGTTGACCCGTCACCGTACGATACACGCACTTATACCTCTTATTAGGGTCCCTTTATTTCCGTCCCACCTAGTTTATTTTTATTATTATAATTTATTTTTTTATTCTTCATTATATATATATATATATATTTTTTTTTTATTTATTTATCTATTCTTTTATTCACTTATTTGTTTATTTATTTATTTATGTATTTCTTTAGCCTAGCAATAGCGAGAGACTTAAGTCCTAGTAACCAGACTTTGCTTATTTTTTTTTTCCTCTCTCAGTACCTTCTATAGTTTTACCCTTCATTGTTCTACTTACCGTTTCGACCTCCTCCCCCTCCCCCTCCCCTGTATCCTCTTTGACCTCACGCCCAGCTGTAGCCGGCACTAACAACGCATGAATGGGTCTACTCCACCCCCTCTCCCTTTTTCTCCTACCGGCAGGTTTAGCTACCCCTTCCCCCACCAATTTGCCATCATAGATTTACTACTAACTTGTGATGTGACCAATCCTGGTGATTATCTTTTTGACCATATATGGAATTACCCCTTGATAAGCTCGGCTATTTAAATACCAGAATAAATTTTCATTCAGTCCAGAATTAGCCGTCGAAACGGCTTGAGCTCAGCCGTCGGAGTCTTACTTGTTCCCATATATATATATATATATATATATATATATATATATATATATATATAAAGAAAAAGAGATGAAATCGAAAATGCAACTGGAGTCTTATTTTTTTTTTTAAATATATATATTTATTTGGTTCCTTTACCGGTTTCGCAGTTCTTCTGCTTTTCAAAAGGTGAGTTGAGATGGAGGGTCTGTGGTTTTTCTCACATCTGGTTGGTCTCTGAATGTTACTTGTTTTATATGGAGAAAGTGGCTCGAAATGCCAGGTTTTTCGAGAAGTAATTTGATTGGTTTGTCAATAATTATAATAAATTTCGCGCCAGTTCGCGTTACAATAGTTCTTCAAATAAGAGGGGGGTTGTCACAGGTTGTTTTTTCATATATGAGTGTTTGAATTTCTTTTTACTTGAAAATTACCAGAACAATTCTCCCAATCCCATTTCTCTTGACCACTATCTTTCCATTGTCATAACATTCGCTATAAAGACTACAGAATAGTTTTCCAAATGAGGACGCAAAAATGTAATGAAAACTTGTTCACGTGACAGCCAAATTTCATTTATAACCAATCAAATCACGTTTATTAAAAAAAAAAGCCTTCGTGAGCCACCTTTTTTTAAAGTAAAGAAATTCAAACACACACACACACACACACACACACACACACACACACACACACACACACACACACACACACACAAGCACACAAATAAACACACATATCTTTACTTTCTTTATTCAATAGAAAATCTGAATTCTGACACCCCAGCGAACTAACCATATTCACTGAACCAGAACAATTCTCCCATCCCTTTCTCTTGACCATTATCTTTCACTTATCAAAAAATTCTCTAAAAAGGCTACAGAATGGATTTCCAAATAAGGGCACAAAAATTTAATGAAAATTTGTTCACGTGACAGCCATAATTTCATTTATAACCAACCAAAAAAAAGCCTTCATGAGCCTCCTTTTTTCAAGTAAAAAGAAATTCAAACACTCATATATGAAAAACAACCTGTGACAACCCCCGCCTCCCCTCTTATTTGAAGAACTATTGTAACGCCAACTGGCGCGAAATTTATTATAATTATTGACAAACCAATCAAATTACTTCTCGAAAAACCTGGCATTTCGAGCCACTTTTTCCATATAAAACAAGTAACATTCAGAGACCAACCAGATGTGAGAAAAACCACAGACCCTCCATCTCAACTCACCTTTTGAAAAGCAGAACTGCGAAACCGGTAAAGGAACCAAATAAATATATATATTTTTTAAAAAAATAAGACTCCAGTTGCATTTTCGATTTCATCTCTTTTTCTTTATACTTTCACTCGTGTAGGACACCTCGGTTGTTTTTCATTTTGTAAAATAAACCTCACTTTCTAATGTATATATATATATATATATATATAATATATTTTATATATATATATATATTATATATTATATATAAGCAAAAGGGATATTCACTTTGTTGGTAATTCATCAAATATAAAGTTTTGGTCACCTTGAAATATATATAATAGAATAAATATGGTTTTATAAATATAGTTCCTATTTATTAAATATCATTGAATATATATCATATATATATATATTATATATATATTATATATATATATATATATATATATATATATATATTGGTAAACGGAATAGAAAATGCTGACAAATTGTTCACAGTTGAAAAATGGTTTAATTAGGAATAAAAGAGTATTAGTGATTGTATGGGTTAGTATTCAGTTGTGGTTTTAAGTTTTTAAGTTTTTACCGGTTGCGCATTTCTAAAGGCTTTTCAAAAATAATTTTGAGATAGAGTGTCCGTGCTGTTTGCTCTGATCTGATTAGTTTTGGGAATTCTACCTGTTTTTATGTTAAAAAAATGGCTCCAGCGTTATTTTTGTGTTGCAAAAATGCTTGTGGTCAAAACAATTTTGATTGGTCGGTAGAGGTCATGTGAAACTATGTTCACTACTACCAACCCAGGAAAAACCAACGAAGAACCATGTGAGATTGATTCACACAAAATGAAAATTCGAACAATTCCAAAATGGAACAAATCCCTCAGAGACAGGAAAGTTCTCATTCTGGAAGATGATACAAAATCACAACAAAGCAGAGATATATGAAAAATGGCTTAACTCAACCCCTCTAACTCTCCCCCGTAAACTACAAATAAAGTCCATTCCAAATGAACCCGAACCTCAAAGACACCTTAGGGAAAGAATGGCATTGGAAAAAATGAAGACAGAAATTGAACTTCTTAAACTGAGGGCCCAGACAAATGAGGAAAAAATCAAAACCATCGATGAAGAGATCCTCCTGGAAATCAACAACAAAACTGAAGGCCCCAAGGTAGAGAAGATCTCCAAATTATGGAAAGGGGACTGCAACAGAGAAGAACTGAAATCCCTTCAACGCTGGGAAAAAAGTGCCGCTTGGTTCCTACACTATGAATCGACTTTTCAAACGGATTACACCTCCAATAACCCGTTCATAAAAATAGGAAAACCCATAACTGAACCCATAACAACTTTTCAAACCCCCAAGCCTCAAACAAACGAAGAAGGAAGCACCACACCGAAGATGAACTTCCCAACCTCGCTACCATAAGAAGGAACAAAAACCCAAGAAATCATCTCCCCCAGAATGACATTTACAACTTTCCCCCTTCAAGGAGACACCATACCAAATCGCTCAACTACTACGCGGATTCCTCATCGTCAAACATAGGGAAAAGATACCACCGCCATGATAGATGCAACAACTTCCCCGCCTCAAGGGGACAGCAAGGTAATTACCATTTTCTCAACTCTCACTTCCACAATACACAACAAACCCACACCACACGATACAACCAACAACGTAGGCCACTTATAACACCACAATACAACATGGCACATAGAAACACACACCCATACTCGCAGTACAGGAACACCCCATTCAATCTACAACCACCAACCCGAACCACATTTTACAACAACAAGGAATATAACAAACACAGGAGACCACCTAACATCAGCAGACAACCCCTCTACCCCAACCATTTTTTAGACACAGCACACAGATACAGGCAAACAAAATAACACAAGACAGTGAGGAGAAACCGATAGTAATAAAAATTATCAATCTTACTAGTGCAGAACCAACACCCAACCTTATCAACTTACTCTCCAAAGGTCTTAAATTCACACCGACCCCACTACGTCCTAACTACTATGAAATGAAGGAAGACATCACAGACTTCTGTAGAAAGTTACAACTTAGTGAACAACTATTCGATCTTTGTTGGTTTTATTCAATGAACAAATAAAATTATTTCTGAGGTCAGCATACGACCTATTTTCTTCCCTAAAATAATCCTTCATTCATAATATTCTTTTCCATCCAAAACTGAAATCTACCTTCCTCTACCCATAATTTAAGGTTCTTCTACTACTATATTACTATCTTGACCCTCACTATCTCTCTATTGGTCAATTCAAAACCTGTTCCCAAACAGACCTATTGTATTGAATCTTTGTTTTTTTCAATAAACAAATATCATTATTTCTGAAGACAGCATATATATGTGTAGGTATGTATATTCCCTCTGATAGTTTGTATAAATATTGTACATAGATCTATAGAATATGCATACCAACTCTAACACATATATATCCTAGAAACGATCGTAAAATGATGAATTTTTTTTAATATAACGAACTGTTTCTTTGTTTATTCATTATTTTATTAATTTATCTTGACTCTGTTTTCCGTTTATTTTTCACCGAAAGTAGTTTTTGAATGCATCTTCTCTTTTCATGATATCCGGATTACATTGAGTTCTTCATACGGATTGGACGCTACCGTAAACTTTTGGTAGATTTATCTATATATATATATATATATATATATATATATATGGGAACGAGTAGGACCTCGACGGCTGAGTTCAAGCCGTTTCGACGGATAATTCTGGACTAAATGAAATTTTTTATCCTGGTATATGAATAGCCGAGCTTCTCAAGGGGTAATTCCATATATGGTAAAAGTGATTGTCACAAGGATTGGTCAAAAGTAAATATATAGAAGAATACCATTCTTGGTATTCTTCTATATATTTACTCCATATTGATTTACTTATTGTTTCGACTTCCCCCCCCCCCCTCCCTAGTATACTTGCTTGACCTCCTCCCCTGCTGTAGTTGGCACTATCAACGCACGACTGGGTTTCCTCCACCCCCTCTCCCACTTTCTTCTACTGGCAGGTTCAGCTACCCTTCCTTCCACAAATTGCCATGATAGAATTATGTGACTCAACAACAAACTTTTGACCAATCCTTGTGACAATCACTTTTATCATATATGGAATTACCCCCTGAGAAGCTCGGCTATTCATATACCAGGATAAAAATGTTCATTTAGTCCAGAATTAGCCGTCGAAACGGCTTGAGCTCAGCCGTCGGGGTCCTACTCGTTCCTATTACCCACTCTACTACCCTAAGTATTGATTACTTTGGTGCGTTATGGTCCACCTGGTTCCTTACCACATTTCCTTCGTTATATATATATATATATATGTGTGTGTGTGTGTGTGTGTGTATATATCTACTGGAGTTGCGACCGATAGATAGTATTAGCAACTGGAAAGACCAATGGAAACATTGTTTCCTCGGTCCGATTTGACGAAAGTCGATCGTTCCTTTATATATATATATATATATATATATATATATATATATATATATATATATATATATATATATATATATATATATATATATATATATATATGTATGTATATATATATATATATATATATATATATATACATGCAAATTATAAACGTAGTCATGTAAGTATGTTTTTGAAACGGTGCGCGTGTTTGAAATTAGAAATTAGAAATTAGAAGCTTTCACCGTATTTTAGACTAAAGAAATTTCTAGCCTGATATAACCCTCGGAGAAATGGAAAAAGATGAGTGTTTCCGTACATGGGAGTCGAACCCACATCTTTGGTTATCCAGACCACTGTGCTACCATTACACCAATACATATATATATATATATATATATATGTATGTATGTGTGTGTGTATATATATATATATATGTATATATATATATATGTGTGTGTGTGTGTGTGTGCATGTGTGTCTGTATGTTTGTATATGTGCATATGTGTGTGTGTGTGTTGTGAATGGCAGAACTAAACACCCGAATAACTTATAAATAGGGAAAAAACAGCAGCAGTTTTGTAATATAGAAGTAATTTACATCCTTATTTATAGAACAGAGTAAATAGATAAACGTATCAATGAACGATGTTTAGCTTGAAGGCAGAGAAGATCGTAAAGTGTGCATGGAATATATATATAGTAAGTTGTACACTGGATACAATAACTGGATATATCGTTCACATATAAAATCAGCAAATCTCTGAATAGATTTAAGCTTTACATATAACAAGGTAAACTCTTCGATCTAGTGCAGAACTCAATGGCGACATTGCTCGAGGAAAGAAAATTCATGTTAAATAATAACTTACTGTGACAAGATGAACGTGCGAAAATTATTTCTTCTTCACTATTTCTTCCCATTGGTACAACATTATATTTGTTTCCGTCCTGAGATATCATGTGTTGGAAACAGTAATACTAATAGATATTAAGTTGTGCAGTAAGCAGCCAAAGTATGTGATAAAATTATATTTGTGTGTACACACACACACACACACACACACACATATATATATATATCAAGTAAAATAACGGAGTAAAGCACTCGCGTATAATCCTGTAATTCAATGAGCTCAAAGGAAAGCCTTTTTCTGGGCACTTTAAAATACAATAAAATACAATATAGAGAGGAAAAACACAGGAGAGTGTGTTTTCATTTACAGGATTTTAACCACCTCGATACTTGTATCCGAGCAGCAGCCGAGGAGATATGCAACGTCAAATTTGACGACATAGGGTGGCAACAGGCCACTTTACCTGTCAGGTATGGCGGCCTTGGCCTCCGGTCCCCAATCTCACTAGTTTTGCCGGCGTATCTTTCGTTGGTAACCTCGTGCAGCGTCCTCGTCAGTAGGGTTCTTCAAAACACAACAGAACCCTCTGTGTTCAGAGAACGTGAGGCCACCTGTGAGACGTGGGACTGGCTAGGACTTAGCCCAGTAGATGTCCCTCCTCCTTCTCCCCCTGTTGACGTCAAGTCCCCCCAGCACACTTGGCCATCCAGTGCAGTCTGGCCTCAGACAGGCCCACGCGCCAGCTCGACCAGTACCGCCTTGCTTGTTTTCGTGCGGCCTCCAAACCCCACAGTGGTGCCTGGCTCCATGCCCTGCTCTCCTTCTCCACTGACACGCAGCTAGACAACGATAGCTTGCGCATCGGCGTTTCCCTGAGGCTCGGCCTCCGGATCTGCCAGCCACACCAATGTCGCTGCGGTTCCACGGTGGACTCTTTCGGCTTCCACCCGCTTTCCTGTCGCCACAGTGCCGGCCGCATTCCGCACCATGCTGCCCCCAACGAGGTCATTGAGCATGGCTTGGACGCTGCAGGCTTCCCTTCCCAGCTCGAGCCGGTGAGGCTGGATCTGGGGGACGGCAAAAGGCCAGATGGCATGATCATCTTCCCGTTCCGCAGTGACAAACCCCTCATTTGGGATGCCACTTGTACCGACACTTTCTGCAGCCGCAACCTGGCGCAGTCTGCGACTGACCCAGGTTCTGCTGCACGTCGGGCTGAGGGGGCCAATCTCCTCAAATACCAGTCGCTCTCCGACAGGTTAGCGGTCGTACCCCTGGCAGTTGAGATTTCTTGTGTCCTCGGCCCCAGGGCTACCTCCTTACTCACCACCGTAGGCGCTGAGCTGGCCAGCCGCAGGTGTGAGCCCCGCGAGTTGGAGTGGCTCTTCCACCGTCTCCCTCACCGTCCTCCAAGGAAACGCCTTCTCCATTCTGTCCGCCGGGGCTGTGGGAGGGCCCCATCGCGTACCGTTGTAGTTATATATATATAGTGAAGGATTGAAGAATGACATGGTCGACCAAAATATGTTGTTGTTGTTCCCATTGAAGAAATCTCCATTAACCACCAGCTTGAAGAGAATAAAAGCTAAGAGAGGTATAGGAGAAACATAATAATTAAAAGGATAAATTAAAATGAAAAACCTATCTCATAACTAAATCGCACTTGTACAAACTCACTAAGAGATTGTTTCACCGTATTAGTGGGTTCAAACTCAGCTCTTGGATCATTAGCAAGGGGTCAAGCTGATATTGTCCCCACTACTAAAGATAACTATAGTAACTGACCTATAGCACGTGTGAATAGAGGGAAATACGTGAGCGAGGCAGTGACCGGTGATATGAACAGAACAAGCCGCTAGAGATGGCAGCCTATACTATTCAATTTAAGGTGCTCTACTGCAGAGAGAAGACGCAAGGAGCAAATATCAAGTAAAATAACGGAGTAAAGGACTCGCGTATAATCCTGTAATTCAATGAGGCTGGTGGTTAAAATCCTGTAAATGAAAACACACTCTCCTGTATTTTTCCTCTCTCTCTCTCTATATATATATATATATATATATATATATATATATTTATATAACCCATGCAAGCGTGGAAGATAGACGTTAAACGATGATGATGATGATGATGAAATATATATGAGTTACGGACCCACCATATTTATCAATGCCAGGACCATATATATATATATATATATATATATGAGTGTGTGTGTATGTGTATGTATAAATGCACAAGTAACCACGGTATAACGTTTAGATACACAATAGTAATCAACCTCCAACGTCTAGATACACAATTGTAACCACGTTACACCGTCCAGATACACGTGGTAGTCAAGTGTTCCAGTGAACCTTGTTACCAGGAAGAGACTACAAAAAATATTTACGATGCTAAAATTTGCAAATGAAATACACATAAATGCAGAAAAGCCTATATCATATAAAATTGTGAAAATATCTAAGGGAAAATGTGTGGTTGTGTGCAAGAGAAATCTTTATTTTTCCCTGGTTACTTTTGTTTTCTGTGTTTTATTAGGGCTTTTTGTTTTTTTCGTTTTTCGTTTTTCGTTTTTTGTAAGTTGTTTGTATTGTTTAGGGGTTTTTTTTTTCACTATGAGGTTTTAAACAGGCTGAGTTTATCTGGATATAAGCCCAGGTGGCATAAAATATTACAGGTGAGTTGTTGCTACTTGATGAATTAGTTCCAGTTTATACTACTGGAACAGTTTCATTTCGCTATCAATGTTATGCATAACATAACAACATCACCTCAATTCCGCCATGACTCCCCCAACTACCCCAAATAAATTTACCACTAAATTCCTATATTTTTCACTTCCGCATGATCGAAATTGGACAGCAGAATCGATAACATGAACATTTATCATGGATTTGAAAGGTTTCCGCTTTGAATCATTTAATGGACGTAGTGAACATGTGCATTTTGTGTAATGATCGGATTCCCAGGTTATAATACGCTTTTAGTTTTGGGCATTCATAACTTCCAGAGAAAATCTATTCTATCTGGAAAATAACAGCAATAATCTATTTCTATCGTTCTTCATTATATCAAATGTATGTACTGGAGAATATTTGATCAGCGCTTTCATAAAGATCGAATGCTGTAAGCCATCCGTTGATTCACCAGACTATTTAAAACAATTACGTTATTTCAAAGAGAAATAGCTATTCTCCTTGTAATCTAATTCCCCAATAGCACGACTGAAGATTGATCTAGAACAAGACATCTCCGTTTAAGTTGCAATTGTAGTCAGTTCCAGCATTTACATTGTCTATACAATGATGACGAAATAAACTATATAGTCTTTCTTAGCTCTGCTCTAATTTAACAACATAACAATATATGTTTCGTCCAGTAAGCTCTTTTACGGCGTATTTCTTTGCTTTTATTTGATATTGTTGTTGTTTATGTTGCTGTTTTGTCTTTTTTATTGTAAGTATCATTTGCAGAACATCATAGAGAAGAAGTAAGCTATGAGCAGGACGAGTTTGCAGTGCTATTTTGAACCCCAGTTATAGATGTTTCATTTTTTGTTGTGTGTCGTTAAAACCATTTAAACCTACTATCGTGTAATTTCATCTAAATTCGTTTCAGGTATATACTCCATCTAAGATCAATTCACCTAATTCTTAAACAGTGCCTCATCTAAGACCAAATCACTTAATTCTTAAACTACCTTATCTAAGGCCAAATCACTTAATTCGTAAATGGTATTTCATCTAAGACCAAATCACCTAACCTTTAAACAGTACCTCATCTAAGACCAATTCACCTAATTCTTAAACTACCTCATCTAAGACCAAATCACTTAATTCTTAAACAGTGCCTCAACTATGACCAATTCAGCTGAATATTAAAGAGTGCCTCATTTATGACCAATTCACCTAATTCCTGAGCAAATACCTCATCTAAGACCAATTTATCTAATTTGCTTTCGTTACTATGCTGTCAACCTGAGGTGAAACTGTTGAGGAAGTGCTGCATGTAATTCTAGTATTTTGTGTATGTATATACGTGTGGATGGCGTTGCGTGTATATGTGTGTATGTGCGCGTGTGTTATATTTGTTGTTATTGTTGCTGTTGCTTTGGTTTAGTCCTGAATGGATACCAGTCTTGCAAACCTACGTCCAAAATCTTTCCAACTATGACCATCATGTCATTTTGTATAACGATGACAACACCACCAATATCTTTTTCCTGTTTTAACTGTAATTTAAAAGAACTTGGCTACTATCTTTAGCAGGTCAGGCGGCCGCGTAGAGTTTCTTTCGTTGGTATATGTTATTGCGTGTGATGGTTCTATTCGACGTTCTCTGATATTCCTGGTACAGTGGCTGGGTGTATTAGGAACAGTGTAACTGGCTATTTTAAATATGTTGTGGCACCCACTTTCAAGATGATTGATGTGGGGTTGGGTTAATAAATAGTGGTAGGTCATATGATGTTACCTGTCTGTCTATACATCCGTTTGGGTGATTGGCGGGGGCAGGGCTGGATTATTCCTTAAGCTAAATAAACACATGCTTAAACCATTACCATTTACATTACTCTATATATACTATTGTATTTTTGTGGTAAAGGCTTTATCTTACATAATCATCTCACATAATATCGAATCTATGAGATTTTTATATTTATGTTGAGAACAATACCTTAACACCAGTTTGGCCGGTCGAGTACAGCCGGTTTGAACAGAAAGAGGTGGATACAGCCGGTTTAAAGGCTAAAGCGTTAATGAGGAACAATTGTTTCCAATTTTCTTTTGATATCTGATGTTTTTAGTATTCCTAATACATAGTGAAAGTTCATATCATATTTGGAGAACATTTTTTTAGGACACTCTCCCCTTTTCCCTTCCAGCACTTATGTTTTCTTGGTCAAGCTGCGATGCTCCTGTAGGGTCACCTCATAAGAAATGAAATATAGTTGCTTAGTCCTAAGTCGGCCTTGATCAGAAAGAGATGAGAGAATTCTGGCCGGATACAGCCGGTTTAAATGCTAAAGGTTTAAGCCATCATCAGAAAAGGGGCACCATTTTATTTGAATTAAATGTATTTGTCATTCCCCACATGTTTAAGCAGACTTTATATTGGTGGGGTAGGGACACAATAATCTTTTAAGTGATTAGGATCTCACAAGAACTTAATCCGGTCTCGGTAAAAGACTGAAAAGAGTGGATGAGAGGACAGATCTTTATAGTACTCTGTGGAAAATTGTGAAATTTTCTATGCATATTTGTTGTATATTGGATGACCTTAACAAACTGACAGATATATTTCTTTATTAACCACAGGGGCACAAAAGAAGGGGACAAATACAAAGGGGGAAGTTTACATACATTAAAAACGTGTAAAATACTATCACAAATGCAATTTAAAAATTAATCGATTTTCCCCAATAGGGGGAGACATTACATATGGGTAACACATACCCCCGAAAAAATGTGCAACCCTCATCTCCAGGAGTACGAAGAGTGAGTACCCCCTTCCTCTCTTCCTCTTTTTCCTCAACCTACAGGCTGATATAGAGAGAAGGCCCATTCACTCGGGCCATTCTCGCCACTTTAACCCACCTTTCATAAAACTTGCTGGGGTACAGTACCTCTCTCTCCATCCTGATTCTTCTTCCAAAGTGGTATTTGAAAAAAAGAATCAGTTGTTGGCCAGAGAGAAAGGTGTCTGACCTCAGCCCTTTTAACCTCGTCCAAAATACAACCTCTTTCGCCATAGTTCACTGACAAGCGGTTTTGTATTATTTCTGGAGGTGTTACTTGCATATATATTTATATATACATACACACGCACACACACCTGTATATATATATATGTGTGTGTGTGTGTGTGTGTGTGTGTGTGTGTGTGTGTGTGTGTGTGTGTGTGTGTGTGTGTGTGTGTGTGTGTGTGTGTGTGTGTGTGTGTGTGTGTGTGTGTGTGTGTGTGTGTGTGTGCGTGTGTGTGTGTGCGTGTGTGTGTATACTTTCATACATATATATGCACACACACACAAACACAATAATATGTATATATATATTTATATATATATATATATATATATATATATATATATATATATATATATATATATATATATACAATGATATTAAATAAATGGCAGCTATATTTATAAAACCATATTTATTTTATTATATATATTTCAAGGGTACCAAGACAATATTGGTACACTTTCATCAGATAAAATACAAGGTTTGTTTTATAAATAGAGACATACCCATGAAAAACATACCTTATCGATTGGAAATTCACTGGATAGTTTATTTAATATCATTGAATATTTACACCATTTTTCCTGTTGAGTACTCTAAATCAGTTATAAACATTTATATTTGTCGGACTTCCAACATTAAATACCCCTTCTACTATATATATATATAGTAATAATAATAAATGTGAAGACTAAAATCCAAAGAGGGCTCGATAAGGATAAATATATATCAAATATATAAGAACCGTAGAGCAAATATTTATTAAAATAACAGATTAAAGTTAAAGCAAAGAATCGCTGCTTTCACCCTTAACGAGATCTTCTGAAACTAACAAAGTCAATCTGTAAACGCAGAAGTGGATATTTCAAAAAACGTTGCAACCGGAGGCATTGAGGATGACATCAACTTCGAAATCCTTAACCACTGTGAGTGTTTTAGCGAAATTGATAGCTCTAAGGAGAAGTGGTAAAGTGATGGAGGAGTAGTAATTGTTGATGTCGAATTGGATAAAACGGCAATGTTCCTTGTTACATATGCCGTTGAACCAATGAATCACCGCGAAAGAATTGTTCCACAGTGCAAGAGGGGCCAAACTTCTAATTTCAGGTATAATTCTATCAAGAATCCTTTTACTAAGTCTACCTAAATCGGACTTCGTAGGGTTAATAAGCCGAATAGAGAGGTTGTTCGGAAAATTAGATTTGTGATACTTCGGGGTAGAGTGGGGAGAAATAGGGTCCAGAAGTTCGGTCCGGTCCAGGATGTTGAGATCAGATGTGATTTTAAACCCAGCATCGTTGATTTCATTGATGACGCACCGATTAGTTTTACGGTAATCCTTAGTTACAGCATTATGTAATAGTTGATGGTAAGTACTGCGCTCCACTTGATATAGGTTGCCAGTTTTGTCGGAATGGACGTGCACGGCATTAGAATCGAGTATGGCCATTGCACGAGGAGAAAAACAAATAATAATAATAAATAAATAAAAAAGAAAATAAAATTTTAAAAAAAGAAATATATATATATATATATACAAACACACATACATACATGGCGGTGGCTGCCAACTCGTTTTCGAGTACGGCCACTACTTTATATCCATGTAGGAGAACCCCTACCAATGCGCTGAAAGAGTGTGACTTTTTAGTCCAGCCAGCGACCTGAAAACTTTGGTACAAATAGTACACTTGTGACAATTATTGACATATAGTGCTGGGCCCATGGTTCCATGTGACGACAAGTGCAGAGAGATCTCCAGATATAAAGCAATGCCTGTGCCGTGAAGCTTTTATAGTGAGCAAAGGTACTGCACAAAGCCAGTCCCACTCTCTTAACCAAGATGATAGTTACCAAAAAGAAGTACAAGTCAACATCATTGGATACCATCAGGGTTGCAGGTGTTATATCAGAGTTTTCCTTCTCCTAGAATTCTGCCTTGACAAAGGCTAAGGGGTCATCTCTCTCTACATACATATATATATACATACACACATATACATTAATAACAATAATAATAATAATATTAACAACAATAATAATAACGACAACAACAACAATAATAATATACATATACATATATATATATACACACACACGCACACACATAAACATATCTATACACACACACATACACACACACGATAGCAACTAACAGCGCTGCGATCGAATTTGGCTTTTTAGCCCAGCCAATGATCAGAGTCGGCAACCAAAACATTCACTGGGAATAGCCAGCTGTGGTTGTAGTTCGTGTACTTTTGCATGTCGTTTGAGCCCTCCTGCTGATCTACATTCTCTACCACATGTTTGGCAAGCATGATGAGTAGCTTCTCCAACAGCAGCCTGGTAGTCAACCACTGGTCTTTTTTTATGACTGCGAAGATGACTTTCGGGTCCAGCTTTGCTTAGGCAGAGTCTCGCACAGACGCTGCATGTCAGCACCATAGGAGGACCCTCGCCGTCTGGAAGTGCAACAGCAATGCCCGTCCTCACATCCCGCTTTACTTTCTCGTATGCGATTCGAGATGCCTCAAAGGCAATGTTTCCCTCATATACAGTCTTTCTCCATTTATTACGATCAGCAGCAATATTTTCCCATGTATCAGCAGAGATGTTAGCGTCTTTCAAAGAAGCTTTCAAGGAATCCTTATACCTCTTTTTTGGTTTATGTGGCGGTCGTTTTCCTTTAACCAACTCTCCATAAAAGAGTTGTTTAGGTATTCTAGAATCCTTCATCCTGGCAAGGTGACCACTCCAACGGAGTCGTTGCTTAAGTACAAGAGCTTCTATACTGTCACACATAGAGCTTTCCAAAATCTCGACATCACTGATGTGGTCCCTCCAGTGAACGCCATGGATCCGTCTGAGACACATCTGATGGAAACGCTCCAATTGCTTAAGGTGGTGTCGATATGTGACCCAGGTCTCGCAGGCATAAAGAAGACAAGAGAGCACACATGCCTTGTACACCTTTACCTTTGTCCTCCTGCATATGTCTCGCCGACCCCAGAGTCGCCTTTCTAGCTTTCCGAAAGCATCACTTGGTTTCCTAATCCTAAGTGAGATTTCACTGTCAAGGTTACTGTATCGATTGACAGTGCTTCCCAGGTAGACAAACTGATCAACCACTCCAAGTCGTTTACCATACACATAGATATTTGGTTCAGTGTACTGCTTACCAGGGGCAGGTTGGTACATGACGACGGTTTTCTTGAGACTGACAGTCAATCCTAGGGCAGTGCAAGCGTCAGAAAATGCATTCAAAATGTACTGCATATCACTCTCTGTTCGCTACAAGATCGCAATCATCTGCATACAAGAGGTCTCCTATGATTGATGTAAATACTTTTGTCTTTGCAGCAAAGTCCTGTGAAAGTAGCTCTCGCAGAACCTCCGACGCTTGTGGAGGTTGCAGTGGCTATCTCGAAGCTGAACAGTGGAAGGTCTCCAGGTATGGATGGCACACATGCTGAGCTCCTACAATATGGTGGTGAGAGACTCCTGCAACATCTTCACTCTTTGTTTGGCGGGATATGGGCTAATGAATCCGTACCTGAGGACTGGAGAGATGCAGTAATGGTGGTCTTGTACAAGGGAAAGGGTAACAGGAATGATTGTGGGAACTACAGAGGTATATCATTGCTTTCTGTCGTAGGAAAAGTTTTATGTAGGGTGCTTCTGGGCCGTCTGCTGACACACAAGTCAATCTGGTTTTCGTGCTGGACGCGGCACTACTGATATGATCTTCTCAGCTAGACAGCTCCAGGAGAAGTGCATGGAACAAGGTTTGGATCTGTATCAGGTTTTTGTCGATCTGACAAAAGCTTTCGATACTGTTAACAGAGATGCATTATGGAAGGTTCTCCAGAAATTTGGTTGCCCTGATAAGTTCCTTGCTTTAGTTAGGTCTTTCCATGACAACATGAAGGCTTGGGTTAATGTCGGAGGTAATATGTCGGAGGGTATCTCAGTAAAAAATGGAGTGAAACAGGGATATTCCAGCACCGACCCTGTTTGCCATATACTTTGCAATGGTTTTCTGTATGGCATTCAGGAATTGCGAGCATGGTGTTTACATCCGATATCGAACTCCAGGCAGCATATTTAACATCAGGCGCTTTGCTGCAAAGACAAAAGTATTTACATCAATACTTTAGTTTATTTAATATCATTGAATATTTATTCCAGTTGTTCATGTTGAGTGCTCTAAATCAGTTATAAACATTTATATTTGTCGGACTTCCAACATTAAATACCCCTTCTATATATATATATATATATATATATACATATATATATATATACAAATATATGTATGTGTTGATATATATATATATATATATCTACATACAGACATACATACATATATATATATATATACATACACACACACACACATATATATATATATATATATATACATATACACACACGCACACGCACACCTCTACATATATATATATGTGTGTGCGTATATGTGTGTGTCTCTATGTGTATGTGTGTGTGCGTATATGTGTGTGTCTCTATGTGTATGTGTGTGTGTGTGTGTGTCTTGTTTGTTAACTTGGTTGATTGGTTCAGTGCTCGTACTTCAGAAACTACTGAAGCTAAGAAGTCCAATTTTTCTTATTTTTCTTTTTTTATATTCTATTTATCAAAGATTATTAAGAAAAATCTTTAAAATTATTTTCGCTTGTATATTTTTTTAGGGTGGGTGGGTGGGGGGGGGGGCGAGTTCTATGAGTTTATATTAAGTGCTTCTATGTTCTTGTTGTTGCACACTGTGATCAAAGCTTCTTCTTCTTTCTTATTTCTTCTTCTTCTTCTTTTCTTCTTTTTTCTTCTTTTTCTTCTTTTTCTTCTTTTTTTCCTCATCTTTTTCTGTTCTTTTTCTTTTTCTTCTTTTTTTCTTTTTCTTTTTCTTCGTCGTCGTCGTCGTCGTCGTCGTCGTTTTCTTCCTTTTTGTCTTCTTTTTCTCTTTCTTTTTCTTCTTTTTACTCCTCCTACTTCTTCTTCTTCTTGTGTTTTTTTTTCTGCTTCTGTTGTTGGTGGTGGTGGTGTTGGGGTTGTTGTTATTGTTCTAGAGGTTATTGTTGTTGCTGCTGCTGCTGCTACAAACTATGATCAAAGCTATTTCAGATTCTCCTGTCGTCGTCGTCGTCGTTGTCGTTGTTGTTGTAGCTGTTGTTGTTCTTGCTGTTGTTGTTGTTGTAGTTGTAGTTGTTGTAACAGACTATGATCAAAGATATTACAACCATAAACATCCCGACTCTTTCGTTTTTTCTCTGTTTCTGATACAGTGTTACATTATCCATCGTTCTTCCCACGCCACAACTCTCGCCCCAACTTTTTTTAAAGAAATGCTACGATTTGATTTAAGGAAGATTTGGCTACTATTTCTATTTCATCGATCTCAAAGGGTTAAAAGGCAAAGTCGACAATCCGCTAATATTTAACCTCTTCATTACTTAATTTCTAATGATTTATAATGTTTATCATTTTGAAAATGATCATAAATTTCGAGGGATTTAGTAAGATAAATGACTCCTATTGGCAGTATCGGTAGAGAGTTGGACACCATGCTTTGCAGCATAGAGTTACGGTCCATTATGGTCTAAGTTCAAATTCCTCCTACGTTAACTTTACCTTTCATCCTTACATGGTCAATAAAATAAAGTACCAGTCACGCACTGGGGTCGATTTAATCGACTTTCCTCTCTTCCAAAATTGCTGGCCTTGTTCCTATATAAGAAACCATTATTAAGCGGTGGATTGGCAGTATCGGTAGAGGGTCGGACGCCATGCTTTGACGCATAGAGTTACGGCCCTTTCCAATCTGATTTCAAATCCCACCGAGGTTAACTTTGCCTTTCGGGGTCGATAAAATAAAGTACCAGTAATTGCTGGCCTTGTGCCAAAAGTAGAAACAATTATTAAGCGGTGGATTGGCAAAATTGTTAGAGTGTCTGAGAAAATGCTTTGCGGCATTTATTCTGGCTTTTTACTTTCTGAGTTCAAATCCCACCAAGATCTACCTTACCTTTCATAAAATAACGCGCCAGTAATGCACTAGAGTCGATTTAATCGACTTTCTCATCACCTAAAACTACTGGTATTGTGCCTAAATCAGAAACCATTATTAGGCCGGTTTAGAGCGGTGGATTGTCAGTGTCAGCGGAGCGTTGGACAACATGCTTTGTGACATAGAATTACGGCACTTTACAGTCTGAGTTCAAATCCAGCCGAGGCTAACTTTGCCTGTTATCCCTCCAGGGTCGATAAAATAAAGTACCAGTAAGGCACTGGTATCAATTTAATCGACTTTCCACTCACCCCAAAATTGTTGTCTTTTGCCTAAATTAGAAGCCACTATTAAGCCGGTGTAGGGCGGTGGATTGACAGTGCCTGTAGAGCATCCGACAATATACTTTGTGACATAGAGTTACGGACCTTTACGTTCTGAGTTCAAATACAGCCGATGTTAGATTTGCCTTTCATCCTTACAGAGTCGATAAAATAAAGAACCAGGAATGCAGTGGGGTCGGTTTAATCGACTTTCTCCTCCCCTAAAATTGGTCTTGTGCCTAAATTAGAAACCATTATCAAGCCGGTCTTTAGAACATAGCTTAAAGGTTCTTGCATGAAATTATGAAACGTTTATATATA
>OZ024743.1:196452749-196455249 GCA_964016885.1 Eledone cirrhosa
GTCTAGTTACGTATCTCTGATATCCATTAAGTTTATTTCTTCTTCCTTTCTTAATTGTTGGCGAATTGGCAGAGTCGTTAGAACGTCGGATAGAATACTTTATGATATTCGTTCCAGCTCTCTGCTCTATGGGTTCAAATCCCACCGAGGTCAACTTTGTCTTTCATCCTTTCGAGGTCGATAAAAAAAACTACTAGTCTAGTACTGTGGTAGATTATTCCTTTATATCTATTTCCTATCTCTCACTTTCTATCTTTTTCTGGAAGAAATCTGCTGTACTCAGGCCTGAAGATGGATGGCCTCTGCCAGACTTGAAACGCCGTATGTCAATACGATGCCCCTGCGGCTCTATCAAAAGTTACGGAGCCATACCATATTTTTCTTAATGCAACATCAGACAATTAGATGTCTTTTGTCCACAGTTGAAATCGGTTTGAGCACTGCAAGCCAATGAATCCCTCGTTAGTTTCGCAGTATCGAATCGTGTCGTATGGACCAGTAACACCTGGCGAAGTGATAGAGGTATCGTTGAGACATACTACGGACCTAGGGCGTTTTAAACCTAGCGGAAACTATGTCTTCTCCAGGTCTGAACACAACCGATTTCTTCAGAGAATGAGAGAACTAGAACTCGGCTGGTATATTTTCATCGACCTCGAAAAGACACGTCAGGATTTGAACTCCGAGGAAGCAGGGAGCTGGAATGAATACCGCAAAGCATTCCATCCGACGTTTTAACAAATCTGCGATTTTAGCAACTCAGATGACCTCGTAGAAGCTCGAGGGTTATAGGTGTCTTAACTTTTTTTATATAATCAATGTATATATAATTGTGTTAAATTATATATATATATATATATATATATATATATATATATATATATATATATATATATATATATATTTATATATATATATATATATAACATTACATAAATAACATTACAAATATAATGTCGTTGAAAAACACAAATATAAACGCATATAAAAATACAGCCAACCATCGCCAGGAACCTCACAAAAACAACACACCAAAATATATGACCAGAGTGAGAGAAAAAAAAAAAAAAAAAAGTGGGGAAGCAAAAACGAAAATAACCATCAATTCACCACCAAGTGAAACAATTGGCCGCAGACAGGATATGAACATCTAACCTCCAATTCCTAGACCCGTTTTGACTCTAGGTGTCTGTTCCTCTCGTAGTTGCACTTGAAATAAAACTACAGATAGTTAAAGTTTGGTGTTTGTTGCCAGAGTTCAGCTATCACATCTCTTTGTTGCTCTGTCTTGTGACAAAGATTCATAATCAGAAATAAATCTTCGAAATCTACACACACACACACACACACACACACACACACACACACAAATTGAATTGTTTGAACCAGACACAAGTAACACTTATCAAGAATGGGAAATAGAATAATAACATGGCTAGACAACAGTATATTTATTGGTACTTATTTCTCAACGACGATGGGAGCCAAACAAGTAGTCTTTATATGATTGTATGACCTACCATATCTCCCTCAAATTAAAACCTACCACCTTATGAAATGAAGGACACTTTCAATAATGTAATGTCTAGATACACCATGCCTTTAAAAATAAAATGAGATTGCTCATGACTGGAACGCCTTTCATTATATATAAATATATATATATATATATATATATATATATATATATATATATATATATATATATATATATATATATATATATATAGTATTAATTACACTATTTATGGTTATGCAAATACAAAAACCTTTTGCAGTTATATATATTTTTATATAAACCCTAAATAGTGGTAGGCAGTAATATATTACTACCTTATTACCAGTAAGCTAAATAGCTCAATGTAAAAACATCAGATGATTTACAGAGCAGTTATATGAAATATAAGAATCAAAGAACTGTTCAAAACATTTTTATGCTTACAACTGTTTCCTCCAAACCGAGGTTTGGATTCTTCGGAGCAATTTATTATTGAATGAACACTTATATGACCTCCTTATCACCCAAGAGACATACAGATACATATGAAAATATTGTGGGTCAACATTCATTATAGCATTTAGTGTGGCAGTACACACTTAGAGATTACATTCGTATTAAAAGATACAATAAAAATACAGGTTAAAATACATGAAATTAAGCGGTTATATAGTGCAAAGGTTATATGTGTGGCAAGCACGTGCGTCTTGTTTATATAGTGTGGCAGAGAGTTACGTGTAATAGAAGAATTTAAGCAGGTAATCGAGAGTGTTAAGGTGGTTGATCTGGTGTGAATTCTTTATATGATTGTTATATTCTGTGCGTGGAGAAATAATGTAAGTATTAAAAATCATATTAACAATCATATTAACAATCATATAAAGAATTCATCACCAGATCATCCACCTTAACACTCTCGATTACCTGTTTAAATTCTTCTATTACACGTAACTCTCTGCCACACTATATAAACAAGACGCACGTGCTTGCCACACATATAAC
>OZ024743.1:196489448-196491948 GCA_964016885.1 Eledone cirrhosa
AGATGGGAAAACTATGTAATCTCGCCTGTCTTCAAGTCCAGCAGTTGCAAGCGGTGGGAGGGACCGTCCTGACGATGGCCAGTTAAGGCTGAAATGCATAGACGGTTGTACCTCTTGCTTCTGCTGGACATCACCAGAGGGCGTCAGGCACTCGGTGTTTGCATAGCTACGGCTTCCTAAAACCGTATTTCTTTGGAGATACGAAATATTTATACATATATATACATATACTGTATATATACATCCATACACTGTATATATATACATACATACATATATATACATACATACATACACTGTATATATATACATACATACATACATATATATACATACATACATACATATATATACATACATACATATATATACATACATACATATATATACATACATACATATATATACATACATACATACATATATATACATACATACATATATATACATACATACATATATATACATACATACATATATATACATACATACATATATATACATACATACATATATACACATACATACATATATACATATATATACATACATACATATATACATATATATACATACATACATACATATATACATATACACACACACACACACACACACACACACACACACACACACACACACATACATACATACATACATACATACATACATACATACATACATGTGTGTGTGTGTGTGTGTGTGTGTGTAGTGTATTTTGGAATACACTGTTTGCTTAATTAAAAGCATTTCAAAGACTTTACGCTGTTGTTTTAGAATAGTGACAGTCTCACTTACTTTAATTTTCAGCAAACAGGGGAGATAAAGCTGACAGAGCTCTGTTTCGCACTTTTTGGTGCTTATCAAAGCTAAGTACTCCGCCTGTTTGCTGAAAATCACAAATGTTTGATTCTTATAGAATTCTAGTAATAATCAGGAACTAATTATACAGAGCGGTTGCCGGTCAAGCAGAAATTGAAAATTAGAATTCGTGCTCTGAAATAGCGATATATATATATATGAATGTATATATAGTGTATTTTGCAATACACTGTATGCTTAATTAAAAGCATTTCGAAGACCTTACACTATTGTTTTAGAGTAGTGACAGTCTCACTTACTTTAAATTTCAGCAAACATTCATATACATTCATATATATATATATATCGCAAACATTCATATACATATATTCATATATATATATCTCAAGCAGAAATTGAAAATTTAAACGTGCTGCTTTAAACGTGTCTTGGAGGGAACACCCAACAAATAAGGATCTCTATGGCAATATACCACCTATCAGCAGGTCAATACGTGGACAGAGACTCAGATTTGCAGGCCACTGTTGGCGCAGCAAGGAAGAAATAGCAGGTGATGTATTGTTATGGAGTCCATCGCATGGAGCAAGAAACGCTGGTCGTCCCAAGAAGACATACGTCAAGCAACTTGAGGACGATACTGGATGCACTGCGGAAGAACTGGCAAACGCTATGAGAGACAGAGATGGATGGAGGAAACGTGTTGTAGAAAGCCGAGCAAGCTCGACCTGATGATGATGAATATATATATATATATATATATTGTATATATATATAATAATTGTTTCTACTTTTGGCACAAGGCCAGCAATTACCCAGTGTATTACTGGTACTTTATTTTATCGACCCCATAAGGATGAAAGGCAAAGTTAACCTCGGCGGGTTTGAACTCAGAATGGCAAGGGCCGTAACTCTATGCGTCAAAGCATGGCGTCCGACCCTCTACCGATACTGCCAATCGCCAATAATAATATTATTTATACTTATATATACACTATATATAATTATAAACAGGAACCGTCAGTAATTCATTACCACCTTATTACCAGTAAGAAAAATAGCTCACTGTAAATACATCAGAGGTTTTACAGAGCCGGAATATAAATTACAGAATAATCAAAACTATGTTCAAAACATTTTATTGCTGACAATCGTTTCTTACAAACTTTCGTTTGGAAATCATCGGAGCACTAGCAAAGTTTAGACATATAATTAACCTCCTATTCCACAGAACAATTGTAAAGATAGGTAGATATTAGTGTTGTCATTAACAGTGTCATATTTAAAGAATGAAGATGATGTGGTCAGTATCAGTGGATGCGACAAAGATTATACAAGAATAATACAACAATTATAGAGGAATTAAAGAAGAAAGTTACTCGCAAAATGAGGACATTAGCGGTACATATGCAAACGTATAGAAGCAGTGCAGAGGTATTAGGCATGTACAGAATAACCAGGTAAGAAACAAGCAATGGTACTAAGCATATATATCACAGTATGGCAAAGGTATACACCGACACTCTTTCCACAACTTCAAACCTAGCTGTTAGTATATAACAATGTCAGATCTGGATTCTTCACCTCCGTTAATACTTTATCTCTAGGTTTGATCAGCATATAATTGCCCCCACAGCATCACATTCTATGATCAGCTCATTCCTCCACTTATCTCCTGTTT
>OZ024743.1:196496948-196566948 GCA_964016885.1 Eledone cirrhosa
TTAGAATTTGAGTATTATCAAAAGCCAGTATATTCATTACTTATCATCAACAGCCGTCATTGTTCCCATTGCCAACAGCATGCATTATAAGGAAACAGATTTATTTGGTTTTAATACTACACTAATTAACTCCCTTGGTTGTTAAAAGTTGTAAGGGAAGTAACCCATACATGCTAAACAGTCAAGTTAACGAAATAGCTGCTACGTAGTCATACACCATGCTATAAATAGCAGCTAAATTTTCTTCAAATCACAAGTTAGTGGTCTTCAAAGAGTGAGGACACATTGTATAATGTAGCCAGGGGGAATACTGAGCCCAGGGAAAATAATGGGTTGGTCACATTTAGAATGTCTTTGCTCATAGATCTGTCAATCTAGGCTGCTTTCTTTTTGATTTTCTGGCGGGTCCTTCCTCCATATCGCTGTTTATCAAGTTAAATTACATTTCTAACGTAGATATATTGTAAGAGGAAATAGTTTACCGTGTCGGCCCTCAATACTTTACTGGTATTTATTTTATCGACTACGAAACGATAAAAAAAATTAATAAACAACCCCGGTAAGATTTGAACTCTTAACGTAAAGATACACAACTAAATATTGGTTTCTGATTTAGATACAAGGCCAGCAATATTAGGGGAGGAGAAAAACGATTTTATCGACACCAGTGCACTACTGGTACTTTATTTTATTGACCCGGTAAGGATGAAAAGCAAAGCTAATTCGGCAGGATTTTAATTCAGATTGTAAATGGGCCGTAACTCTATGTTATAAAACATGTTGTCCGCCGCTCTACCGATACTGCCATTCCACCACCCTGACACAGCTAAATATTACAAGGTATTTTTCCATTTATGACAATCTACCGCCTTCTTGTCAAATTAAATTACTTTTTATACAAATTCAATGCATGTTAAAAGATGGTAGCCGATAGTAGCCGATTTGGCAGTGTCTCTGCGTTCTGACTTCAAATTCCGCCGAGGCCCACTTTTCTTTTCAACCTTTTGTGGTCGATAAATAATGTACCAACTCAGTGAAGGAGCAGCCCTCTTTTCTTCCTGTTGTCACATCCTAGATGTTCCGCCGGGACAAGGGAAGAGGGGTTGATGGAACAGTGTGTCTGCTCGCAACCGCATGGGCTCCTAAAATCCTTAACGAAAGTATGGGTCATAATACCATGCTATACTCGATTGCGAGTGTCGGCTATAGTTGCTGTCGGATTTAGGACAAATGAGGCTCTGTGCTGGTTAAGTTATGAGGCCCCTTACTTGGGCACTAAAGGAGGTAGGCCTGGTAAAAAAAATTGTGGGGGCCGAAAGATGGGGCCCCCTGGCCAAGGGGCCTGTGCCTAAAATAAGCACAACAGTAAATCTGGCATTGGCTATAGTAGTAGAAGAGTTGAATATGGAATTGTATATGCTTTACAAACTGCGTGATTTAAAGTAATTTTAGTTACTATTTCTAGCAGATTACGCAACTATATAGAGCAGTGTTTCTCAAGGTCGGGCATGGCAATATTTTAGTGAGGCCTAGGATTTGAGAATGGGGTACATCATCATCATTTAATGTTTGTTTTCCCTGCTAGCAAGGGTTGGATGGGTCACCACAGGCCAGGTTAGCATTTACTAGGAGCTATTGACCTATCCTATGGACCCAGTGCTCACATCTTATTTACATACTTCCTCCACATTCTACCAATTGCACAGTGTAGGTACATTTTGTCATGGTGGGGCACATATTTTGAGAATTCAAAGCAGCATGTGGTACTTCAAAATGGGACCGTCCATGCCTTATTATATATTCTGCTATATACTAATTTTGACAAAGTAGGACATAGGCTCAAAAAGGTTGGGAGACACTGGTGTGAAAGCTTTTTTGCTGGCTTATCTCATCAGATGCTCATAGTGATGAAAAATACAGTGATCCACTTGATATTTCGCCCTCCAAGCTCAATAAAATACATACTAATAATTCAAATTTACTATAGAACTACATATAGTCATAAGCATATAATAGAAATAGTAGCCAAATCTTCCTCGAATTTCCCCACTTTTCAATTCTTTTTTTTTTCTTTTTTTTTCTTTTTTTTTCTTTTTTTTTTCTTTTTTTTCTTCTTTTTTTTTCTTTTTTTTTTTCCTTTTTTTTTCTTTTTTTTCTTTTTTTTTTTAATGTGTTGGTAGGGAGCATTAAATACTATGATACTAGACACTGTGTCTGAAAATTACAAAATAAAAGATAACAAAGTGTTGTAGTTTGCTTGAATCATTTTGGAATAAGAAATACCAATTTAAATAAGTTTAAATATGATATTTGGAAGGCTGACAATGCTTGCGAGATTAAAAGTGCTAAGGTAATAGGAATTATAGAAAACAGAATAAAATGACTAAGAAAAGAGTGAGAACGGTAGAATTTTAAATATTTTCAGATTTACCATCCATTATCAAGAGAATCCGTGTGTAGGGGCTTAGAGAGCAAACCGAGAAGAGTTATTGATGGCTGGTAGATAAATAAAAGATGGTATGGCCATGGTTGGAATGTTATTTAAATATAAGTTTACTTGGACAAAATTGATCCAGGGTAAACAACAACTATTACTACAGATTGACAAGTAAATAGTTATTGGGTGTACCCTTGACCAATACATTTAACTTCTGCTAGCTTAATCCACCCAATGATTTCATTTAACATCTTGCTAGAATCAATGAGATAACTGTATAATTACCAATTATCATTATCATCATCATCCTCATCATTTATGTCCACCTTCTGTGCTAGTATGTGACAAGTCACTTTTTATTTGGAGTTACTGCAATATACTAATTTTGTCTCATGGTGGGTTGTGCATTTTAGGGGTAAATCAAAGTAGGGGTTGGTCCAAAAATATTAGGAGACACAGGTGTAAAAGCTCTCTTGCTGGCTCATCTCATCTTCACTGCTGGAAGTTACTGTTATCCTAGATGGATTTGAAGACCACATCTCACTCCTATGTTCCATTTTTGACAGGCTTTCTACATTTGGATGCCCTTTCTAACAGCAGCTGCATTACAGAGTGTACTAGGTGAATTTACTCATAGTACTAGTACTAGAGGTTGTCATGTCTTTAAGCAGGACTAAATGAGTCCTCTGGACCCTAAGTTGTCCTAATTCAACTACCAGCCCCTTTACAGAGTGTACTGGGTGCATTTTATCATAGCAACAATATTAAAAGCCATCATATCCTGAGCAGACTAAAGGAGTCCTCTCCAATTTAAATTGTCCCTGTTCGATTACCAGCCCCTGTACAGAGTGTACTGGGTTAATTTTATCATAGCATCAGTACTAGAAGTTGTCATGTCCTTGTCATGACTTAAGAGGTTATCATAACCTTGAATTGTCCTTGGTAAATTTCCAGCCCGTTTAAAGAGTGTACTGGGTGCATTTTTATCATGGCACCATCACTAGTGAGGTTTTCTTGTATCAAACAAAACTAATTCATCTAATTTATTATAGATATATCTCAAACATCAATTAAGTAAGTAGTATTAATTATTGTGTTATTTTTTAAACTTAAATTTAATTTCATAGAAAATTTTGATTTAATTATAATAAAAATTAATTTCATAACTTAAAGTTATGAAATTTTGAAAAACAAAGTCAACAGGAAATTAAAAGTAATTATGAAGAAATCTGTGATAAATTACTTATTGAAATGAAAATACACTGAATTTGTGTGATTAGGAAAGAAGATACAGAATAGATACATACATGGAGAGAAGATAGAGAATAGGTATATAGAGAGAGATGGTAGAGAATAGACATATATAGAGAGAGATGGTAGAGAATAGACACATATATATATAGAGAGAGATGGTAGAGAATAGACATATATATATAGAGACAGAGATGGTAGAGAATAGATATATATATAGAGAGAGATGGTAGAGAATAGACATATATATAGAGAGAGAGATGGTAGACAATAGATATATATATAGAGAGAGAGATGGTATAGAATAGGGATATATATATAGAGAGAGAGATGGTAGACAATAGATATATATATAGAGAGAGAGAGATGGTAGAGAATAGATATATATATAGAGAGAGAGATGGTAGACAATAGATATATATATATAGAGAGAGATGGTAGAGAATAGACATATATAGAGAGAGAGATGGTAGAGAATAGATATATATAGAGAGAGGTGGTAGAGAATAGATATATATATAGAGAGAGAGATGGTAGACAATAGATATATATATAGAGAGAGAGATGGTAGAGAATAGATATATATATATATAGAGAGAGATGGTAGAGAATAGGTATATATAGAGAGAGATGGTAGAGAATAGACATATATATAGAGAGATGGTAGAGAATAGACATATATAGAGAGAGAGATGGTAGAGAATAGGTATATATAGAGAGAGAGATGGTAGAGAATAGACATATATATATATATAGAGAGAGAGAGAGAGATGGTAGAGAATAGATATATATATATAGAGAGAGAGAGATGGTAGAGAATCGATATATATAGAGAGAGAGATGGTAGAGAATAGACATATATAGAGAGAGATGGTAGAGAATAGACATATATATAGAGAGAGATGGTAGAGAATAGATATATATAGAGAGAGAGATGGTAGAGAATAGATATATATATATAGAGAGAGATGGTAGAGAATAGATATATATATAGAGAGAGATGGTAGAGAATAGATATATATATAGATAGAGATGGTAGAGAATAAATATATATAGAGAGAGAGATGGTAGAGAATAGATATATATATAGAGAGAGAGATGGTAGAGAATAGATATATATATAGAGAGAGATGGTAGAGAATAGATATATATATAGAGAGAGATGGTAGAGAATAGACATATATATAGAGAGAGAGATAGTAGAGAATAGATATATATAGAGAGAGAGATGGTAGAGAATAGACATATATAGAGAGATAGATGGTAGAGAATAGATATATATATAGAGAGAGATGGTAGAGAATAGATATATATAGAGAGAGAGAGAGATGGTAGAGAATAGATATATATAGAGAGAGATGGTAGTGAATAGATATATATATAGAGAGAGAGATGGTTGAGAATAGACATATATATAGAGAGATGGTAGAGAATAGACATATATATAGAGAGAGAGATGGTAGAGAATAGATATATATAGATAGAGATGGTAGAGAATAGACATATAGAGAGAGAGAGATGGTAGAGAATAGATATATATAGAGAGAGATGGTAGAGAATAGATATATATAGAGAGAGATGGT
Organism: Eledone cirrhosa; assembly: GCA_964016885.1. Taxonomy (NCBI): domain Eukaryota; kingdom Metazoa; phylum Mollusca; class Cephalopoda; order Octopoda; family Eledonidae; genus Eledone; species Eledone cirrhosa. The sequence continues at coordinate 196,502,220 of OZ024743.1, forward strand.
AGAGAATAGGTATATATAGAGATGGTAGAGAATAGGTATATATATAGAGAGAGATGGTAGAGAATAGACATATATAGAGAGAGATGGTAGAGAATAGACATATATATAGAGAGAGATGGTAGAGAATAGATATATATAGAGAGAGAGATGGTAGAGAATAGATATATAGAGAGAGAGATGGTAGAGAATAGGTATATATAGAGATGGTAGAGAATAGATATATATATATAGAGAGAGATGGTAGAGAATAGATATATATAGAGAGAGAAAGATGGTAGAGAATAGATATGTATAGAGAGAGATGATAGAGAATAGATATATATATAGAGAGAAATGGTAGAGAATAGACATATATATAAAGAGAAGGTAGAGAATAGACATATATATATAGAGAGAGAGATGGTAGAGAATAGATATATATATAGAGAGAAAGATGGTAGAGAATAGATATATATAGAGAGAGGTGATAGAGAATAGACATATATAGAGAGAGATGGTAGAGAATAGACATATATATAAAGAGATGGTAGAGAATAGACATATATATAGAGAGAGATGGTAGAGAATAGATATATATATAGAGAGAGACGGTAGAGAATAGATATATATATAGAGAGAGACGGTAGAGAATAGATAGAGAGAGATGGTAGGGAATAGATATATATAGAGAGAGAAAGATGGTAGAGAATAGACATATATATAGAGAGAGATGGTAGAGAATAGATATAGAGAGAGATGGTAGAGAATAGACATATATAGAGAGAGAGATGGTAGAGAATAGATATATATATATAGAGGGAGAGATGGTAGACAATAGACATATATAGAGACAGATGGTAGAGAATAGACATATAGAGAGAGAGAGATGGTAGAGAATAGACATATATATAGAGAGATGGTAGACAAGAGACATATATATAGAGAGAGATGGTAGAGAAGAGACATATATAGAGAGAGAGATGGTAGAGAATAGATATATATATAGAGGGAGAGATGGTAGAGAATAGATATATATAGAGAGAGATGGTAGAGAATAGACATATAGAGAGAGATGGTAGAGAATAGATATATATAGAGAGAGATGGTAGAGAATAGATATATATATATAGAGAGATGGTAGAGAATAGATATATATATAGAGAGAGATGGCAGAGAATAGATATATATATAGAGAGAGATGGTAGAGAATAGATATATATATAGAGAGAAAGATGGTAGAGAATAGATATATATAGAGAGAGATGATAGAGAATAGATATATATAGAGAGAAATGGTAGAGAATAGACATATATATAAAGAGATGGTAGAGAATAGACATATATATATAGAGAGAGAGATGGTAGAGAATAGATATATATATAGAGAGAAAGATGGTAGAGAATAGATATATATAGAGAGAGATGATAGAGAATAGACATATATAGAGAGAGATGGTAGAGAATACACATATATATAAAGAAATGGTAGAGAATAGACATATATATAGAGAGATGGTAGAGAATAGATATATATATAGAGAGAGATGGTAGAGAATAGATATATATATAGAGAGAAAGATGGTAGAGAATAGACATATATATGGAGAGAGATGGTAGAGAATAGACATATATTGAGAGAGAGATGGTAGAGAATAGATATATATAGAGAGAGAGATGGTAGAGAATAGACATTTATAGAGAGAGATGGTAGAGAATAGATATATATATATAGAGAGAGATGGTAGAGAATAGATATATATAGAGAGAGAGAGATGGTAGACAATAGATATATATAGAGAGAGAGAGATGGTAGAGAATAGATATATATATAGAGAGAGAGATGGTAGAGAATAGATATATATATATAGAGAGAGAGAGATGGTAGACAATAGATATATATATAGAGAGAGAGATGGTAGAGAATAGATATAGATATAGAGAAAGAGAGATGGTAGACAATAGATATATATATAGAGAGAGAGATGGTAGAGAATAGATATATAAAGAGAGAGAGAGATGGTAGAGAATAGGTATATATAGAGAGAGATGGTAGAGAATAGACATATATATAGAGAGATGGTAGAGAATAGACATATATATAGAGAGATGGTAGGGAATAGGTATATATAGGGAGAGAGATGGTAGAGAATAGATATATATATATAGAGAGAGAGATGGTAGAGAATAGATTTATATATAGAGAGAGATGGTAGAGAATAGATTTATATATAGAGAGAGAGATGGTAGAGAATAGACATATATAGAGAGAGATGGTAGAGAATAGACATATATAGAGAGAGATGGTAGAGAATAGATATATATAGAGAGATGGTAGAGAATAGACATATATATAGAGAGAGATGGTAGAGAATAGATATAGATATATAGAGAGATGGTAGAGAATAGACATATATATAGAGAGAGATGGTAGAGAATAGATATATATATAGAGAGAGAGATGGTAGAGAATAGACATATATATAGAGAGAGATGGTAGAGAATAGATATATATATAGAGAGAGATGGTAGAGAATAGATATATATATAGATAGAGAGAGATGGTAGAGAATAGATATATATAGAGAGAGATGGTAGAGAATAGACATATAGAGAGAGAGAGATGGTAGAGAATAGATATATATAGAGAGAGATGGTAGAGAATAGATATATATAGAGATGGTAGAGAATAGGTATATATATAGAGAGAGATGGTAGAGAATATACATATATAGAGAGAGATGGTAGAGAATAGACATATATAGAGAGAGAGATGGTAGAGAATATATATATATATAGAGAGAGATGGTAGAGAATAGATATATATATATAGAGAGAGAGATGGTAGAGAATAGTTATATATAGAGAGAGATAGTAGAGAATAGACATATCTAGGGAGAGATGGTAGAGAATAGACATATCTAGAGAGAGATGGTAGAGAATAGATATATATAGAGAGAGAGATGGTAGAGAATAGATATATATAGAGAGAGAAAAATGGTAGAGAATAGACATATATATATATAGAGAGAGATGGTAGAGAATAGATATATAAAGAGAGAGAGAGATGGTAGAGAATAGGTATATAGAGAGAGAGATGGTCGAGAATAGACATATATATAGAGAGATGGTAGAGAATAGACATATATAGAGAGAGATGGTAGGGAATAGGTATATATAGGGAGAAAGATGGTAGAGAATAGATATATATATATAGAGAGAGAGATGGTAGAGAATAGATTTATATATAGAGAGAGAGAGATGGTAGAGAATAGATTTATATATAGAGAGAGAGATGGTAGAGAATAGACATATATATAGAGAGATGGTAGAGAATAGATATATATAGAGAGATGGTAGAGAATAGACATATATATAGAGAGAGATGGTAGAGAATAGATATAGATATATAGAGAGATGGTAGAGAATAGACATATATATAGAGAGAGATGGTAGAGAATAGATATATATAGAGAGAGAGAGATGGTAGAGAATAGACATATATATATAGAGAGATGGTAGAGAATAGATATATATATAGAGAGAGATGGTAGAGAATAGATATATATAGATAGAGAGAGATGGTAGAGAATAGATATATATAGAGAGAGATGGTAGAGAATAGACATATAGAGAGAGAGAGATGGTAGAGAATAGATATATATAGAGAGACAGATGGTAGAGAATAGACGTATATAGAGAGAGATGGTAGAGAATAGATATATATAGAGAGAGATGGTAGAGAATAGATATATATAGAGATGGTAGAGAATAGGTATATATATAGAGAGAGATGGTAGAGAATATACATATATAGAGAGAGATGGTAGAGAATAGACATATATATAGAGAGAGATGGTAGAGAATAGATATATATAGAGAGAGAGATGGTAGAGAATAGATATATATATATAGAGAGAGAGATGGTAGAGAATAGTTATATATAGAGAGAGATAGTAGAGAATAGACATATCTAGGGAGAGATGGTAGAGAATAGACATATCTAGAGAGAGATGGTAGAGAATAGACATATCTAGAGAGAGATGGTAGAGAATAGATATATATATAGAGAGAGATGGTAGAGAATAGATATATATATAGAGAGAAAAATGGTAGAGAATAGACATATATATATATAGAGAGAGATGGTAGAGAATAGACATATATAGAGAGAGATGGTAGAGAATAGATATATATAGAGAGAGATGGTATAGAATAGATATATATAGAGATGGTAGAGAATAGGTATATATATAGAGAGAGATGGTAGAGAATAGACATATATATAGAGAGAGATGGTTGAGAATAGATATATATAGAGAGAGATGGTAGAGAATAGACATATATATAGAGAGAGAGGGTAGATAATAGATATATAGAGAGAGAGATGGTAGAGAATAGATATATATATAGAGAGAGATGGTTGAGAATAGATATATATAGAGAGAGATGGTAGAGAATAGACATATATAGAGAGAGATGGTAGAGAATAGATATATATATAGAGAGAGAGATGGTAGAGAATACACATATATAGAGAGAGAGATGGTAGAGAATAGATATATAGAGAGAGAGATGGTAGAGAATAGATATATATAGAGAGAGAGATGGTAGAGAATAGACATAAATATATATAGAGAGGGATGGTAGAGAATAAACATATATAGAGAGAGAGAGATGGTAGAGAATAGATATATATATATAGAGAGAGATGGTAGAGAATAGATATATATAGAGAGAGATGGTAGAGAATAGACATATATATATATAGAGAGAGATGGTAGAGAATAGACATATATGTAGAGAGAGAGAAATGGTAGAGAATAGATATATATAGAGAGAGAGAGATGGTAGAGAATAGATATATATATAGAGAGAGAGAGATGGTAGAGAATAGATATACGTAGAGAGAGAGAGATGGTAGAGAATAGACATATATATAGAGAGATGGTAGAGAATAGACATATATAAAGAGAGATGGTAGAGAATAGACATATATAGAGAGATAGAGAGATGGTAGAGAATAGACATATATAGAGAGAGATGGTAGAGAATAGATATATATAGAGAGAGAGATGGTAGAGAATAGATATATATATAGAGAGAGATGGTAGAGAATAGACATATATAGAGAGAGAGATGGTTGAGAATAGATATATATACAGAGAGAGATGGTAGAGAATAGACATATATAGAGAGAGATGGTAGAGAATAGACATATATATATAGAGAGAGAGATGGTAGAGAATAGATATATATATAGAGGGAGAGATGGTAGAGAATAGACATATATATAGAGAAAGATGGTAGAGAAGAGACATATATATAGAGAGAGAGATGGTAGAGAATAGACATATATAGAGAGAGAGATGGTAGAGAATAGACATATATATATAGAGAGAGAGATGGTAGAGAATAGACATATATATATAGAGAGAGAGATGGTACAGGATAGACATATATATATAGAGAGAGAGAGATGGTAGAGAAGAGACATATATAGAGAGAGAGATGGTAGAGAATAGACATATATATAGAGAGAGATGGTAGAGAATAGACATATATATAGAGAGAGATGGTAGAGAATAGATATATATAGAGAGATGGTAGAGAATAGACATATATAGAGTGAGAGATGGTTGAGAATAGATATATATAGAGAGATGGTAGAGAATAGACATATATATATAGAGAGAGAGATGGTAGAGAATAGACATATATAGAGAGAGATGGTAGAGAATAGACATATATAGAGAGAGATGGTAGAGAATAGATATATATAGAGAGAGAGAGACGGTAGAAAATAGATATTTATAGAGAGAGAGAGACGGTAGAGAATAGACATATATATAGAGAGAGATGGTAGAGAATAGACATATATTGAGAGAGAGATGGTAGAGAATAGATATATATAGAGAGAGAGATGGTAGAGAATAGATATTTATAGAGAGAGATGGTAGAGAATAGATATATATATAGAGAGAGAGATGGTAGAGAATAGATATATATAGAGAGAGAGAGATGGTAGACAATAGATATATATATAGAGAGAGAGATGGTAGATAATAGATATATATATAGAGAGAGAGATGGTAGACAATAGATATATATATAGAGAGAGAGATGGTAGAGAATAGATATAGATATAGAGAGAGAGAGATGGTAGACAATAGATATATATATAGAGAGAGAGATGGTAGAGAATAGATATATAAAGAGAGAGAGAGATGGTAGAGAATAGGTATATATAGAGAGAGATGGTAGAGAATAGACATATATATAGAGAGATGGTAGAGAATAGGTATATATAGGGAGAGAGATGGTAGAGAATAGATATATATATAGAGAGAGAGAGATGGTAGAGAATAGATTTATATATAGAGAGAGAGATGGTAGAGAATAGACATATATAGAGAGAGATGGTAGAGAATAGACATATATATAGAGAGATGGTAGAGAATAGACATATATATAGAGAGAGATGGTAGAGAATAGATATAGATATATAGAGAGATGGTAGAGAATAGATATATATAGATAGAGAGAGATGGTAGAGAATAAACATATATATAGAGAGATGGTAGAGAATAGATATATATAGAGGGAGATGGTAGAGAATAGACATATCGAGAGAGAGAGATGGTAGAGAATAGATATATATAGAGAGACAGATGGTAGAGAATAGACATATATAGAGAGAGAGATGGTAGAGAATAGATATATATAGAGAGAGATGGTAGAGAATAGATATATATAGAGATGGTAGAGAATAGGTATATATATAGAGAGAGATGGTAGATAATATACATATATAGAGAGAGATGTTAGAGAATAGACATATATATAGAGAGAGATGGTAGAGAATAGATATATATAGAGAGAAAGATGGTAGAGAATAGATATATATATATATAGAGAGAGAGAGATGGTAGAGAATAGTTATATATAGAGAGAGATGGTAGAGAATAGACATATCTAGAGAGAGATGGTAGAGAATAGACATATCTAGAGAGAGATGGTAGAGAATAGACATATCTAGAGAGAGATGGTAGAGAATAGATATATATATAGAGAGAGAGATGGTAGAGAATAGATATATATAGAGAGAGAAAAATGGTAGAGAATAGACATATATATATATAGAGAGAGATGGTAGAGAATAGACATATATAGAGAGAGATGGTAGAGAATAAATATATATAGAGAGAGATGGTAGAGAATAGATATATATAGAGATGGTAAAGAATAGGTATATATATAGAGAGAGATGGTAGAGAATAGACATATATATAGAGAGAGATGGTTGAGAATAGATATATATAGAGAGAGATGGTAGAGAATAGACATATATAGAGAGAGAGATGGTAGAGAATAGATATATATAGAGAGAGATGGTAGAGAATAGATATATATATAGAGAGAGATGGTTGAGAATAGATATATATAGAGAGAGATGGTAGAGAATAGACATATATAGAGAGAGATGGTAGAGAATAGATATATATATAGAGAGATAGATGGTAGAGAATAGACATATATAGGGAGAGAGATGGTAGAGAATAGATATATATAGAGAGAGAGATGGTAGAGAATAGACATAAATATATATAGAGAGGGATGGTAGAGAATAAACATATATAGAGAGAGAGAGATGGTAGAGAATAGATATATATATAGAGAGAGAGATGGTAGACAATAGATATATATAGAGAGAGAGATGGTAGAGAATACATATATATATATATAGAGAGAGAGATGGTAGAGAATAGACATATATGTAGAGAGAGAGAGATGGTAGAGAATAGATATATATATAGAGAGAGAGATGGTAGAGAATAGATATATATATAGAGAGAGAGATGGTAGATAATAGATATATATAGAGAGAGATGGTAGAGAATAGACATATATATATATAGAGAGAGATGGTAGAGAATAGACATATATGTAGAGAGAGAGAAATGGTAGAGAATAGATATATATAGAGAGAGAGAGATGGTAGAGAATAGATATATATATAGAGAGAGAGAGATGGTAGAGAATAGATATACGTAGAGAGAGAGAGAGATGGTAGAGAATAGACATATATATAGAGAGATGGTAGAGAATAGACATATATAAAGAGAGATGGTAGAGAATAGACATATATAGAGAGATAGAGAGATGGTAGAGAATAGACATATATAGAGAGAGATGGTAGAGAATAGATATATATAGAGAGAGAGAGATGGTAGAGAATAGATATATATATAGAGACAGATGGTAGAGAATAGACATATATAGAGAGAGAGATGGTTGAGAATAGATATATATAGAGAGAGAGATGGTAGAGAATAGACATATATAGAGAGAGATGGTAGAGAATAGACATATATATATAGAGAGAGAGATGGTAGAGAATAGATATATATATAGAGGGAGAGATGGTAGAGAATAGACATATATATAGAGAAAGATGGTAGAGAAGAGACATATATATAGAGAGAGAGATGGTAGAGAATAGACATATATAGAGAGAGAGATGGTAGAGAATAGACATATATATAGAGAGAGAGAGATGGTAGAGAATAGACATATATATAGAGTGAGAGAGATGGTACAGGATAGACATATATATATAGAGAGAGAATGATGGTAGAGAAGAGACATATATAGAGAGAGAGATGGTAGAGAATAGACATATATATAGAGAGAGATGGTAGAGAATAGACATATATATAGAGAGAGATGGTAGAGAATAGATATATATAGAGAGATGGTAGAGAATAGACATATATAGAGTGAGAGATGGTTGAGAATAGATATATATAGAGAGATGGTAGAGAATAGACATATATATATAGAGAGAGAGATGGTAGAGAATAGACATATATAGAGAGAGATGGTAGAGAATAGACATATATAGAGAGAGATGGTAGAGAATAGATATATATAGAGAGAGAGAGACGGTAGAGATTAGATATTTATAGAGAGAGAGAGACGGTAGAGAATAGATATATATAGAGAGAGAAAGATGGTAGAGAATAGACATATATATAGAGAGAGATGGTAGAGAATAGACATATATTGAGAGAGAGATGGTAGAGAATAGATATATATAGAGAGAGAGATGGTAGAGAATAGACATTTATAGAGAGAGATGGTAGAGAATAGATATATATATAGAGAGAGAGATGGTAGAGAATAGATATATATAGAGAGAGAGAGATGGTAGACAATAGATATATATATAGAGAGAGAGATGGTAGATAATAGATATATATATAGAGAGAGAGATGGTAGACAATAGATATATATATAGAGAGAGAGATGGTAGAGAATAGATATAGATATAGAGAGAGAGAGATGGTAGACAATAGATATATATATAGAGAGAGAGATGGTAGAGAATAGATATATAAAGAGAGAGAGAGATGGTAGAGAATAGGTATATATAGAGAGAGATGGTAGAGAATAGACATATATATAGAGAGATGGTAGAGAATAGGTATATATAGGGAGAGAGATGGTAGAGAATAGATATATATATAGAGAGAGAGAGATGGTAGAGAATAGATTTATATATAGAGAGAGAGATGGTAGAGAATAGACATATATAGAGAGAGATGGTAGAGAATAGACATATATATAGAGAGATGGTAGAGAATAGACATATATATAGAGAGAGATGGTAGAGAATAGATATAGATATATAGAGAGATGGTAGAGAATAGATATATATAGATAGAGAGAGATGGTAGAGAATAAACATATATATAGAGAGATGGTAGAGAATAGATATATATAGAGAGAGATGGTAGAGAATAGACATATCGAGAGAGAGAGATGGTAGAGAATAGATATATATAGAGAGACAGATGGTAGAGAATAGACATATATAGAGAGAGAGATGGTAGAGAATAGATATATATAGAGAGAGATGGTAGAGAATAGATATATATAGAGATGGTAGAGAATAGGTATATATATAGAGAGAGATGGTAGAGAATATACATATATAGAGAGAGATGGTAGAGAATAGACATATATATAGAAAGAGATGGTAGAGAATAGATATATATAGAGAGAAAGATGGTAGAGAATAGATATATATATATATAGAGAGAGAGAGATGGTAGAGAATAGTTATATATAGAGAGAGATGGTAGAGAATAGACATATCTAGAGAGAGATGGTAGAGAATAGACATATCTAGAGAGAGATGGTAGAGAATAGACATATCTAGAGAGAGATGGTAGAGAATAGATATATATAGAGAGAGAGATGGTAGAGAATAGATATATATAGAGAGAGAAAAATGGTAGAGAATAGACATATATATATAGAGAGAGAGATGGTAGAGAATAGACATATATAGAGAGAGATGGTAGAGAATAAATATATATAGAGAGAGATGGTAGAGAATAGATATATATAGAGATGGTAGAGAATAGGTATATATATAGAGAGAGATGGTAGAGAATTGACATATATATAGAGAGAGATGGTTGAGAATAGATATATATAGAGAGAGATGGTAGAGAATAGACATATATAGAGAGAGAGATGGTAGAGAATAGATATATAGAGAGAGAGATGGTAGAGAATAGATATATATATAGAGAGAGATGGTTGAGAATAGATATATATAGAGAGAGATGGTAGAGAATAGACATATATAGAGAGAGATGGTAGAGAATAGATATATATATAGAGAGATAGATGGTAGAAAATAGACATATATAGGGAGAGAGATGGTAGAGAATAGATATATAGAGAGAGAGATGGTAGAGAATAGATATATATAGAGAGAGAGATGGTAGAGAATAGACATAAATATATATAGAGAGGGATGGTACAGAATAAACATATATAGAGAGAGAGAGATGGTAGAGAATAGATATATATAGAGAGAGAGAGATGGTAGACAATAGATATATATAGAGAGAGAGATGGTAGTGAATACATATATATATATATAGAGAGAGATGGTAGAGAATAGACATATATGTAGAGAGAGAGAGATGGTAGAGAATAGATATATATATAGAGAGAGAGATGGTAGATAATAGATATATATAGAGAGAGATGGTAGAGAATAGACATATATATATAGAGAGAGAGATGGTAGAGAATAGATATATATATATAGAGAGAGATGGTAGAGAATAGACATATATGTAGAGAGAGAGAGATGGTAGAGAATAGATATATATAGAGAGAGAGAGATGGTGGAGAATAGATATATATATATAGAGAGAGAGATGGTAGAGAATAGATATACATAGAGAGAGAGAGATGGTAGAGAATAGACATATATATAGAGAGAGATGGTAGAGAATAGACATATATATAGAGAGAGATGGTTGAGAATAGATATATATAGAGAGAGAGATGGTAGAGAATAGACATATATAGAGAGAGATGGTAGAGAATAGACATATATATATAGAGAGAGAGATGGTAGAGAATAGATATATATATAGAGGGAGAGATGGTAGAGAATAGACATATATATAGAGAAAGATGGTAGAGAAGAGACATATATATATAGAGAGAGGTGGTAGAGAATAGACATATATAGAGAGAGAGATGGTAGAGAATAGACATATATATAGAGAGAGAGAGATGGTAGAGAATAGACATATATATATAGAGAGAGAGATGGTACAGGATAGACATATATATAGAGAGAGAGAGATGGTAGAGAAGAGACATATATAGAGAGAGAGATGGTAGAGAATAGACATACATATAGAGAGAGATGGTAGAGAATAGACATATATATAGAGAGAGATGGTAGAGAATAGATATATATAGAGAGATGGTAGAGAATAGACATATATAGAGTGAGAGATGGTTGAGAATAGATATATATAGAGAGATGGTAGAGAATAGACATATATATATAGAGAGAGAGATGGTAGAGAATAGACATATATAGAGAGAGATGGTAGAGAATAGACATATATAGAGAGAGATGGTAGACAATAGATATATATAGAGAGAGAGATGGTAGAGAATACATATATATATATAGAGAGAGAGATGGTAGAGAATAGACATATATGTAGAGAGAGAGAGATGGTAGAGAATAGATATATATATAGAGAGAGATATGGTAGAGAATAGATATATATATAGAGAGAGAGATGGTAGATAATAGATATATATAGAGAGAGATGGTAGAGAATAGACATATATAGAGAGAGATGGTAGAGAATAGATATATATATAGAGAGAGAGATGGTAGAGAATAGATATTTATAGAGAGAGAGAGATGCTAGAGAATAGATATATATATAGAGAGAGATGGTAGAGAATAGATATAGAGAGAGATGGTAGAGAATAGATATATATAGAGAGAGAAAGATGGTAGAGAATAGACATATATATAGAGAGAGATGGTAGAGAATAGACATATATTGAGAGAGAGATGGTAGAGAATAGATATATATAGAGAGAGAGATGGTAGAGAATAGACATTTATAGAGAGAGATGGTAGAGAATAGATATATATATATAGAGAGAGATGGTAGAGAATAGATATATATATAGAGAGAGAGATGGTAGACAATAGATATATATATAGAGAGAGAGATGGTAGACAATAGATATATATATAGAGAGAGAGATGGTAGAGAATAGATATAGATATAGGGAGAGAGAGATGGTAGACAATAGATATATATATAGAGAGAGAGATGGTAGAGAATAGATATATAAAAAGAGAGAGAGATGGTAGAGAATAGGTATATATAGAGAGAGATGGTAGAGAATAGACATATATATAGAGAGATGGTAGAGAATAGGTATATATAGGGAGAGAGATGGTAGAGAATAGATATATATAGAGAGAGAGATGGTAGAGAATAGACATAAATATATATAGAGAGGGATGGTAGAGAATAAACATATATAGAGAGAGAGAGATGGTAGAGAATAGATATATATAGAGAGAGAGAGATGGTAGACAATAGATATATATAGAGAGAGAGATGGTAGAGAATAGATATATATATAGAGAGAGAGATGGTAGAGAATAGATATATATAGAGAGAGAGAGATGGTAGACAATAGATATATATATAGAGAGAGAGATGGTAGATAATAGATATATATATAGAGAGAGAGATGGTAGACAATAGATATATATATAGAGAGAGAGATGGTAGAGAATAGATATAGATATAGAGAGAGAGAGATGGTAGACAATAGATATATATATAGAGAGAGAGATGGTAGAGAATAGATATATAAAGAGAGAGAGAGATGGTAGAGAATAGATATATATAGAGAGAGAGAGATGGTAGAGAATAGATATATATATAGAGAGAGAGAGATGGTAGAGAATAGATATACATAGAGAGAGAGAGATGGTAGAGAATAGACATATATATAGAGAGAGATGGTAGAGAATAGACATATATAGAGAGAGAGATGGTTGAGAATAGATATATATAGAGAGAGAGATGGTAGAGAATAGACATATATAGAGAGAGATGGTAGAGAATAGACATATATATATAGAGAGAGAGATGGTAGAGAATAGATATATATATAGAGGGAGAGATGGTAGAGAATAGACATATATATAGAGAAAGATGGTAGAGAAGAGACATATATATATAGAGAGAGGTGGTAGAGAATAGACATATATAGAGAGAGAGATGGTAGAGAATAGACATATATATAGAGAGAGAGAGATGGTAGAGAATAGACATATATATATAGAGAGAGAGATGGTAGAGAATAGACATATATAGAGAGAGATGGTAGAGAATAGACATATATAGAGAGAGATGGTAGAGAATAGATATATATAGAGAGAGAGAGATGGTAGAGAATAGATATTTATAGAGAGAGAGAGATGCTAGAGAATAGATATATATATAGAGAGAGATGGTAGAGAATAGATATAGAGAGAGATGGTAGAGAATAGATATATATAGAGAGAGAAAGATGGTAGAGAATAGACATATATATAGAGAGATGGTAGAGAATAGACATATATTGAGAGAGAGATGGTAGAGAATAGATATATATAGAGAGAGAGATGGTAGAGAATAGACATTTATAGAGAGAGATGGTAGAGAATAGATATATATAGAGAGAGAGAGATGGTAGAGAATAGATATATATATAGAGAGAGAGATGGTAGACAATAGATATATATAGAGAGAGAGAGATGGTAGAGAATAGATATATAAAAAGAGAGAGAGATGGTAGAGAATAGGTATATATAGAGAGAGATGGTAGAGAATAGACATATATATAGAGAGATGGTAGAGAATAGGTATATATAGGGAGAGAGATGGTAGAGAATAGATATATATATAGAGAGAGAGAGATGGTAGAGAATAGATTTATATATAGAGAGAGAGATGGTAGAGAATAAACATATATAGAGAGAGATGGTAGAGAATAGACATATATATAGAGAGATGGTAGAGAATAGATATATATAGAGAGATGGTAGAGAATAGACATATATATAGAGAGAGATGGTAGAGAATAGATATATATAGAGATGGTAGAGAATAGGTATATATATAGAGAGAGATGGTAGAGAATATACATATATAGAGAGAGATGGTAGAGAATAGACATATATATAGAGAGAGATGGTAGAGAATAGATATATATAGAGAGAGAGATGGTAGAGAATAGATAGATATATATAGAGAGAGAGATGGTAGAGAATAGTTATATATAGAGAGAGATGGTAGAGAATAGACATATCTAGAGAGAGATGGTAGAGAATAGACATATCTGGAGAGAGATGGTAGAGAATAGACATATATAGAGAGAGAGATGGTAGAGAATAGATATATAGAGAGAGAGATGGTAGAGAATAGATATATATAGAGAGAGAGATGGTTGAGAATAGATATATATAGAGAGAGATGGTAGAGAATAGACATATATAGAGAGAGATGGTAGAGAATAGATATATATATATAGAGAGAGATGGTAGAGAATAGACATATATAGGGAGAGAGATGGTAGAGAATAGATATATAGAGAGAGAGATGGTAGAGAATAGATATATATAGAGAGAGAGATGGTAGAGAATAGACATAAATATATATAGAGAGGGATGGTAGAGAATAAACATATATAGAGAGAGAGAGATGGTAGAGAATAGATATATATAGAGAGAGAGAGATGGTAGACAATAGAGATATATAGAGAGAGAGATGGTAGAGAATAGATAGATATATATAGAGAGAGAGATGGTAGAGAATAGACATATATGTAGAGAGAGAGAGATGGTAGAGAATAGATATATATATAGAGAGAGAGATGGTAGAGAATAGATATATATATAGAGAGAGAGATGGTAGAGAATAGATATATATAGAGAGAGATGGTAGAGAATAGACATATATATATAGAGAGTGAGATGGTAGAGAATAGATATATATATATAGAGAGAGATGGTAGAGAATAGACATATATGTAGAGAGAGAGAGATGGTAGAGAATAGATATATATAGAGAGAGAGAAGGTAGAGAATAGATATATATAGAGAGATGGTAGAGAATAGATATATATATAGAGAGAGAGAGATGGTAGAGAATAGATATATACAGAGAGAGAGATGGTAGAGAATAGAAATATATAGAGAGAGAGATGGTAGAGAATAGAAATATATAGAGAGAGAGATGGTAGAGAATAGACATATATAGAGAGAGATGGTAGAGAATAGATATATATAGATAGAGAGAGATGGTAGAGAATAGCCATATATAGAGAGAGAGAGATGGTAGAGAATAGACATATATAGAGAGAGAGATGGTAGAGAATAGACATATATATATAGAGAGAGAGATGGTAGAGAATAGATATATATAGATAGAGAGAGATGGTAGAGAATAGATATATATATATAGAGAGAGATGGTAGAGAATAGATATATATAGAGAGAGATGGTAGAGAATAGACATATATAGAGAGAGATGGTAGAGAATAGATATATATAGATAGAGAGAGATGGTAGAGAATAGATATATATATAGAGAGAGAGATGGTAGAGAATAGACATATCTAGAGAGAGATGGTAGAGAATATACATATATATAGAGAGATGGTAGAGAATAGACATATATAGAGAGAGAGATGATAGAGAATAGATATATATAGAGAGATGGTAGAGAATAGACATATATATAGAGAGAGATGGTAGAGAATAGATATAGATATATAGAGAGATGGTAGAGAATAGACATATATATAGAGAGAGATGGTAGAGAATAGATATATATATAGAGAGAGAGAGATGGTAGAGAATAGACATATATATAGAGAGAGATGGTAGAGAATAGATATATATATATAGAGAGATGGTAGAGAATAGATATATATAGATAGAGAGAGATGGTAGAGAATAAACATATATATAGAGAGATGGTAGAGAATAGATATATATAGAGAGAGATGGTAGAGAATAGACATATCGAGAGAGAGAGATGGTAGAGAATAGATATATATAGAGAGAGATGGTAGAGAATAGACATATATATAGAGAGAGAGATGGTAGAGAATAGATATATATAGAGAGAGAGATGGTAGAGAATAGATATATATATATAGAGAGAGAGATGGTAGAGAATAGTTATATATAGAGAGAGATGGTAGAGAATAGACATATCTAGAGAGAGATGGTAGAGAATAGACATATCTAGAGAGAGATGGTAGAGAATAGATATATATAGAGAGAGAGATGGTAGAGAATAGATATATATAGAGAGAGAAAAATGGTAGAGAATAGACATATATATAGAGAGAGAGAGATGGTAGAGAATAGACATATATAGAGAGAGATGGTAGAGAATAGATATATATAGAGAGAGATGGTAGAGAATAGATATATATAGAGATGTTAGAGAATAGGTATATATATAGAGAGAGATGGTAGAGAATAGACATATATATAGAGAGAGATGGTTGAGAATAGATATATATAGAGAGAGATGGTAGAGAATAGACATATATAGAGAGAGAGATGGTAGAGAATAGATATATAGAGAGAGAGATGGTAGAGAATAGATATATGTATAGAGAGAGATGGTTGAGAATAGATATATATAGAGAGAGATGGTAGAGATTAGACATATATAGAGAGAGATGGTAGAGAATAGATATATATATATAGAGAGAGATGGTAGAGAATAGACATATATAGGGACAGAGATGGTAGAGAATAGATATATTGAGAGAGAGATGGTAGAGAATAGATATATATAGAGAGAGATGGTAGAGAATAGATATATATAGAGAGAGAGATGGTTGAGAATAGATATATATAGAGAGAGATGGTAGAGAATAGACATATATAGAGAGAGATGGTAGAGAATAGATATATATATATAGAGAGAGATGGTAGAGAATAGACATATATAGGGAGAGAGATGGTAGAGAATAGATATATAGAGAGAGAGATGGTAGAGAATAGATATATATAGAGAGAGAGATGGTAGAGAATAGACATAAATATATATAGAGAGGGATGGTAGAGAATAAACATATATAGAGAGAGAGAGATGGTAGAGAATAGATATATATAGAGAGAGAGAGATGGTAGACAATAGAGATATATAGAGAGAGAGATGGTAGAGAATAGATAGATATATATAGAGAGAGAGATGGTAGAGAATAGACATATATGTAGAGAGAGAGAGATGGTAGAGAATAGATATATATATAGAGAGAGAGATGGTAGAGAATAGATATATATATAGAGAGAGAGATGGTAGAGAATAGATATATATAGAGAGAGATGGTAGAGAATAGACATATATATATAGAGAGTGAGATGGTAGAGAATAGATATATATATATAGAGAGAGATGGTAGAGAATAGACATATATGTAGAGAGAGAGAGATGGTAGAGAATAGATATATATAGAGAGAGAGAAGGTAGAGAATAGATATATATAGAGAGATGGTAGAGAATAGATATATATATAGAGAGAGAGAGATGGTAGAGAATAGATATATACAGAGAGAGAGATGGTAGAGAATAGAAATATATAGAGAGAGAGATGGTAGAGAATAGAAATATATAGAGAGAGAGATGGTAGAGAATAGACATATATAGAGAGAGATGGTAGAGAATAGATATATATAGATAGAGAGAGATGGTAGAGAATAGCCATATATAGAGAGAGAGAGATGGTAGAGAATAGACATATATAGAGAGAGAGATGGTAGAGAATAGACATATATATATAGAGAGAGAGATGGTAGAGAATAGATATATATAGATAGAGAGAGATGGTAGAGAATAGATATATATATATAGAGAGAGATGGTAGAGAATAGATATATATAGAGAGAGATGGTAGAGAATAGACATATATAGAGAGAGATGGTAGAGAATAGATATATATAGATAGAGAGAGATGGTAGAGAATAGATATATATATAGAGAGAGAGATGGTAGAGAATAGACATATCTAGAGAGAGATGGTAGAGAATATACATATATATAGAGAGATGGTAGAGAATAGACATATATAGAGAGAGAGATGATAGAGAATAGATATATATAGAGAGATGGTAGAGAATAGACATATATATAGAGAGAGATGGTAGAGAATAGATATAGATATATAGAGAGATGGTAGAGAATAGACATATATATAGAGAGAGATGGTAGAGAATAGATATATATATAGAGAGAGAGAGATGGTAGAGAATAGACATATATATAGAGAGAGATGGTAGAGAATAGATATATATATATAGAGAGATGGTAGAGAATAGATATATATAGATAGAGAGAGATGGTAGAGAATAAACATATATATAGAGAGATGGTAGAGAATAGATATATATAGAGAGAGATGGTAGAGAATAGACATATCGAGAGAGAGAGATGGTAGAGAATAGATATATATAGAGAGAGATGGTAGAGAATAGACATATATATAGAGAGAGAGATGGTAGAGAATAGATATATATAGAGAGAGAGATGGTAGAGAATAGATATATATATATAGAGAGAGAGATGGTAGAGAATAGTTATATATAGAGAGAGATGGTAGAGAATAGACATATCTAGAGAGAGATGGTAGAGAATAGACATATCTAGAGAGAGATGGTAGAGAATAGATATATATAGAGAGAGAGATGGTAGAGAATAGATATATATAGAGAGAGAAAAATGGTAGAGAATAGACATATATATAGAGAGAGAGAGATGGTAGAGAATAGACATATATAGAGAGAGATGGTAGAGAATAGATATATATAGAGAGAGATGGTAGAGAATAGATATATATAGAGATGTTAGAGAATAGGTATATATATAGAGAGAGATGGTAGAGAATAGACATATATATAGAGAGAGATGGTTGAGAATAGATATATATAGAGAGAGATGGTAGAGAATAGACATATATAGAGAGAGAGATGGTAGAGAATAGATATATAGAGAGAGAGATGGTAGAGAATAGATATATGTATAGAGAGAGATGGTTGAGAATAGATATATATAGAGAGAGATGGTAGAGATTAGACATATATAGAGAGAGATGGTAGAGAATAGATATATATATATAGAGAGAGATGGTAGAGAATAGACATATATAGGGACAGAGATGGTAGAGAATAGATATATTGAGAGAGAGATGGTAGAGAATAGATATATATAGAGAGCGAGATGGTAGAGAATAGACATAAATATATATAGAGAGGGATGGTAGAGAATAAACATATATAGAGAGAGAGAGATGGTAGAGAATAGATATATATAGAGAGAGAGAGATGGTAGACAATAGAGATATATAGAGAGAGAGATGGTAGAGAATAGATAGATATATATAGAGAGAGAGATGGTAGAGAATAGACATATATGTAGAGAGAGAGAGATGGTAGAGAATAGATATATATATATAGAGAGAGATGGTAGAGAATAGATATATATATAGAGAGAGAGATGGTAGAGAATAGATATATATAGAGAGAGATGGTAGAGAATAGACATATATATATAGAGAGAGAGATGGTAGAGAATAGATATATATATATAGAGAGAGAGATGGTAGAGAATAGATATATATATAGAGAGAGAGATGGTAGAGAATAGATATATATATATAGAGAGAGAGATGGTAGAGAATAGATATATATATAGAGAGAGAGATGGTAGAGAATAGACATATATATAGAGAGAGAGATGGTAGAGAATAGATATATATATATAGAGAGAGAGATGGTAGAGAATAGATATACATAGAGAGAGAGAGATGGTAGAGAATAGACATATATATAGAGAGATGGTAAAGAATAGACATATATAAAGAGAGATGGTAGAGAATAGACATATATATAGAGAGAGATGGTAGAGAATAGACATATATAGAGAGAGATGGTAGAGAATAGATATATATAGAGAGAGAGATGGTAGAGAATAGATATATATATAGAGAGAGATGGTAGAGAATAGACATATATAGAGAGAGAGATGGTTGAGAATAGATATATATAGAGAGAGAGATGGTAGAGAATAGACATATATAGAGAGAGATGGTAGAGAATAGACATATATATAGAGAGAGAGAGATGGTAGAAAATATATATATATATAGAGGTAGAGATGGTAGAGAATAGACATATATATAGAGAAAGATGGTAGAGAAGAGACATATATATAGAGAGAGAGATGGTAGAGAATGGACATATATAGAGAGAGAGATGGTAGAGAATAGACATATATATAGAGAGAGATGGTAGAGAATAGATATATATAGAGAGATGGTAGAGAATAGACATATATATATAGAGAGAGAGATGGTAGAGAATAGACATATATAGAGAGAGATGGTAGAGAATAGACATATATAGAGAGAGATGGTAGAGAATAGATATATATATAGAGAGAGAGATGGTAGAGAATAGATATTTATAGAGAGAGAGAGATGCTAGAGAATAGATATATATATATAGAGAGAGATGGTAGAGAATAGACATATATAGAGAGAGAGATGGTAGAGAATAGATATATATAGAGATGGTAAGAATAGGTATATATATAGAGAGAGATGCTAGAGAATAGACATATATAGAGAGAGAGATGGTTGAGAATAGACATATATAGAGAGATGGTAGAGAATAGATATATATATATAGAGAGAGAGATGGTAGAGAATAGACATATATATAGAGAGAGATGGTAGAGAATAGATATATATATAGAGAGAGATGGTAGAGAATAGATATATATAGAGAGATGGTAGAGAATAGACATATATAGAGTGAGAGATGGTTGAGAATAGATATATATAGAGAGAGTTGGTAGAGAATAGACATATATATATAGAGAGAGAGATGGTAGAGGATAGACATATATATATAGAGAGAGAGATGGTAGAGAATAGATATATATAGAGAGAGAGAAGGTAGAGAATAGATATATATAGAGAGATGGTAGAGAATAGATATATATATAGAGAGAGAGAGATGGTAGAGAATAGATATATACAGAGAGAGAGATGGTAGAGAATAGAAATATATAGAGAGAGAGATGGTAGAGAATAGAAATATATAGAGAGAGAGATGGTAGACAATAGATATATATATAGAGAGAGAGATGGTAGAGAATAGACATATATAGAGAGAGAGAGATGGTAGAGAATAGACATATATATATAGAGAGAGAGATGGTAGAGAATAGATATATATATATTTCTTTTATTTGCCACTAGGGCATCAAAAGTGGGACAAGTACAAAGGGGGGAGTTTACACAAAAAGGCGTCCTCAATAAGGAGGAGGCAATAACAAAATATAAAAATAAAATAAGATATAACAAAAAATAAAATTTTTAACAAAATCCTCAATAGAGAGGAGGCGCCTTGGGGGGTCGCACACACCCCCGAAAAAAGTGTGCAACCCTTCTCCTCAGGAGCACAGAGAAGGGGTGCTCCCTTGGTCTTTCATCTTCCTCACCTATAGTCTGATGTAGAGTGAAGGCCCATTCACACGGGCCATTCTCGCCACTTTCACCCATCTTTCATAGAAACGGCTGGGGTGCAGCACCTCTCTCTCCATCCTGATCCTTCTTCCAGATATATATAGATAGAGAGAGATGGTAGAGAATAGCCATATATAGAGAGAGAGAGATGGTAGAGAATAGACATATATAGAGAGAGAGATGGTAGAGAATAGACATATATATATAGAGAGAGAGATGGTAGAGAATAGATATATATAGATAGAGAGAGATGGTAGAGAATATATATATATATAGAGAGAGAGATGGTAGAGAATAGATATATAGAGAGAGATGGTAGAGAATAGACATATATAGAGAGAGATGGTAGAGAATAGATATATATAGATAGAGAGAGATGGTAGAGAATAGATATATATATAGAGAGAGAGATGGTAGAGAATAGACATATCTAGAGAGAGATGGTAGAGAATATACATATATATAGAGAGATGGTAGAGAATAGACATATATAGAGAGAGAGATGATAGAGAATAGATATATATAGAGAGAGATGGTAGAGAATAGACATATATATAGAGAGAGATGGTAGAGAATAGATATAGATATATAGAGAGATGGTAGAGAATAGACATATATATAGAGAGAGATGGTAGAGAATAGATATATATATATAGAGAGAGAGATGGTAGAGAATAGACATATATATAGAGAGAGATGGTAGAGAATAGATATATATATAGAGAGAGATGGTAGAGAATAGATATATATAGATAGAGAGAGATGGTAGAGAATAGATATATATATAGAGAGAGATGGTAGAGAATAGACATATAGAGAGAGAGAGATGGTAGAGAATAGATATATATAGAGAGACAGATGGTAGAGAATAGACATATATAGAGAGAGATGGTAGAGAATAGATATATATAGAGAGAGATGGTAGAGAATAGATATATATAGAGATGGTAGAGAATAGGTATATATATAGAGAGAGATGGTAGAGAATATACATATATAGAGAGAGATGGTAGAGAATAGACATATATATAGAGAGAGATGGTAGAGAATAGATATATATAGAGAGAGAGATGGTAGAGAATAGATATATATATAGAGAGAGAGAGAGATGGTAGAGAATAGTTATATATAGAGAGAGATAGTAGAGAATAGACATATCTAGGGAGAGATGGTAGAGAATAGACATATCTAGAGAGAGATGGTAGAGAATAGACATATCTAGAGAGAGATTGTAGAGAATAGATATATATAGAGAGAGAGATGGTAGAGAATAGATATATATAGAGAGAGAAAAATGGTAGAGAATAGACATATATATATATAGAGAGAGATGGTAGAGAATAGATATATAAAGAGAGAGAGAGATGGTAGAGAATAGACATATATATAGAGAGATGGTAGAGAATAGACATATATATAGAGAGATGGTAGGGAATAGGTATATATA
The DNA here is from genome assembly GCA_964016885.1 of Eledone cirrhosa. NCBI lineage: Eukaryota > Metazoa > Mollusca > Cephalopoda > Octopoda > Eledonidae > Eledone > Eledone cirrhosa. Next base: position 196,525,603 of record OZ024743.1, read on the forward strand.
GGGAGAGAGATGGTAGAGAATAGATATATATATATAGAGAGAGAGATGGTAGAGAATAGATTTATATATAGAGAGAGAGATGGTAGACAATAGATATATATAGAGAGAGATGGTAGAGAATAGACATATATATATAGAGAGAGATGGTAGAGAATAGATACAGAGAGAGATGGTAGAGAATCGACATATAGAGAAAGAGATGGTAGAGAATAGATACCGAGAGAGATGGTAGAGAATCGACTTATATATAGAGAGAGAGATGGTAGAGAATAGATATATATATAGAGAGAGAGATGGTAGACAATAGATATATATAGAGAGAGATGGTAGAGAATAGATACAGAGAGAGATGGTAGAGAATCGACATATAGAGAAAGAGATGGTAGAGAATAGATACAGAGAGAGATGGTAGAGAATCGACTTATATATAGAGAGAGAGATGGTAGAGAATAGATATATATATAGAGAGAGAGATGGTAGAGAATAGACCTATATAGAGAGAGATGGTAGAGAATAGACATATATATAGAGAGATGGTAGAGAATAGATATAGATATATAGAGAGATGGTAGAGAATAGACATATATATAGAGAGAGATGGTAGAGAATAGATATATATATAGAGAGAGAGAGATGGTAGAGAATAGACATATATATAGAGAGAGATGGTAGAGAATAGATATATATATATAGAGAGATGGTAGAGAATAGATATATATAGATAGAGAGAGATGGTAGAGAATAAACATATATATAGAGAGATGGTAGAGAATAGATATATATAGAGAGAGATGGTAGAGAATAGACATATCGAGAGAGAGAGATGGTAGAGAATAGATATATATAGAGAGACAGATGGTAGAGAATAGACATATATAGAGAGAGAGATGGTAGAGAATAGATATATATAGAGATGGTAGAGAATAGGTATATATATACAGAGAGATGGTAGAGAATATACATATATAGAGAGAGATGGTAGAGAATAGACATATATATAGAGAGAGATGGTAGAGAATAGATATATATAGAGAGAGAGATGGTAGAGAATAGATATATATATATAGAGAGAGAGATGGTAGAGAATAGTTATATATAGAGAGAGATGGTAGAGAATAGACATATCTAGAGAGAGATGGTAGAGAATAGACATATCTAGAGAGAGATGGTAGAGAATAGATATATATAGAGAGAGAGATGGTAGAGAATAGATATATATAGAGAGAGAAAAATGGTAGAGAATAGACATATATATATAGAGAGAGAGATGGTAGAGAATAGACATATATAGAGAGAGATGATAGAGAATAGATATATATAGAGAGAGATGGTAGAGAATAGATATATATAGAGATGGTAGAGAATAGGTATATATATAGAGAGAGATGGTAGAGAATAGACATATATATAGAGAGAGATGGTTGAGAATAGATATATATAGAGAGAGATGGTAGAGAATAGACATATATAGAGAGAGAGATGGTAGAGAATAGATATATAGAGAGAGAGATGGTAGAGAATAGATATATATAGAGAGAGAGATGGTTGAGAATAGATATATATAGAGAGAGATGGTAGAGAATAGACATATATAGAGAGAGATGGTAGAGAATAGATATATATATATAGAGAGAGATGGTAGAGAATAGACATATATAGGGAGAGAGATGGTAGAGAATAGATATATAGAGAGAGAGATGGTAGAGAATAGATATATATAGAGAGAGAGATGGTAGAGAATAGACATAAATATATATAGAGAGGGATGGTAGAGAATAAACATATATAGAGAGAGAGAGATGGTAGAGAATAGATATATATAGAGAGAGAGAGATGGTAGACAATAGAGATATATAGAGAGAGAGATGGTAGAGAACAGATAGATATATATAGAGAGAGAGATGGTAGAGAATAGACATATATGTAGAGAGAGAGAGATGGTAGAGAATAGATATATATATAGAGAGAGAGATGGTATAGAATAGATATATATATAGAGAGAGAGATGGTAGAGAATAGATATATATAGAGAGAGATGGTAGAGAATAGACATATATATATAGAGAGTGAGATGGTAGAGAATAGATATATATATATAGAGAGAGATGGTAGAGAATAGACATATATGTAGAGAGAGAGAGATGGTAGAGAATAGATATATATAGAGAGAGAGAGATGGTAGAGAATATATATATATATAGAGAGAGAGAGATGGTAGAGAATAGATATATATATAGAGAGAGAGATGGTAGAGAATAGACATATATATAGAGAGAGAGATGGTAGAGAATAGATATATATATATAGAGAGAGAGATGGTAGAGAATAGATATACATAGAGAGAGAGAGAGATGGTAGAGAATAGACATATATATAGAGAGATGGTAAAGAATAGACATATATAAAGAGAGATGGTAGAGAATAGACATATATATAGAGAGAGATGGTAGAGAATAGACATATATAGAGAGAGATGGTAGAGAATAGATATATATATAGAGAGAGATGGTAGAGAATAGATATATATATAGAGAGAGATGGTAGAGAATAGACATATATAGAGAGAGAGATGGTTGAGAATAGATATATATAGAGAGAGAGATGGTAGAGAATAGACATATATAGAGAGAGATGGTAGAGAATAGACATATATATATAGAGAGAGAGATGGTAGAGAATAGACATATATATATAGAGAGAGAGATGGTAGAGAATAGATATATATATAGAGAGAGAGATGGTAGAGAATAGACATATATAGAGAGAGAGAGATGGTAGAGAATAGACATATATATATAGAGAGAGAGATGGTAGAGAATAGATATATATATATTTCTTTTATTTGCCACTAGGGCATCAAAAGTGGGACAAGTACAAAGGGGGGAGTTTACACAAAAAGGCGTCCTCAATAAGGAGGAGGCAATAACAAAATATAAAAATAAAATAAGATATAACAAAAAATAAAATTTTTAACAAAATCCTCAATAGAGAGGAGGCGCCTTGGGGGGTCGCACACACCCCCGAAAAAAGTGTGCAACCCTTCTCCTCAGGAGCACAGAGAAGGGGTGCTCCCTTGGTCTTTCATCTTCCTCACCTATAGTCTGATGTAGAGTGAAGGCCCATTCACACGGGCCATTCTCGCCACTTTCACCCATCTTTCATAGAAACGGCTGGGGTGCAGCACCTCTCTCTCCATCCTGATCCTTCTTCCAGATATATATAGATAGAGAGAGATGGTAGAGAATAGCCATATATAGAGAGAGAGAGATGGTAGAGAATAGACATATATAGAGAGAGAGATGGTAGAGAATAGACATATATATATAGAGAGAGAGATGGTAGAGAATAGATATATATAGATAGAGAGAGATGGTAGAGAATATATATATATATAGAGAGAGAGATGGTAGAGAATAGATATATAGAGAGAGATGGTAGAGAATAGACATATATAGAGAGAGATGGTAGAGAATAGATATATATAGATAGAGAGAGATGGTAGAGAATAGATATATATATAGAGAGAGAGATGGTAGAGAATAGACATATCTAGAGAGAGATGGTAGAGAATATACATATATATAGAGAGATGGTAGAGAATAGACATATATAGAGAGAGAGATGATAGAGAATAGATATATATAGAGAGAGATGGTAGAGAATAGACATATATATAGAGAGAGATGGTAGAGAATAGATATAGATATATAGAGAGATGGTAGAGAATAGACATATATATAGAGAGAGATGGTAGAGAATAGATATATATATATAGAGAGAGAGATGGTAGAGAATAGACATATATATAGAGAGAGATGGTAGAGAATAGATATATATATAGAGAGAGATGGTAGAGAATAGATATATATAGATAGAGAGAGATGGTAGAGAATAGATATATATATAGAGAGAGATGGTAGAGAATAGACATATAGAGAGAGAGAGATGGTAGAGAATAGATATATATAGAGAGACAGATGGTAGAGAATAGACATATATAGAGAGAGATGGTAGAGAATAGATATATATAGAGAGAGATGGTAGAGAATAGATATATATAGAGATGGTAGAGAATAGGTATATATATAGAGAGAGATGGTAGAGAATATACATATATAGAGAGAGATGGTAGAGAATAGACATATATATAGAGAGAGATGGTAGAGAATAGATATATATAGAGAGAGAGATGGTAGAGAATAGATATATATATAGAGAGAGAGAGAGATGGTAGAGAATAGTTATATATAGAGAGAGATAGTAGAGAATAGACATATCTAGGGAGAGATGGTAGAGAATAGACATATCTAGAGAGAGATTGTAGAGAATAGATATATATAGAGAGAGAGATGGTAGAGAATAGATATATATAGAGAGAGAAAAATGGTAGAGAATAGACATATATATATATAGAGAGAGATGGTAGAGAATAGATATATAAAGAGAGAGAGAGATGGTAGAGAATAGACATATATATAGAGAGATGGTAGAGAATAGACATATATATAGAGAGATGGTAGGGAATAGGTATATATAGGGAGAGAGATGGTAGAGAATAGATATATATATATAGAGAGAGAGATGGTAGAGAATAGATTTATATATAGAGAGAGAGATGGTAGACAATAGATATATATAGAGAGAGATGGTAGAGAATAGACATATATATATAGAGAGAGATGGTAGAGAATAGATACAGAGAGAGATGGTAGAGAATCGACATATAGAGAAAGAGATGGTAGAGAATAGATACCGAGAGAGATGGTAGAGAATCGACTTATATATAGAGAGAGAGATGGTAGAGAATAGATATATATATAGAGAGAGAGATGGTAGACAATAGATATATATAGAGAGAGATGGTAGAGAATAGATACAGAGAGAGATGGTAGAGAATCGACATATAGAGAAAGAGATGGTAGAGAATAGATACAGAGAGAGATGGTAGAGAATCGACTTATATATAGAGAGAGAGATGGTAGAGAATAGATATATATATAGAGAGAGAGATGGTAGAGAATAGACCTATATAGAGAGAGATGGTAGAGAATAGACATATATATAGAGAGATGGTAGAGAATAGATATAGATATATAGAGAGATGGTAGAGAATAGACATATATATAGAGAGAGATGGTAGAGAATAGATATATATATAGAGAGAGAGAGATGGTAGAGAATAGACATATATATAGAGAGAGATGGTAGAGAATAGATATATATATAGAGAGAGATGGTAGAGAATAGATATATATAGATAGAGAGAGATGGTAGAGAATAAACATATATATAGAGAGATGGTAGAGAATAGATATATATAGAGAGAGATGGTAGAGAATAGACATATCGAGAGAGAGAGATGGTAGAGAATAGATATATATAGAGAGACAGATGGTAGAGAATAGACATATATAGAGAGAGAGATGGTAGAGAATAGATATATATAGAGATGGTAGAGAATAGGTATATATATACAGAGAGATGGTAGAGAATATACATATATAGAGAGAGATGGTAGAGAATAGACATATATATAGAGAGAGATGGTAGAGAATAGATATATATAGAGAGAGAGATGGTAGAGAATAGATATATATATATAGAGAGAGAGATGGTAGAGAATAGTTATATATAGAGAGAGATGGTAGAGAATAGACATATCTAGAGAGAGATGGTAGAGAATAGACATATCTAGAGAGAGATGGTAGAGAATAGATATATATAGAGAGAGAGATGGTAGAGAATAGATATATATAGAGAGAGAAAAATGGTAGAGAATAGACATATATATATAGAGAGAGAGATGGTAGAGAATAGACATATATAGAGAGAGATGATAGAGAATAGATATATATAGAGAGAGATGGTAGAGAATAGATATATATAGAGATGGTAGAGAATAGGTATATATATAGAGAGAGATGGTAGAGAATAGACATATATATAGAGAGAGATGGTTGAGAATAGATATATATAGAGAGAGATGGTAGAGAATAGACATATATAGAGAGAGAGATGGTAGAGAATAGATATATAGAGAGAGAGATGGTAGAGAATAGATATATATAGAGAGAGAGATGGTTGAGAATAGATATATATAGAGAGAGATGGTAGAGAATAGACATATATAGAGAGAGATGGTAGAGAATAGATATATATATATAGAGAGAGATGGTAGAGAATAGACATATATAGGGAGAGAGATGGTAGAGAATAGATATATAGAGAGAGAGATGGTAGAGAATAGATATATATAGAGAGAGAGATGGTAGAGAATAGACATAAATATATATAGAGAGGGATGGTAGAGAATAAACATATATAGAGAGAGAGAGATGGTAGAGAATAGATATATATAGAGAGAGAGAGATGGTAGACAATAGAGATATATAGAGAGAGAGATGGTAGAGAACAGATAGATATATATAGAGAGAGAGATGGTAGAGAATAGACATATATGTAGAGAGAGAGAGATGGTAGAGAATAGATATATATATAGAGAGAGAGATGGTATAGAATAGATATATATATAGAGAGAGAGATGGTAGAGAATAGATATATATAGAGAGAGATGGTAGAGAATAGACATATATATATAGAGAGTGAGATGGTAGAGAATAGATATATATATATAGAGAGAGATGGTAGAGAATAGACATATATGTAGAGAGAGAGAGATGGTAGAGAATAGATATATATAGAGAGAGAGAGATGGTAGAGAATAGACATATATATAGAGAGAGAGATGGTAGAGAATAGATATATATATATAGAGAGAGAGATGGTAGAGAATAGATATACATAGAGAGAGAGAGAGATGGTAGAGAATAGACATATATATAGAGAGATGGTAAAGAATAGACATATATAAAGAGAGATGGTAGAGAATAGACATATATATAGAGAGAGATGGTAGAGAATAGACATATATAGAGAGAGATGGTAGAGAATAGATATATATATAGAGAGAGATGGTAGAGAATAGATATATATATAGAGAGAGATGGTAGAGAATAGACATATATAGAGAGAGAGATGGTTGAGAATAGATATATATAGAGAGAGAGATGGTAGAGAATAGACATATATAGAGAGAGATGGTAGAGAATAGACATATATATAGAGAGAGAGAGATGGTAGAAAATATATATATATATAGAGGGAGAGATGGTAGAGAATAGACATATATATAGAGAAAGATGGTTGAGAAGAGACATATATATAGAGAGAGAGATGGTAGAGAATGGACATATATAGAGAGAGAGATGGTAGAGAATAGACATATATATAGAGAGAGATGGTAGAGAATAGATATATATAGAGAGATGGTAGAGAATAGACATATATATATAGAGAGAGAGATGGTAGAGAATAGACATATATAGAGAGAGATGGTAGAGAATAGACATATATAGAGAGAGATGGTAGAGAATAGATATATATATAGAGAGAGAGATGGTAGAGAATAGATATTTATAGAGAGAGAGAGATGCTAGAGAATAGATATATATATATAGAGAGAGATGGTAGAGAATAGACATATATAGAGAGAGAGATGGTAGAGAATAGATATATATAGAGATGGTAAGAATAGGTATATATATAGAGAGAGATGCTAGAGAATAGACATATATAGAGAGAGAGATGGTTGAGAATAGACATATATAGAGAGATGGTAGAGAATAGATATATATATATAGAGAGAGAGATGGTAGAGAATAGACATATATATAGAGAGAGATGGTAGAGAATAGATATATATATAGAGAGAGATGGTAGAGAATAGATATATATAGAGAGATGGTAGAGAATAGACATATATAGAGTGAGAGATGGTTGAGAATAGATATATATAAAGAGAGTTGGTAGAGAATAGACATATATATATAGAGAGAGAGATGGTAGAGGATAGACATATATATATAGAGAGAGAGATGGTAGAGAATAGATATATATAGAGAGAGAGAAGGTAGAGAATAGATATATATAGAGAGATGGTAGAGAATAGATATATATATAGAGAGAGAGAGATGGTAGAGAATAGATATATACAGAGAGAGAGATGGTAGAGAATAGAAATATATAGAGAGAGAGATGGTAGAGAATAGAAATATATAGAGAGAGAGATGGTAGAGAATAGACATATATAGAGAGAGATGGTAGAGTATAGATATATATAGATAGAGAGAGATGGTAGAGAATAGCCATATATAGAGAGAGAGAGATGGTAGAGAATAGACATATATAGAGAGAGAGATGGTAGAGAATAGACATATATATAGAGAGAGAGAGATGGTAGAGAATAGATATATATAGATAGAGAGAGATGGTAGAGAATAGATATATATATATAGAGAGAGATGGTAGAGAATAGATATATATAGAGAGAGATGGTAGAGAATAGACATATATAGAGAGAGATGGTAGAGAATAGATATATATAGATAGAGAGAGATGGTAGAGAATAGATATATATATAGAGAGAGAGATGGTAGAGAATAGACATATCTAGAGAGAGATGGTAGAGAATATACATATATATAGAGAGATGGTAGAGAATAGACATATATAGAGAGAGAGATGATAGAGAATAGATATATATAGAGAGAGATGGTAGAGAATAGACATATATATAGAGAGAGATGGTAGAGAATAGATATAGATATATAGAGAGATGGTAGAGAATAGACATATATATAGAGAGAGATGGTAGAGAATAGATATATATATATAGAGAGAGAGATGGTAGAGAATAGACATATATATAGAGAGAGATGGTAGAGAATAGATATATATATAGAGAGAGATGGTAGAGAATAGATATATATAGATACAGAGAGATGGTAGAGAATAGATATATATATAGAGAGAGATGGTAGAGAATAGACATATAGAGAGAGAGAGATGGTAGAGAATAGATATATATAGAGAGACAGATGGTAGAGAATAGACATATATAGAGAGAGATGGTAGAGAATAGATATATATAGAGAGAGATGGTAGAGAATAGATATATATAGAGATGGTAGAGAATAGGTATATATATAGAGAGAGATGGTAGAGAATATACATATATAGAGAGAGATGGTAGAGAATAGACATATATATAGAGAGAGATGGTAGAGAATAGACATATATATAGAGAGAGATGGTAGAGAATAGATATATATAGAGAGAGAGATGGTAGAGAATAGATATATATATATATAGAGAGAGAGATGGTAGAGAATAGTTATATATAGAGAGAGATAGTAGAGAATAGACATATCTAGGGAGAGATGGTAGAGAATAGACATATCTAGAGAGAGATGGTAGAGAATAGACATATCTAGAGAGATTGTAGAGAATAGATATATATAGAGAGAGAGATGGTAGAGAATAGATATATATAGAGAGAGAAAAATGGTAGAGAATAGACATATATATATATAGAGAGAGATGGTAGAGAATAGATATATAAAGAGAGAGAGAGATGGTAGAGAATAGACATATATATAGAGAGATGGTAGAGAATAGACATATATATAGAGAGATGGTAGGGAATAGGTATATATAGGGAGAGAGATGGTAGAGAATAGATATATATATATAGAGAGAGAGAGATGGTAGAGAATAGATTTATATATAGAGAGAGAGAGATGGTAGAGAATAGATTTATATATAGAGAGAGAGATGGTAGACAATAGATATATATAGAGAGAGATGGTAGAGAATAGACATATATATATAGAGAGAGATGGTAGAGAATAGATACAGAGAGAGATGGTAGAGAATCGACATATAGAGAAAGAGATGGTAGAGAATAGATACCGAGAGAGATGGTAGAGAATCGACATATATATAGAGAGAGAGATGGTAGAGAATAGATATATATATATATAGAGAGAGAGATGGTAGAGAATAGATATATATAGAGAGAGAGATGGTAGAGAATAGATATATATATATAGAGAGAGATGGTAGAGAATAGATACAGAGAGAGATGGTAGAGAATCGACATATATATAGCGAGAGAGATGGTAGAGAATAGATATATATATATAGAGAGAGATGGTAGAGAATAGATATATATAGAGAGAGATGGTAGAGAATAGATATATATAGAGAGAGATGGTAGAGAATTGATATATATAGAGATGGTAGAGAATAGGTATATATATAGAGAGAGATGGTAGAGAATAGACATATATAGAGAGAGAGATGGTTGAGAATAGATATATATAGAGAGATGGTAGAGAATAGACATATATAGAGTGAGATGGTAGAGAATAGACATATATATAGAGAGAGATGGTAGAGAATAGATATATATATAGAGAGAGAGATGGTAGAGAATAGACATATATAGAGAGAGAGAGAGATGGTAGAGAATAGACATATATAGAGAGAGAGATGGTAGAGAATAGACATATATAGAGAGAGATGGTAGAGAATAGACATATATATAGAGAGAGAGAGATGGTAGAGAATAGATGTATATAGAGAGAGAGAGATGGTAGAGAATAGATATATATATAGAGAGAGAGATGGTAGAGAATAGATATGTTTCTTTTATTTGCCACCAGGGCATCAAAAGTGGAACAAGTACAATAGGGGGAGTTTACAAAACAAGGCGTCCTCAATAAGGAGGAGGCAATAACAAAATATAAAAATAAAATAAAATATAACAGAATAAAATTTCTAATAGAGAGGGGGGCACACACCCCCGAAAAAAAGTGTGCAACCCTTTTCCACAGGAGCACAGAGAAGGGGTGCTCCCTTGGTCTTTCATCTTCCTCACCTATAGTCTGATGTAGAGTGAAGGCCCATTCACACGGACCATTCTCGCCACTTTCACACATCTTTCATAAAAACGGCTGGGGTGCAGCACCTCTCTCTCCATCCTGATCCTTCTTCCGAAATGATATCGGAAGAAACGGACCAGTTGTTGGCCAGAGAGAAAAGTGTCTGACCTCAGTCCTTTCAGACGCGTCCACCATACAACCTCTTTCGCCATGGCTATTACGCACAGAAATACAGCCTCTCCTTCGTTTTTGAAGAGGGGAGGCGGCTTGATCGTTACAATAGACTTGGGGGTCAACCGGATCGGTCCCACCCTTGACAGCAGTTGTTTGAGATAGCCCCACAGATCGGCAATGCCCGAGCAGTGTACCAATGCATGTGCAACGGTTTCCTCGTCGCACACGCATCTTGGACAGATCTTTTTCGAGGGGTCCCTACCAGGGCGCCCGTGTCTGTAGACCCTTTCTCGAACGGGCAGAGCCCTTCTGTTGCATTGCCAGGCCAGGGACCTCTGGAAGTTATCCATGGGTCCCGGGCTGAATGTCCTACCGAACAGGTTGGCCAGTTCGTCTTCCTCCATGCCTAGGGCTTCTCCAAGGGCGTCGTCGCACCTGCTAACCACCAGCCCTCTATAGAATGACGAGGTGGATTCTCCACCGACAGCCGGGTCCGCCTGCCAGAGAGCCGTGAGCGCCTGGGCACACTCGGTGTGCCAGGCGCCCAGTTTTTTTGGTCTTTGCTTGACCCAGGATTGCAGCTCGGTGAGTGAGACGAGTCTGGGAAAGGCTCGCCTCACAAACGGGGCCCACACCGGTTGACCGGAGAGGAATACCTGAAGGTGCCGTAGCTTTAATGCGTGTTTACGTATCATTAGCCACGGCATCCCCAGCTCTCCTTTCAAAGGGTGTTGACAGCAGATGGATCTCCTCACCATAGGAGCCCGCTTCTTCCAAAGGAATTGGAAGAGTGCGCGCTCCATTTTGGCGAGCGTTTCCCTTGGGCAAGGCATAACGCTCAGGCGGTAGTAGATGACGGACGCTATATAAGTGTTCGCCACCTCCGCCCGACCTTTCAGGGACAGTTTGCACTCGGCCCACTTCTGGGTCAGTGCAAACACCCTGTTCGTTACCTCACCCTAGTTCTTCTCCACCTGGAGGTCTGGTCCGAACCAAACGCCGAGCAACTTCACCGGGCCCTCCGTCCAGCGCCCGACGACGCCATCGGAGGGCATCGATCTGCCCCTCCACGTGCCGAGTTACAGACCAATCGACTTGTCCCGGTTCAGCTTAGCTCCTGTAAACCTTTCGTACTCCTCCAGTAAGGTGCCGATCGCCCCGATTTCCGAGGCCGCGACACCATTACTGTTACGTCATCGGCGTAGGCTGACACTGCTTTCCGCAATCCCGGTTCCAACAGGATGCCCTGCAACAACTCCAACTTCCGCAGCAGTGGCTCTAGAGTCATTACATACAGAAGGGAAGAGAGAGGGCACCCCTGTCGGATGGACCGCGCGATTTTGAACGGCTCCGAGAGGTAGCCGTTCACCTTGACCCTAGAGCAGATGCGGCTGCTGTGCATAGCAGTGATCGAGCCCTATCGAATGCTTTAGATTGATCCAAGTTGATCAGGGCCCCACCAAAGCCGGGTTCGTTCCCAACCCTCTCTATGATGTATCGCATGAGGTGGAGGTTGTCGTGGATGGACCTGGACGGGATAGCACATGTCTGCGCATCTCCCACCAGGTTGCCCACGATAAGCGCCAACCTCTTTGCTAGCACCTTGGCCAAAATCTGTATTTAGCAGAGTTATGGGCCTGAAATTATTTATATCGTCCCCATTGTTCTCGTCCTTCCTCACTAGCGTGACTACGCCCTTGGTCACAGCACAGGAAATTCTCCCGTTCTGTTGCCAGTTGCAGTAGACCGCCTCGAGAAGATCGGGGAACAAGTCTGGCAGGGCTAGATATAGTTCGTATGGAAGACCATCGAGACCCGGGGATTTGCATTTGCCGCATTGGCTCAGCACGTCCTCTATCTCAGCGGCTGAAATCGGCTCCTTGCAAGACTTCGCCTCCCTGTCCGAGAGACGCGGCAGGCCGTCGATGTATGGACCGAAATCCACATCCCCAACCGGCCCCCCGCCCCTTCCGAACAATCCGGCAAAGTGCATTTGAAAAGCCTCGCACATCTGCTTAGGTTCAAGGATCACCCGTCCATCCTGGTCTCGCAAATACCTGATAGCGGATCTGCTCCCTCTTTTGGCTTCTGTCACGCGGGCCCAGCTCACAGCTTTGGTCCCCTCGTTTCCCAGAGCACGTATTTTGCTTCGGCTGATGCAGCCTTCGTGTTTCATATATAGAGAGAGATGGTAGAGAATAGACAGATATATATAGAGAGAGAGATGGTGGAGAATAGACATATCTAGAGAGAGATGGTAGAGAATAGACATATATATAGAGAGATGGTAGAGAATAGACAGATATAGAGAGAGAGAGAGAGATGGTAGAGAATAGACATATCTAGAGAGAGATGGTAGAGAGTAGACATATATATAAAGAGATGGTAGAGAATAGACATATATATAGAGAGAGATGGTAGAGAATAGATATATATATAGAGAGATATGGTAGAGAATAGATAAAGAGAGAGATGGTAGAGAATAGACATATATAGAGAGAGAGATGGTAGAGAATAGATATATATAGAGAGAGATATGGTAGAGAATAGATAAAGAGAGAGATGGTAGAGAATAGACATATATATAGAGATGGTAGAGAATAGGTATATATATAGAGAGAGATGGTAGAGAATAGACATATATAGAGAGAGAGATGGTTGAGAATAGATATATATAGAGAGAGATGGTAGAGAATAGACATATATAGAGAGAGATGGTTGAGAATAGATATATATATAGAGAGAGAGAGATGGTTGAGAATAGATATATATATATAGAGAGAGAGATGGTAGAGAAGAGACATATAGAGAGAGAGAGATGGTAGAGAAGAGACATATATAGAGAAAGAGAGATGGTAGAGAATAGATATATATATATAGAGAGAGAGATGGTAGAGAATAGATATATATAGAGAGAGATGGTAGAGAATAGATATATATAGAGAGAGATGGTAGAGAATAGACCTATATAGAGAGAGATGGTAGAGAATAGACATATCTAGAGAGAGATGGTAGAGAATAGACATATATAGAGAGAGATGGTAGAGAATAGACATATATAGAGAGAGATGGTAGAGAATAGACATATATAGAGAGAGATGGTAGAGAATAGATATATATAGAGAGAGATGGTAGAGAATAGACATTTATAGAGAGAGATGGTAGAGAATAGACATATATAGAGAGAGAGAGATGGTAGAGAATAGATATATATATAGAGAGAGATGGTAGAGAATAGACATATATAGAGAGAGAGATGGTAGAGAATAGACATATATAGAGAGAGATGGTAGAGAATAGACATATATAGAGAGAGATGGTAGAGAATAGACATATATATATAGAGAGAGATGGTAGAGAATAGACATATATATATAGAGAGAGATGGTAGAGAATATACATATATATATAGAGAGAGAGATGGTAGAGAATAGATATATATAGAGAGAGATGGTAGAGAATAGATATATATAGAGAGAGATAGTAGAGAATAGATATATATAGAGAGATGGTAGATAATAGATATATATAGAGAGAGATGGTAGAGAATAGATATATATAGAGATGGTAGAGAATAGGTATATATATAGAGAGAGATGGTAGAGAATAGGTATATATAGAGAGAGAGATGGTAGAGAATAGACATATATATAGAGAGATATGGTAGAGAATAGATAAAGAGAGAGATGGTAGAGAATAGACATATATATAGAGAGAGAGATGGTAGAGAATAGATATATATAGAGATGGTAGAGAATAGGTATATATATAGAGAGAGATGGTAGAGAATAGACATATATAGAGAGAGAGATGGTTGAGAATAGATATATATAGAGAGAGATGGTAGAGAATAGACATATATAGAGAGAGATGGTAGAGAATAGACATATATAGAGAGAGAGATGGTTGAGAATAGATATATATATAGAGAGAGAGAGATGGTAGAGAAGAGACATATAGAGAGAGAGAGATGGTAGAGAAGAGACATATATAGAGAAAGAGAGATGGTAGAGAATAGATATATATATAGAGAGAGAGATGGTAGAGAATAGATATATATAGAGAGAGATGGTAGAGAATAGATATATATAGAGAGAGATGGTAGAGAATAGACCTATATAGAGAGAGATGGTAGAGAATAGACATATCTAGAGAGAGATGGTAGAGAATAGACATATATAGAGAGAGATGGTAGAGAATAGACATATATAGAGAGAGATGGTAGAGAATAGATATATATAGAGAGAGATGGTAGAGAATAGACATATATAGAGAGAGATGGTAGAGAATAGACATTTATAGAGAGAGATGGTAGAGAATAGACATATATAGAGAGAGAGAGATGGTAGAGAATAGATATATATATAGAGAGAGATGGTAGAGAATAGACATATATAGAGAGAGAGATGGTAGAGAATAGACATATATAGAGAGAGATGGTAGAGAATAGACATATATAGAGAGAGATGGTAGAGAATAGACATATATATATAGAGAGAGATGGTAGAGAATAGACATATATATATAGAGAGAGATGGTAGAGAATATACATATATATATAGAGAGAGAGATGGTAGAGAATAGATATATATAGAGAGAGATGGTAGAGAATAGATATATATAGAGAGAGATAGTAGAGAATAGATATATATAGAGAGATGGTAGATAATAGATATATATAGAGAGAGATGGTAGAGAATAGATATATATAGAGATGGTAGAGAATAGGTATATATATAGAGAGAGATGGTAGAGAATAGGTATATATATAGAGAGAGATGGTAGAGAATAGACATATATATAGAGAGAGATGGTAGAGAATAGATATATATAGAGAGATGGTAGAGAATAGACATATATAGAGAGAGATGGTAGAGAATAGATATATATATATATAGAGAGAGATGGTAGAGAATAGATATATATAGAGAGAGATGGTAGAGAATAGACATATATATATAGAGAGAGAGAGATGGTAGAGAATAGATATATAGAGAGAGAGATGGTAGAGAATAGATATATATATATAGAGAGAGAGATGGTAGAGAATAGATATATATAGAGAGAGATGGTAGAGAATAGATATATATATATATAGAGAGAGATGGTAGAGAATAGATATATAGAGTGAGAGATGGTAGAGAATAGATATATATATATAGAGAGAGATGGTAGAGAATAGACATATATAGAGAGAGATGGTAGAGAATAGACATATATAGAGAGAGAGATGGTAGAGAATAGACATATATAGAGAGAGAGAGATGGTAGAGAATAGATATATAGAGAGAGAGAGGGTAGAGAATAGATATATATATAGAGAGAGAGATGGTAGAGAATAGATATATACAGAGAGAGATGGTAGAGAATAGATATATATAGAGAGAGATGGTAGAGAATAGATATATATATATAGAGAGAGAGATGGTAGAGAATAGATATATATATAGAGAGAGATGGTAGAGAATAGATATATATATAGAGAGAGAGATGGTAGAGAATAGATATATATATATAGAGAGAGAGAGATGGTAGAGAATAGATATATACAGAGAGAGAGGGTAGAGAATAGATATATATATAGAGAGAGAGATGGTAGAGAATAGACATATATAGAGAGAGATGGTAGAGAATAGATATATATATAGAGAGAGAGATGGTAGAGAATAGATATATATATATAGAGAGAGATGGTAGAGAATAGATATATATATAGAGAGAGAGATGGTAGAGAATAGACATATATAGAGAGAGATGGTAGAGAATAGACATATATATAGAGAGATGGTAGAGAATAGACATATATATAGAGAGATGGTAGAGAATAGACATATATATAGAGAGAGAGATGGTAGAGAATAGATATATATAGAGAGAGATGGTAGAGAATAGATATATATATATAGAGAGAGATGGTAGAGAATAGACATATATAGAGAGAGATGGTAGAGAATAGATATATATATAGAGAGAGATGGTAGAGAATAGATATATATAGAGAGAGAGATGGTAGAGAATAGACATATATAGAGAGAGATGGTAGAGAATAGACATATATAGAGAGAGAGGGTAGAGAATAGATATATATATATACAGAGAGGGTAGAGAATAGACATATATATATAGAGAGAGAGATGGTAGAGAATAGATATATATAGAGAGAGAGAGGGTAGAGAATAGACATATATAGAGAGAGAGGGTAGAGAATAGACATATATAGAGAGAGATGGTAGAGAATAGATATATATATATAGAGAGAGAGATGGTAGAGAATAGACATATATAGAGAGAGATGGTAGAGAATAGATATATATATAGAGAGAGATGGTAGAGAATAGATATATATAGAGAGAGAGATGGTAGAGAATAGACATATCGAGAGAGAGAGATGGTAGAGAATACATATATATAGAGAGAGATGGTAGAGAATAGACATATATATAGAGAGAGAGATGGTAGAGAATAGATATATATAGAGAGAGAGATGGTAGAGAATAGATATATATATATAGAGAGAGAGATGGTAGAGAATAGTTATATATAGAGAGAGATGGTAGAGAATAGACATATCTAGAGAGAGATGGTAGAGAATAGACATATCTAGAGAGAGATGGTAGAGAATAGATATATATAGAGAGAGAGATGGTAGAGAATAGATATATATAGAGAGAGAAAAATGGTAGAGAATAGACATATATATAGAGAGAGAGAGATGGTAGAGAATAGACATATATAGAGAGAGATGGTAGAGAATAGATATATATAGAGAGAGATGGTAGAGAATAGATATATATAGAGATGTTAGAGAATAGGTATATATATAGAGAGAGATGGTAGAGAATAGACATATATATAGAGAGAGATGGTTGAGAATAGATATATATAGAGAGAGATGGTAGAGAATAGACATATATAGAGAGAGAGATGGTAGAGAATAGATATATAGAGAGAGAGATGGTAGAGAATAGATATATGTATAGAGAGAGATGGTTGAGAATAGATATATATAGAGAGAGATGGTAGAGATTAGACATATATAGAGAGAGATGGTAGAGAATAGATATATATATATAGAGAGAGATGGTAGAGAATAGACATATATAGGGACAGAGATGGTAGAGAATAGATATATTGAGAGAGAGATGGTAGAGAATAGATATATATAGAGAGCGAGATGGTAGAGAATAGACATAAATATATATAGAGAGGGATGGTAGAGAATAAACATATATAGAGAGAGAGAGATGGTAGAGAATAGATATATATAGAGAGAGAGAGATGGTAGACAATAGAGATATATAGAGAGAGAGATGGTAGAGAATAGATAGATATATATAGAGAGAGAGATGGTAGAGAATAGACATATATGTAGAGAGAGAGAGATGGTAGAGAATAGATATATATATATAGAGAGAGATGGTAGAGAATAGATATATATATAGAGAGAGAGATGGTAGAGAATAGATATATATAGAGAGAGATGGTAGAGAATAGACATATATATATAGAGAGAGAGATGGTAGAGAATAGATATATATATATAGAGAGAGAGATGGTAGAGAATAGATATATATATAGAGAGAGAGATGGTAGAGAATAGATATATATATATAGAGAGAGAGATGGTAGAGAATAGATATATATAGAGAGAGAGAGATGGTAGAGAATAGACATATATATAGAGAGAGAGATGGTAGAGAATAGATATATATATATAGAGAGAGAGATGGTAGAGAATAGATATACATAGAGAGAGAGAGATGGTAGAGAATAGACATATATATAGAGAGATGGTAAAGAATAGACATATATAAAGAGAGATGGTAGAGAATAGACATATATATAGAGAGAGATGGTAGAGAATAGACATATATAGAGAGAGATGGTAGAGAATAGATATATATAGAGAGAGAGATGGTAGAGAATAGATATATATATAGAGAGAGATGGTAGAGAATAGACATATATAGAGAGAGAGATGGTTGAGAATAGATATATATAGAGAGAGAGATGGTAGAGAATAGACATATATAGAGAGAGATGGTAGAGAATAGACATATATATAGAGAGAGAGAGATGGTAGAAAATATATATATATATAGAGGTAGAGATGGTAGAGAATAGACATATATATAGAGAAAGATGGTAGAGAAGAGACATATATATAGAGAGAGAGATGGTAGAGAATGGACATATATAGAGAGAGAGATGGTAGAGAATAGACATATATATAGAGAGAGATGGTAGAGAATAGATATATATAGAGAGATGGTAGAGAATAGACATATATATATAGAGAGAGAGATGGTAGAGAATAGACATATATAGAGAGAGATGGTAGAGAATAGACATATATAGAGAGAGATGGTAGAGAATAGATATATATATAGAGAGAGAGATGGTAGAGAATAGATATTTATAGAGAGAGAGAGATGCTAGAGAATAGATATATATATATAGAGAGAGATGGTAGAGAATAGACATATATAGAGAGAGAGATGGTAGAGAATAGATATATATAGAGATGGTAAGAATAGGTATATATATAGAGAGAGATGCTAGAGAATAGACATATATAGAGAGAGAGATGGTTGAGAATAGACATATATAGAGAGATGGTAGAGAATAGATATATATATATAGAGAGAGAGATGGTAGAGAATAGACATATATATAGAGAGAGATGGTAGAGAATAGATATATATATAGAAAGAGATGGTAGAGAATAGATATATATAGAGAGATGGTAGAGAATAGACATATATAGAGTGAGAGATGGTTGAGAATAGATATATATAGAGAGAGTTGGTAGAGAATAGACATATATATATAGAGAGAGAGATGGTAGAGAATAGTTATATATATAGAGAGAGAGAAGGTAGAGAATAGATATATATAGAGAGATGGTAGAGAATAGATATATATAGAGAGAGAGAGAGATGGTAGAGAATAGATATATACAGAGAGAGAGATGGTAGAGAATAGAAATATATAGAGAGAGAGATGGTAGAGAATAGAAATATATAGAGAGAGAGATGGTAGACAATAGATATATATATAGAGAGAGAGATGGTAGAGAATAGACATATATAGAGAGAGAGAGATGGTAGAGAATAGACATATATATATAGAGAGAGAGATGGTAGAGAATAGATATATATAGATAGAGAGAGATGGTAGAGAATAGCCATATATAGAGAGAGAGAGATGGTAGAGAATAGACATATATAGAGAGAGAGATGGTAGAGAATAGACATATATATATAGAGAGAGAGATGGTAGAGAATAGATATATATAGATAGAGAGAGATGGTAGAGAATATATATATATATAGAGAGAGAGATGGTAGAGAATAGATATATATATAGAGAGAGAGATGGTAGAGAATAGACATATATAGAGAGAGATGGTAGAGAATAGACATATATATAGAGAGATGGTAGAGAATAGATATAGATATATAGAGAGATGGTAGAGAATAGACATATATATAGAGAGAGATGGTAGAGAATAGATATATATATAGAGAGAGAGAGATGGTAGAGAATAGACATATATATAGAGAGAGATGGTAGAGAATAGATATATATATATAGAGAGATGGTAGAGAATAGATATATATAGATAGAGAGAGATGGTAGAGAATAAACATATATATAGAGAGATGGTAGAGAATAGATATATATAGAGAGAGATGGTAGAGAATAGACATATCGAGAGAGAGAGATGGTAGAGAATAGATATATATAGAGAGACAGATGGTAGAGAATAGACATATATAGAGAGAGAGATGGTAGAGAATAGATATATATAGAGATGGTAGAGAATAGGTATATATATACAGAGAGATGGTAGAGAATATACATATATAGAGAGAGATGGTAGAGAATAGACATATATATAGAGAGAGATGGTAGAGAATAGATATATATAGAGAGAGAGATGGTAGAGAATAGATATATATATATAGAGAGAGAGATGGTAGAGAATAGTTATATATAGAGAGAGATGGTAGAGAATAGACATATCTAGAGAGAGATGGTAGAGAATAGACATATCTAGAGAGAGATGGTAGAGAATAGATATATATAGAGAGAGAGATGGTAGAGAATAGATATATATAGAGAGAGAAAAATGGTAGAGAATAGACATATATATATAGAGAGAGAGATGGTAGAGAATAGACATATATAGAGAGAGATGATAGAGAATAGATATATATAGAGAGAGATGGTAGAGAATAGATATATATAGAGATGGTAGAGAATAGGTATATATATAGAGAGAGATGGTAGAGAATAGACATATATATAGAGAGAGATGGTTGAGAATAGATATATATAGAGAGAGATGGTAGAGAATAGACATATATAGAGAGAGAGATGGTAGAGAATAGATATATAGAGAGAGAGATGGTAGAGAATAGATATATATAGAGAGAGAGATGGTTGAGAATAGATATATATAGAGAGAGATGGTAGAGAATAGACATATATAGAGAGAGATGGTAGAGAATAGATATATATATATAGAGAGAGATGGTAGAGAATAGACATATATAGGGAGAGAGATGGTAGAGAATAGATATATAGAGAGAGAGATGGTAGAGAATAGATATATATAGAGAGAGAGATGGTAGAGAATAGACATAAATATATATAGAGAGGGATGGTAGAGAATAAACATATATAGAGAGAGAGAGATGGTAGAGAATAGATATATATAGAGAGAGAGAGATGGTAGACAATAGAGATATATAGAGAGAGAGATGGTAGAGAACAGATAGATATATATAGAGAGAGAGATGGTAGAGAATAGACATATATGTAGAGAGAGAGAGATGGTAGAGAATAGATATATATATAGAGAGAGAGATGGTATAGAATAGATATATATATAGAGAGAGAGATGGTAGAGAATAGATATATATAGAGAGAGATGGTAGAGAATAGACATATATATATAGAGAGTGAGATGGTAGAGAATAGATATATATATATAGAGAGAGATGGTAGAGAATAGACATATATGTAGAGAGAGAGAGATGGTAGAGAATAGATATATATAGAGAGAGAGAGATGGTAGAGAATATATATATATATAGAGAGAGAGAGATGGTAGAGAATAGATATATATATAGAGAGAGAGATGGTAGAGAATAGACATATATATAGAGAGAGAGATGGTAGAGAATAGATATATATATATAGAGAGAGAGATGGTAGAGAATAGATATACATAGAGAGAGAGAGAGATGGTAGAGAATAGACATATATATAGAGAGATGGTAAAGAATAGACATATATAAAGAGAGATGGTAGAGAATAGACATATATATAGAGAGAGATGGTAGAGAATAGACATATATAGAGAGAGATGGTAGAGAATAGATATATATAGAGAGAGAGATGGTAGAGAATAGATATATATATAGAGAGAGATGGTAGAGAATAGACATATATAGAGAGAGAGATGGTTGAGAATAGATATATATAGAGAGAGAGATGGTAGAGAATAGACATATATAGAGAGAGATGGTAGAGAATAGACATATATATAGAGAGAGAGAGATGGTAGAAAATATATATATATATAGAGGGAGAGATGGTAGAGAATAGACATATATATAGAGAAAGATGGTAGAGAAGAGACATATATATAGAGAGAGAGATGGTAGAGAATGGACATATATAGAGAGAGAGATGGTAGAGAATAGACATATATATAGAGAGAGATGGTAGAGAATAGATATATATAGAGAGATGGTAGAGAATAGACATATATATATAGAGAGAGAGATGGTAGAGAATAGACATATATAGAGAGAGATGGTAGAGAATAGACATATATAGAGAGAGATGGTAGAGAATAGATATATATATAGAGAGAGAGATGGTAGAGAATAGATATTTATAGAGAGAGAGAGATGCTAGAGAATAGATATATATATATAGAGAGAGATGGTAGAGAATAGACATATATAGAGAGAGAGATGGTAGAGAATAGATATATATAGAGATGGTAAGAATAGGTATATATATAGAGAGAGATGCTAGAGAATAGACATATATAGAGAGAGAGATGGTTGAGAATAGACATATATAGAGAGATGGTAGAGAATAGATATATATATATAGAGAGAGAGATGGTAGAGAATAGACATATATATAGAGAGAGATGGTAGAGAATAGATATATATATAGAGAGAGATGGTAGAGAATAGATATATATAGAGAGATGGTAGAGAATAGACATATATAGAGTGAGAGATGGTTGAGAATAGATATATATAGAGAGAGTTGGTAGAGAATAGACATATATATATAGAGAGAGAGATGGTAGAGGATAGACATATATATATAGAGAGAGAGATGGTAGAGAATAGATATATATAGAGAGAGAGAAGGTAGAGAATAGATATATATAGAGAGATGGTAGAGAATAGATATATATATAGAGAGAGAGAGATGGTAGAGAATAGATATATACAGAGAGAGAGATGGTAGAGAATAGAAATATATAGAGAGAGAGATGGTAGAGAATAGAAATATATAGAGAGAGAGATGGTAGAGAATAGACATATATAGAGAGAGATGGTAGAGTATAGATATATATAGATAGAGAGAGATGGTAGAGAATAGCCATATATAGAGAGAGAGAGATGGTAGAGAATAGACATATATAGAGAGAGAGATGGTAGAGAATAGACATATATATAGAGAGAGAGAGATGGTAGAGAATAGATATATATAGATAGAGAGAGATGGTAGAGAATAGATATATATATATAGAGAGAGATGGTAGAGAATAGATATATATAGAGAGAGATGGTAGAGAATAGACATATATAGAGAGAGATGGTAGAGAATAGATATATATAGATAGAGAGAGATGGTAGAGAATAGATATATATATAGAGAGAGAGATGGTAGAGAATAGACATATCTAGAGAGAGATGGTAGAGAATATACATATATATAGAGAGATGGTAGAGAATAGACATATATAGAGAGAGAGATGATAGAGAATAGATATATATAGAGAGAGATGGTAGAGAATAGACATATATATAGAGAGAGATGGTAGAGAATAGATATAGATATATAGAGAGATGGTAGAGAATAGACATATATATAGAGAGAGATGGTAGAGAATAGATATATATATATAGAGAGAGAGATGGTAGAGAATAGACATATATATAGAGAGAGATGGTAGAGAATAGATATATATATAGAGAGAGATGGTAGAGAATAGATATATATAGATACAGAGAGATGGTAGAGAATAGATATATATATAGAGAGAGATGGTAGAGAATAGACATATAGAGAGAGAGAGATGGTAGAGAATAGATATATATAGAGAGACAGATGGTAGAGAATAGACATATATAGAGAGAGATGGTAGAGAATAGATATATATAGAGAGAGATGGTAGAGAATAGATATATATAGAGATGGTAGAGAATAGGTATATATATAGAGAGAGATGGTAGAGAATATACATATATAGAGAGAGATGGTAGAGAATAGACATATATATAGAGAGAGATGGTAGAGAATAGACATATATATAGAGAGAGATGGTAGAGAATAGATATATATAGAGAGAGAGATGGTAGAGAATAGATATATATATATATAGAGAGAGAGATGGTAGAGAATAGTTATATATAGAGAGAGATAGTAGAGAATAGACATATCTAGGGAGAGATGGTAGAGAATAGACATATCTAGAGAGAGATGGTAGAGAATAGACATATCTAGAGAGATTGTAGAGAATAGATATATATAGAGAGAGAGATGGTAGAGAATAGATATATATAGAGAGAGAAAAATGGTAGAGAATAGACATATATATATATAGAGAGAGATGGTAGAGAATAGATATATAAAGAGAGAGAGAGATGGTAGAGAATAGACATATATATAGAGAGATGGTAGAGAATAGACATATATATAGAGAGATGGTAGGGAATAGGTATATATAGGGAGAGAGATGGTAGAGAATAGATATATATATATAGAGAGAGAGAGATGGTAGAGAATAGATTTATATATAGAGAGAGAGAGATGGTAGAGAATAGATTTATATATAGAGAGAGAGATGGTAGACAATAGATATATATAGAGAGAGATGGTAGAGAATAGACATATATATATAGAGAGAGATGGTAGAGAATAGATACAGAGAGAGATGGTAGAGAATCGACATATAGAGAAAGAGATGGTAGAGAATAGATACCGAGAGAGATGGTAGAGAATCGACATATATATAGAGAGAGAGATGGTAGAGAATAGATATATATATATATAGAGAGAGAGATGGTAGAGAATAGATATATATAGAGAGAGAGATGGTAGAGAATAGATATATATATATAGAGAGAGATGGTAGAGAATAGATACAGAGAGAGATGGTAGAGAATCGACATATATATAGCGAGAGAGATGGTAGAGAATAGATATATATATATAGAGAGAGATGGTAGAGAATAGATATATATAGAGAGAGATGGTAGAGAATAGATATATATAGAGAGAGATGGTAGAGAATTGATATATATAGAGATGGTAGAGAATAGGTATATATATAGAGAGAGATGGTAGAGAATAGACATATATAGAGAGAGAGATGGTTGAGAATAGATATATATAGAGAGATGGTAGAGAATAGACATATATAGAGTGAGATGGTAGAGAATAGACATATATATAGAGAGAGATGGTAGAGAATAGATATATATATAGAGAGAGAGATGGTAGAGAATAGACATATATAGAGAGAGAGAGAGATGGTAGAGAATAGACATATATAGAGAGAGAGATGGTAGAGAATAGACATATATAGAGAGAGATGGTAGAGAATAGACATATATATAGAGAGAGAGAGATGGTAGAGAATAGATGTATATAGAGAGAGAGAGATGGTAGAGAATAGATATATATATAGAGAGAGAGATGGTAGAGAATAGATATGTTTCTTTTATTTGCCACCAGGGCATCAAAAGTGGAACAAGTACAATAGGGGGAGTTTACAAAACAAGGCGTCCTCAATAAGGAGGAGGCAATAACAAAATATAAAAATAAAATAAAATATAACAGAATAAAATTTCTAATAGAGAGGGGGGCACACACCCCCGAAAAAAAGTGTGCAACCCTTTTCCACAGGAGCACAGAGAAGGGGTGCTCCCTTGGTCTTTCATCTTCCTCACCTATAGTCTGATGTAGAGTGAAGGCCCATTCACACGGACCATTCTCGCCACTTTCACACATCTTTCATAAAAACGGCTGGGGTGCAGCACCTCTCTCTCCATCCTGATCCTTCTTCCGAAATGATATCGGAAGAAACGGACCAGTTGTTGGCCAGAGAGAAAAGTGTCTGACCTCAGTCCTTTCAGACGCGTCCACCATACAACCTCTTTCGCCATGGCTATTACGCACAGAAATACAGCCTCTCCTTCGTTTTTGAAGAGGGGAGGCGGCTTGATCGTTACAATAGACTTGGGGGTCAACCGGATCGGTCCCACCCTTGACAGCAGTTGTTTGAGATAGCCCCACAGATCGGCAATGCCCGAGCAGTGTACCAATGCATGTGCAACGGTTTCCTCGTCGCACACGCATCTTGGACAGATCTTTTTCGAGGGGTCCCTACCAGGGCGCCCGTGTCTGTAGACCCTTTCTCGAACGGGCAGAGCCCTTCTGTTGCATTGCCAGGCCAGGGACCTCTGGAAGTTATCCATGGGTCCCGGGCTGAATGTCCTACCGAACAGGTTGGCCAGTTCGTCTTCCTCCATGCCTAGGGCTTCTCCAAGGGCGTCGTCGCACCTGCTAACCACCAGCCCTCTATAGAATGACGAGGTGGATTCTCCACCGACAGCCGGGTCCGCCTGCCAGAGAGCCGTGAGCGCCTGGGCACACTCGGTGTGCCAGGCGCCCAGTTTTTTTGGTCTTTGCTTGACCCAGGATTGCAGCTCGGTGAGTGAGACGAGTCTGGGAAAGGCTCGCCTCACAAACGGGGCCCACACCGGTTGACCGGAGAGGAATACCTGAAGGTGCCGTAGCTTTAATGCGTGTTTACGTATCATTAGCCACGGCATCCCCAGCTCTCCTTTCAAAGGGTGTTGACAGCAGATGGATCTCCTCACCATAGGAGCCCGCTTCTTCCAAAGGAATTGGAAGAGTGCGCGCTCCATTTTGGCGAGCGTTTCCCTTGGGCAAGGCATAACGCTCAGGCGGTAGTAGATGACGGACGCTATATAAGTGTTCGCCACCTCCGCCCGACCTTTCAGGGACAGTTTGCACTCGGCCCACTTCTGGGTCAGTGCAAACACCCTGTTCGTTACCTCACCCTAGTTCTTCTCCACCTGGAGGTCTGGTCCGAACCAAACGCCGAGCAACTTCACCGGGCCCTCCGTCCAGCGCCCGACGACGCCATCGGAGGGCATCGATCTGCCCCTCCACGTGCCGAGTTACAGACCAATCGACTTGTCCCGGTTCAGCTTAGCTCCTGTAAACCTTTCGTACTCCTCCAGTAAGGTGCCGATCGCCCCGATTTCCGAGGCCGCGACACCATTACTGTTACGTCATCGGCGTAGGCTGACACTGCTTTCCGCAATCCCGGTTCCAACAGGATGCCCTGCAACAACTCCAACTTCCGCAGCAGTGGCTCTAGAGTCATTACATACAGAAGGGAAGAGAGAGGGCACCCCTGTCGGATGGACCGCGCGATTTTGAACGGCTCCGAGAGGTAGCCGTTCACCTTGACCCTAGAGCAGATGCGGCTGCTGTGCATAGCAGTGATCGAGCCCTATCGAATGCTTTAGATTGATCCAAGTTGATCAGGGCCCCACCAAAGCCGGGTTCGTTCCCAACCCTCTCTATGATGTATCGCATGAGGTGGAGGTTGTCGTGGATGGACCTGGACGGGATAGCACATGTCTGCGCATCTCCCACCAGGTTGCCCACGATAAGCGCCAACCTCTTTGCTAGCACCTTGGCCAAAATCTGTATTTAGCAGAGTTATGGGCCTGAAATTATTTATATCGTCCCCATTGTTCTCGTCCTTCCTCACTAGCGTGACTACGCCCTTGGTCACAGCACAGGAAATTCTCCCGTTCTGTTGCCAGTTGCAGTAGACCGCCTCGAGAAGATCGGGGAACAAGTCTGGCAGGGCTAGATATAGTTCGTATGGAAGACCATCGAGACCCGGGGATTTGCATTTGCCGCATTGGCTCAGCACGTCCTCTATCTCAGCGGCTGAAATCGGCTCCTTGCAAGACTTCGCCTCCCTGTCCGAGAGACGCGGCAGGCCGTCGATGTATGGACCGAAATCCACATCCCCAACCGGCCCCCCGCCCCTTCCGAACAATCCGGCAAAGTGCATTTGAAAAGCCTCGCACATCTGCTTAGGTTCAAGGATCACCCGTCCATCCTGGTCTCGCAAATACCTGATAGCGGATCTGCTCCCTCTTTTGGCTTCTGTCACGCGGGCCCAGCTCACAGCTTTGGTCCCCTCGTTTCCCAGAGCACGTATTTTGCTTCGGCTGATGCAGCCTTCGTGTTTCATATATAGAGAGAGATGGTAGAGAATAGACAGATATATATAGAGAGAGAGATGGTGGAGAATAGACATATCTAGAGAGAGATGGTAGAGAATAGACATATATATAGAGAGATGGTAGAGAATAGACAGATATAGAGAGAGAGAGAGAGATGGTAGAGAATAGACATATCTAGAGAGAGATGGTAGAGAGTAGACATATATATAAAGAGATGGTAGAGAATAGACATATATATAGAGAGAGATGGTAGAGAATAGATATATATATAGAGAGATATGGTAGAGAATAGATAAAGAGAGAGATGGTAGAGAATAGACATATATAGAGAGAGAGATGGTAGAGAATAGATATATATAGAGAGAGATATGGTAGAGAATAGATAAAGAGAGAGATGGTAGAGAATAGACATATATATAGAGATGGTAGAGAATAGGTATATATATAGAGAGAGATGGTAGAGAATAGACATATATAGAGAGAGAGATGGTTGAGAATAGATATATATAGAGAGAGATGGTAGAGAATAGACATATATAGAGAGAGATGGTTGAGAATAGATATATATATAGAGAGAGAGAGATGGTTGAGAATAGATATATATATAGAGAGAGAGAGATGGTAGAGAAGAGACATATAGAGAGAGAGAGATGGTAGAGAAGAGACATATATAGAGAAAGAGAGATGGTAGAGAATAGATATATATATATAGAGAGAGAGATGGTAGAGAATAGATATATATAGAGAGAGATGGTAGAGAATAGATATATATAGAGAGAGATGGTAGAGAATAGACCTATATAGAGAGAGATGGTAGAGAATAGACATATCTAGAGAGAGATGGTAGAGAATAGACATATATAGAGAGAGATGGTAGAGAATAGACATATATAGAGAGAGATGGTAGAGAATAGACATATATAGAGAGAGATGGTAGAGAATAGATATATATAGAGAGAGATGGTAGAGAATAGACATTTATAGAGAGAGATGGTAGAGAATAGACATATATAGAGAGAGAGAGAGATGGTAGAGAATAGATATATATATAGAGAGAGATGGTAGAGAATAGACATATATAGAGAGAGAGATGGTAGAGAATAGACATATATAGAGAGAGATGGTAGAGAATAGACATATATAGAGAGAGATGGTAGAGAATAGACATATATATATAGAGAGAGATGGTAGAGAATAGACATATATATATAGAGAGAGATGGTAGAGAATATACATATATATATAGAGAGAGAGATGGTAGAGAATAGATATATATAGAGAGAGATGGTAGAGAATAGATATATATAGAGAGAGATAGTAGAGAATAGATATATATAGAGAGATGGTAGATAATAGATATATATAGAGAGAGATGGTAGAGAATAGATATATATAGAGATGGTAGAGAATAGGTATATATATAGAGAGAGATGGTAGAGAATAGGTATATATAGAGAGAGAGATGGTAGAGAATAGACATATATATAGAGAGATATGGTAGAGAATAGATAAAGAGAGAGATGGTAGAGAATAGACATATATATAGAGAGAGAGATGGTAGAGAATAGATATATATAGAGATGGTAGAGAATAGGTATATATATAGAGAGAGATGGTAGAGAATAGACATATATAGAGAGAGAGATGGTTGAGAATAGATATGTTTCTTTTATTTGCCACCAGGGCATCAAAAGTGGAACAAGTACAATAGGGGGAGTTTACAAAACAAGGCGTCCTCAATAAGGAGGAGGCAATAACAAAATATAAAAATAAAATAAAATATAACAGAATAAAATTTCTAATAGAGAGGGGGGCACACACCCCCGAAAAAAAGTGTGCAACCCTTTTCCACAGGAGCACAGAGAAGGGGTGCTCCCTTGGTCTTTCATCTTCCTCACCTATAGTCTGATGTAGAGTGAAGGCCCATTCACACGGACCATTCTCGCCACTTTCACACATCTTTCATAAAAACGGCTGGGGTGCAGCACCTCTCTCTCCATCCTGATCCTTCTTCCGAAATGATATCGGAAGAAACGGACCAGTTGTTGGCCAGAGAGAAAAGTGTCTGACCTCAGTCCTTTCAGACGCGTCCACCATACAACCTCTTTCGCCATGGCTATTACGCACAGAAATACAACCTCTCCTTCGTTTTTGAAGAGGGGAGGCGGCTTGATCGTTACAATAGACTTGGGGGTCAACCGGATCGGTCCCACCCTTGACAGCAGTTGTTTGAGATAGCCCCACAGATCGGCAATGCCCGAGCAGTGTACCAATGCATGTGCAACGGTTTCCTCGTCGCACACGCATCTTGGACAGATCTTTTTCGAGGGGTCCCTACCAGGGCGCCCGTGTCTGTAGACCCTTTCTCGAACGGGCAGAGCCCTTCTGTTGCATTGCCAGGCCAGGGACCTCTGGAAGTTATCCATGGGTCCCGGGCTGAATGTCCTACCGAACAGGTTGGCCAGTTCGTCTTCCTCCATGCCTAGGGCTTCTCCAAGGGCGTCGTCGCACCTGCTAACCACCAGCCCTCTATAGAATGACGAGGTGGATTCTCCACCGACAGCCGGGTCCGCCTGCCAGAGAGCCGTGAGCGCCTGGGCACACTCGGTGTGCCAGGCGCCCAGTTTTTTTGGTCTTTGCTTGACCCAGGATTGCAGCTCGGTGAGTGAGACGAGTCTGGGAAAGGCTCGCCTCACAAACGGGGCCCACACCGGTTGACCGGAGAGGAATACCTGAAGGTGCCGTAGCTTTAATGCGTGTTTACGTATCATTAGCCACGGCATCCCCAGCTCTCCTTTCAAAGGGTGTTGACAGCAGATGGATCTCCTCACCATAGGAGCCCGCTTCTTCCAAAGGAATTGGAAGAGTGCGCGCTCCATTTTGGCGAGCGTTTCCCTTGGGCAAGGCATAACGCTCAGGCGGTAGTAGATGACGGACGCTATATAAGTGTTCGCCACCTCCGCCCGACCTTTCAGGGACAGTTTGCACTCGGCCCACTTTTGGGTCAGTGCAAACACCCTGTTCGTTACCTCACCCTAGTTCTTCTCCACCTGGAGGTCTGGTCCGAACCAAACGCCGAGCAACTTCACCGGGCCCTCCGTCCAGCGCCCGACGACGCCATCGGAGGGCATCGATCTGCCCCTCCACGTGCCGAGTTACAGACCAATCGACTTGTCCCGGTTCAGCTTAGCTCCTGTAAACCTTTCGTACTCCTCCAGTAAGGTGCCGATCGCCCCGATTTCCGAGGCCGTCGACACCATTACTGTTACGTCATCGGCGTAGGCTGACACTGCTTTCCGCAATCCCGGTTCCAACAGGATGCCCTGCAACAACTCCAACTTCCGCAGCAGTGGCTCTAGAGTCATTACATACAGAAGGGAAGAGAGAGGGCACCCCTGTCGGATGGACCGCGCGATTTTGAACGGCTCCGAGAGGTAGCCGTTCACCTTGACCCTAGAGCAGATGCGGCTGCTGTGCATAGCAGTGATCGAGCCCTATCGAATGCTTTAGATTGATCCAAGTTGATCAGGGCCCCACCAAAGCCGGGTTCGTTCCCAACCCTCTCTATGATGTATCGCATGAGGTGGAGGTTGTCGTGGATGGACCTGGACGGGATAGCACATGTCTGCGCATCTCCCACCAGGTTGCCCACGATAAGCGCCAACCTCTTTGCTAGCACCTTGGCCAAAATCTGTATTTAGCAGAGTTATGGGCCTGAAATTATTTATATCGTCCCCATTGTTCTCGTCCTTCCTCACTAGCGTGACTACGCCCTTGGTCACAGCACAGGAAATTCTCCCGTTCTGTTGCCAGTTGCAGTAGACCGCCTCGAGAAGATCGGGGAACAAGTCTGGCAGGGCTAGATATAGTTCGTATGGAAGACCATCGAGACCCGGGGATTTGCATTTGCCGCATTGGCTCAGCACGTCCTCTATCTCAGCGGCTGAAATCGGCTCCTTGCAAGACTTCGCCTCCCTGTCCGAGAGACGCGGCAGGCCGTCGATGTATGGACCGAAATCCACATCCCCAACCGGCCCCCCGCCCCTTCCGAACAATCCGGCAAAGTGCATTTGAAAAGCCTCGCACATCTGCTTAGGTTCAAGGATCACCCGTCCATCCTGGTCTCGCAAATACCTGATAGCGGATCTGCTCCCTCTTTTGGCTTCTGTCACGCGGGCCCAGCTCACAGCTTTGGTCCCCTCGTTTCCCAGAGCACGTATTTTGCTTCGGCTGATGCAGCCTTCGTGTTTCATATATAGAGAGAGATGGTAGAGAATAGACAGATATATATAGAGAGAGAGATGGTGGAGAATAGACATATCTAGAGAGAGATGGTAGAGAATAGACATATATATAGAGAGATGGTAGAGAATAGACAGATATAGAGAGAGAGAGAGAGATGGTAGAGAATAGACATATCTAGAGAGAGATGGTAGAGAGTAGACATATATATAAAGAGATGGTAGAGAATAGACATATATATAGAGAGAGATGGTAGAGAATAGATATATATATAGAGAGATATGGTAGAGAATAGATAAAGAGAGAGATGGTAGAGAATAGACATATATAGAGAGAGAGATGGTAGAGAATAGATATATATAGAGAGAGATATGGTAGAGAATAGATAAAGAGAGAGATGGTAGAGAATAGACATATATATAGAGATGGTAGAGAATAGGTATATATATAGAGAGAGATGGTAGAGAATAGACATATATAGAGAGAGAGATGGTTGAGAATAGATATATATAGAGAGAGATGGTAGAGAATAGACATATATAGAGAGAGATGGTTGAGAATAGATATATATATAGAGAGAGAGAGATGGTTGAGAATAGATATATATATAGAGAGAGAGAGATGGTAGAGAAGAGACATATAGAGAGAGAGAGATGGTAGAGAAGAGACATATATAGAGAAAGAGAGATGGTAGAGAATAGATATATATATATAGAGAGAGAGATGGTAGAGAATAGATATATATAGAGAGAGATGGTAGAGAATAGATATATATAGAGAGAGATGGTAGAGAATAGACCTATATAGAGAGAGATGGTAGAGAATAGACATATCTAGAGAGAGATGGTAGAGAATAGACATATATAGAGAGAGATGGTAGAGAATAGACATATATAGAGAGAGATGGTAGAGAATAGACATATATAGAGAGAGATGGTAGAGAATAGATATATATAGAGAGAGATGGTAGAGAATAGACATTTATAGAGAGAGATGGTAGAGAATAGACATATATAGAGAGAGAGAGATGGTAGAGAATAGATATATATATAGAGAGAGATGGTAGAGAATAGACATATATAGAGAGAGAGATGGTAGAGAATAGACATATATAGAGAGAGATGGTAGAGAATAGACATATATAGAGAGAGATGGTAGAGAATAGACATATATATATAGAGAGAGATGGTAGAGAATAGACATATATATATAGAGAGAGATGGTAGAGAATATACATATATATATAGAGAGAGAGATGGTAGAGAATAGATATATATAGAGAGAGATGGTAGAGAATAGATATATATAGAGAGAGATAGTAGAGAATAGATATATATAGAGAGATGGTAGATAATAGATATATATAGAGAGAGATGGTAGAGAATAGATATATATAGAGATGGTAGAGAATAGGTATATATATAGAGAGAGATGGTAGAGAATAGGTATATATAGAGAGAGAGATGGTAGAGAATAGACATATATATAGAGAGATATGGTAGAGAATAGATAAAGAGAGAGATGGTAGAGAATAGACATATATATAGAGAGAGAGATGGTAGAGAATAGATATATATAGAGATGGTAGAGAATAGGTATATATATAGAGAGAGATGGT
Organism: Eledone cirrhosa; assembly: GCA_964016885.1. Taxonomy (NCBI): domain Eukaryota; kingdom Metazoa; phylum Mollusca; class Cephalopoda; order Octopoda; family Eledonidae; genus Eledone; species Eledone cirrhosa. Next base: position 196,559,985 of record OZ024743.1, read on the forward strand.
AGAGAATAGACATATATAGAGAGAGAGATGGTTGAGAATAGATATATATAGAGAGAGATGGTAGAGAATAGACATATATAGAGAGAGATGGTAGAGAATAGACATATATAGAGAGAGAGATGGTTGAGAATAGATATATATATAGAGAGAGAGAGATGGTAGAGAAGAGACATATAGAGAGAGAGAGATGGTAGAGAAGAGACATATATAGAGAAAGAGAGATGGTAGAGAATAGATATATATATAGAGAGAGAGATGGTAGAGAATAGATATATATAGAGAGAGATGGTAGAGAATAGATATATATAGAGAGAGATGGTAGAGAATAGACCTATATAGAGAGAGATGGTAGAGAATAGACATATCTAGAGAGAGATGGTAGAGAATAGACATATATAGAGAGAGATGGTAGAGAATAGACATATATAGAGAGAGATGGTAGAGAATAGATATATATAGAGAGAGATGGTAGAGAATAGACATATATAGAGAGAGATGGTAGAGAATAGACATTTATAGAGAGAGATGGTAGAGAATAGACATATATAGAGAGAGAGAGATGGTAGAGAATAGATATATATATAGAGAGAGATGGTAGAGAATAGACATATATAGAGAGAGAGATGGTAGAGAATAGACATATATAGAGAGAGATGGTAGAGAATAGACATATATAGAGAGAGATGGTAGAGAATAGACATATATATATAGAGAGAGATGGTAGAGAATAGACATATATATATAGAGAGAGATGGTAGAGAATATACATATATATATAGAGAGAGAGATGGTAGAGAATAGATATATATAGAGAGAGATGGTAGAGAATAGATATATATAGAGAGAGATAGTAGAGAATAGATATATATAGAGAGATGGTAGATAATAGATATATATAGAGAGAGATGGTAGAGAATAGATATATATAGAGATGGTAGAGAATAGGTATATATATAGAGAGAGATGGTAGAGAATAGGTATATATATAGAGAGAGATGGTAGAGAATAGACATATATATAGAGAGAGATGGTAGAGAATAGATATATATAGAGAGATGGTAGAGAATAGACATATATAGAGAGAGATGGTAGAGAATAGATATATATATATATAGAGAGAGATGGTAGAGAATAGATATATATAGAGAGAGATGGTAGAGAATAGACATATATATATAGAGAGAGAGAGATGGTAGAGAATAGATATATAGAGAGAGAGATGGTAGAGAATAGATATATATATATAGAGAGAGAGATGGTAGAGAATAGATATATATAGAGAGAGATGGTAGAGAATAGATATATATATATATAGAGAGAGATGGTAGAGAATAGATATATAGAGTGAGAGATGGTAGAGAATAGATATATATATATAGAGAGAGATGGTAGAGAATAGACATATATAGAGAGAGATGGTAGAGAATAGACATATATAGAGAGAGAGATGGTAGAGAATAGACATATATAGAGAGAGAGAGATGGTAGAGAATAGATATATAGAGAGAGAGAGGGTAGAGAATAGATATATATATAGAGAGAGAGATGGTAGAGAATAGATATATACAGAGAGAGATGGTAGAGAATAGATATATATAGAGAGAGATGGTAGAGAATAGATATATATATATAGAGAGAGAGATGGTAGAGAATAGATATATATATAGAGAGAGATGGTAGAGAATAGATATATATATAGAGAGAGAGATGGTAGAGAATAGATATATATATATAGAGAGAGAGAGATGGTAGAGAATAGATATATACAGAGAGAGAGGGTAGAGAATAGATATATATATAGAGAGAGAGAGATGGTAGAGAATAGACATATATAGAGAGAGATGGTAGAGAATAGATATATATATAGAGAGAGAGATGGTAGAGAATAGATATATATATATAGAGAGAGATGGTAGAGAATAGATATATATATAGAGAGAGAGATGGTAGAGAATAGACATATATAGAGAGAGATGGTAGAGAATAGACATATATATAGAGAGATGGTAGAGAATAGACATATATATAGAGAGATGGTAGAGAATAGACATATATATAGAGAGAGAGATGGTAGAGAATAGATATATATAGAGAGAGATGGTAGAGAATAGATATATATATATAGAGAGAGATGGTAGAGAATAGACATATATAGAGAGAGATGGTAGAGAATAGATATATATATAGAGAGAGATGGTAGAGAATAGATATATATAGAGAGAGAGATGGTAGAGAATAGACATATATAGAGAGAGATGGTAGAGAATAGACATATATAGAGAGAGAGGGTAGAGAATAGATATATATATATACAGAGAGGGTAGAGAATAGACATATATATATAGAGAGAGAGATGGTAGAGAATAGATATATATAGAGAGAGAGAGGGTAGAGAATAGACATATATAGAGAGAGAGGGTAGAGAATAGACATATATAGAGAGAGATGGTAGAGAATAGATATATATATATAGAGAGAGAGATGGTAGAGAATAGACATATATAGAGAGAGATGGTAGAGAATAGATATATATATAGAGAGAGATGGTAGAGAATAGATATATATAGAGAGAGAGATGGTAGAGAATAGATATATATATATACAGAGAGGGTAGAGAATAGACATATATAGAGAGAGAGGGTAGAGAATAGACATATATAGAGAGAGAGGGTAGAGAATAGACATATATAGAGAGAGAAGGTAGAGAATAGATATATATAGAGAGAGATGGTAGAGAATAGATATATATAGAGAGAGAGGGTAGAGAATAGACATATATAGAGAGAGAGGGTAGAGAATAGACATATATAGAGAGAGAGGGTAGAGAATAGACATATATATAGAGAGATGGTAGAGAATAGATATAGAGAGAGATGGTAGAGAAAGATATGTGTGTTAATGTGAATGAGTGTGTGCATGCGTGTGAGTGTGCATGTGTATGTGTGTGAGTGTGCATGGGTGTGAGTGTGCATGTGTGTGTGAGTGTGCATGCGTGTGTGCATGTGTGTGAGTGTGAATGGGTGTGAGTCTGTATGTGAGTGTGCATGTCTGAGTGTGATGTGTGTGTGTGTGCATATATGTGTGAGTGAGCATGTGTGTGAGTGCACATGGGTATGAGTGTGCATATGTGTGATTGGGCATATGTGCAAGTGAGCATGTGTGCGAGTGTACATATGTGTGAGTGTGTGCATGTGTATGTATGCGTGAGAGTGTGCATATGTGTTAGTGTGTATTTGTGTGCGTGTGCATATGTGTGTGAGTGTGCATGTGTGTGTATGTTCATGTGTGTGAGTGCGCATATGTGAGTGTGCATGTGTGTGTATGTTCATGTGTGTGAGTGCGCATATGCGAGTGTGCATGTGTGTAAGTCTACATATATATGAGTGTTCATATATATGATTGTGCATGCATGTGAGTGAGCATGTGCATGAATGTGCGTGTAAGCATAAACGTTAGTGTACACACATGTGAATGTGGGCATGTGAGTGTTTGTGTGGTGAGTTGCACATCTTGACAATTAATTTTTAAATAAACATTTAACAAAACTTATTTACATTAAATTCATTTATTGAAATTAGACAAGTCACTGTTGTATTTTTTTTTACCTCTTTTCATGTATTTTTCAAAATTTTATAGCTCGGAGACATAATTTTCATGATTATTTAATAGAAATAATTGTATATCTTAAAACTATAAGGAAAATTTTATGTTTATAACCAAAAATATATCTAATGTATTATATCAAAGTTAGATTGTATTAAAACAATTTTTAAATAGTTATGTCACTGTGAATCTGGAAACAAACTTCATCTATCAAAACATTAATCCAACATGGTAAACACTTTGTGGTGGATCAACCTGCTAAAAATAGCTGCCAAATATCCCTCATATTGCATTCGCCTATCTTAAAAAGGAAATGATACTGGCCTACAGGTACTATATCATCATCATCATCATCGTTTAACATCCACTTTCCAAGCTAACTTGTGTTGTACTGGTTTCCCATTTGAGGCAAGTTAGATCAGGTGACCATGTCTTGCTCATATAGAACTGTTTCTGGCTAGATTTCTACAGCTGGATGACCTTCCTAATGCCAACCACATTTACCGTGTGTGCTGAGTGCTTTTTGTGGTGACTCCTACATGACCACTTTACAGTGTGTGCTGGGTGCTTTTTGTCGTGACTCCTACATGACTACTTTACAGTGTGTGCTGGGTGCTTTTTGTGGTGACTCCTACATGACCACTTTATAGTGTGGGCTGCTGTTTTTTGTCGTGACTCCTACATGACCACTTTACAATGTGGGCTGGGTGCTTTTTGTCATGACACCTATTATATCTGGAAACAAAAAAGGTTGGATGCTCAAGGTTAAAATGCATTTGATAAGTCAGTTACAAAAGAGCTGAAATGTGACTAAACAACATTAATAAATAGGGAAGCTTCTTTGTGGTTACTTGACTTGTTGAAAACAGCAGCCAAATCTTTTGACTGCTTCATTCACAGTTATTACCCATGATTATAAGTAAGGGTAGGCACAAACATCAAATTGAGGATAGCAATTTTGCTTTAACACCAATCTCCCTTCTGAATGGGCGATTTCTGAAGCCCGAGTATTATTGCACCAGCTTTTGCAATTCTTATAACTAATTCAGCCTCATGCCTTCCATCACTTGTGAAAACAGCCCTGATATACTTGAACTTCTTTATCTGCTTCAGTGGAACTCCAGTTACATGCAGAATGCAATGCACAGGCTTTCATAACAGGATGAGTGTTTCAGTCTTTGCAGCACTAATTTTCATTCCTGCCATGCAGCACTCATTAGCAAACCCATCCAAATCACAGTCCAGGTTTAACAAAATATCTACCAGCCAAATACTAGATAGAAGGGTAGTTTTAATAGGTTAAACCCTTCCCTCAAATTTAGGAGCCTTTACCTATGCTAGAGAAAACATTGTCAGAAAAAAGTAATTGCAGTATTTAATTTCAGCTCTTTACATTCTGAGTTGAAATCCTACTGAAGTTAACTTTAAATTTCATGCTTCTGGTGTTGATAAAGATGGTGTTGCTGGCCATTGTTCATGGGAATCTTTTCGTGGTCCTGTCTCTGGGGTGCAGCCGAATACCACCGCGCCCTAGAGCCCATCACCCTCCTCATTCTTCTATAAGCCTAAAGCCCTTTCCATTCCCTTCCTTTTTCATAACCATAAAAGACACTTAAATTTTTTACAATAAATCTCAATCAAAAAATAAGTATCACTGAAGTTATTGATGTTTATATACTCATTGGTTCTTCTCTGAAAACTTTCTTGACATGTGTCTATGACATTGTCATTGTTATTGCTAACAGTAGATGGTAGATTCATTTGGTTTTTGGATTGAAATTATTTCAGTATAAAAGAATTACTAATCCAATACTGAGAGTCAATACTTCCATCACTCCTCTCTCTCACTCTTTCTCTCTGAAAGACAGCTGTTTTCTGACCTGGTGTGGAACAGACTCCACCAGGCTTAAAATTCCCAAAACATATAGATGGTTGAATTAGTAGGGCACTGGAGAAAATGCTTTACAGTATATAGTTATAGATTTTTAGATTCTGAGTTCAAATCTTGCTGAGGTTAACTTTGCATTTTATGCTTCTGAGTCACCAGTCAATTGCAGGGTCACCACCCCAATTCAAGTGTACTGAAGTATCATGAAATGAAGGGTCATTCTCAAGGACACAACATGCCACCTGGTTAAGGAATTGAACTCATGACTTTATAATCATGATCCCAACACCCTAACCACAAGGCTATGAGCAGTCACCATTAGTATATACTTAGCAAAATGGCAGAAGCAATAGAGCAGCAAACAAAATACTTTGCAATATTCATCCCAGCTTCTTGTGTACCAAGTTCAAATCACTTTATTTATCATCTCTTGAAGGATGGAAGTAAAGTTCAAGTTCAGAATGGTGGATGGCTGAAGTTCTTAGAGTGTAGGATAGGATGTCATGCAGTGTTTGTTCTAGCTCTTTATATGTTGAGTTCAAATTCCACTGTGGTCAAATTGGGTGGTCTACATAATCAGTCACCTACTTTAGCAAAACCACCTGAGGTGTGGATGCCTTTAGTGGAGTCCATTCTGATGCAAGCATGTGCACCAGATCTCCAGTTTGAGGGTACCTTTCTCTCTCCCTTCCACCACTGTCTGAGGACTCTTAAATGGATCATGGGCACTGAAAACCCTTCTGATTAAGCAATAACATATGAAAATTAAATTAGTATGACCATTGGGTAGGGGCTTCAGACCCAAATGACATGCATTCTTTAACATTCTTCTTTTTTTACATATCTGTTACTGGTGCCAGGACAAAGTTCCTCCTCCAGTTCCTCCTGTCCAGTATTGTTATGAGAACTTTCCTTTCCTCCATCTTGGTGTCATCTTCAGGGACACCCTTCTGTGTGATATTTGGTCTCCCAATTCATTTGCATATATCTGGTTTCCAGAGAAGAACCTTGCCAGAAGGTTCATTGTGATGTTTCATATGCCAAGCTAATGTGAACCTCTGTCACCTTATGATGCCAGAAAGGCAAGGATGTGATTGTTGTGAAGATGATAACTCCCATAACACTGAGTCCTCACGTGGCAGATTGGGAAACAACCTTCAGATATGAAGGTTAGCTGCAAATATATTGAATACGCTGTCCTAGATCAAATCCTGGGTTACCCTTTGGCAACACATAATATCTGGAAGCCACCCATGTAGGGTTGCACAAAGAACCATTTAGGAAGCAGGAATGGTGATTGGGCTGCAAAGTGAACACTGATAAAAGGTTGTCTTAGTTTTCAGTGCTTTTTCACCTAGCAGAGGAACCAATCATCAGGTCAATGGAAGGGGAACACTTCCTCCACTAGTGTGGCACTGCATCTGTGAGAGTACTGGCAGATTATCACACTATTTCTGCTAAGTGAAAACATGA
>OZ024743.1:196581948-196586948 GCA_964016885.1 Eledone cirrhosa
ACAATTGTGAATCCAATTCTCTAAGCACTCAGCCACGCGCCTGTTTAGTATATGGGAGAAAAATAAAGGTGAAGCGTTAAGAAATAAAATAGGTGTATGTTATCGAAAACCCCCCAAAAAAGAAAAAAAGCTTCTTTTCACTTACGTGCAAACAATTTCATTAAAATACAGACCATGTCCACAAACTTTTGATTTAGGACATGTACAGCGGCAAGTTTTCTTGTTCCAGGATTTTGGATGTGTACATCTGGTATTTAAAGATGCCTTGCAGCGACAGGAACAATCTGCCAAGCTGTAATCATGTATCTTATCATTGCAGTCTTCTTCTTTGACTTTACAAACTTGTTCACATTCAGTATGGGTTTCAAGTTGGATTTCAACAACTCTATCCAAACTCAGACTTGGAACTCCGTAGAAATTGTAATTAAGTCGTACAACCTACATAATAATAATTGAGGAAATTCAGAATGAAATATTAACAAAGATGAAAAATAATTAAATAATAATGTGATGGCATAACACTGCTTAAATAATAATAATAATGAAAATGATTGTGTACAGTGCTCAGGTGCACTACAACTCAATAAAGGTGCATGTATAGTACATAGAATAATGTACAAATGTCAGGAAAGTGAACAGTGTATGAGTCATGATATACACACAGACACACACATACAGATACATGTGTGTGTGGAGTAGATAATATCAGGTGTAGTGTTGGTGAATTTCAGGAAGAATGGAAGTTTTAAAGTTTGCAGTGTACCAACAACTAATAACTGATGCAGGTAGTTCGTTCCATGCTTCAGCAACTCTGAAGCATGGAACAAATTACCTCGTTCTTCTAGAATCAATAAAATAAAGTACCAGTCAGGTACCAGAATCGATTTGATATTACTAAAAGGCATCCTAAATTGCCCTTCCAGCTAGATTGAAGACAAGCACCCTAATGTTCAACCATGGTAGTGTGGGTGCCACAATAAAATGCACCCAGCCCACACTCGGTAATGTGGTAGGGCTGGTGGCATGATAAAATACACCTAGCCCACACTGTAAAATGGTAGTGTTGGTACCACAACAAAATGCACCAAGCCCACATTGTCATATAGTAGTTGTGATGCCATGATAAAATACACCTAGCCCACACTGTAAAGTGGTAGTGTTGGTACCACAACAAAATGCACCAAGCCCACATTGTCAAGTAGTAAGTGTGATGCTACGATAAAATACACCTAGCCCACACTGTAAAGTGGTAGTGTTGGAGCCAACAAAATGCACCAAGCCCACATTGTCAAGTAGTAGTTGTGATGCCACGATAAAATACACCTAGCCCACACTGTAAAGTGGTAGTGTTGGTACCACAACAAAATGCACCAAGCCCACATTGTCAAGTAGTAGGTGTGATGCCACGATAAAATATACCTAGCCCACACTGTAACGAGGTAGTGTTGGAGCCAACAAAATGCACCCAGCCCACATTGTCAGATGGTAGTGGTGGTTTCGTGATAAAAGGCACCTGGTATGCATCATGAGGTTGTTGAAATTAGAAAGGGCATTCAGCCCCTAAAACCATGCCAAAATAGAACATCTGAGGGTAACACTGTCATATAGACTGTCTAGCCTCAGAAAATGTCAACGCATGTTACCCAGGGAAGTATGGAAAACAGTGATGATGATGATGGTGGTGGTGGTGGTGGTGGTGGTGGTGGTGGCAATAAATTGAAGAGAAAGAAAAAGTGAACTTACTTGCACTTTTTTCATTTCTTTTCCTTCTTTAGCAGGAACACAGGCAAGGGACTCATGCTCTGCACAGCCACCACACCTCTTCACTCGAGTACACTTCGGCCAATAATACTTGTTGTATTCCTCAGGCTGAGGTATTTCTATTGTTGTCAACCGGGGTGAACATAAATCAACAGTAACAATGTCATTTGCTAAGAAAAATTGAGAAATAATACTACATTATATTATTATTATATTTGGGGATTTAGAAGTATCGGCAGTGGGTCGGACGCCATGCTTTGCAACATAGAGTTACGTCGCTTTATGATCCAAGTTCAAATCCCACCGAGGTTAACTTTGTCTTTCATCCTTATGGGGTTGATAAAATAAAGTACCAGTTACGCACTGGGGTTAATTTAATCGACCTTCCCCTCCCTTCGTGCCTATATAAGAAACCATTATATTTGGGGATAGTCATTTTGCCAATTAAACATCTTTATTTTTCCGTTAAAGCTCTTTTGTCACACCAATCTGTGACCTCTTCAATAACTCGATTTTTTTGTGCCTCTTCTTTTTCAGGTCTTACAAATCTATTTCATTTTGGCAGAAAACAACAAAAAGAAATTAAAATGTAAGATCAGAAAAAGAAGACGAATTTAGTAAAATTATTAATTATTTAACTACTAAGATAGTAACTTAAAATATGGTTCTTAATATGAAATTATGTTAAAAGATTTTAATTTAATTTAGAACACTTTAAAATGAATATTTTTTACTTTTTCCTTTCACACCAAAAACAGTTTTGAGTAAGTGAGCATCAAAATAAAAAATTTCCAATTGATCTTGCTTTATTTCTTTAGTTTATTTTAGCCAGTATGATTATGGCCATGCTGGAGCACCACTGCCATCAATCATTGTCAAGATGCTGTGATGATCATGGGTAGGCAATCTACAGTGAAGGTAGCAGTGGTAGTATAGCAACTTTTATAGAAAAAAACATGATGTACATCTTATATGTTTATTTTCTACTTAAACCATTACATGACTTATATAAGGTCTTAGGTCAAACTGAAGCTGAAGGAGATTTCTCAGAAATATACATTTTTTGTCTCCTTATACCTTATGTTTTCTTTAGTTATAATTTTATTTGCATCTAGAATGTATATTGTCCACATACAAAATGTAATGTCAGTGAATTTTAATTCAAGCTGTTAAGAGCTGAGGTGATGACAGTGGGAGTTTGGCTCTTCAGTGTTTGACACATTGCACCTGTCATGTGGATCATGTGATATATATGTATATATTCATATATTATTTTTTACTTTGATTTACAATGTTTAGAAATCAATAATTAAATAGAAATACTTACAACTGGCAAATTTCATATCACTATCTGAAATATAAGAAAAGAGAAACATTAATATATAAATATAATTGCACACAAAATGGGAACATCAACAGCCTGAGTGAGGAAAGAGCCCCGCAAGGTGGGGTGGATGTTGCGAGTTTCGCTGACCATTGTCTGCGGGAAAAATGCTTTTGCAGTCTTGTCTACGAGGTACAGCCCCAACACTGCCGTGCCCTAGGCCCAGAGCCCATCACCCTCCCCCTTCTCCCTACCATTCTTCTGTGAGCCTAGAGCCCTTGCCTTTCCCTTCCTTTTCCATTTTTAAATATTAACCCTTTATCATTTACATTACTCTATATACACTATTATATTTTCATGGTAAATACTTTATCTCACATAATATCGAATCTATTGAGATTTTTATATTATTTACTTTGAGAACAATATCTTGAGAACAATATCTTGAGAACAATATCTTAACATCAATATGAGCAACCGGTTAAGGCCGGTTTTTAACAGAAAGAGGTGAGAGGATTCTGACCGGATGTGGCCGGTTTAAATGCTAAAGGGTTACTAAAGATTGCACACATGAAATTCAAATTTAAAATAATAGATGCTCAGGGAATGATAAAAAAAAAAAGATAAACAGGCAGATACATAACCCAAATCCCAGGATTTAGAAATATATACAACATACAGAAAATAATGCTATTAGGCACTGCACACATATTGAGTACTCTCAATACAATAGAAGCAATAACCTCCCCTAAACAACACTGTGCAGAGTTGTGTTCTGTAGTGCAGTGACAACATGCAATAATGATAATACTACTACTACTACTACTAATAATAATAATAATAATAATAAATAACAACAATAACACGAATAACAAAATGTAAAGGAGAAGTGATAAAAATTCAAAAGTATAATTTTGAATTTTTATCACTTTTCATTTTGAACTCGACAAAGACAGACTAACTGTCGAAATATCATTCAAGAAATCTATTGCAATCGCATCGTGCTCTTCACATTGTGCTCTTCGCATTGTCTTAATAATAATTGTTTCTACTTTTGGCACAAGGCCAGCAATTACCCAGTGTATTACTGGTACTTTATTTTATCGACCCCGTAAGGATGAAAAGCAAAGTTAACCTCGGCGGGATTTGAACTCAGAATGGCAAGGGCCGTAACTCTATGCTCTTTCCTACAATCAGACCTGGACACAATGCAGCAATGGATCACAGACTGGCAACTGAAGCTGGCTGTGGACAAGTGTACCACCATGCATTTTGGAAGGAAAAATCCAGCGTCCACATACTCCCTCCACAACACTGATATCAAAAAGTCCTCTTGTGAACGTGACCTGGGCATTACTGTCAGCAACGATTTGCATTGGACAAAGCATGTCTCTAAGATTGTCAAGAAGGCCGAGGGTGTCTTGGCATCACTCAGCAAGACCTTTGTTAGCCGCTCTCCAGCCATCTATTTAAAACTGTATACAGCTATGGTACGACCACACTTGGAATTCGCATCATCAGTCTGGAACCCCTATCTTGCTCAGAACATTGACCTCCTGGAAACTGTTCAGAGACGTGCAACCAAGCGCATACCCTCCATCAGACACCTACCATACTCTGAACGCCTTGCTTCCCTGGGCATGGATTCATTGAAGCTCCGACGTCTGGCAATGGACTTGGTGAATACCCACAAAGTTTTTAACCATCTCGCCAATTGCAACCCTGAGCGCCTCTTTGATCTCCATGTGTCTAACACACGTGGACATGCCTACAAGATCAGAAAACAGCACAGCTCCCATGACTTTTGTAGACATTTTTTCACGCTCAGAGTTGCTGAAGCATGGAACAAACTGCCTGCGTCAATTGTTAGCTGCCGAGACACTGCATCCTTTAAGACACTCATGCTTCCCGAAAT
>OZ024743.1:196625792-196635792 GCA_964016885.1 Eledone cirrhosa
AGCAGTTCAATGAGTGAAATGAGCAAAAGTGTAATAAGAAAATAATCTCAGTTTTTGACTACTTCTTGAATTTTTCACTTTCTGCAATCTTTCAGCACTGAGAACATTGTATCACTAGAAATACCACAATCATTCCAGCAGAACTATAATTGTAAAAATGTTGCCAATTTGTTCTAAATAATCAATACATCAAGAAGGAACTATTGTAAATAGATGTTGTCGACCCACAGCTACCATACTAAAAACTCACTGAAAGTTTGATAAGTACAGCCAATGTGAAACCTGCCAATTTTTAAAGAGCCCCTCAGGGTACAAAAAGCCTTGTATGCAACTATATTAGTTTCTACGTTTTACAAACAAAACATGGTATTGCAATGTGTCTTATTATTTAAAACTGTAGTTTTACCTACATTAAATATATCTTAAATATTTTAATATATTTTTAAATGCATAAATATTTCTTTATTTAATTAGTTGTAAATTAGACTGTGAATTACAGTTATGTTCTGGCATAAATTGAGATTGCTTCAAGCTCTCTCTACAGGTAGACAGATAAGGGTAATTTTCTTCTGATGAACTGCCAGCTAACTGTGTAACAAATGATAGTTTACATTATATATATTATTCGGTGCAAACAACTCAGTCATGCATATAAAAAGCCTAAAATGTTAACAAGACAGAAAGTTATTAGGCATAATAGAAACAAGTCTTCTTGTTTCGAACAAAGTTATTTCTCAGGTTCTCAGAAAAATAAACAGAGAATGAGAAAAAGTGTAGAAATCAAATAAAAAGGTTGAATGCCACCCAATATAATACCACCACCTAGTTCATAAGGGTTTTTAGCAGTGTTTGCTACAGGAATCTTGCAGATTGTTTCCTTCACCATTTAATACAGTTTAAATTAAACTAAAGCATCAAAAGTATCTATCTCATCAGTTGTGGATAGACTGTGGAAGGCCTACTGAGAGCCTACCGAGAGCCTGTGAAGAGCCTGTGAAGGGCCAAAAAAAAATTGTACCAGATTTTTGAAGATAGCCAATGACTGACCCTAATTAATGGGATGGCCAAACTGGTATTCAAAGAAAGAGAAGCAAATTAGAGAAACTCATAATGTATCATCATCATTTCATTTTACGTCCACTTTTCCCTGCTTGCAAGGGTGGGACGGGAACTGATTCTGGCTTGATTTCTACAGCTGGATGCCCTTCCTAACACCAACCTCATTTACAGTGAGTGCTGGGTGCTTTTTTGCCGTGGCACCTCCACGACCACTTTGCAGTGGAATGATAGGGACTCCAGTCCCTATCATCTCATTTCTACAGCTGAGTAAACTGGAGCAATGTGAAATAAAGTGCCTTGCTCAAGGAAACAACACATCACCCGGTCTGAGAATTGAACTCACAACCTTTCGATTGCAAGGCCAATGCTCTAACCACTAAGCCATGTGCCTCCATGTATATTTGTGTATTAATGTTTGTGTGTGAGTGAGGGAGTGAAAAATGTTGATTGAGTGCATCTGTGTGAGTGAGAGAGTGAAAGATATTGACTGAGTGCATGTGTGAGTGAGAGAGTGTTGACTGTGTGAGTGAGAGAGTGTTGACTGTGTGAGTGAGAGAGTGTTGACTGTGTGAGTGAGAGAGTGTTGACTGTGTGAGTGAGAGAGTGAAGAGTGTTGACTGTGTGAGTGAGAGAGTGAAGAGTGTTGACTGTGTGAGTGAGAGTGAAGAGTGTTTACTGTGAGTGAGAGTGAAGAGTGTTTACTGTGAGTGAGAGTGAAGAGTGTTGACTGAGTGCACATGTGTGTACATAGTTTTCTGTATGTGAGTGAAAGAGCAAGGAGTGTATGTACACGGTCTTAGGTGTATGTGTTTTTGTTATTGTTGATTGTCTGTGTCTGTGAGTGTATGTGTTTCATTTTTTTTTAATGGATGTAAGGTGTTTACATCTCAATTGTCTTGTAGAGGTAGTGTACAAGTATATGAGGGTAGACTGAAAAATTCATAGGTTGACTATGAAGGGGAAATGCTAGGGCTGTGAAATCGTGATTGCATTAATTCTAACTCTTCTTATTAATAACTGCATTGTGTCTTTCCAAATAAACTGACATCTGACTGTTCAAAGAAACCACGGTGGGGTCAAGGATTGAAGGAGGAAATGTTGCTCGAATAACGAGGTTTGGGATGGGTGTAAAGATAGTTAGAAGAAATGTGTGAGGTGTCGATGGAGATTGATGAGGAAAGATTGGAGGTTTGGCAGTGGAGTAGAGAGGCAAAGAAGATGAGAAAAGAGTACGGATTAAAGAGTAGTGTGTGGAAATTGTTGTAGAAAATAGTTGTGATGAAAATCAGAGGTAAAATCCAACGTAATCCAAAATGGTAATCCAGTGGTGTAATCCAAGGTAGAAAGAACTCCACGAATTAAAGTACTCCGAGGATGGGGTAAAATTAATAGGAAAGATGGTAGTTGAACGATAGCAACCAGCCATCTGCAGACGTCACTTTAAACTCAGCAAACGACGCTTCAAACTTTGCAGATGGCAAACTTCTAAAAATCTGTCGATTCCAACATATAAATTGTAAATGGGACACGCACAAAGTTACCAACAGTTATCAGAAGTAAACTACATCTATCTTTTTGGTCTAATGGCTCTACACGTTGTCACTGATTTCAAACCTATACAAGCTGACAGAGTGGATAAAGAACTCGGCTATTTACGAAGTGTATCAATATCAGCAGATTGTTCCTTCGTCATATAGATATATTCGCTTCGATAACACCAGACGCAGCAAATTTTGTCTACCAACTTAAGGAATGTATGTCTAATTAGCAATCAACTATTTCTCGACCACAAGTGTTATTAAAATAAAACTCCAGAAAATGTCACGCACTTTTTGTGCTTCTTTAAAAACCCCTAAGCAGATCTTTTTAAAGTCCCAGGTGAGACGACCAATTAATTCGTTATAGGAAGACACAGAAACTGGGAATCAATCAGAATTTATCGAATAAAACAGGCGCATTTATCACCAAGCATAACAATCAGATTGGCATCTATCATTAAACATTCTTCACGTATCTCTGGCACTCAAACCTCTCTACCTTATAGTCAAGAATATTAAACGGTATATATGATTCAAGAATGTATTAGTTTCCTCATTATTTATTTTTATATATATTTGGTATGGAAGCGTTCTTAAATTCAGAAATCTCTTAACGTTTCGAAAACCTCGCAACCCTATCTTCAGAATACGAGGGATTGTCGTAAAAGTGTGTGTCTACATATATATATATATAAATATATATATATGCACTTTTATAAAAATCACTCGTATTCTTCACTTGAATAATATATATATATATATCATTCAAGTAAAGAAACGTTCGTTGCTCAATTAACCGACGGACTGTAGTGTAAACAGACGTAAAGCAGTTAATACTTGCCTACAGAAACCGTTATGTACATCATATACTTACTGGTACTGCTATCATATCAAAAACAAAAAACCTTACAACTCAACATCTATCTGATGAAAACACGTCAAATAGTTATTATGTAATCACTTTCATGTCTTTGAAATACGTATAACAGGGTTATAAAATAAACAGAGGATGTAGACATAAAATCATCTCTCTTCTTCCTTATATATTAAAGGAAAGTAACTGATTGTCAGAACAAACCAACAAAATTTATTGCGTTTTAACTCTCTCTCTCTCTACATTATGTCAAGTGTAACATCTAACACCAAACGAACCAACCAATGAACCAACTCGACCACATATCGGGCATTATATTTATCAAATACTTCATGAATCAATGGTAATCTAACTTTAATCTAATCTACTTTACTTCTTCCTAGTTTATTTGTTCTCTTTAGATAAGTTTAATGGGGGTTTTCTTTTATTTATAAACACATTAAGATATTTCTATCATAATTTTATTACCTGCCATACATCTTCCGTAATTGATTATTTTTGGTAAGATTTCAGATAGATTTATTTACTTGTCACATACTTTACGAATAAATGGTATACTTGGTTAAATCTCCTATACCGCAAGTATACGTCATAGCTGTTGTTTTTTTACTTTAGATAGGATGATGGATTTTATTTTATTTTTTATGTAACAAACTAAGGTCTATAATAAGTTCTTACTTTCAGTAATCATAACTACGACCAGTTCCGGATTTAGCCAGAAGCTAAACAAGGTACAGCTTAGGGCTTCAGAATCCACAGGACACCAAAAATAACTAAAACCCATATATAGTTTCAATTTTTCTGTACATTTTAATAATTCTTTCTACTTTTGGCACAAGGCCAGCAATTATCTCAGTGCATTACTGGTACTTTATTTTATCGACCCCGAAAGATGAAGTTAACCGCGGCGGGATTTGAACTCAGACCGTAAAGGGACGTAACTATGCTGGAAAGCATGGTGTCCGACCCTCTACCGATACTACCAAACCACCGCCCTCTGTACTTTTTAATAATAGGGCTCCAAGCTTTACATAGATTTGGACAGAGTTTGTCAATCCTTTAAGCATGCAAAACAAAAAAAAAAGCAGCAAAAAAAAAGCATGCGCCCCACTATGATCGGACAAAGCACTACCATAATATATACGCCCTGTTCTAAAGTCCCACGCTCCAGCTTTAGAAACACCAAGCCTAAATACGGCATAGGCTACAACTAAGTTATTCATTTTAGCATGTCAGATGAGATTGTATCTCACCCATTTTAAAGTAAAATATCTATAAACGGATTCTACCAATGATGAATTTATTATATATTTTTTCAACACACACACACACACACACACATATATATATATGTGTGTGTGTGTGTGTGTGTCTGAAGTCTGTCTCAAATCGAAAGGCTTGTCAAACCGGTGCTTATCCTGGATTCGTGGCGTGAAGCGACAGAGTACAAGACTCCACCCCTTCCCTGGACATGACCCCCACCTCCCCAGCTGCTGGTATTCATTTTCAACTGAGTATACTGGAGGAATGTGAAATGAAGTGTTTTGCTCAAGAACACAACCCAACCTAGGAACCGAACCACGAAATTCGTTTATGCAAAGAGGAAAGTTGATCATGGTGGGATTTGCACTCAGAACCTAAAGGTGTAAATTAAATAACGTAAAGTAGTTTGTCTGGCGCTCTACCGATTCTGACAATCAAGCTAGCAAAATAAATATAAATAAAAAAAACATACACGTATTTATGCAAATAGCATGTTAACTTTGGCTGTCTATAGACGAAAACAAACGAGAGAAAAATAAGAAGTTAGACTTACCGCTTACATGTAAATACGCTTGCAAATCTTTCAGTGATGTTATTTTATTTACCCTGTCTTTTGTCGTTTTTGGAATCTGTAATAAAATAAGATACAAATAAATAGTAACATATTAAATATAAACATTCCTGCAAATCTGTCAATGTAAGTTTAATTGCTATTAGTTGCTCCTGTTTTGGGAATGAGAAAAAAAAAAGGAAAAAATGGAATATCTTCATAATTAAGTTAAGGGTTGAGTTATTGAATATATATATATATGAACCCATATATATGAGTCCTAGAGTCATCGTAGAGACATACAGCGATTCTTAGTCATTTTTTAAAACTAAGCGGAACCCATTTTTTCCAGAGAGAGTGATAGAGATATAGAGGAAGAATTGAACCCAGTACTAGACCGGTCATTTTTTTATCGACCGCGAAAAGATGAAAGGTAAAGTTGAGCTCAGACACTCGAAACGATAAAAACAAAGCATTTTATCCGATGTTCTAACGACTGCCAATTCGCCGCCACTGATTTTTTTTAATGCAGTACGTAAAATAATAGCACAAGGGTAGCAATTTGGAGAAAGGGGAACGTCGATTCTATCGACCCCAGTACTTAACTAATTTTTCTTATGGTTGGATGAATAACAATAATTGGAATTTATGTTTTGGTTGTAGAAATAAAACAATTGTTGGCAATCCTTAAAATGAAGGGAAGATCATTTTAAAAAAAAATAGGAATTAATTTTTCAAAGTTAGTTTTAAACAAAGCCAGTTAAAACGAACTTTTAACCACACATCTGAAACAAATTATGAAATAAATTGTAGTTGGCAGAGAGAAAAGAGGGAACTAGACTACTCTGAAGCTTCATATCTTCATTTTCTTCTCAAACATATTTCTGGGAGGGCCGTGGGGAAAGACACAACAAACACTCCTTCCAGTGGGTCCTGTCGGAAGCAACCATCTCCAATTGATCCAGATGGATCCCCAAGCAAGACCAGCCAAGCTCATGGATGTTATCCAAACACCTTGCTCGGGGTCTACCCCTGGGTCTCCTGTCAGTTGGTTTTTGTGCGTAAAATCTATACATCGATTCTTTCCTGAGATATTCTAACGACATGCCCATAGTATCGGAGCTGCGATCTCTCAGTTCGGAGAAGTAGAGATTCTACTGGGGAGTGACTCTCTGATCTCCGAGCTACGCACTCTATCGAGTAACATTACTCCAAAGACCTTTCAAAGGAATCCATTTTAGACTGCTTGTATTCGCAATGGTATTCTTTGGGTTCATCGATTTGGTCAAGTCTCTATCCGAGGGAATGCAGACATTTGTAGTGCATAGTAGCAACACCTCTAGCGAGTTTGTGGTCAGGTCACAAATGTAGTTATACAAAGGTGTGTACCTGCTCTACCACTACATCCGAATAAAAATACTAGTGCATACATATAGAGACATCAAGGTAACAAGAAGCTATCCATCGATTCCATATTCCCGCAGAACCTTCCGCAGCAGGTCCAGTTGAACGAGGTCACATGCCTTTTCTAATAGAGTCCATTAGTAGAATAGAAGTCTAATAAGGTCTCTCCATTTATTTAGTTCGTGATCACCGTTTCTTCCAACCACTTCTTTCCATATGAAGTAATGAGTGCCAACAAGTGTCCAATTAGGATATATGATTCAGTCTTAACTACATCTAACGCTGCAGTGACTTCATCTCTGTTAGGTGCATAAACTTGCACCACATATAGATACCTCTCTTTCTGTTTAAGCTTCAATAGGTACATTCTCCCCCACCCACAATGGGATCCAGTCCATAATACATTCCGATAGCTGGTGGCTTGTGAATATCCCCTCTCCCGCCAGGGAGTTAAGTTTCTACAGCACCAGAGCAAAGAAACTTTATTAAGGAAACCGACTATATCTATTCAGTAGCATCAGGCCTCCTTCACAAGTTCTGAGTTAAAATCCCGCCGAGGTTAACTTTGCCCTTCATTACGGGGTCAATAAAATAAAGTACCAGTGATGCACTAAGGTAATTGCTGGCCTTGTGCCAAAAATAGAAACAATTATATTTACGATTCAAAGTAATCATATTTTTTTCCTTTTTGCTAAAGTGAAGTTATATGTTCAACCAGAATTATTGGTATTTGTCGTCTTCCACAACAACCAAAACTTCGCTTCATATATATATATATATATATATATATATATATCCGTTTGTAACTTTTTAAAATATGCACAAACGTACACCCAATGGATTTCCTATCTCAGTCATGTTGCTATAATACGAAGTTCACCTTCCAATCACGAGCTCCAACAAATAGTTATTTCTCCAAAGTAACTCATACATTTAATTCTGTATGTCATTTGTAAATATATGTACATACATTTATATAATTTTATCCAAGAAATGAATTATTAAACACCCATTTTTACCTTTACATATTTCCACACGATCAACAGAAAAGCGGGCGCGTGGAATTAACGTCAAAGTGGTTGAATATTCCGTATACACAAGTAACCTTAACATATTTCTCAGGGGGAAGATTCAGTGTGATAGAGTGTATGAAATGACTAGTACTTTGATTTAAACGCACAGCTCACTTTGTTTTTCTAACTAACTTAACTGCAACAACGTGAAATAAAGTGTCTTGCTCAAGGACACGAAGCCAAGAATCGAACCAATGGCCTTACGATCGGGATCCGAAAACTCTTGAATACTACATCACGTGCTTTCAAGAATACAGTGTATACACATTCCAATAGGCCTGTGCATTCTCATAAAACTATATTCTCAGAAAAAAAATATTTTCAGAACTGCAATAGAATCAAGAATTCAGCTCCTCCTCTTCGTTAGTGCGAACATATAGACAAGGGGCAGGGAATTATATTTTTTATATACAAAGATCACATTCAATTAAATATAATCTAATAAAGCAGCTAAAAAAAAATTACCAAATAACACGAAATATGATGCAATTACATTTATTCTGATAATGTAATTATAAAGTGAGAAATAAAAATATAAACTGATTTTTTAATCACATATGCAGGCACGTGCATATTAATTAAGCCAGAGATGATTATGGTATGAGCTTTGTCTCGATTTGTTTCAGTTACAAAAAAGAAACAATACAATCAAAATCAAAATAATCTAGACTTCATTTCCGTTATCAAAGTAGTTTTATTTTATTTTCTATTTGTTGTTGCTAGTATAGATTCATATAAAGTATAGATTCATGTCAGATAAAGCTGTTCAGACCTGGAGATGGATGGGCTTCGCCAGGTTTAAAATGCTTTATATATGCTGCATGTCACTGCAGCGCCCCTACGACTCCATCAAATGATAAGGGATTGTGTATACATACATCGGGGGCGGTGGAAGCATTCTGAATTGGGGAGGAGGTGGTCGTAGCGATTAGTTTAGCTGTTATTATCAAATATCAATCTAGATAAAAAAATAAAAAAAAACTTCGATATGCGATAAACATAACAATCATAATATGTACATAAATTGTAGCTTATATACAAATAGATGTGTGGTTTGGTAGTTTGGGGAGAAAAATAAAATTATTGGGGGGATCCATGGCCACCTTGCTCCCCCTCCTCCAGTACATACATATATACATACACCAGTAAAGCAAATGGAAATCTGTATTCCAGTTGTTAGATCACATGAGCTTAACTGGTCTCGCTTGGGGATTCAGCCGGATCAGCTTAAACTTTTGCTAATCAATATATCGATATTGATGTAATTTAGAAAACCTAGTTTTGGAATGAAGCTACATTTCAGGAGAAAGGGAGTCAGCAGGGTATAGGGAGTGATCTGTAGTAAATGTCACAAGGAGCGATGAGCGGGTTTGATATTATGTACTTCGCTAGCTAGTTTGGTGGACAAAACTGCTGTAGTTGCTATAGAAGAGCGCCAGAATGTTTGTTTAAAAAGAGTATCATCTCAAATATGTGTGAACTAAATAGGGATTTCTGATTTAGGCACAAGGCCAGTAATTTGTGATGATGGGGAACGTTGTTAATATCAACTCCAGTACTTAACTGATACCTTATTTTATCGACACCAAAAGGATGAAAAGTAAAGTTGACGTCGGTGAAATTTGAACTCAGAACGTAGAAAGTCGTAAATAAATACTGCAAAGCGTTTTATCCGACGATCTACCGATTCTGCTAATTCACTGCCCTTAAATAATGGTTTCTTATATAGGCACAAGGCCAGCAATTTTGGGGGAGGGGAAAGTCGATTAAATCGATCCAGTGCATGACTGGTACTTTATTTTATCGACCCCGTAAGGATAAAAAGCAAAGTTAACCTCGGCGGGATTTGAACTCAGATCAAAGAGGGTCGTAACTCTATGCTGCAAAGCATGGCATCCAATCCTTTACCGATACTGCCAATCCACCGTCATTTTAAAGTTATGTAGGATTGCATTTTTACGTATCTTGTTTTATAATATGACGAAAGGAGAGACATTAGGCTGATCTTTCTTGCGGGTCAAGCGAATTCGTAGAAGCTTCCGGGTTGGCTCACATAGTATTTATTGTTTGGGTAGGGAGAATAAGATGTAAATTTTGTTTATACTTCCACCTAGTTGACGAACATATTATTCTGATAATTAGATATAGCAATCTAGACATGTTGCGCACACTCTAATCCTTTCGTTACCATATTTTTAATTAAAGACACTGCCAATGATTTTGAACTTTATTCAATAGC
>OZ024743.1:196640792-196653292 GCA_964016885.1 Eledone cirrhosa
CGTTAAAAAAAGCACCAGTCTACTACTGAAATTGATTTTTCCTTTATATCTCTTTTTCAGTTCCATTCTGTCATTTTCTATCCTTCTCTGGAAGAAATCTACTGTATTCAGACCTGGAGAGGTGGGCTCCACCTGGTTTAAATATGCCCTAGAAACACCGTATGTCAATACGACGCCTCTACTACTCCCCCAGGAGTTACTGGTCCATGCATGCATAACCTTTTACACACAAAAACAAACACCGTATCGTCCCATGTCATGTTTATTGTCAGTCCTGAGTGACTAACAAAGAAATCATTATCCGGGATTTGAACTCAGACCATAAAGGGCCGTAACTCTTTGTTGCAAAGCATGGCGTCCTATCGGTAGAGGGTCGGACGCCATGCTTTGCAGCAAAGATTTACGGCCCTTTACGGACTGAGTTCAAATCCCGCCGAGGTTAACTTTGCCTTTCATCCTTACGGGGTCGATAAAATAAAATACCAATAATACACTGGGATAATTGCTGGCCTTGTACCAAAAGTAGAAACAATTATCATTAATAATCCCTGCTTTGCAGCATAGAGTTACGGCCCTTTGTGGTCTGAGTTGAAATCCCGCCGAGGTTAACTTTGCTTTTCATCCTTCCGGGTCGATGAAATAAAGTACCAGTAATGCACTGGGTAATTCCGGGTATTCCTCACATGTAATAATTTTTTACACACTTCTCACTGTGTAACACACTTCTCTCTGTGCAATATATTTGTATATATATATAAATATATATATACACACACACACATGTATGTGTATGCTTATGTATATATATATATATATGCGTGTGTGTGTGTGTGTGTGTAAAGAAAACTGCATCTTATACATCAGAATGGTAATATTTATGGTAAGAAATTCAGAATGAACTGGTTTCTTCTACTTTAAAAACGGGCGTTTATTAATTACCTCCCGTCAACAGGGAATCTTGAAAGATCTAAGACGTGTGCGTGTGTATATATATAATAGAAAAAACAAGGAAGTTTCGTTTACATATGAAAAATATTTGTGAATCGATCTGTTACGCGCCTTTCGCAGAGGATTGGCTGATTGGCTCAAGGTGACCCATCGGAGTTATGGACCCAATTCCAATATCGAGCTGCTCCCCAGACTGGTGATGCCACAAAAGATATATTTTTGTTGCATCACCAGTCTGGGGAGCAGATCAATACTAGAGTCGGGTCCATAACTCCTATGGGTCATATTGAGCCAATCCTCTGCGAAACGCGCGTAACAGGCCGATACACAATAACTATTTTTCATATGTAAACGAAACTTCCTCGTTTTTTCTATTATATACACTCTGCCTGTGCATAGAGTGCTTGATTTGGTACCAACACCAGTATTTCACCGTACTACCTTCACTATATATATATATATATATATATATATATATATATATATATATATATATATATATATATATATGTGTGTGTGTGTGTGTGTGTGTGTGTGTGTGTGTGTGTGTGTGTGTGTGTTATTGTTTAGTAGTAAAGTCTCGTGGCTTAGTGGTTAGGTCATTCAGCTCACAATCTTAAGGTCATGAGTACGATTCCCAGTAAAGCATCATAATCTTAAGCAAGACACTTTATTTTACGTTGCTTCAGTCTAATCAGCTGGCGAAAATGCGTTGTACATGCAATTCAAAGAGCCAGCCTTGTCACACAAAGTGTCTCGCTGAATCTCCCTGAGAATAGCGTTAAGGCTACACGTGTCTATTGAATATTCAGCCATTTGCACGTTGATTCCATGAACAGGCTGCTCCATTGATGAAACAATTGTAACACACATCGTCAGAACCGACGAAGGTTCAACAACGACAAGGTGATTGAGGTGCGCCCTTAATTTCCGATTGAGTCATATGGTCCCCGTAATGATATACGGCGTGTCCTGAGTACTTTTAAACCTGAGGGTATCCCTCGCTTTTCAGATCATGACATAGCCGATTTCTTACAGAGAGAGAGGGGGGAGGGGGTTCGGTTCCAGTAATAGAATGGTATTTTATTTATCGGCGTAGGGCGGTGGATTGACAGTGTCGGACACCATACTTTGCAGCATAGAGTTACAGGCCTTTACGGTCTGAGTTCAAATCCCGCCGAGGTTAACTTTGCCTTTCATCCTTACGGGGTCGATAAAATAAAGTCACGCACTAGGGTCGGTTTAATCAACTTTTCCCTCCCCCCAAATTACTGGCCTTGTGCCTATAGTAGAAATCATTTTATTTATCGACGTTGAAATAATTGTTTCTTATATAGGCACAAGGCCAGCAATTTTGGGGGATGGGGGAGGGGAAAGTCGATTAAATCTACCCCAGTGCGTGACTGGTACTTTATTTTATCGACCCCGTAACGATGAAAGGCAAAGTTAACCTCGGCGGGATTTGAACTCATCGACGTTGAAATAATAAAAAGCAAATTTGTCCTTAGCGGAATCTGAACTCAGAACGCAGAGATCCTAAACATTCTACCTGACGTTCTAACGACACTGTATATTCGCCGAACAAAGTGTTAAGTAGTAATGAAAACAGGTTTAGATTACAAAAGAGTACTTCAAAAGAGTAGATAAGAGTGGAACAGACAATTTTGTCAACTGAATAGATTGACACGGATAGATAGAGCTTTTTTTTTTAAATGAAAATATTCAGAAATCATTGATGATTAATAGGTAGTTAATCTGTTAATGTTTATCAAAATATAAAGCCTCCCATAACGGCGATTCAACAAAAATGACTCTACGAACCGCCTGTGATCTTAAACTTCCTCAACAATAACTGACCCGAATTTGAACAACAACAGCTTAGTGGTCTGCAAAGTATTGAAGATCCATGAACTATATTCAAAATTTCAAGTACTTTGTTAACAACATAAAATAAATCTGCCAATTAATGAATATCAATTCTTCTATAAGTATAAACATTTCCTTTTTTCTATTGTTATTCTCAACATATAATAATCTGCGGGGAAGAGTCTGAAGGATGATTCATTTTAATAGAAAGGGTCATTGGTAGTGAAAAGTTGGGGAATCACTGAACAAGTCCAATAACGGTGTATTTACACGTGGTCACCAAAACGTCTGAAAATAGCAGCCACGTCTCTCTCAAATCCCACTTCTTTATCAAAAATGAAAAGAGACAGCATGGTTTACTTAACTCGTCAGAAGTTAATCTCTGACATGCCTTTGATAGGTTGGTTGCCGAGAGCTGCATGACAATCAGTGCTACGAAGACTGTGAGTAAAGTTCCAGTGAAGCAGGTGATGAAGTTCAAGCATCTCGGGGCCTTGGGAAAGCATGAGGCTGAATTAATTGCAAGTATTGCAAAGGCTGGTGCAGTAACGTGCCAGCTTCAACATTTGGTCATGGGAAGAAGGGAAGTAGGTGTAAAAGCCAAACGCGCTATCTTCGATATTCGTGCTAAACTTTACCTATAGTCATGAATCTTGGGAAATGACCGAAAGAATACAATCGCAAATACAAGCGATCGAAATTGACTTTCTCCGAAGGGTCTTTGGAGTAACGTTACTCAATAGAGTACATAGCTCGGAGATCAGAAAGTCACTCCAGGTAGAGCCACTATTTCTCCGACTTGAGAGATCACAGCTCCGATACAACGGACATGTGGTTAGATAGAATGTCTCGGAAAAGCATCATTGGTGAGATTTTACGGACATTTAACCTACAGGAGACCCAAGTGGTAGATCCTGAGCAAGATTGTTGGATAACATCCATGAACTCTGCTGGTCTCGATTGGGCATCCAGCTGGATCAATTGGAGGCGTTTGCTTCTGACTGCACCCTCCCAGGGACAAGAAGAAGAAGAAGACAGCATATTCTATTAACATAATGGTGTCAGAGTTCAGGCTTGTTAGGTCAGAGCTGACTCAGGGCTAAACTACTACTACTTTCAGAAAATATGGAACGGTTGTAACTAGAATTGTCTTGGATCAGATGCCTTCTGCATCAAGTGTGAACTAAGACTAAAATATAAACAGTAGATGAGAGCAAATAAATGCCTGGAATGGAATGGATCTCTGTCGGTTTCGACGATGAATGTTCCAGTTGTTCGATCATATTGGAACAGCCTGCTCATGGAATTTATGTGTAAATGGCTGAGTATTCCACAGACACGCGTACCCTTAAAGTAATTGACGGTGATTCAGCGTGACAGAGTGTGTGACAAGGCTGGACGTTTGAATTACAGGTACTGTATAGTCCATCCGACGGGCTTCCAACCAGTTTCACTCACAAGGCATGGGTTGACCCGAGTCTATAGTAAAGGACATTTACCCAAGATGCCATGCAATCTAATCGAACCCGGGACCTAATGTTTGCCAACTGAACTCCTTAACTATCCGGTCATGCTCCGGACTGATGGAGATTTCTGACGGACGATGAGTGCTCCAGTTGTTTGAGCAACGGAAAAGTTTGCTCATGAAATTAACTGGCCTAGCATTACACAGAAGTGTACCCTAAACGGAGTTCTCAGGGAGATTCAGTATGGCACTGTGTATGACATGGTTGGCAATATGAATTACAAGTAAAAATCATTTTTTGTTAGTTGAGTAGACAGATATGAGGGGAAATAAAATGTCTTGCTCAAGGACACAAATCGACGCCAGGAATCAAACTCACGACAATACGATCGTCAGCCGAACACCCTAACCTCTAAACCACATATACAATAAATAAATAGAAGGGTTGTCTCTATCACAGATTATAAATATGTACGGTATTCTGACGGTACTCTTTAAACTCTGCTGCTGGTGATCAAACTTAGTGGAGAAAAATATCTCATGTTGATGCGCAGTCTGCGACTGGCGGAGTTTAGCGAAAAAGAAAAAATCTGGCGAAAACTTCAAACATTTAAAAAAAATATCTATAATGAACTTTTCCATGGTGAAATTTGAATATCAATATCTCTTAAACAGCCATAACTTTTTTGTGTTTCAATATTTTTCAAAGATTTCTTCGGACCTGTACATGTTAAACAGAGGAACGTATGGTATTATAAAATATAAGAAGAAAACTGTCTCAATGTTTCTAAT
The DNA here is from genome assembly GCA_964016885.1 of Eledone cirrhosa. Lineage (NCBI taxonomy): Eukaryota > Metazoa > Mollusca > Cephalopoda > Octopoda > Eledonidae > Eledone > Eledone cirrhosa. The sequence continues at coordinate 196,645,864 of OZ024743.1, forward strand.
CCGCCTCCTCTTTTGGTTACTTTTCCAATTTTTGACTAAATTTTTCAAAGATTGTTTCTGAATTAAATGGAAAATTCTCTGGAAAAATAATCTTGTAATAAAGACGAATCCTTATATATTGTAATTACTGAATTATAATAACTGAATGTACGTTACTTTACTTAGGGTATTGTGCTAACAATTAATGAAGTGTGGGGGGGGGGGGGCAAGATGTGGCATTGTATGTGCAGAGGCGTAACTAAGGAAAACAGTGCCTATGGCAAGCAGTGAAATTACACCCCCTACTCTAACATCTGACACCCATCTTTCAGATAACCATAAAATCAGCTCAGAAATAACAATCACGTTCGTTAATTTTTTAATTGAAAATCATACATGGATCTTTTAACCTATGGGTCTAATGATTTATATAAATGGTTTAATGATCCAGCCACCATAGTGTTTCTCACACATGATAATCAAAGACAGATCTTAGATCATACACCTGAAGAAGTTTTTTTTTTTTACACTCATCGACCATAGCTTATCTGACTTTAATAGAAAGTGCTCTTAGTCTAAGTGACATCCCTCCTCTTCAAGTGGTGCCCATCGCACGTGCCGTGCAGGCCATGCCCAAGTTACACCTCTTCTTATGCGATCTTATGCTTATGACCAGAAATCAATATTTTGATCAAATTATATTGATTTTTGTTTCTTGATCTGGCGAGACTTGTTTGATTTACTATATAGAATAGTTCGATTTTGAGGAGGAACAGAAACCTAAATGTATTATTAATGTTATTACATTTGCGGCATATAGTTACGGCCCTTTACGCACTGATATCAAATCCAGCCGAGGTTAGCCTTACCTTTCATCCTTTCGGGGTCGATAAATTAAAATACCAGTAATGCACTGGGGTTGATTTAATCGACTTTCGTTTCCCCAAAAATTGTTGGCCTTATGTCTAAATCAGAAACCATTATCATTAATATTATTATTATTAATAGTAGTAGTAGTAGTTGTTGTTTAGCCACAAGTCATGTCTGATCAAACAGGTCTATGGTCAAAAGTATTCCATCCATGACCATCCAGTTTTTCTTATCTATCTAAGGCTACATAGTCCAATGTGCGTGTTATGTAAGACAATAGATAAGATGTGAGGGAGATTTGGCTGCTATTTTTAGCTGATCGAACGACCACGTAGAGTAACTGGAGTTGATTGTTTCTTTAATTAAAATTCGGACCAGCCAAGTTGTTACAACCCCCACCTCACCCACAATAACACATACAGGCACACTAACGCACAAGCATAAAACACACACAAGCACACAGACACACAAGTACACAAACACAAGCATACAGACACACTAATACAAGCATACAGAGACAGTAAAACTAACACACATACACACAAAAGAATACACAGCTCGTCAAGACAGATCTCACAAACCCTTTAATTAAGAATTTGTTGTCCAGGTTTTGGAGAGCAACTAAGAACATTCTTTAATGAACACTTGATCAGAATCTGAGACTGTAGGAAAAAAAAACGGTGACATCTGTGAAGGCTACTAAACTACCATTGAGTCTTTGTCCAAGAATTAAACTACTTAAACAAACCATAAAATAAACTACAAAAACAACAACAAATAAAAAAAAATAATATAGAATGAAAAAAAAAAACCACCAAAATAAAGTTACTGGCTTACTAAGAAAAAAAATTACCAGCTGGTTTTTAATTCTGGGTTTGTTGTGACAATTGATAGCTAATATATACTGGTAATCAGGTTAGCTAAATGGCAGTAAGAACTTTCCAAACAATTGATCAGTAAATCTGTTGTCTGTCAATAAGAAACGGAACCGTATCTTAGCAAGATCTCCGCCTAACTACAGTTTCTAAGCTAAAGGGACAGGGTTTATAATTTAGAATGAATAAGGTTTGCTTGAAAAAAAAAAAATCAACAACAAAAATTACATTTGTTTTTTTTTTTCGAAAGAAAGGCCAACATCGACAGGTGGTTATATCATTTGATGAATGAAATGGAAATAAATGAGGAATTTTCTGAAACATCCGTTGCTCCAGAATACATTACAATATGTTAAGAAACATTATAGTAAAACACAGGAAAGGTTATAAGGAAAATAATTACTTATAATGTTATATTTAGCGTGAGAGTATTTCGGGACATGTAGCTCTATTCAATTAATTAACTCTAAAAAAAAAAAAACCTCGGCTTTTAAATTAAACTAATGAAAAATTGTAATTAACAAGATGTAATTAAATAAATAGGAAATAATTGTTGAAATACCTGTATGTTTCGAAATGCGATCGTTCCTGTAAGCGAAATGAGCAGAAAAAACAACTTTAGGCCCATCGCGTGTGTATGGCAGTTTACTATTTGATAAGAGTCGCAAGGTGTGTATGCACGTTTCACGTAGTAAAAGTTAAATGATATAAAAAGCTGTCAAGTGGAAATTGACTATTTACACTAATCTTATGTCACGTGATAGCAATCTAGCCTTTCATTGGTTCAAGTCGCGCTTTAGTGAAAGTTTAGTCTGCGAGTTCCTTGCTGTATTTTCGTTTCCTTTTTTCTTCTTTAACTGAACGAGAAAGCATTCAACGAGTTACTTTTGAAATGAATGTAGTTTAGGAGATCGCTATCAATGTTTTATATATAATGCCTGACTCTCATGAACGGTAATGCCTTATCCGCCCACATTAAGATGTCGCGTCAGAATTTTGACTCATAATAAAGAAACGATATGTATATAGTAAACGATATACGAGTGAGAGAGATGTGACTGGGTAGTACTGATGATAAATTTATAGCTGACAAAAGTTCAACAATTTTCAAGGGTGGCAGCTGTAAATAGTAAATAAAAACCATCCTTAGTTAATGTGGCTCACTGCTAGAATAGTTTCAAAAACTTCACCAAACTTTCTTTACCATTTCCTTCCTTCCGCTTATATATATATATATATATATATATCTTTAGGTCTGTTGGTTCACCACTGGATATATATTATATATATTATTTATGCTATATATTATATATATTATTTATTATATACATTATTTGTATATATATATATGGGGGGGGGGGGGGGTTAAGTATTTCCGTGGAAAAGGTAAAGTAAAGAAGAGTGCTCTTCTTTAGTTGTTGTTGTTTTCTTCTTCGTTTTCTTAGTTTCTTTCTTCGTGTGTTTTATTATCTTCCGTCGTTTCATTTGTGTAACTTTACTATTCACAGATTCTTGGATATGTTTGACTATCATCAAGACAAATTTCCAAACCTGAAAGTTTGAAATGAGGAAGACATTAGGAATAACAAATCAAAAGTAATATACTGTATAATATATTTTAAGATAAATTTGATTAATAGCAGAGGAAACATTTGTTTTCTCTTTCAAGGAAGCAAAAAGTAGGAATACAGACACACACGCGCGCACATACACACAGATACATACACGTGCATTCACTTTCACACATGCATAAAATACACACACACACACACACACACACATATATATATATAGAAATATACATAATGCATATATATTCATCTCATATATATATATGTATATATGCTCTGGTCTTCTTTTAGTCCATTGAGCGCTGCCGCATTTCTCGAAGATTGCGTTTCGTTTTGTTTTTGGCCCCCGCCGAAATACGATCTCGCTGAAATTATATATATATATATATGCAATTTGTGTTTATATTGTATCTGTATTATTTTTCACCGTCGGTCAGTCAATGGCAACATTGAGGACCGAATAAATTAGATTACCGATATAAAAGACACAGAAGCGAAAAGCGAAAACCAACCAAACAGTGAGTGTGTTCTGTTATTAATTCTGCAATATTACACAAATATGACCCTCCCCTATATATATATATATATATATATATATATATATATATATATATATATATATATATATATTTATATATATATATATATATATATATATATAAACATATATATATATAAACATATATATATATATATTCATACACCTCCTCCCATATATATATATATATGTATATATATATATAGAGAGAGAGATTTTGAGTTTATGTTGGTTGTATACCAACACCTCAGTATGCAGGCTGGAGCACTCGACGAGGTGCGCAGGTTGGTTTGGTTACTCCGGAGTAGTGTAAAATAAAGTTAAATAAAAGTCAAATGATTAAAATTTAGCTTCGTTTATTACTGCTATATATATTTCAGTGACAGCCATCTTTGGCTGTGACCTCTTCAGGCAGTTTGAATTAGTATGAATTAGTAATTCAAACTGCCTGAAGAGGTCACAGCCAAAGATGGCTGTCACTGAAATATATATAGCAGTAATAAACGAAGCTAAATTTTAATCATTTGACTTTTATTTAACTTTATTTTATATATATATATATATATATATATATATACAATATTAAATAAATGGAAACTATATTTATAAAACCATATTTATTTCATTATATATATTTCGGGGATATCATATTAACAATATGCTATGCCTTCCTCAGACAAAATACAATATAAACAGTTTTATAGATAAATAGATTCGACATACCGTTATAACACCGACTTCCATTTGAAGAGGTTTAAGCTGGCAGTTAAACTGCCAGCTTAAACCTCTTCAAATGGAAGTCGGTGTTATAACGGTATGTCGAATCTATTTATCTATAAAACTGTTTATATTGTATTTTGTCTGAGGAAGGCATAGCATATTGTTAATATGATATCCCCGAAATATATATAATGAAATAAATATGGTTTTATAAATATAGTTTCCATTTATTTAATATTGTAAATATACTCCAAATATTTGTCGAGTGCTTTTATATCAGTTATAAATATTTACTAGTTGTAACCCAACAATTTTAAATATAACTTTCCATATATATATATATATATATATATATATATATATATATATATATATATATGTGGGAAACTATATTTATAAAAGCATATTTATAGAATAAATATGCTTTTATAAATATAGTTTCCATTTATTAATATCGTTGATATTATACTCCAGAAAACCTGTCGAGTGTTTCGAATCTGTTATAAATATATTTGTTGAATTACTAACAAATTAAATATCCCTCTGCTTATATATATATATGGTTCAATTCCAGTCTTGACTGCTAAGACTGGAATTGAACCATATATATATATATATATATATATATATATATATATATACATATATATATATATATATATATATATATATATATATATATATATATATATATATATATATATATATAATAAAACATGTCTATAGAATCACCAGATAAAATATATACCATTTCCTCTCCCAATTAGCACAATTAACTATATAAAAAATCGAATAGACCAGGCTATGGAAAATTTAGTGTCTGGATCAGAGCAAATCTCCTGAAGAGTCCGATGCTCGAGTTACATAATCATTGGAAATCTCAAAATGCGGACGAAACCATGGTAGAGGTATTTAAATGTATTCTATTTTCTCCTAGTTTATTTTACACCTAATTCTGTTTAATTGACTGTATCTGGGCGATTACGCTGTCGAAATATTCGGTAAATATTCCGTTGCGGCCGACGCGAAGGGCTAGTTTCGGTTATTTGTTGGAGATTTCTTCATAGAAGCCTTATTCTTATAGCCTGGTCTATTCGATTTTTTATATAGTTAATTGTGCTAATTGGGAGAGGAAATGGTATATATTTTATCTGGTGATTCTATAGACATGTTTTATGATATATAGCTCTGATTATTTAATTTATTAAATTTTCATTGAGCCACAAAGTGACCCGTTGCAAAACACGTATATGTATGTATGCATGTATATATATATATGTATATATGTTAACTTTTATATATATATATATATATATGGTTCAATTCCAGTCTTTCAGTCAAGACTGGAATTGAACCATCCGCACAGTTGAGGTATGTCAGACATCAATTTATTTTATCTGATGAGGACGTACTGAGGAAACAGGACAGTATCTCTGAAATATATATAATAAAATATATTTGATTACATGAATGTCTATATTTATTAATATTTTGAATTAATATTAATAACTCCAGAAAACTTCATTTTGAGTGCTTCTAATCTATTGTAAAACTATATTCATTGATTAATCAATGAACCTTGTTTAACTTTTGGTTATATATATAGAAGTTCCAATCCCAAGAGAGACTACCTCAAAACTGGGTTGTTGAAATTTCTTAAAACTTCCGTTTTCTGTTTTTTCTACGTGTACGATTTATTGATAAAGTAGACAAATTTCGAACACACGCATACCCCCCCACCCCCCCCACACACACAGACATACACATTTACACACACACACACATTTACACACACAACCACATATATATATATATTTACTACATTAACAGAGAAAGCTTTAAGCGATACTCTGACCAACTCCATCTCACTCAACAAACATTTGGATATACCTAAGTATAATTCCAATTTAGTGTTTGGGGTGCTAACTATACAGTATTCCGTGGATAGCTGGTTGTATTATTTTATATGAGACATAATTATATATATATATATATATATATATATATATATATATATATATATATATATGGCTTCTACAGAACTAGAACTGTTTCATTCAATTGAACCCGAGACTTTCTCTCTCTCTACACACTCTCTCTTTCACGCACACACACACACACACACACACACATATATATATATATATATATATATATATATATATATATATATATATACACACATATACATTATGTACTGGGTGTTCACATATATTTCTTTGTTCATGGTTTACTGGTTTAGTTGTTAGACTACGGTCCTGCTGGGTCACCATATTAAGATGATTTTAGTCGATCAAACACAAACACACACAAAAGCACACAAACACACACACATACACACACATACACACACACATACACACAAACACACACAAACACAGACAAACACAGACAAACACACACAAACACGCACACATACACAAACACAGACAAACAGAGACAAACACACACAAACACACACACAAACACACACACATACACACAAACACACACACACATACATACAAACGCAGACAAACACACACACACACAAACACAGACAAACACAGACAAACACAGACAAACACACACAAACACACACATACACACATGTAGACACAGCATATATTCCAATAGGCATGCACCCATACAAAACTACATACACTCTCACACACACTAATTGGTATTACACACCAACACAAACAAGGATTGAATCCCGGCTCCACCACAACACAGACACAAACAAAAAAATGAAAAGACCATACACACACGAAATGCACATTATCTGCACACATATAACGGTACCAATGATAGACTAAGACGCTGGGTCTTGACACCTACCCACACATGTGCTGCCAGCTTACCTCATCCATCCAGATAACCTTTTTTACCCCACA
>OZ024743.1:196658292-196663292 GCA_964016885.1 Eledone cirrhosa
TCCAGAAACAACCATCGAAACGGCTTGAGCTCTGCCGTCGGGGTTAAACATTTTCCTATTACACACTCTACTACCCTAAGTATTGAGTACTCTGGTGCGTTATGGTCCATCTGGTTCCTTACCACGACTCCTTCGTTATATATATATATAACAAACTAACATCCTTTCCCTCCCCTCTTCTCCTCCTCCCCCCTCCTTATCACACGCACACACGCACCCACTTACACCACCCACCCCACACGCAACTAACATCACTAACACCCCCCAACCCCACGCACACGTACCCACACCCCCTCGTACACCACCAACTCTACACATCCTACCACCACTAACCCCCACTCACACCTGCTTTCCACCCCTCCCCACCTCCCGTATACTAACACCCACTAACACCTCTTCACCAAACTACTCACACACCAGTACACCACACTCCCTCCATAGAACCACACACACCTTTCTCTCCCCGCTCCACCCACACCCCCGCTCCACACTCACATATCCCACTAACACCCCTACTAATACACACACACACACACACACCCTCCTCACTCCAACTCTCACACCTACCCATCCTCGCCTCCCTACCATTCCACCGACTGCTGCTATGCCCTTCCGACCACCTCTCAGCACCAACTGACCACAGCACTCCCACTGCTGACCACTTCCTGTTGCGCGCGCACCCCCACATCTCTCCTCTTCCGACCACCGCTTCTTGGATTACCCACACGCGAAATTGACTTCTAATCAAATCTCCAAACATCCGTGGAAATTACTAACTTTTCAACCATCCTCTTACGCCATCACCTATATAACTCACCCACACACACACCCCCAAAAAAATTTTTTTCTCCACACGCCACCCATACCCACAACACGCTTAAACCACACACACGTGCTTCCCAACACATATTTACACCCTCAGCCTCCTGATTCCTCTCCCCCCCTATCCACACACGCACAGACATTCCGACCCACAAAAACACCCCCCACACACACCTCTTCCTGAACATGCAGCCCCGTTCTTCCCCCAACCCTCACTTTCACATACACACACACACACACACACACGCACACCTAACCACACACACCACCTTCAGCCCTCCCCGCTCGGACACCCCGTCTCCCTCTCCCCACTCCACCCGCCACCACCCCAACTCACCCCACACCCTTCCACCACCTGTTTACCCCCCTTTTAATTTCAGTTTATTTTGATCATGCCTTTTTTTTTTATTTTCTCATTCCTCGTATTTTGATCATGCTTTATTTTTATTTATTATATTTTTTGTCTTTATTTGTTAATTTTTCATTCGCACCGTTTCCTTTCGCTATATGTCTCTCCACCACTCCCCTACACACCTTTTGAACTCTGTTCCCACACACTTCTCACGTGAAGAAGGGCTTATGCCCGAAACGTCGTCCCCCACCTACCCCCCACTCTCCTGAGCGTGAATTTAATAAACATTTATTGTACTGCCTCTCTGTTCTGTCCCTGTTCAAATTTTTCATTATATATATATATATATATATAACGAAGGAGTCGTGGTAAGGAACCAGATGGACCATAACGCACCAGAGTACTCAATACTTAGGGTAGTAGAGTGGGTAATAGCAGAAAGTATGACCCCGACGGCAGAGCTCAAGCCGTTTCGACGGCTATTTCTGGACTATAGGTTTTTGCATGTTCAGAAATAGCCGTAGAAACGGCTTGAGCTCTGCTGTCGGGGTCATACTTATATATATATATATCATCTCGAGCTGAAGATCCGCGAAGGTGAAACAATTGTTCTCGGTATGGTGGACTAACTGTTGTGTAACCACTTCTACCTAACTCGTCCCTTGGACTGAGTGCTCTACCACTACGGATATTATCTTCCAGTGTTCCACCACTATATATATATATATATATATATATATATATATATATATATATATATATATATATATATATATATAAGAAAATTAACAAAGAGCGGACTAGACAACCAACGAAAAACAATCTTTAAGAGGAAACCTTAAAAAATTATTTAAAAAAAATAAAAATAGAAACGAAAGACATAGAACTTCATGGTCTACACTTATAAGTGATCACAGTAAGCGGTTATCGTTGTATCATCATCATGGTTACCATCATCATGGTTACCATCATGATAATCATCATCATCATTATCATCATCTAATCATATAACGTCCGTTTTCCCTGCTAATAAGAGTTAGACGGGTCGTCACAGACTATGTCAGTACTTAGTCAGACAGGCCAGGGACTGGATCTCGTTTACATATGTTCCCATAATGTACAGAGTGTACTGGGTGCATTTTATCGTGACACCAGCATTCGGGAGGTTGTCGTTATTGACTCATCAGATGAGCCCACACTACCTTATAAGTGTTGTGTATGTGTGGCGGGGCGGGGTGGGGGTCAATGACTTGTCACAGGTGAGCCATGTTTGAGGATTAGGATGGAAGGAGCTAAGGAGGGGATAGGCATGATGTTGTGGGTGAAGGGTGGATGACCTGTGTGATGGCATGGGTGTATGATAAAGGGTGTGGAGTTTAAAGGGGTGATGGGTGGTGTGAGTTGGCAGAGAGATGTGAGAGAGGAGAGGGTGACGAGTGGGGCGATTCCGGATCGAGGGGGATACAGAATGAGAACAAAGCTATGGCTGGGGTGGGAATGATCCTAGATAGAGTAGGGGTACTAATTACTAAAGAGCGATCATGGCGGGGGATTGGTGCATCATTTTTATACTGGTAGGCGATACTTCTCTAGTACCTCTTGTACCAATCCTCGCAGTCTTTTGTTATCCCTGTCGTAAGAGTCGGCTTCCTAACGTCGGTCATCACTACTTCATCCCATTTCTTCCATAACCTACCTATTCTACGAACTCCATCCACTGAGGTTTCTCTCCACTTCTTTATACAGCCGTCATCTTCCATAGCCATCATATGCTCATACCAATGCAGTCATCTCTCTTACACACATTTCCTCATATGCTTAGTTACTTTTACAGTTCACTTATGGTGCATCAGTGATGAACACTAATATCATCCACCCACCGGAGAATACTCTCTTCATTTCTTCCTAGCCTTCACACATATTCTGCACTCAAAGCCCTCAGTAGCGATAGCTTACATTTCTAATAATTTCAAACCCAATCGCTGTTTCGAAAATATTCTTACTTGACATTACAGTTGCTAAGTTTATAGCTTCTAATTTGAATGGAAAAAGACGGGTGATGTGTTGGTGTAAATGGTAACACAGTGGTCCGCGGATAACCAAAGATGTGGGTTCGACTCCCATGTACGTCAATACACATCTTTTTCCATTTTTTCGAGGGTTCTTAACCCCACTATTAGGCTAAATAATTTCTTTAGTCAAAATACGGCGATAGCTTACATTTCTAATAATTTCAAACCCACTCGCTGTTTCGAAAATATTCTTACTTGATATATATATATATATATAATATATATATATATATATATATAGTAATAATAATAAATTTGAAGACTAAAATCCAAAGAGGGCTCGATAAGGATAAATATATATCAAATATATAAGAACCGTAGAGCAAATATTTATTAAAATAACAGATTAAAGTTTAAGCAAAGAATCGCTGCTTTCACCTTTAACGGGATCTTCTGAAACTAACAAAGTCAATCTGTGAACGCAGAAATGAATATTTAAAAAACGTTGCAACCGGAGGAAGACAGGAAGACGATACTTTGGTTCGTGGAAACGTTCCCTCGCAAAGAACGGGAAAAAACGAATATAATACGTCATTATTTGGAGCGGTGAAAAACAATTACACTCAAAGACAAAACCACGTTTATGGTATAAAAGAAGTCGTAGATTAATATTCTATTAGGTGGTTCATAGAGACTGAAAAAACGAAGATAATACGTCATATGTGGAGCGGGGAGAATAATTTCACGCAAAGACAAAACCACGTAAATGGTATAACTGAAGTCGTAGACTAAAATTCTAACTAGGAAACCGAATGATTCTCGGCTTCAGAGTTAAGAATAAAGTAAATAAAATACAGAGATAATTGAAATTAAATAAATACATCCACGCATCCATATACGTACATACACAAGCATACGCGAAAACACTCGATATAGGTATACAAATACACGCACGTACACAAAAAAAAAACAAAAAAAAAATCCGCACGCACATACATAACCCACGCAACGCCTATACCCGCACGTATAGAATCTATACACCAAATACACATAAAAATATATATAAAAAAAAATATATATATATATATATATATGTGTGTGTGTGTGTGCGTGTATACATATAATTAAATAAACGTATATAAATAAATAAATACGTATATAACATGCGCACACACATACCTACATGTAAATACACATATGTTCGGAGACGTACGTCAACCAAAACACAAAGTACACATATACACACACCCTACATACGTATGAACCAGCATACTCACACAGACGCAAAACTCACGTATACACATAACAAAAAGCATATGTACCAGAATATATAATATATACGCCATAATATATACAATAAAATACACGTACGAGAAAGTATACGTACTTTCACAAACATACAGGTAATATATACTTACCCTATACAAATAAGTAATGGTATAAACATAACATATACTTAGCTACCACACCAAGACGTAAAATATCCGCGTATAGTTCGTACTATCCGTTAGGGTATAATGTGGGGCTGTAATATAGGAAAGTTTTGTGCAATTTATGTTTACAAGCCGAAATTGCCTCAGATTTTTTGTTTAAGATGTGGTCTTTGGCGTAGAGTATTTCCAGGGCCTCAGCGGCGCAGAGGTCACATGGTCTTTTATTTCCGTTATACGATCTAGCCCTAGCTAGGATCTCCCAGTGTAACTTATATTGGGTGTGGTTGTTTTTTAGACTCAAGATATACGCTGAAAGTGACGTCATATTCCTTCTTAAAGGGTTACGAAAAGAATGGGTATGCATGTAAAGACGCTGCTTGA
>OZ024743.1:196673292-196678292 GCA_964016885.1 Eledone cirrhosa
TTCCATCCACTTGCACCCCGACACGAATGCACTATCCCTAGAACAAAATAAAAGCATTCAACAACACACTCTCTCAGACATGTACGAAGAGAGACATTAGCACACTTCTAAATATGTACAGACATAGATAACACACACACACACACACACACACACATGAACACACATATAACACACACACACATGAACACACACATATAACACACACACACACACACACACACACATGAACACACATATAACACACACACACATGAACACACACATATAACTCACACACACATGAACACACACATATAACACACACACACATGAACACACACATATAACACACACACACACACACACACACATGAACACACACATATAACACACACACACACATTAACACACACATATAACACACACACACATGAACACACCCATATAACATACACACACACACATGAACACACACATATAACACACACATCAACACACTGTGACATAAAGTCACTCATATCATCACAAATACCATCACAGACGAACACACACACTGGTATCACACACACACACACACACACACACACACACACACACACACACACGTATAGGCCGAACTATACACACACACATACAAGTGGAAACATACACACCCGAACAGGCACACATGCTTATATACACACACATTAAATTACCCCAACACACACAGTCTCCAACAATGCACAACAGATACACAGATACACACATAGACAAGACTTGGCATGCGCGCACACATACACACACAGAGACTCAGTGGTAATATGCACCACTACAAACTAAGACGGAACCATATACACACACACACCGACAATATACCTACACACATCATCACCACCACCACTAACACCACCACTACCGCCACAACCACTACCACCACCACAACCACCACTACAACTACAACCACTACCGCCACCACAACCACCACTACCACCACCACCATTAACACCACCACTACCGCCACAACCACTACCCCCACCATTAACACCACCACTACCGCCACAACCACTACTACCACCACAACCACTACTACCACTACAACCACTACCACCACCGCCACAACCCCCACTACCACTACAACCACTACCACCACCACCACAACCACCACTACCACTACAACCACTACCACCACCGTCACAACCACTACCACCACCACAACCACTACCACCACCACCACCACCACTACCACCACCACTACAACCACCGCCACCACCACCACAACCACTACCACCACCACCACAACCACTACCACCACCACAATCACTACCACCACCACCACAACCACTACCACCACAACCACCACTTCCACTACAACCACTATCACCACCGTCACAACCACTACCACCACCACAACCACTACCACCACCACAACCACTACCACCACCACCACAACCACTACCACCACCACTACAACCACCACCACCACCACAACCACTACCACCACCACAACCACTACCACCACCACAACCACTACCACCACAACCACCACTACCACTACAACCACTACCACCACCGTCACAACCACTACCACCACCACAACCACTAGCACCACCACCACTACAACCACTACCACCACCACTACAACCACCACCACCACTACCACCACTACCACTACAATCACTACCACCACCACCACAACCACTACCACCACCACCACAACCATTACCACCACCACTACAACCACCACCACCACACCCACTACCACCACCACAACCACTACCACCACAACCACAACCACCACCACCACAACCACTACAACCACTACCACCACCGTCACAACCACTACCACCACCACAACCACTACCACCACCACAACCACTACCACCACCACCACCACCACCACAACCACCACTACCACTACAACCTCTACCACCACCGTCACAACCACTACCACCACCACAACCACTACCACCACCACCACAACCACTACCACCACAACCACCACTTCCACTACAACCACTACCACCACCGTCACAACCACTACCACCACCACAACCACTACCACCACCACTACAACCACCACCACCACCACAACCACTACCACCACCACAACCACTACCACCACCACAACCACTACCACCACAACCACCACTACCACTACAACCACTACCACCACCTTCACAACCACTACCACCACCACAACCACTAGCACCACCACAACCACTACTACCATCACTACAACCACCACCACCACTACCACCACTACCACTACAATCACTACCACCACCACAACCACTACCACCACCACCACAACCACTACCACCACCACTACAACCACCACCACCACACCCACTACCACCACCACCACAACCACTACCACCACCACCACAACCACCACAACCACTACAACCACTACCACCACCGTCACAACCACTACCACCACCACAACCGACTACCACCACCACAACCACTACCACCACCACCAGCACCACCACCACAACCACCACTACCACTACAACCACCGCCACCACCACCACAACCACTACCACCACCACAACCACTACCACCACCACCACTACAACCACTACCACCACCACTACAACCACCACCACCACTACCACCACTACCACTACAATCACTACCACCACCACCACAACCACTACCACCACCACAACCACTACCACCACCACCACAACCATTACCACCACCACTACAACCACCACCACCACACCCACTACCACCACCACTACCACTACCACCACCACCACAACCACCACCACCACAACCACTACAACCACTACCACCACCGTCATAACCACTACCACCACCACAACCACTACCACCACCACAACCACTACCACCACCACCACCACCACCACCACAACCACCACTACGACTACAACCTCTACCACCACCGTCACAACCACTACCACCACCACAACCACTACCACCACCACCACATCCACTACCACCACAACCACCACTTCCACTACAACCACTACCACCACCGTCACAACCACTACCACCACCACAACCACTACCACCACCACAACCACTACCACCACCACCACAACCACTACCACCACCACTACAACCACCACCACCACCACAACCACTACCACCACCACAACCACTACCACCACCACAACCACTACCACCACAACCACCACTACCACTACAACCACTACCACCACCGTCACAACCACTACCACCACCACAACCACTAGCACCACCACAACCACTACTACCACCACTACAACCACCACCACCACTACCACCACTACCACTACAATCACTACCACCACCACAACCACTACCACCACCACCACAACCACTACCACCACCACTACAACCACCACCACCACACCCACTACCACCACCACAACCACTACCACCACCACCACAACCACCACCACCACAACCACCACAACCACTACAACCACTACCACCACCGTCACAACCACTACCACCACCACAACCGACTACCACCACCACAACCACTACCACCACCACTACAACCACCACCACCACACCCACTACCACCACCACAACCACTACCACCACCACCACAACCACCACCACCACAACCACCACAACCACTGCAACCACTACCACCACCGTCACAACCACTACCACCACCACAACCGACTACCACCACCACAACCACTACCACCACCACCAGCACCACCACCACAACCACCACTACCACTACAACCACCGCCACCACCACCACAACCACTACCACCACCACAACCACTACCACCACCACCACTACAACCACTACCACCACCACTACAACCACCACCACCACTACCACCACTACCACTACAATCACTACCACCACCACCACAACCACTACCACCACCACAACCACTACCACCACCACCACAACCATTACCACCACCACTACAACCACCACCACCACACCCACTACCACCACCACAACCACTACCACCACCACCACAACCACCACCACCACAACCACTACAACCACTACCACCACCGTCACAACCACTACCACCACCACAACCACTACCACCACCACCACCACCACCACCACCACAACCACCACTACCACTACAACCTCTACCACCACCGTCACAACCACTACCACCACCACAACCACTTCCACCACCACCACTACAACCACTACCACCACCACTACAACCACCACCACTACAACCACTACCACCACCACCACCACCACAACCACTACCACCACCACTACAACCACCACCACCACCACCACCACCACTAACAAAATATACACCACTCCAATTCATATACTCACACAAACATAAAAAAAATATAAACAAAACACACTCGTCACCTGAGAGAGCAAACCTTTGAATTCCTCAATTCTTTGAAATTATTTTAAATTCTGTCAGCCGAACTTTTGTGTTAACACACCCCAGTCTTCATCCCAAGTGAGATACACATAACCACCCTTCCACCCTATTTTATCTTCGTCCACTCCAACAGGTTTGCAGTCGAGCCCGTAGCAATGGAAACTTCTAGTGTCCATCGGCACAGAGTTGGCTACTTGCAGGTGGGAACCTGGCGAGCTAGAATGGCTGTTCCAGCGCGTCTCCCTCGCCAGCTTCCGGGGAAATGACTTCTCTATTCTGTCCGCCGGGGCTGCTGGGCGGCCAGCATATGGGCTCCCATTTACTTATAATAATTGTTTCTACTTTTTGGACAAGGCCAGCAATAACCCAGTGCATTACTGGTACTTTATTTATCGACCCCGTAAAGATGAAAGGCAAAGTTAACCTCAGCGGGATTTGAACTCAGACCATAAAGGGGCGTAACTCTGTGCTGCAAAGCATGGCGTCTGACCCTCTACCGATACTGTCAATTTGCCGCTTATAATAATGGTTTCTTATATGGGCACAAGGCCAGCAATTTTGGGGGAGGGGAAAGTCGATTAAATCGACCCCAATGCGCGACTCTGCTGCTTATAATAATTGTTTCCACTTTTTGGCACAAGGCCAGCAATTACCCAGTGCATTACTGGTACTTTATTTTATCGACCCCGTAAG
>OZ024743.1:196680792-196708292 GCA_964016885.1 Eledone cirrhosa
CTGTACACAATGATTTTCATTAATATTATTATATTACTTCGTAGCGGCCGCTGGTCAGTTTTTTCCGCCAATAAGAATATTTTACGCGATTTTCTAAGCTATTATTTATAGCAATCGGGTGTAGTTATAGTGGCATTCTGCGTTTGAGATTTCTACATCTTCTAAGACTATATTACAGTGCAAACTAGGAAAGGAGAGAGAGAGAGAGAGAGAGAGAGAGAGAGAGAGAGAGAGAGAGAGAGAGAGAGAGAGAGAGAGAGATCAGGTACGAAGTGGTTAATAATGATGATATGGATTTAAGAAAGGAAAACTACATAACCAGACCTGCCAACCATTAAAAACCCAAAACAGGGAGTACTATGAACAAACGTGCATCAAAGCAGGGAGAAATGAGGCAAAATTGGGAGATTTTACATAATGAAAGCTATACCCATTTTCACAAAAGAAGATATCTCTCACCCATCCTAAAGTGGGTGGGAGATCTTCCCGTCGGACGGGGAGAGTTGGCAGGTCTGACATAATATATGTGTGAATGGACTAGTTACGACACTGTTCAAGATTTAAAACAGCTACAGCGGTTTTGAGCTGCGGTAAACGCAAAGCAACTGACCTTGTAAAACAGACATTACTTATAGAAAGAGAAAATAATTTTCAGTGACACCAATAGATTAATTAAGCTCTATTAACTCCACTTTTCAGCAATTTCAAAGTTTACTCAAACGTTTACTGACATAGTTACCTGGCACTCATTCAACAAGTAATATTCCATTGCTACTATCTTTTATTTTATTTTATTTATTCTTGTGATATTCTACGACAGGTATTTATTTATTTCATATAATTTCAATTTACATCAACATTTGTGAACAATAGCGTCGTTCGTTATCGGTTACCCACAGTCTAATTATTGATCCAATGAATTTCTGGGAGCGGAAGTGACAAGGGACTGTTTTACCTGAACTTCATTCGTAAAGCAGCTTTTTTTTTAGTTATTGGTTTTGCTGAAATTTTTTCTCGTTTTTATTTTTCGCCGATGTTGAAAATCTACGCCGTTATAAATCTTTGAGACAGACACACACAAATGATGGGCTTTCGCACTGGTTACGTCTATCAAATTTCAATCAAATTCCGTTGTATTAAAGGGAGGAAACAATAGTATCACTGGTGTGTGATGAAAGAACTTTGATAGACTATATATATATATATATATATATATGAAAAAGTGAGTCCTTCATCAGTGACCCTCCAACCGTCCTCGGCATTTCATCGCTTTAAGGGCCATATGCCTCAGGTTGGTGCGAACAACGGCTAAAAAAAGTCGTTGGGACACGTAAATAAAGGGGGACGCTAGAGTAACAACAAAAAGGGTTTAAGCAACGGAAAGTGAGTAGAAATAGACAAGTCCTAGATCTCTATGAATATAAACTCTGTGAAATCGTGAACAAGAGACGAAAGACCATCGAACCTGGTAGAAATGTGAGCAAGGAAAGAATTTCGCCCAAGTTTGACGGGGGGAAAAAAGAGAGAGAGAGAGACAGAGAAAGGAGAGAAGAGGAAGAAGAAGAAGAAGATAAGGTGGTCTGGTCTGCGAATTCGGTAAACGCAAGTTTTGTGAAGTCACAGACGAAAGAGAGAGAGAAAAAAATTCCATACCAGCTCGGTCAAGACTGCGCAAGAAAAGAATTACACACAGGTCAAACTTGAAGGAGGAGGAGGAAAGAGGAGGAGGAGAGGTAGTGACAGAGAATGAGTGAGTGAAAGTTGAGGAGGAGGCTAACAGAGAGAGAGAGACTGCTAGAAGGGGTAAAGATACAGGGAACGAAACAGACAGGCAGCATGGAAAAGTAATATGTGTAAATATGATGATAATAATGGAGCTGCGGCGTTGCAAATGGGATACATATGAAAAAGTGAGTCCTTCATCAGTGACCCTCCAACCGTCCTCGGCATTTCATCGCTTTAAGGGCCATATGCCTCAGGTTGGTGCGAACAACGGCTAAAAAAAGTCGTTGGGACACGTAAATAAAGGGGGACGCTAGAGTAACAACAAAAAGGGTTTAAGCAACGGAAAGTGAGTAGAAATAGACAAGTCCCAGATCTCTATGAATATAAACTCTGTGAAATCGTGAACAAGACACGAAAGACCATCGAACCTGGTAGAAATGTATATATATATATATCCCCCCACCGTTGGTCAATCAATGATAAACATCGATTGCCAGCTAAATTAACTATAGGGATATAAAATATACAGAAGCAAAAACCAATCCAAACCAAACAGTGAGTGTGTTTTATTATTTCTGGTTATATTATATCAATATGACTCTCCCTAAATATAACAATGTTTGTTTTAACACACGATTTCATAGCAAACCTTGCGTCATATATATATGTGTGCGTGTGTGTGTGTGTGTAATTGAATTAACTACTACAGTAAGCACTCAGATATACAAGCAAATAGGTAGAATTACTCCATTTGAGTACGTAATATTTTATGGTGGTTTGTAAGAAATGTCAGTATTTTCTGATTGCGGTGCCAACAAGGATCGACACAGATCAAACTGTTTATTTTTATTTTCAATCTACGTAAATAAGACATCTTTACGAATATAAATATCTTATTTTAGTTTCAGTTAAATGTTGGATTGTTTGTTTACCCATATGAATGTATACTATGTTTCAACTGCTTACTGCGCCGCAATTTTATATATATATATATATATATATATATATATATATATATATATATATATATATATATATATATATATATATATATATATATATATACGTGGGAAAGTAAGTAATCGGAGAATAGACCGTTAAAACATGTTTATTTAAAATATCACCTACGTACGTTTCGCCCAGTTGGGCTTCTCAAGGGCATAAATAATCACAAGTGCTCCTTATATAGTTCGGAAAGAGTTTGGGGGGTTAAATCTACATCAAGATTCATTGCTCGCAAAAATATCTTGTTTTGATTTTGCAGCAGGTCAAGGGAGGTAACTCTGGCCGGTGTTAGGGCAGTCTTTCCCGGATAATTTTATTTTATTTATTTTTTTTTTTTCCCGCAGCATCGGTTTGTCTGAGGCTGGGTCTGGTGTGCAAGGATTGTTTTCTGGGTGTTATTTTGCTGCGCCTGCCCGCCGGGGTGTTAAGGCTTGTTGCAGGGAGATCCAGTGTACTATTTCACTCTTCATTCTTAACCCATCTAAAGAAGGATATTTTTAAGCGATGTGTACAACTTATCGCTGTTTCAGCTCTGCTGTTGATGAGCTCGTGGGGTGCAGTTATGATATGGTAGAGCTCCATGAGGCAAAGATCGCATTTCCTCTTGAAGTTGTACGGTGCAGCCCTGCCGACAATCTCTCAGTGCGTGGAGAAGCTGATGTTTAAGTCCTTTAGTGATGTGATGTAGTCCGCGAGCGAAGTGGAGTGCCTTAGTTTTCTATTTGTGAAAGAGTGGAGATGTGTTCGAAACCTAATTTTGAACGGGCCGGAGGTGGCCCCTATATAATGTTTAACGCTATTGTGGCTAGTAATAGTGCATCTATATATAACCCTATCAGTCAAGCAATATCCTCTAAGGGGGGCAGCGTCCTCTGTCGCGGCAGTTGCAATTTCTGTCGCGGTTCCGTCTATTTCCCACGGTAAGGCTGTCATTGTTGCTGCCTACGTTGTTACCTACGCTACCGCAGCTGTCGTTAGCACAATTACAACCCACAGCACGCGGGATGGTGCGATTGTTATTCCGCACGTCATGTTCTGCATTTTCCTATATATATATATATATATATATATATATATATATATATATATATATATATATATATATATATATATATATATATATATATATATATATATATATATAGGAAAAGAATCAGGATCCGACGGCTGACTCTTTTCCTAGTACCCACTCTACTACCCTAAGTACTCTGGTGCGTTGTGGTCCACCTGGTATCTTACCAGGTTATATATATATATATATATATATATATATATATATATATATTCTTCTTCATCTTCGCCCACTTATTCCTCAGAGGATCTTGGGAGCAGAGACCTCAAACACTCCTTCCAGCGGTCCTGTCAGAAGTAACTGTCTCCAAATAATCTGGTTGGATCTCCAAGTGAAACAAGCCAAGCTCATGGATGTTATTCAACCATTTTGCTTGGGGTCTACCTCTGGGTCTCCTGCCGGTTGGTTTTGCTTATAAAATATGTCCAGCGATTTTTTCATGAAACTTTCTAACCACATGCCCATAATATTGGAGCTGTGATCTCTCAATTTGGAGAAGTAGGGTCTCTACCTGGAGTGACTCTCTGATCGCCGAGCTACACACTCTATCGAGTAACGTTACTCCAAAGACCCTTCAAAGGAACCCGATTTCGGGCGCTTGTATTCGTGATCGTATTCTTTCGGTTATTACCCAAGATTCATGGCCATAAATAAAGGCTGGCACGAATACAGAATTAAAGATAGGGAGTTTGGCTTTTACACCTTCCTCTCTTCAACTGATTACCGAATGCTGAAGCTGGCGCATTACTGCACCAGCTCCTGCAAGTCTTGCACCTAATAAAGGCTCTTGCTTCCTATCTCTCGTGAACATGGCCTCGAGACACTTGCACTTCTGTACCTGCTAGAGAGGACCTCCATTCACATGTAGAGGGCAACGTGCAGGCTTCCTTGAGAGGACGTGTGTCTCAGTCTTCGCAGCACTGATTTCCATTCCAGTTAATGTGCAAGTGATTGAGTATTCCACAGTCATCTGTACCTTTAACATAATTCTCAGAATCAGAATGACATAACATGTAATAAGGCTGGACCATTGAATTACTAGTATAAGACGTCCAACGGCCCTCCCCGCAGTTTCTGTACACCCAATTTCTCTCCTAATGTTCGGATTGACTTTAGGTTAGGGTAGAGTGGGACCGAACTTGAGATCTCATGATTGCGAAGCGAACTTCATAATCTCTCGACAGTCCTTGCATCCACATGTTTTACATTAAACCATAATTAATTGCTTCTATCTAGAACAGAAAACAACAACAAAAAAAAGGAAATGACGGAAGCTGTTCTATTAACCAATAGGAAAATGAAGATTATACGTCATGCGAATAATAAAAGATTGATATATACTGTATATATATGTGTGTGTGTGTTTTTCTACTTTTGGCATAAGGCTAGCAATTACTCCAGTGCATTACTGGTACTTTATTTTATCGACCCCCGTAAGAATGAAAGGCAAAGTTAATATGTATTGTATGAATATCTTCTTCTTCTTCTTCTTCTTCTTCGCCCATTTATTCCTGAGAGGGTGGTGGAGGCAGAGTCCACAAAAACTCCTTTCAGCGAGTCCTGTCAGAAGCAACCGTCACCAATTGATCCGGCTAGATCCCCAAGCGAGACTGGCCAAGTCCATGGATGTAGTGAAAGTCCTTGAGCTGAATAAAAAAATGTTATGTACTTTATTAAAATCATAATATGCACATGTTACTGGGTACCCATTATTTTCAAAGTATATTTCTCTATTTTGATTGATATTCTCGCTGTTTTACATTCTAGAGGAGTGGTAATTGTAGTGTGCCTGTATGTGTGTGTCAGGGAGGGGGGGGGGGGGTCAATGCAAAAAATAATTTTCATGACAGGGATCCTTGATAGTGAGATGTTTAAGAACCACAGCTACAAAGACTTCTCCCCACTTTTTGACCCAAAAGTATATTGATCCAAAAATAGTCACAGACCTGCCAACCTCTAAAAACCCAAACGGGGAATACCATGAAAAGAAATGCCCCCAAACGGGGAGAAATGAGGCAAAATGGGGAGATTTTACATAATGAAAGCTATACCCATTTTCACAAGAGAAGACACCTCTCACCCAACCTAAAGTGGGTGGGAGATCTCCCCTGGGAGAGTTGACAGGTCTGTAGTAATGTAAATAGTAACCAAACTTTGTACTATACTATAGTGGCATGTAGTACAGCAAATCAAATTCAATAAACTTGTGTTTTTATTTTTAACAAATAAATAAATATGTCCATGTCTATATTTTGTTTTGTCTTGTTTTATTTTCTGGTGGCTTTGTTAAAATAAAATAAGTCAATATTCTCAAGTCATTAGAAACTATAATAAATACTAGCTGGCTCCGTGCCGTCATTTTTGACGGCTAATTGTAATATCTATAGATAATATAAAAAGAGATGTTTGTTTGTTGGTTGTTTGGTTATTTGTTTAGTTGCTTCCTTCGTGCTCACTCACACAAGTGATACAAACATACAAACACACAGCTGTAACGAATCTTAGAATGCTGGACTTCTATAGTTTTTCATACACCCCCTTTCTTAGTCATCACATAGATGTGTGTATTAGACACCCCTTCTCTCCTCAGTCGACGTAATCACCCCTTCCTTCCTCAGTCATTTCTAGTGTGTGACGGACAAATACACAAATTTTTTATATTAGTAGATTAGTGTATTAGTAAATTCGTGATTTATCAATTAAAACATGCTGTTGTTGTTTAACCCTTGGTCAGCTCTAACCGGGTGTACCTGGGATAAAAGAAACCCAGCTATGATCACACCATATTTTATTCTGCGCGACATTATTCAATATATTCTTCTTTTCTGCAATATAGTAAGAAAGATTTGGATGGTATTCTTAGCAGATCGAGAAACCATGAAGGGACAACCTCGTTGGCTCGATTAAAAAAGATGTCGCTAGTTTTGATGTAATCAATGAGGCAACTAAGTGAGATGTTCATGCAAGGCCCTTCACTCTCACACTAAATAGTAAAAAGTTAAAAAAAGATTAAAAAAATTAAAAGTAAAGTTAACTCTTTTGATACCAACCAGAACAGAACCGGCTCTGATTCTACAAAAAAAAAAAAAAAAATTCAAAGAGTTCTTGTCTGAATTAAATTTGTCTAAGATAATCTTATATAAGAAGCATATGCTAAGTTATTTTCTTAGTAATGAAATAATTAATAAGCTTCGTAAATCCTTCAAAATTCTTCATTAATTTATTGAATTAGTGTGTATTTAATTAGAAGTACGGTATAAGAATTGTTGCTAGTCATTTTTTGTATGTATTTTACAAAATTTGGTTTAGTGACATGGCACCATGGTAGACCTGTCAAATCTCTCCGTCCGATGAAGAGATCTCCCACCAATTTTAGGGTGGGGGAGAGATGTTTTCTCTTGTGAAAATGGGTATAGCTTTCATTATGTAAAATCTCCCCAATTTGCCTCATTTCTCCCCGTTTTGGGATACTTTTTTTCATGGTACTCCCCGTTTGGGTTTTTAGAGGTTGGCAGGTCTGGAGATGGTACCATGGTTGATAAGCCATCGGCAATACGTAGTGGATGCTGTAAGATTGCAAGATTTTTTTAATATTAACCCATAATACTAACTTGTGGATATTATTACAGTACAGGTCATTTTAGAATTGATATAGTATAATTTACATAGAACTTAAACAGTAAATTAAAGGTCTTGGAGGTGTCTTCAATGAAATAGGCAGAACAAAACTCCTATATCATAAATAAAGGGTAGTGGATTGGCAGTATCGGTGAGCGTCAGACAACATGCTTTGCAGCAGAGAGTTACGTTCTGTGTTCAAATCCCGCCGAGGTTAGCTTTGCCTTTCATCCTTATGGAGTCGATAAAATAAACTATCAGTAACACACTGGAATCGATATAATCGACTTTCTCTTCCCCCAAATAATCTTTGCCTTGTGCCTAAATCAGAAACCAATAGATATAGCACAGTCAGGGCGACGGATTGGAGTATCAGACAAAATGCTTTCCCATTCTGTGACAAAGGTCAAATTTGCCTTTCATCCTACCGGCGTCAATGATATAAAGTACCAGTCACGTAATAAAGTCGGTTTTAATAGACTCACACACCAACACACACACACAACAAACGTTACTGATCTTGTGTCTAAAGTAGAAATCATTATATATATATTACAGGTCGGTTCAAATCAACTATTGTCAACGCAACTAAATTGATTAGATAATATATATATATATATATATATATATATATAGTGGTTAAAAATCGGGAGGTTATATCCGTAGTAAGTAGAGCACACTCAGTCCAGAGGACGAGTTCTGTATAGAGTTTGCTAATTTGTTGTGGAACTAACTCTCTCTCTCTCTCTCTATATATATATATATATATATATATATATATATATATATATATATATATATATATATGTGTGTGTGTGTGTGTACACACACACACACACACACACACACATATATATAAAGAACCAGAAAGTGCGTGGAGTGTAAATGTCCTACAGACACGGTTTTTTACACAAATTTCTCACTAATCTACCCTCACACTTGTCAGACACAATAAACGGTTCTATACAACAGGTGAAGCGTCACCTGTTGGCACTTTTCCTATTATCTCTCTGACTTTGGTTTTTTTATTTATTTTTTTTTTTATTTTTAAATTTCAGGAGTTTTTTGTTTTTTTTAGTTGTTCTTGTTAGTTCATTTGTTTTTGTTTGTCTTCTTTTTTTTTGTTTCTGTTGTTGAAATTAGGAAGTATTTTATTTGTCTGTGTTTCGGTTTAAACAAAACGACTTGTGATTTAGAGAGCTAAAAGAAAAGGCAAGTACGGACTAAATTGTTTTAAGCTATTTTAGGAAAACTCTTGAACAAAACTGAAGATGAAGATTGCCGCAAAAAATTAACACAGAATCAATTTTTATCAGTTTTTCTCATAATCTATCTTCACCTAAATTTAAACATTCATACCAATTCTATGGTTTGTTTTAAATCTCTTTGCTTCCATTCGTATATTACATTGAACCTCATTCTTTTTTCTTCTTTCCTGATTTCTTTCTTTTTCAAGTTCTCTTTCTTAAAATCCTTTCTTCCTTCATCATTTCTATTCTTCCTTCCTTTTCTTCTCTTTCTGTTCTTCTTTTCTCTTTTCTTCTTTATCTTAATTTATCACTTTTTTTAAAAATATCTTTATTTCTTTCTTCGTTCTTTTGTTCTCTTTTCTTTTGATTATCTACATTGTTGCATGACCAATGTCATTATCTTAAATTATTTAGGGTAGTTGATTGGAAGAATCGTTACAACGACAGTTAAAATGCTCTGTGATATTTCTTCCGGCTCACTGCGCTCTACGTTCAAATCCCACCGAGGTCAAGTACTGTGATCAATTTGATCGACTTCTTCCCTAAATTGCTGGCCTTATGCCTGAAGTAAAAAATATATATATATATTTTTAAATACTTTACGGCGCTGAATTGGCAGAATCATTAGAGCGTCAGTTAAAATGAGCTGTGAAATTTGAGCCAGCACTCTGAAATCTGCATTCAAATCTTGCAGAAGTCTACTTTACCTTTCATCCTTTAGGGGGTCAGTAAAAGTACTAGTCAAGTAGTAGAGTCAATTTCTTTCTTCCCCCATCCTACCGCCAAAAAGGAAAAAGTGTGGCCTTCTACTTACACCGAATCAGTAAATATCAAAGGCATGTTGCTTTGTGGTTAGGATGTTGGGATTAAGATCGTAATGTCGTGGGTTCCATTCCAAAACCTGGTGGCTCGTTGCGTTCTTAAGCAAAACACTTCATTTCACGTGGCTACATAACTCAGCTGATGAGCGTCTGTGTTTGGGACAGATTTAACATTTAATCCGTACATAATTTTCACTAAAAAACTATATCTTCTCAGTGGTTCTAACATTAGTTCTCTCTCTCTCTCTCTCTCTCTCTCTCTATATATATATATATATATATATATATATATATATAAACAAGTCATACACAAAACACCAGCACCAACAGTTTTCAGTTTTGCAAGAGATGTCAACATGAATGGACCTGTTATTTTTATCTAAAGACATTTTTTCCAATTCCATCCCGCCCGTCCCATCTATCTATTTTATTTCTCATTCTTTCTTCTGATGAAGGACTAGCGTCCGAAACGTAAAGATCCTCTTCCTGCTATATCAAGCGTTAACCCAATATATACTTTTCATATACTGTACCGATTGTGTTGTTATTTCTGTTTACTTTTTACACACACACACACACACACACACACACACACACACACACACACACACACACACACACACACACACACACACACACACACACACACACACACACACACACACACACACACACACACATATATATATATATATATATATTTCTAGGGCGGGTAAAATTCCCGAGATCCATGGACGAGTTCTCTCCAGCGGTCTCTGTCCCTCATTATCGCTGCCATGTCCTGCGTCTCCAACAGACCAGTGTCTGTCCTTAGGGCATCAACACACGTTAACCTTGGTCTTCCTCTTCCAGTGTGTCCATGTAGGGTCTCCCACAGGAGCACTGAGTGCAATGTCAACTCTGGATGTCGGTAAGCATGTCCAGCTAACCTCAGTCTCCTCTGTGTCACTTTTGAGCTGACTTTTGGGAGGCTTCCATACAGCTCTGAGTTTTTCATCCTCAGTGTATACTGACTAATGTTCAGAGCCATCCTCAGCATTCTCGTGTAGCACCCATCCACCATCTGAGTGAGTTTCTTGGACAGTGTCCAAGTCTCAGACCCGTACAGCAGCACAGACTCCACAACAGCAATGAAGAGGCGGATCTTCGGGTCTTTACGAAGGTCCGACTTCCACACCGATCTCAAGCTGATATATATATCAACATAATTCTCCCTGTCCTCCTCCTTTTTCAATCCTTCCTATATTTCATCTGCCTGTCACCCAGCTCGTGAATTGTCTCTCTGTTGACCACTGAACGATGGTGCAACCCTCTGAGGTAATTTTGCCCATCGCATCTTTGACAGCATTTAACTGTTTTAATGGCTATTCTAGCGATGAGGTTTCTCATTTTATATGTATTCAAACACTTTCTCGCTTCGTCTCGATCAGAGACAACATTGTATATATATTTGAGTATACACATATACATATTTAAATATATATATATTTAAATATATCAGGCAGGAGGCTGAATTAAGTGAAAGAATTGCAGGAGTTGGTGCAGTAATGCGCCAGCTTCGGCATTCGGTAATCAAATGAAGAGAGGTAGGTGTAAAAGTCAATCTCGCTATCTTCAATTTGGTATTCGTGCCAACACGTAACTATGGTCTTGAATCTTAGGTAATGACCGAACGAATACAATAGAAATTACAAGCGGTAGAAATGGGGTTCCTCCGTATATATATATATATATAGTTTTTGGTATATATCTTTTTGGTAAATATCATCTTGGTTAAGAGAGTGGGACTGGCTTTGTGCAGTGCCTTTTCTCACTATAAAAGCTTCACGGAACAGGCATTGCTTTATATCTGGAGATCTCTCTGCACTTGTCGTCACATGGTACCATGGGCCCAGCACTATGTGTCAATAATTGTCACAAGTGTAGTGTTTGTACCAGAGTTTGCTAGTCGCTGGCTGGACTAAAAAGTCACACTCCTTCAGCGATATAAAGTACATGGGTATAAAGTAGTGGCCGTACTCGAAAACGAGTTGGCAGCCACCATATATATATATATATATATATATATATATATATACATATATAGATATATATATAGATATATATATATATTATATATATATGTAGGAGGTGAGTTTTATTGTAGTACAATAAAGCAATGCAGATATCGGATAAGAAGCACTCTACAGTTTGTAGGACTGGAGTGTACATAATATATAAGATCAAAAGATGGTTAAATGAGTTCCATGTATTTTATTATGCGCATTTCAGATATGTTGATTTAAAACTGCACTATCCACAAGTGTTTTTAACCTTCATATCATGTCTTCCTATTTTATCTGATGAAAACACAAATGTTATTTGATGATATTTGCTTTTGAAATGCGCATAATAAAATAAATGGAACTCATTTAACCATCTTTTGATCTTATATATTATATTATATATATATATATAATATATATATTATATATATATATATTATATATATATATATATATATATATATATATATATATATATATATATATATATATATATATATATATATATATATATATATAATCAAAGTTTAGCAATTAAAACGACCAAAATGTTATCTCGACTAGGGGAGATTAATAACAAAATTTATTTTAAAACTTTTTCTTATTTGCTAAACCTTGATTATATATGTTCTGGCTCGTTAATTTATTAACCTGCCATAGAACCACATTGGCATACGGTTGGATGATACATGTGTTCCTATATGCATTTTGCATGTAGGGAAACATACTTTATTATTATTAATCTCCCCTGGTCGAGATAATATTTTGGTCGTTTTAACTGCTGCTATTTCTAGTGGCAGTACACTGACCTTTCCGCCCCTGCCTTCTATCTTTACACACGGCACTAGACAAAATTGTTTCTTCATCATACACTCTCATCCGGGAACAGTTCTGTATGGCGCCTGTTCGTGATTTGAACTCGGGAATTTTATATTCTCCGAGTGAGAAGAACCCTCTGACGAAAGTCTTCTTCTGAATGAATTTCCACATGGATTATCCATTTATTTTGAGACTTGAAACCGTACGGTAAGGGTAATTACAGCAGGTACAGTGAACTTTTTAAAATTTATTTTAAAAGTTTTTCTTATTTGCTAAACCTTGATTATATATGTTCTGGCTCGTTAATTTATTAACCTGCCATAGAACCACATTGGCATACGGTTGTATAATATATGTGTCCCTATATGCATTTTGCATGTAGGGAAACATACTCTATTATATATATATATATATATATATATATATATATATATATATATATATATATATATATATATATATATATATATATATATATATATATATATATATATATATATATATATATATATATATATATATATATATATATATATATATATATATATATATAATAAAATAAAACATGGACGAGTAGTTACTCCTTCATTATATTTACTTGTTGGTGACGCGCGTTTTGCCACCGATCAGCTCAAGGTTTAATATGTATCGATCTAGCCTGACTCTGTAATCAACGGCTCAACCGACCCTTTTTGGTGGTAATGATAGAATGAATACACATGGCGTACGAGAAAGTCTAATGTTCATATGCTGGTCAGTGAAATTTGTTTTGATTGGTGGCTTAATTTTAAAGAATGTTTTCGCCTGTAGTATATATATATATATATATATATATATATATATATATATATATATATATATATATACTGTATATATGAATCAAAATGGCGAGCTGTGTTGTTGCAATTAAGTATAATGAAAAATTAGAAATTAGAAGTTAGGATTATCCATCATCAGTTGGCTACTAGGCGTCATAGGCATTTCTTCGCGTTAAAGACAAGATACCTCTGCCTAGGGTGAAACAATAATTAAAGTAAGTTATTGGGATAAAAAGAAGTGGGTGGAGAAAGAGAAGGATATGTAAACAGACACGATATATATATATATATATATATATATATATATATATATATATATATATATACAAGCAAATTATAAACGTAAACATGTAAGTGTGTTTTTGAAACGGTGCGCGAGTTTGAAATTAGAAATTAGAAATTATAAGCTTTCACCGTATTTTAGACTAAAGAAATTTCTAGCCTGATAGTGGGGTTTATAACCCTCGGAGAAATGGAAAAAGATGAGTGTTGCCGTACATGCCATACATACATATAAATATATATATATATATATATACATACATACATATAAATATATATATATAAATACATACATATAAATATATATATATATACATACATATAAATTCTAAAACAAAACAGTATGTCTCTTGAGTTTTAGTATTTTGTTTGCGCCTTTGCTTGTGTATTTCTTTAAATTGATTTCTATTTAATATAAACAGTATGTAGTAAATTCTAGCTAATTAACAAATAAATTAGTTAATAGACGTAAAAGTAAAAAATAAACATACATTCGTATGCTTTACATAACAGACGCATGCTTCAAAATAGAAAATATATATGAAGGCGACACCCACAGAATTCCATGTTAAATGTATTGCTTTCAATTAAATGAAACTTTATATTATTTGAAATATAATTTCTATTCAGACTTCCATCTGCTGCTATTAATTTTTCCATAAAAACAACAATATGAAGGAAATGGTATTTTTGATTTACTAACTGTGTAAACATGTATCGTTTCCATTACACTAGATGCTTATAAATATGTCAAAACAATTTTGAAATTAAAAACTTCTGTAAATTGAAGTATATAAATATTTATACAGACAATTATACATACATATACACATATAAACCACAAACCAGAAGAGTACTCTATGCAATGGAAGATGCATATATACATATAACTATATATATAGGGGGGGTCTTCAAAATGTTTGTGGAAAAAAGGACAGTTGGAAAGAACGGTTTAAGTTATGATGTTTATTTTCCAATATATGCTCCATCTAGGCCAATAAACTTCTGCAAGCGTTGATACCAACCTTTAAGGCCACCTGTGTAAAACTGAGGGCCATGCGATTTAAAACATGTCAAAGCAACTTTTTTGCATCTTCATATGGGATCATCTTCAACCTCATCTCTTCCACTTCTAAAAATGACTTATCCATTTGTAGGTTGTTGATTTCTTTGGGGCATTGTCCCCATCAAACTTGCTCCAGAGCGTCAATGATTTGGCTGCTCTTCCACCCTAACTTCACCATGAATTTGATGTTTTGATGAAGGCCATGTTACTCGAGCGGGCGCTGACCTCGAACAGGTGGCGCCACGTTGCAGCATGCATGTTAGAACACGTTAGTACGAGAACATACAGATGCATTGAGATCAAAATCCCTGCATGTGATTATTAGCTAAATACTTTTTCCATGAACCTTTTGAAGCCGCCTCGTATATATATATATATATACTAGCTGACGTACCCAGCTTCGCCCGGGTAAACAGATGATAAGAGAAGACAAGTAAAAGAGAAAATGACTGTATTGGATGTTTGTATGAGGCGAGTCCGTGGTGTCTGTGTGATACAAAAAACAGTAAAAAAAATCTTCCAGATATACCAGATTCTTCGTTGTACCGTTTGTGCATAGTATATGAACAATTCTAGGTGCTCCCACCTAGAATAGTGACCTCTAGGATGGTTCATCTTCTGCCTGACTGTAAAACGTGTATCATTGCATAGACATGGTAGTTCCACGTTTCTCAAAAGGATGATGGAAGTTCTATATGATATATATATGATATTATATGTAGATATAGATAATTAATATAAAAGATGATGCTCAGCCAGTTCGTCTTCAACCATCGCAGCACGCCGTCGCTGCTTGGCTCCAGTGTTTCGTTGGTGTTGTTCAGCCAGCTCCTCTTAATTCATGGCGGCACGTTTTCGCCTCTGAAGTTCGGCGTTCCGATGGCGCTGTTCGGCCCGTTTTTCTTCATTCCTGGCTGCACGCCGTCGCCGCTGTAGTTCACTGTTTGATAAAGTCGAATTGCTTTTACTGTCTGTGGAACGCTGCACGCACGCACACACACATAAACATACGCGCACGTACATACACACGCACACATGGTAATAGTTACAGCGTTCACTTTGCCTCTCTGTTTCTTACTCTCCCCTCTCACTCCCTCATTGGCATTATGCATATTAATTTATGTTTGGCGTCGTTGAGGTGGGCGGAGTCGTTTGAAACTTATGAACCAATGATAATTGAGAATTATGACACACGGAATACTGACATTGTTGAAATTAATATATACTAGCTGACGTACCCAGCTTCGCCTGGGTAAACAGATGATAAGAGAAGACAGGTAAAAGAGAAAATGACTGTATTGGATGTTTGTCTGGTTATTGTATGAGGCGAGTCCGTGGTGTCCGTGTGATACAAAAAACAGTAAAATAAAATCTTCCAGATATACCAGATTCTTTGTTTTACCGTTTGTGCATAGTATATGAACAATTCTAGGTGCTCCCACCTAGAATAGTGACCTCTGGGAGATGGTTCATCTTCTGCCTGACTGTAAAACGTGTATAATTGCATAGACGTGGTAGTTCCACGTTTCTCAAAAGGATGATGGAAGTTCCAATCTTTTATATTATATGTAGATATAGCTAGAGATAATTAATATAAAAGATGTCCGTCAATGTAAAAATGTCCCTATTTACTTGAAATGGTTTATACAAATGCCAAATTAATATGGATATGGATAACATGCTTATCTATAAGTGGTCAGCTATAATAATAAAACAACAAATTATATGACACAAAAATTTATTCAGTAATTTCCAGGCTCTTAGCCACTGAGTAATAGACAGTCAATGTTGCCAGACTCAGCATATGATGAGGTTTTATTACCACCGCAATCAGAAGCGATAAATTTGAAGGCAATTTCTACCAATACTTGATGGTTTTTATTGCTCATTATCGACAATAAATGACATTGAACAGAAATGATAACTCTGTCAAAGCTCACAATACTGATCAAAGGACACCAATGTCTGAATCATTTACGTCGAATATTCATAGCAGTGAAGGCAATTTCTACCAATACTTGTTGGTATTTATTGCGCAACATAGCAGTGAAAGCAATTTTTACCAATACTTGTTTGTTTTTATTAGTTATAACGACATTAAATGACATTGAACATAAATGATAACTCTGTCAAAGCTCACAATACTGATCAAAGGACACCAATGTCCGAATCATTTACGTCGCTTATTGATAGCATTAATGATATGCATACATCAGCTCAAAGCTTCATTATAGACAATATTCAGGGTTGTTCCTCTGTTAGCGGTATCAATTGTAAATTTTATACCATCAGGATCGCACACTCGAGATGCAGCAACATACAGTTGCCCATGGCTGATGCTGGATCATTCAAGTAGACACCGACTCGCTTGAAAGTCTGTCCCTGTGCCTTGTTGACAGTCATGGAGAAGGACAAATTGACGGGAAACTGTTTCCTTTGCCAAATGAATGGCAGCAGATCTTCACTTGGTCTCAGTATGATCCTCGGAATGAGAACCGATTCCTCGCTGCCTGGGAGTTTAGCTTCTAAAACTCTTCCGTTAATCAATCTTTCAACAATCAATCTGATACCATTGCAAAGACCCATTTTATGATTGATATTTCTAAGCAATATAATCGGCATACCTTTTTTCAACCTCAAAATATATGGGGGAAATCCGGGTATTTGAAGATACTCAGTCGGAACATCCATATTGTTCTGCTGATTAAGCTCCATTGCATCTGCACTGACGGTCAACCATTCCTCTCCAGGAAACATTCCGGCTACTTGTAAATTTATTTCATCGACCGTTGCATTCGTATGAGTTAGAATAACGCGTTCCGATATCCAGGAGATATTCTGCCAAAAAGCATTCAAATTAGGGAACACCCAGTCAATCAATGCTTGGCGGTCCAGTGGCATGACCAAATGGACTGGGATTCTTACAGTCTGATTATCACCAACGTGTGACAATTCATCGTTTCCCAACTGCATCAACCATCGGCCGTATGTTTCAGCCTTTTCGTTTTGCCCGAACATACGAAGTCGCATATTATCGTGTAATCGCAAAACTCTGAAATGGCGCCACAACGGGGACTTTTTCAGACATGCATCGACAATTTGCGCTCTTTGAGCATTCCTAACAATTGGTAGCACCTGTCTGAAATCGCCACCAAGAACGATAGTCTTACCACCGAATGGCAGGTCACTACCGCAGATATCTCTCAAAGTTCTGTCCAATGCCTCCAGTAAATATCTGTGTGCCATTGGAGCCTCGTCCCAAATAATCAGAGACGTATTGCGTATAAGGCCCGCGAGTTCACTTTGTCCTGTAATGTTACAGACACTCAACTCATCCGGAGCCAATGGAGCCTTGAAGCATGAGTGGAAGGTCCTTCCACCACTCAGCAAAGTGGCAGCGATCCCACTGGTGGCCACAGGGAGAACAATCTTCCTCTGAGTTCTGACTGCCGATAGCATAGTGTTGAAACAGAATGTCTTTCCGGTGCTTCCTGGAGCATCTATGAAAGCACAAAGTTGCTCATTAGTGGAAATCGAGTGGAGAATGCCATCGACCAATTCTCTCTGAGATTGGGTCAACATTGGTATACGTTCATCCACAATACGTTGCTGTTCCAGTGAATCAAACTGGAATAGTTACCGCCGATCGAGTGGAAACCGTCTAAGCTGCAATCTCATGTTCGATGCTAAGACACGTTGCCGCATTTCTTCATCAGGAATTGGCAAATTGAAATCTGTTAAACATTTGAAATGAACTTCAAGCAGTTGCTCAATATTGAGCAAAACAATAGCTTTCATCAAATTTTCATCATCGACCTGAAGATGATGCCTAAAATCATCAGCCAATGGCGTTCAAATAACTCTCTTGGATCGGCAGTATTGCAGAATCCTAGAATCGTGACAAACAACTATCTTATTTGAGCTGGCATCTGTGTTGTTCCTGCAGCTTCCATGGCGTTATTCCATTCAGCGTCATCCTGAAGTAGTCCCAGATGCTGACACACAGCCTGGTATGTTTCATATTCCACGCCATTGATTGTTTTTAAATCAGCGAAGCTCTGTTTACCTCTCGAAAAATCATTATGCAACAGAATTCGGAGATAAAACACATCACCAGATGCTGGATGGACATTACAAACCCGTCCAATAGTCATGAATCTCAATTTTTGTTTTCTATCATTCCATTTCTTTCCCTTCTTATCCCACGTATAGTGCGAAGAGAAATCGCAGTAGAGTTGCCTTTGATCCGGGTTCAAAGCATGTTCCCTATTATGCTTGAACCACTCAGTCAATTCCGTCTTAGGGGGTGGTGCGTTAGCAATTCTTTCGATATCTCTTCTAGTGTCCTGAAAACAGACCATTTGCCTATTTTCTAAGTGAACCGTCAGTTTCTGAACGCTGGGTTTACGTTCATTGAGATCAAAATCGAACAATCTCCAGTAAGCTTCGCTAGATTCAATCGAGCGAACATTCTGGAACCTGCCAACTTCATCTCCTTGGTTCGCTTCCTCATTCCTGACATTGATCATTGCCCGATCATGACCTTTGTAAACATATTTGAATAGATATTTGCAAGCTTTCACTGAGCTACAAATTTCCACATTAATATGACAACGATATTTCATAATCAAATATGGATTGTATGGCACAACCCATTGATTTGTAACCTGTCGACCGTTTACATTTTCGACCAAACCGCCATCTGCAGGCGACCGTCTTCTGTATGAGGGATGAGCATCCCCATCGTTCCAGGAAGTGTTCGTGACAAAACATTTCGGAAATTGCTTACTGCATTGGCCATTTTTCATGCAAGGCGCTTTCCGATTTGCCACTCTGCATTGGTTGTGCACCATTGACTTTGCCATCAAGTTGCGTAGTGCCTCATTCTCCGGCAGTTCAGCATACACAACGCTGTCGACATCCTCAGCATATCTCAATTTGCAATCTCTATGTAAAATGATCAGCAAATGTGCATGTGGCAATCCTCTTTTTTGGAATTCAATTACGTATGTAAAAGCTACTATACCTCCAAAGATTTCCTCTTTTTCCACATCATCTATTATCTTTTTCAGATATCCTTTGAATACTCTTGCCACAGTATCAGGACGGTCCTTTGGCTGTTGTCCTGGCAAAGGTGCATCCTTAATATCAGTCCATTCAGCATTGCATGTAACCGTTATAAACAAATCTGGCTTTCAAAACTTTCTGACAATAGCCATTGCATCCTGATAGCGAATGTTCATATATCTCGGGCCGCCGATGAACGACGATGGCAAAATGATGCGTCGACCAATTTGCTTGTAATTGGCATCATCGGCTGTTATCGCATCCTGTATATTATTATACAATTCAGCTCTGATATATGGCTGATGTGTAGCTATATAATTTAGCCTTTGATTTTCGATCTTTGCGAATGCCATACAACAGTATTCCTGGAACAATTTACTGGCTTGAAATAGCGCACTTCTTTGTTGATTCCTCTCGTTCAAATGGAACGCGTAAAAGTCGCGAATCGAATTATTGTCTCTTGCCGCCTCTCTGTTGATGCTGATTCTTATGATCATCTAAATGAACAGACATGTTCCATCCATTTTCACTTTTGGGGAATAAAAGAGCATAATGCAATGGATCGTATGCCCTATTTGACTCATTGATAGTCTTGAGACCACCATCTCTGCGATTGAGGACGATATCTCTCGATCCAGGCTTATCGTCCATCAACACAGCAGCTTCACGAAATCCTTCAGGGGCATTATATCGCCGTTCGTGTTGATTCCTTGGCACTGCGTCAGCCTTAATCACCAATGTTTGCTGCTGAACATTTTGCAGTTCAGCCACCAACATGAAATCCATAACATAAGGATTACACTGTCTAACCCATGATTGCAAATCACGGATCAAATCACTTAACCTTTGCCGTTCAAGTTCAGTTATATTTCCCGGCAACTTCATCCAACCGATCCTGATATCCTCCTCCGATTCACTATAATCTGGATCGTTAACGTAAATTTGAGCGAAACGAGGCCTCTCTCCTGGGGTAACTTTTAAATTACCAATACAATGATACAAACGGCCTTGAATGACTACATTCGATTGCCATGCTCCACTCTCAAACATCTCACTAACTCTCTGCAATGCTAAAGCTAATGAATTGTTAATTTGCCGCTAATATTTGCGCAGTAATCTACCTCGGTCTCCTTGATCACCCCACATACTTAGTATTTTAAACTCCGGTGACGTCTTTTCGTGCCTCCAAAGCAATGCTCCACAATGTGGACACTCTGCTCGTCCACCAATCTGAAAATGACACGGTTGCCATGATCCATTTTTAATATCATTCGTTTACCTTCTAGCGTCTTTACTGGAATGAGGAGCACTTTGGCGACACATTCTCTGAACTTCTGTATTGCGCTGGCGCTGTTCAGCCAGCTCCTCTTCATCCATTGCTGCACGCCGTTGCTGCTGAATTCTGGCCATCTGCTGATGATGCTCAGCCAGTTCGTCTTCAACCATCGCAGCACGCCGTCGCTGCTTGGCTCCAGTGTTTCGTTGGCGTTGTTCAGCCAGCTCCTCTTCATTCATGGCGGCACGTCTTCGCCTCCGATGGCGCTGTTCGACCCGTTTTTCTTCATTGCTGGCTGCACGCCGTCGCCGCTGTAGTTCACTGTTTGATAAAGTCGAATTGCTTTTATTATCAGTATTCATTTCGAGCAATTGTCAAAAAATGACACAATAATAAATATAAAAGATGTCCGTCAATGTAAAGAAAGGTCCCCATTTACTCCCTTCACAACTCTGTGTATGTTAGATTAACAGACAGGGACACAGACAGATAAACTGCGTTGCGATTGTGGAACGCCACACACATACACGCATGGAAACGCGCACACGCAGGCAAACTTACACGCGTACACACACTCACACATGTTGATAGTTTTTACTTTCTGTGGAACGCTGCACGCACGCACACACACATAAACATACGCGCACGTACATACACACGCACACATGTTAATAGTTATTGAACACAGCGTTCACACTCTTCCCTCTCACTCCCTCATTGGCATTATGCATATTAATTTCAGTTTGGCGTCATTGAGGTGGGCAGAGTCGTTTGAAACCTATGAACCAATGATAATCGAGAATTATGACACACGGAATACTGACGTTCTTGAAATTAATATATATATATATATATATATATATATATATATATATATATATAGAGAAATAGAAGTTAGAAATATCCGTCATTAGTGGTCTACTAGCCATCATAGGTATTTCTTCGCATTACAGACCATATACCTCCTGCTTGGGCGATATAATAAAGGAAGAATTAGAAATAGAAGTAAGGAATATCCGTCATTTCTAATTCTTCATTTATTATACATAAATGCAACAACACAGCTCGCCATTTTTCATTCATATATGCTTTCCCCTTCGCTGTGACCTGTCTTTTTCTCTTCCCTTACTCTTTCTCTCTCCCCTTCTCTCTATTTCTCCCTCTTACTGTCACTCACCCCCTCTGCTAGTCACCCTCTCTCGGCTAGCCTCTTCCTCACACTTCCACTCACTCACTCTCCGCAACTAACCCTCTCTCTCAATTCTTCCATCGTCCCACACCCTACGAGATTCTTTTCCTCGCTCACATCCGTACGGCCAAGATGTGTCTTTACCTTCTTGTCAATATTCGCACGTTCTTATGTTCGAAATGAATTATTGACTTGATTTTCTCAATTTTCCCTCTCTTTACGTTGCCTCACCATTCGTGTT
Organism: Eledone cirrhosa; assembly: GCA_964016885.1. NCBI lineage: Eukaryota > Metazoa > Mollusca > Cephalopoda > Octopoda > Eledonidae > Eledone > Eledone cirrhosa. The sequence continues at coordinate 196,703,087 of OZ024743.1, forward strand.
TGTTTACATGTCTCTCTTTCTCCACCCAACTCTTTTTATCCCAATAACATATTGTATCGCACTAGCTGGAGGTGTATGGTCTGTAATGCGAAGAAATACCTATGTTGGCTAGTAGTCCACTGATGACGGATATTCCTAACTTCTATTTATTATACATAATTTATTATACATAATCATTTATTATACATAAATGCAACAACACAGCTCGCCATTTTTCATTTATATATATATATATATATATATACCTAACAGACTGTATAATAAGTAGTATGGATGTTGCGTCCCTACATCCATCCATTGACGTGGATTTTGCTGTGGGGAAATGCGTAGAAATGATCAGTGAGAGCAATGTTGAATTCCGTAGGATTGATACCAGTGGACTGGGACTCCTACTTAAACTTACCTATAGTAATGATTATCTAGATACATATGACCTTAGCAAACTGTGCCCTACAAGACCAGCAAGAGGCAGACCACCTACCATTACCTCAATGGCCAAGAAAACCCACACAGAAAGATGAAACGGGTGGACTAAAGCCATACGGACCCCCGAAAACCACGTTGAACTAAAGAAAATGATTGCACATGCGGTGGGGGCCAGTATAAAACTAACCCTTAAGTAACATATGTTCAAATTTAATGGAAAAACATATGCCCAAGAGGAGGGAGCAGCCTTTGGTGTTAGCATTGCAGGTGACATAGCTAACCTATTCGTGGTATGGTGGGATTATAAACTTAAACTTAAACTTAAAGAACAATTAGAAGATAGCAACCTCTTAACCCTGATAATGTACTCCCGCTACGTTGATGATATAACATCGTAGTAAAAACACCGCCCCACTAGAAAACAGTCAGGAATTAGAGAAAAACACCATGGAAAGCATCCAGCAAATAGCTAACTCCATCCACCAGAGTATTAGAGTTACTATAGACTACCCAAGCAAACACCCTAACCATACCAAAATCAACATACTGATTGCGGATTTGGTACGGGTGATGAGAAATGTGTCCCGCATGTGCAACCCCAAAGAACTAGAGAGACACATACAACACTTCATCCACCGTATGCAGTTCTCTGGTTACAATCAGAGAGATAAAATCAGAGTATATAGAGGATCCAGAACCAAATGGGAAAAAATGGTAAATAATGATACAAATGGGACCTTCCCCTTGTATAGGAGTAAATTTTGGAATAGAATAGAAAGAACTAGGAATAAGGTTAATAGAATAAACTCATGGTATGATAGCAATAAATACCAGAGTGTAATGTTCATCAATACAACCCCTAGAGGTGAATTAGCTTACAAATTTAGAAGGGCCCTAGATAAACATAATCTCAATATTAAGATAGTAGAAAGACCAGGTACCTCCATAAAAACACTTATTAGCAATACATACCTTTTTCAAAGACCTCCCTGTATAGATAATAAATGCATAATCTGTAAACTAAGCCCCCATATTAACTGTAAAACTAGAAATGTAGTATATAGCATAAGATGTACTGAAGGACAATGTAAAGATAAGAATATAGTGTACATAGGTGAGACAGCTCGTAGTATAGGAGAACGGTTAAATGAACACTGGCGAGAACTTCAAGATAAAAAGGAATGATCAATACTCCACCAACATGCTAAAATAGATAAGGGCAACTTAGAGAACATAGAAATAAAAATAGAATCTACACACAGAAAAGACGCAATGTTTAGACAAATCACAGAAGCAATAAACATTAATGAACTCCAACCAAAATTAAATAGAAAACATGAATGGAATAGCAACATCACAACTTACAATTAAGGAGAAAATGAAAACACACACACACATAGAACAAACAACCAACCAATAACATGTAAATAAACAAATAAATAAACAAATAAAAACACACACAGACACCCGGATGTAACACATGCGCAAACTAAGTACACAACACACACAAAAACAAGATGGCGTAGGACAGAACAAAGGAGAGGCACAAAACAAAGAAAAGAATCCCCAGTCACCGAGGAGGTCACAGAATGTGTGACAAAAGAACTTTGACAATATATGAACAATCGTCCGGTTATGGAACCTACCAATCAACCGGAAATTTATAAATTCTTAAATTTATAATAAATTGGAGTGAAAGCAACTGGTGCGTGTGTTTCTTTTTGGCAACATGTCCCTCCCAAAGCATAATATATATATATATATATATAATGCTTTGGGAGGATCATATATATATATATATATATATAATATATATATATATTATACTTTGGGAGGGTCATATATATATATATATATATATATATATTGGAATAAATGCTCTGAAATAGCGATATATATGTGAGTATAGACATAGAATATTCGAAAATATTCTGTATGTTTATAATAAACATTTTGAAGACCTAATCGCTATAGAATAGAATACGTCACGTATTACAATTAGATTCTCGATAAAAGCAAGGGAAGTAATCTACGCGTTTCATTCTTGTTAGAATTCATCAGGACTACATATCCAGTGCTTTTATCGAGAATGACACAGCTAGAGACTTATAGAATACTTAGCTGTGTACTGGAACTGGTTTGAAAGAGCGGTTGCCGGTCCGGCAGAAATTAGAAATTGGAATAAATGCTCTGAAATAGCGATATATATGTGAGTATAGACATAGAATATTCGAAAATATTCTGTATGTTTATAATAAACATTTTGAAGACCTAATCGCTATAGAATAGAATACGTCACGTATTACAATTAGATTCTCGATAAAAGCAAGGGAAGTAATCTACGCGTTTCATTCTTGTTAGAATTCATCAGGACTACATATCCAGTGCTTTTATCGAGAATGACACAGCTAGAGACTTATAGAATACTTAGCTGTGTACTGGAACTGGTTTGAAAGAGCGGTTGCCGGTCCGGCAGAAATTAGAAATTGGAATAAATGCTCTGAAATAGCGATATATATGTGAGTATAGACATAGAATATTCGAAAATATTCTGTATGTTTATAATAAACATTTTGAAGACCTAATCGCTATAGAATAGAATACGTCACGTATTACAATTAGATTCTCGATAAAAGCAAGGGAAGTAATCTACGCGTTTCATTCTTGTTAGAATTCATCAGGACTACATATCCAGTGCTTTTATCGAGAATGACACAGCTAGAGACTTATAGAATACTTAGCTGTGTACTGGAACTGGTTTGAAAGAGCGGTTGCCGGTCCGGCAGAAATTAGAAATTGGAATAAATGCTCTGAAATAGCGATATATATGTGAGTATAGACATAGAATATTCGAAAATATTCTGTATGTTTATAATAAACATTTTGAAGACCTAATCGCTATAGAATAGAATACGTCACGTATTACAATTAGATTCTCGATAAAAGCAAGGGAAGTAATCTACGCGTTTCATTCTTGTTAGAATTCATCAGGACTACATATCCAGTGCTTTTATCGAGAATGACACAGCTAGAGACTTATAGAATACTTAGCTGTGTACTGGAACTGGTTTGAAAGAGCGGTTGCCGGTCCGGCAGAAATTAGAAATTGGAATAAATGCTCTGAAATAGCGATATATATGTGAGTATAGACATAGAATATTCGAAAATATTCTGTATGTTTATAATAAACATTTTGAAGACCTAATCGCTATAGAATAGAATACGTCACGTATTACAATTAGATTCTCGATAAAAGCAAGGGAAGTAATCTACGCGTTTCATTCTTGTTAGAATTCATCAGGACTACATATCCAGTGCTTTTATCGAGAATGACACAGCTAGAGACTTATAGAATACTTAGCTGTGTACTGGAACTGGTTTGAAAGAGCGGTTGCCGGTCCGGCAGAAATTAGAAATTGGAATAAATGCTCTGAAATAGCGATATATATGTGAGTATAGACATAGAATATTCGAAAATATTCTGTTTATTATAAACATACAGAATATTTTCGAATATTCTATGTCTATACTCACATATATATCGCTATTTCAGAGCATTTATTCCAATTTCTAATTTCTGCCGGACCGGCAACCGCTCTTTCAAACCAGTTCCAGTACACAGCTAAGTATTCTATAAGTCTCTAGCTGTGTCATTCTCGATAAAAGCACTGGATATGTAGTCCTGATGAATTCTAACAAGAATGAAACGCGTAGATTACTTCCCTTGCTTTTATCGAGAATCTAATTGTAATACGTGACGTATTCTATTCTATAGCGATTAGGTCTTCAAAATGTTTATTATAAACATACAGAATATTTTCGAATATTCTATGTCTATACTCACATATATATCGCTATTTCAGAGCATTTATTCCAATTTCTAATTTCTGCCGGACCGGCAACCGCTCTTTCAAACCAGTTCCAGTACACAGCTAAGTATTCTATAAGTCTCTAGCTGTGTCATTCTCGATAAAAGCACTGGATATGTAGTCCTGATGAATTCTAACAAGAATGAAACGCGTAGATTACTTCCCTTGCTTTTATCGAGAATCTAATTGTAATACGTGACGTATTCTATTCTATAGCGATTAGGTCTTCAAAATGTTTATTATAAACATACAGAATATTTTCGAATATTCTATGTCTATACTCACATATATATCGCTATTTCAGAGCATTTATTCCAATTTCTAATTTCTGCCGGACCGGCAACCGCTCTTTCAAACCAGTTCCAGTACACAGCTAAGTATTCTATAAGTCTCTAGCTGTGTCATTCTCGATAAAAGCACTGGATATGTAGTCCTGATGAATTCTAACAAGAATGAAACGCGTAGATTACTTCCCTTGCTTTTATCGAGAATCTAATTGTAATACGTGACGTATTCTATTCTATAGCGATTAGGTCTTCAAAATGTTTATTATAAACATACAGAATATTTTCGAATATTCTATGTCTATACTCACATATATATCGCTATTTCAGAGCATTTATTCCAATTTCTAATTTCTGCCGGACCGGCAACCGCTCTTTCAAACCAGTTCCAGTACACAGCTAAGTATTCTATAAGTCTCTAGCTGTGTCATTCTCGATAAAAGCACTGGATATGTAGTCCTGATGAATTCTAACAAGAATGAAACGCGTAGATTACTTCCCTTGCTTTTATCGAGAATCTAATTGTAATACGTGACGTATTCTATTCTATAGCGATTAGGTCTTCAAAATGTTTATTATAAACATACAGAATATTTTCGAATATTCTATGTCTATACTCACATATAT
>OZ024743.1:196713292-196733292 GCA_964016885.1 Eledone cirrhosa
TAATGGAGCTGCGGCGCTGCAAATGGGTTACATATGAAAAAGTTTGTCCTCATCAGTGGCCTTCCAACCGTCGTAGGCATTTCGTCGCATTAAAGGCCATATACCTCAGGTTGGTGCGAGCAACGGCTAAAAAAAGTCGTTGGGACACGTAAATAAGGGGGACGCTAGGGTAAACAAACAAAATGGTTTAAGCGTCCCCCTTATTTACGTGTCCCAACGACTTTTTTTAGCCGTTGCTCGCACCAACCTGAGGTATATGGCCTACGACGGTTGGAAGACCACTGATGAGGACAAACTTTTTCATATATATATATATATATATATATATATATATATATATATATATATATATATATATATATATATATATATATATATATACATATATATATTTATTCAGGTTTGAGGTTCACCACTGTATAGAGCTGGTCTATTCCGTATGGTCAATCGTAATGCAATAATATAGAGAGTACTCAACGTAAGGCAGTTCAACCGTCTTTGTTTTTGTAGTTGGTGGTGCTATTACGGAGTTAAATATTATAATGAAATGACAGGAGGCTGGATTTGTGTAAATCCTTGAAAGGTTTATTATACTATGATCATTTCAATGACCGGGTTCCGTATATATATATATACGAGGGGGTTCAAAAAGTTCGTGGAAAAAGTAAATAGCTAATAATCAAATGCATATATATATGTTTATGACATGGGGCTGGTTCGAAACTGACTACAGATTTATAATTTTTTTTATAGTGCTTGTCAAATTCCGCTTAACTATGCATGTTGTGTTTCTGGCAGAAAAGCAGTTCGAAACCATATAGAAAATATTTTTTAGTACAGAGGTAGACTGGCCATATGATGATTTGAACAATGGCCAGTGTGTCGCTGGGCTGGCTAAAAAACAACAACAATAAATAAGCTGCTAAAAACATATTAATAAACAATGGGCCGTCTTCGTAGGAAACGGATACCCGTCGGTTTTACGACATAGTCTGTTGCTTTAGTATATATATATATATATATATATATATATATATATATATATAAATATATATATATATATACATTTATATATATGTATATGAATATATATATATATAGTATATATATATATAGAGAGAGAGAGAGAGTGACAACTAACCACGTGAGTACTCGATACATGGGTATAGAGATATGTAAAATCTCGACCGGGGCGCCAGGTTTTCTATGAGACAAGACTATGTGTGTGTGTGCGTGTGTGTGTGTAGACACACACACACACACAAACATATATATGTATACAAATATATATATATATATATATATATATATATATATATATATATATATATATATATATATATATTAGGGTAAATATTGATGCAATTCAATTCAAGCACTCAACGTACTTTTTCCACATAGGAGTGACGGAGTAAATATCGAATAAGGAAAAGCGAAGTAGTTTCAGATGTTCAAGTCCTTTAATAATAATGCTGTGATATATATTTCAATGACGACACTGGCCACACTGTTCTGTGGGCGAGTGTCGTGTCATCAGACAGCTTGTTACATAATAAGGTTGTTTCCGAGGCAATCCAAATTGAATCGACATGGGAACGGATGAAGTTCGTGCTTTTGGGTTTTTCATCCGTTCCCTTGTGAGTACCAATTCACCCCCACCGGTCTGCGCAAGCGCATGTCCGAAGGAAGTTGACCATTAGCACCGCAGATTTCAACGAAATTCGCTGTCAGTGGCCCACCTATGCCCTGCCAAAGTTTACTGCTACCCAACACTACTGTGGCAGTCAGCCGAAAGCCAGAGGGGATGGGAGGGTGTTAGTTTTTATATGTCATAATACCACCTTTCACTAAGCGTTGACAGTAAGACTGACCATCAACTCATAAGGGAAAATAAACTTAATTCTAGGTACTAAGGTTTTACATTGGGAACGGATGAAAAACCCAAAAGCACGAACTTCATCCGTTCCCATGTCGATTCAATTTGGATTGCCTCGGAAACAACCTTATTATGTAACAAGCTGTCTGTTGATGACACGACACTCGCCCACAGAACAGTGTGGCCAGTGTCGTCATTGAAATATATATCACAGCATTATTATTAAAGGACTTGAACATCTGAAACTACTTCGCTTTTCCTTATTCGATATTTACTCCGTCACTCCTATGTGGAAAAAGTACGTTGAGTGCTTGAATTGAATTGCATCAATATTTACCCTAATATATATATATATATATATATATATATATATATATATATATATATATATATATATATATATATATATATATATATATGTGTGTGTGTGTGTGTGTGTGTGTGTGTGTGTGTGTGTGTGTGTGTGTGTGTGTTATTGTTTTTTACTTTTCCAATATATATATATGTGTGTGTGTGTGTGTGTATAAAATTAACTTTGACTCTGATGTTTTAACTTGATAACAGTTGAGGAAACTATTTCTTGTGTCATCCCTCCATCGAAGGAGAAGCATTTATTCCTTTTTTTCTAATGGTTAGAATATATGTGGCTCGTTATACCTGCATACCCATAGATTTCTCCACTAACTGCAGCAGTTGTGTCAACCCATTGCAGAATTAATAGTTGGTCATCTGCGAAGCTACAGGTGTTCACGACGCCAAGGTCGTCTAATTAAACTGATGTTCCCCGTATGAATTACTGCTTACAATGACTGGTCCATTGTAAAGGAAAGTAACAGCTGAGAAGCTTTAAGAAAAAGATTATATCTACATATGAAACCCTTGCATATAATGAATGTAGGCAAGGTCGGATATATAAGGGAAACGGGGGCCAATTGCCCCGGGTCCCCTACAGTGGGGGGGGGGGCACCAGTGACGGCCGTACCAATTTATTTGTGTCCTCAACTGGGCTTTTTAGTTTTAGGATGGTTAGAATTTTTTTGAATTTAATACTTGTATGTATAAGTTATCAATACTAATTAGTTGCACCAAGCTAACTTTGATATGTAAAATTGGGAGGTTTGCTGTGTATTCCAATTTCTTGTGTATGAGGGGACCCCCAAGCATGAAGTGCCCGGGCACCCCAAGGTCTAAACCCGACCCTGGGTGTAGGTGTTTGCCAAAATTACATCACCTGTCTTCTTGTTAACAACCCTTTCCCCAATCCCTTCCTCCCCCCTCTCTTTTTTATCACCCATTCTCGTTGGGCCTTTCTACAGAGAGGAATCAATAGATTGAAGGGTACACAAACAAGGGCTATGTGATCATGAGATTAGAAATTTCAATAATTTATTCAAAGTTTACAGCACCATCATATACCACCGCCATCACAACCACCACATAACCGCCGCCGCCACACCACTATCACCAACACTACTACTACCACGACCACCACTACCACCACCACCACCACCACCACCACATCACCGCCGCCGCCACACAACCAATACCACCACTACCACCACCACTACTACTACTACTACTACTACTACTACTACTACAGTACACAAATGCAATACAAGAAAACAACATAGAAACTACAACATTCACCATGATTAAGAACAGTGCTGTTGTAGTTTGTAACATAGGGAATGGGTTTTTTTCACATATAATATATTCTTTGGTATGCTGAATATTTTAGTTTTCAAGCTGAAAACCAACACATAAATCTGATATAACAGTATGCAAGATAACTTTACAGAGGCGTACATTAAAAAACATTTTCATTGTAGCTAAGCAGTTTTTTTTTTTCTTTTTGGCAACAAAACAAGCGAACTCTCACGAAGATTAACGAACACAGAAATTGGTCAATCCGAAAACCATGTAAGTTCTTTAAGATTATGTCATTCCACAGCAAGACTAAATATATATTTTAAGCATATAATTATTCTTCGGTATATACATATTTTATGTGAGTAAATCTTATTCCGTTAAAACAACATTCAAACTACATACTTTGCTATAAGTCAATATCTTTGGTATGTTTGAGCCTCCGCTATTTATGGTGCAATTTTCGTAATCATTTGTTATATTTGGGGGGGGGGGGGGCATGATCTCCTATTATTGTCAAAAATAGTTAAACACTGTTTAGCTTCGTTTTCACTTTGGTATATTTTTATATTTTTATAAATAATTTAGCTGCCAATCAATGTTTATATCATTGATTGACAAACAGTTAAAAATATAAGTATATAAAAACGTAAATAATTTAGCTGGCAATCAATATTTATCATTGATTGCCAGCTAAATTATTTATAAAAATATAAAAATATACTGAAGCGAAAACCATACAAAACAGTGAGTGTGTTTTATTATTTTTGGCAAAAGTCGATTAAATCGACCCCATTACATTACTGATACTTTACTTTAACCACCCCGTAAGGATGAAAGACAAAGCTAATCTCGGCGGGATTTGAACTCAGAACGTAAAGGGTCATAACTCTATACTGCAAAGCATGGTGTCTGACGCTCTACCGATACTGCCAATCCACCGCCCTACCCTTCCCAAATATAACAATATCTGTTTCAACACACGATTTCATATCAAAAACCTTGCAAAACAAATACATCGTCGCTTTCTTAATAATTGTTTCTACTTTTGGCACAAGGCCAGCAATCACCCAGTACATTACTGGTACTTTATTTTATGGACCCCGTAAGGATGAAAGGCAAAGTTAACCTCGACGGGATTTGAACTCAAACCGTAAAGGGACGTAACTATGCTAGAAAGCATGGCGTCCAACCCTCTACTGATACTGCCAATTCACCGCCCTTAATAATGTTACCTTAAAAAATACCGTTATCAGAACAATTCTTGACTTTACTACATTTATTTAGTGGTTTATTTCCTATTTGAAAACAAAAACAAAACAGTTTCATTCCTTCCTTTAATGGAACATACATGTTTTGGTTTCTGATACAGAAACAAAAAGGAGTTCGATCAATTGATCATTTGTGCTCCTTAGAATAATCACTTTTCCCTTATTTAATTTTCAGACAGCCGAACCGAATTCAAAATTCAGGCCGGAGTTTGGAGTTTTCACACTACATACGTTACTAAAGTCCTACGGAAACAATTAAACTACGTCATGGCATTCTGGCTCCATAGCTTTTGTAGTCCTTTCGTCTACTTTCCTACACAGCCAGATCTACCCTTCTTTACTGCTCCCCCATTAATAAACACCGTATAATTTTCTAATAACTCAGCGACAGTCTTGGAAGGGGGAAAATAGAGCTTCGCTATTCTGTGAAGATCAAAGCTTTCAGTAGAACCAACGATCTAAAGAGTATCGTATTATTAATAGAAATATTTTGTAAATGAACAGAAACCAAGTAGGAATAACTGCCCCGCCCTAACTATTTCGTAGTAAAACACAGCAAAAGTACTATTTTCAATTAATTCGCCCCTTTCATCTTAAAATACAACTTTATCCTTGTTATTTCTTTAAAGTTGTTCTGATCAAGTCAACCTAAGATACGAGGCAATATAGCTTTGAACATCCAGTTTTTAATTCAAACATAATTGTTTCTACGTTAGGCACAATGCATTACTGGTACTTTATTTTATCGACCCCGTAAGGATGAAAAGCAAAGTTAACCTCGGCGGGATTTGAACTCAGAATAGCAAGGGCCGTAATTCTATGCGTCAAAGCATGGCGTCCGACCCTCTACCAATACTGCCAATCCACCGCCAATTCAAACATAATGTATTTAAGACTGCATTATACAACCTGCTATTTCCTTTTTCAGACAATCACGTGATTTAAGAGAGAATTGGCTGCTTTTTCTAGCAAGCTGAGCTACTTATTGAGGTTCTTCTGTTGGGTCGCCAAGGGGGAGGTTGATACAGGCCGAGAAAGCAAACCCATTTATGTGATGATTCAGATGTTAAAAGACAGAATTTTAAGTGACATAAATAAAAGTATCTCAGTACTTAACAGGTGTGGGAAGCAAGAAGACGGAGCGTGAGGGCATTTAATAAGCTGTTTATGACAATCTAATGTGTTTTCTTGCTATCGTTCATTATTTATTAGTAGAAACAATTATTTATTATGATAGTCTGGGGTGGGAGCAATATCAAAACACATCTGGAAATTGTCAACAGAGAGCAGAATATTTTACTTCTTAACATCACTATCGGCGTTATGTACCAGTAGTTCCTCAGTTTTCTTTTTCTGCTTACGCCTCAACAAGAAAAATAGTATTTTTTTCTTCTTTTTAATAGGCACGAAGCTTGAAATATTTACGCTAAGGGAAATATGTAATTGTGACCTTCATACATTTCCAAAAAAAACATTAGCGACGTTAGAATTGCTTACTTTCGTAGCCTGGAATTTATTGTATAGTTTTTCTGCCACCCAGTAAGAAAATAGTGCTAACCTTGCTGCTGACTTTTCAAAGAAAACCTCTGAAACTAGGATATCTTTGGCTGTTTGCAAATATAGGGTTATGTTTGGATAACATGGCAACTATGACCTAAATAAATATTATTCATTTTCACGGTTATGAAAGACAAGGATAAAAAAATAGTATGAGCATAGTTAATGCCATATATTTGATGCCTAAAGAAGATATCGAGGTATTTTGTGTTACTACATAGATTATGTTATTGTTATTGTTGTCATTGATGCTGGTTGTTGGAACATTACAGAATTGTCTTCAAAGCTTTCTATATTCAAGTCCATAGTTACATTGCTACTAGTTCGAGTTTAAACAAGATCAATATTACCTTTGTTGTTTCATTGATAATTAAAATAATAGTAGTACTGATGTAGAGTGAAATGGTTTGAAGAAACACTATTTCAATACCAGACGTACTGTTGTGGAGGATTTACGTATCCTTATTTTGAAATCGTGGATTGGCAGTATCGGTAGATGGTCGGACACCGTGCTTTGCAGCATAGAGTTATGGCCCTTTATGATCTGAGTTCAAATTCCGCCGAGGTTAACTTTGCCTTTCATCCTTACGGGTTCGATAAAATAAAGTATCTGTCACGCACTGGGGTCAATTTAATCGACTTTCCATTCCCCCAAAATTATTGACCTTGTGCCTATATAAAAAACCATTATTTTGAAACCGTGAAGGTGCGAGGTTTCAATCGTAAAGTTGTGAGTTCGATTCTAGGCGGCGCGTTGTGTCCTTGAGCAAGACACTTTATTTCCCGTTGCTCCAGTCCACTCAGCAGTACCTGCAATTTGAAGGTCCAGCCTTGTCACATTCTATGTCAAACTGAATCTTCCTGAGAACTACTTTAAGGGTACGCTTGTCTATGGAATGTTCAGCCACTTGCATGTTAATTTCACGAGCAAGCTGGTGGTAGTGTTGGTGATGGTGTAGGTGGTGGTGGTGTTGGTGGTGGTGGTGTAGGTGTTGGTGTTAGTAGTGGTGTTAGTGTTGGTGGTGGTGTAGGTGGTGGTGGTGTTGTTGGTATTGTTGGTGGTGGTGTTGGTGGTGTTGTTGTTGTTGGTGGTGGTGGTGGTGTTGGTGGTGTTGGTGTTGGTGCTGTTGGTGGTGGTGGTGTAGGTGGTGTTGGTGGTGTTGGTGTTGGTGGTGGTATAGGTGGTGGTATTGGTGTTGGTGGTGGTGGTGTTGGTTGTGGTCTTGTTGATGGTGGTGGTCTTGTTGGTGCTGTTGTTAGTGGTGGTGGTGGTGTAGGTGATGGTGGTGTTGGTATTGGTGGTGGTGGTGTTGGTGGTGTTTGTGTTGGTGGTGGTGTAGGTGGTGGTGGTGGTGTTGGTGGTGGTGTAAGTGGTGGTGGTGTAGGTGGTGGTGGTGTTGGTGGTGGTGGTGGTGTAGGTGGTGGTGGTGTTGGTGTTGGTGGTGATGTTGGTGATGGTTGTGTTGGTGATGTTGGTGTTGGTGGTGGTGTTGGTGGTGGTCTTGTTGGTGTTGTTGTTAGTGGTGGTGTTGGTGGTGTTGGTGGTGGTGTTGGTGTTGGTGGTGTTGGTGTTGGTGGTGATGTTGGTGGTGTTGGTGGTGTTGGTGTTGGTGGTGTTGGTGGCGGTGTTGTTGGTGATGGTGGTGTTGGTGTCGGTGGTGTTGGTGGTGGTGGTAGTGGAGGTGGTGTAGGTGGTGTTGGTGGTGTTGGTGTTGGTGGTGTTGCTGCTGGTTGTGTTGGTGGTGCTGGTGGTGTTGGTGGTGGTGTTGGTGGTGTTGGTGGTGGTGGTGTTGGTGTTGGTAGTGTTGGTGTTGGTGGTGGTGGTGTTGGTGGTGTCGTTGTTGGTGATGGCGGTGTTGGTGGTGGTGGTGGTGGTGGTGGTGGTGGCGGTGGTGGTGGTGTTGGTGGTGGCGTTGTAGGTGGTGTGTTGGTGGTGGTGTAGGTGGTAGTGTAGGTGGTGTTGGTGGTGGTGTTGTTGGTATTGGTGGTGTTGGTGGTGGTGTCGGTGGTGTTGGTGGTGGTGGTGGTGGTGTAAGTGGTGGTGGTGTAGGTGGTGGTGGTGGTGGTGGTGGTGGTGTAGGTGGTGGTGTAGGTGGTGGTGGTGTAGGTGTCGGTGGTGTTGGTGGTGATGTTGGTGATGATTGTGTTGGTGGTGATGTTGGTGTTGGTGGTGGTGTTGGTGGTGGTCTTGTTGGTACTGTTGTTAGTGGTGGTGTTGGTGGTGTTGGTGGTGGTGTTGGTGTTGGTGTTGGTGGTGATGTTGGTGGTGTTGGTGTTGGTGTTGGTGGTGTAGGTGTTGGTGGCGGTGTTGTTGGTGATGGTGGTGTTGGTGGTGTTGGTGGTGGTGGTGGTGGTGGTGGTGGTGGTGGTGTAGGTGGTGTTGGTGGTGGTGTAGGTGGTGAATATATAAATTAAAAAAGAAATCCCCACACGATATGGAGTAATAATTATAAACACCTGTAAATGCGTAAAAACTCCTTTCATATCAAATTAAATCTTTTGGACATTTAGGCCATTTCCGGTCAACATAAATGACGTATGATCACTTACAGTCACTTGGTGTATGGTCACTTCACTTACAATCACTTGACATCCTTTTATTGCTTTCTTTGTTGTTTGAAACTTGGTAACCATTTGCTAACAATTGTTTTGTTTTTCTTTTGTTATTTTATAGTTTATTTCACTTCCATTTAAGTCGTCGACGTTGTTGTTGTTGTTGTTGTTGCTGTTGCTGGAGATGTTGTTGTTGTTGTTGTCTTTGTCGTCGTTGTTATTGTTGCCGGAGTTACTGTTGTTGTTGTTGTTGTTGTCTTTGTCGTTTTCGTCGTCGTTGTTGTTGTTAAAAAGACCTATGCTGAAAAGCATTGCAGCCGTGTCCTTTTTCGTCTTTATGTATATCTATAACTACATTATCTAGTGTTTCTTTATTTCGTAAGACAAGGAAGTCTAGTTTCAGGGAGATTCGACTGCTATTTCTAGCTGGTCGACCTCCTCTCAGGTATGACAACATCTGAACAGAGACTGACAGAATCTCTGCTGGACCTCACAACAGGTTGTCCATGGAACAAGTTGTACTTCACCTAGCAAGAGGTGAGAAGGCCCTGGATCTCTGTTTTACAAATGACGTGGTGCTCATTCACTTTAACCCTTAAGCATTTAAACAGGCCATATCCGGCCAGAATTCTTTTACCTCATTCAATTCAAACTGGCCGTAACTGGCCACTCATACTTATGTTAAGGTATTGTTCTCAAAATAAATAATATCAAAATCTCATAGATTCGATATTATGTGAGATAATTTGCCTTTACCGCAAAAAAACGATAGTAGATATAGATTAATTGTTTCTACTTTTGGCACAAGGCCAGCAATTACTCAGTACATTACTAGTACTTTATTTTATCGACCCCGTAAGGATATAGATTAATGCAAACGCTAAAGGGTTAAGGCTCTCCCTTTATTATGCCGTTTTTGTCGTTATTTACCCTGATTAGTATTAGCAGGTCTATGATCAAAAGCGTTCTAGGCATGCTAATCTCACCTTTCTTGTTTCAGACATTGTATTTGGAACATTATCTAATATGTCGGTGGATTGGCAGTATCGGTAGAGGTTCGGACGCTATTTTTTGACGCATAGAGTTACGGCCCTTGCCATTCTGAGTTCGATTCCCGCCGCGGTTAACTTTGCCTTTCATCCTTACGGGGTCGATAAAATAAAGTACCAGTAATGCACTGGGTAATTGCTGGCCTTGTGCCACAAAGTAGAAACAATTATTTCATCTAGCAAAGAGTTACGTCCTTTTACCAACTGAGGTTAACTTTGCCTTTCATCCTTACGGGGTCGATAAAATAAAGTACCAGTAATGCAGTGGATAATTGCTGGCCATGTGCCTATGGTAGAAACCATTATTATTTCAAGTCGGTATGGGGAAATTTGAGAGATATTTGGTTCTTATTACTTGCAGATAGAGCGTATAATGGTTGACAAAACATACACATGCTTTTGTGCTTTTCCTCCGAAAAAAAAATGACTGTTTTCTTTTCGTTTCTTTTTTTCTTACTCGGGTCTATTTCTTCTTTCATCTCTAAAACTATCTTCTGATGAAGAATTAATGTCCGAATGTTAAGAAATTGTTCCTACTATATCAAGCGATAAACTAATATATATCTTCATTGTATAGTATCATTTCCCTGTGTTGTTTTTTCGTTTATTTTCGCATAGATATAGTATCCCTGCTTTGATAAATACTTTGATAAATATTTCACTTTTGCCTTGACCTAACCAGGTTGTGTGACCAAATACAGTCCGGAGGAGCTGGGCCCTCATCGGATACTTTGATATTAGATTTGCTGAAATCTTAAACAACAACGATAGCACTGTTACGGGCTCAGCACACGCATTATATCAAATACGTTTTATAATGTAATCATATGTACATAGAGGAAAATATACACAACGAAAAACGACATACACACCCATTCAACACCAGCCAGCCTGAAATCGTCTTTATTAAATAAAGCATTGAAATATACATACACATACATATATATGTATGTATATATGTATGTATGTATATATAACTAAGGAGTTGTGGTAAGGAACCAGATGGACCATAACGCATCAGAGTACTCAATACTTAGAGTAGTAGAGTAGGTAATAGGAAAATGTATGACCCCGACTGCAGAGCTCAAGCCGTCTCGACGGCTGAACGCTTCGCGCTTCAACAGCTATTTTCAGACTGTCTGGAATTAACTGTTGAAACGGCAAGAGCTCAGCCGTCGGATCCCGACTCTTTATAATATATATATATATATATATATATATATATATATATATATATATATATATATATATATATATATATATATATATATATATATATATATATATATATATATATATATATATATATATATAGTTAAAGAATGAAGAGTAACATGGTTGGCTGTACAATAAAGGCTTTATTTAAAGTACTGACAATTGTTTTGTTGATCAGGTGAGTCTAGAGTTCGCTAATCGCTTGAGGTTGCGTCATTCGATCTCCAATACATTATTTACCTCTGGTCAACACACCAGAGTACGTAGATATGAAAGTAATTCACTAGAGGCAAGACTTATATAGAAAAATAGCGTATAATCAAAACAATAACATCAATAATAAAACATATATCGTAAATAGGTAGAGAAGTTACAGATGTAAAAAGTAAAATATAAGATAGGGTACATTAAAAAATAAAAAAATGAGAAAATGGAAAATATAAATAAATAAATAAGTGAGAGCGTGTAAGTACATAGTATGTTAGTAGTAGTTTTTGAGTAAGTGTTCTTATAAGGATTCGTTGCTATCATGAGAAACCAGATTCGAGATGTACATAGATACGTGTAGAGGGTCCGATGTAGTGACAGATAAAAGAAAAAAACAATAAATTAGAGATTAATTGGTGGATACATGTATGAGATTTATGGGCTAGGGATGACGGGACATTTGATAAACGCTTGTTGTAAATGTTTTGCTGATTGTTCTATCTTAATGGGGTTGATGCTGTTTCAGGGAGAGAGGGTGAAAGGAATGTTCAGAAATTTATGATCCAGTGACCAGTTGGGCGTTTGACAGCTAATAGCAGTGCGATGGTGTATATTCTATATGTTAAAATCTAGGTGGTTCAGTACTAATTTTGGGATTGCTGGTTCAAATCATGGTGGTTTGAAGTTTGTGAATTTTGTAGCTATTTTATGCCTACAGAAAATTGATCTTTCTATTTTGCTGTTAAGCAGCATCCCATCGTATCTTAAAATATGTAGTAGTTCTAAATTACAAAGCCCGCAGTGGGACATTCTGTTGCTGTAGGCTCTTGCTACCGATAATTTTGACCAGCTAATCTTATATTCTAGGTTTTTGTCCTAAAGCTGCCAGATTTTATTGGTGAGCGTCGTAGAGTTCTCCAGTCCACGGTTCTTCATAGAGTGTCTGTGGACGTACCACCTTTTCTTGAACTCCCCAGCCGTTGAACCTATGTAGTGCCAAGTAGAGTTGCCTGAATTTACAGTACACAGGTATACCATATTCGAATCCAGGCATCTATTCTCAAGCGATTCGCGAACTCTGGACTCACCTGATCAACGAAACAATTATTGTCAGTACTTTAAATAAAGCCCTTATTGTACAGCCAACCATGTTACACTTCAATCTTTAATTATTATTACTCCAAGTATAACCTACATAGAAATTACCGCGAACTCGCTGCATAACTATGGAAGTATCTTGTCGAGTCAAACAAAACCGTACGTTCAAACTATTCACGACGCAGAGTACTCACAACCTCTAACTGGATTACCTATAACGATAACTTGTTATCCCATATATATATATATATATATATATATATATATATATATATATATATATATACGTATGTATACAGATGTACAGTAGTATGTACCGGACGCACCGAAAACGATAAATGGAAAAAAATAAACGAAATTTCATTTCTCACTCTTAGTACGGCTGTTACTTAAATATAAGTATATACACGTACATACACATATGTATACAGACGTACAGTAGTATGTATATATATATATACATACATGCACACATATATATATATATATGTACGTATGGATTTACCGAACATTTATTATAATGCTCGGTTTGTTTGTAAACAAACATCCCAAACTAAGCCGTACAGTGTTTAGCAACCACCGTTACCCTTTTGTTCAACACTGACAAAGGAACGATGTACTAGTTTCAAGCTTATTAGCTATCGTCAGCACCGTATACCTTCCTGCCAGATGATTGAACGTCTGAAAGTATATACTTTCCTTATGCATATTAAGGGCTGAGCAGCCTAATTTGCATATCGAGTGAGTTAATCGGCCGGGCGCACCGAAAACGATAAATGGAAAAAATTAAACGAAATTTCGTTTCATTTTTTCCATTTATATATATATATATATATCATTTATACGCACATACATACACGTATACAGACACAGTAGTATGTATATATATATATACATACATGTATATATATATACATACATGTATATATATATATACATACATGCACACATATATACATGTACGTATGGATTCACCGAACATTTATTATAATGCCGATTAACTCACTCGATATGCAAATTAGGCTGCTCAGCCGTTAATATGCATAAGGAAAGTATATACTTTCAGACGTTCAACCATCTGGCAGGAATGTATACGTTGCTGACGATAGCTAATAAGCTTGAAACTAGTACAGCGTTCCTTTGTCAGTGTTGAACAAATGAGCAACGATGGTTGCTAGACACTGTACGGCTTAATTCGGGATGTTTGTTTACAAACACATCAAGCATTATAATAAATGTTCGGTGAATCCATACGTACATGTATATATGTGTGCATGTATGTATATATATATATACATACTACTGTATATCTATATACGTGTATGTATGTGCGTATACATGCTTATATTTAAGTAACAGCCGTACTAAGAGTGAGAAATGAAATTTCGTTTTATTTTTTCCGTTTATATATATATATATATATATATATATATATATGTAGATAAATCTACCAAGAGTTTACGGTAGTGTCCAATCCGTATGGAGAACTCAATGTATTCCGGATATCATGGAAAGAAGAGATGCAATGAAAAATCACTTTCGGTGAAAGATAAACGGAATAATATATATATATATATATATATATATATATATATATATATTATATCGAAAGGTTCAATTCTCAGATCGGATGATGTGTTGTTTTCTTGAGCAAGACATTTTATTTCACATTGCTCCAGTTTACTCAGCTGTAGAAATGAGATGATAGGACTGGGGTCCCTATCATTCCACTGCAAACTGGTCGTGGTGGTGCCATGTCAAAAAAGCACCCATCCCACACTGTAAAGTAGTCGTGTAGGCGCCACGGAAAAAAAGCACCCAGATCTCACTGTAGATGCGGTTGGTGTTAGGAAGGGCAGCTGTAGAAATCAAGCCAGAATCAGTTCCCGTCCCACCCTTGCAAGCAGGGAAAAGCGGACGTAAGATGATGATGATGATACATATATATGGGGTGTTTGAAATGTTTATAATAAGCATATAAGAGTCTCGCTATTAATGCTTTAAGCTGTGATAATATCACAGCTATCTCAGTAACATAATGATATTTTTGTATGTTTATTATACTTGAACATATGTATATCTTTTCATATAAACCTCTATTATGAACCACGCTATGTTAGTGATATTTCTAATACACCCAGGCGCGCCAAACACACACACAAATATAGTTCATAAATTTCACTTCAGTTATGTTTACGAGGTAATAATTATTTATATTATCATTTAATTAATTCAGATGATTCCAATTTTTTGTTCATTTAATTAATAATAATAATAATAATATATATATATATATATATTGGTAAAAGGAAAAGAAAATGCTGACAAATTGTTCCCAGTGAAAAATAGTTTAATTAGGAATAAGTAAAAATTAGTAATAGTATATATATATATATATATATATACATATATATATATATATATATATATATATATATATATATATATATATATATATATATATATATACCAAAGCCCAAGTCATTACACCTGATGGGATGACAGAGTTCTTTGAGATACTGGCTGGAGTGCTCCAGGGAGATACATTGGCTCCCTACCTTTTTATCATCGTAGTGGACTATTGTATGTGCCTTGCACTGGAGAAACACCAGGACTCTGGCTTTACTGTAGCACCGGCTCAGAGCAGGAGAGTTAGGGCGAAAAAGGTATCGGATGCTGAATTTGCCGACGACGTAGTTTTGGTGACAAATACAGTGAAGGAGGCAGAGGATTTGATGCGGGAGGTTGAGACTGTGTCGATGAGTGTGGGGCTGAGAATGAATGAGACTAAAACAAAATATCTGGTAGAGAATGTTGAGAAGCCAGAGGGGATCACTAATGAAGGCGGGAAGCCGCTGGAATTGGTTGAGGGTTTCCTGTATTTGGGTGCAAAAATTGGGAATACGGAAGATGGTGTGGTTGAGAGGAAGAGCAAAGCCTGGGCGGCGTGCCACAGCTTGGGATCGGTGTGGAAGTCGGACCTTCGTAAAGACCCGAAGATCCGCCTCTTCATTGCTGTAGTGGAGTCTGTGCTGCTGTACGGGTCTGAGACTTGGACACTGACCAAGAAACTCACTCAGATGGTGCTACACGAGAATGCTGAGGATGGCTCTGAACATTAATCAGTATACATTGAGGATGAAAAACTCAGAGCTGTATGGAAGCCTCCCAAAAGTCAGCTCAAAAGTGACACAGAGGAGACTGAGGTTAGCTGGACATGCTCGCCGACATCCAGAGTTGACATTGCACTCAGTGCTTCTGTGGGAGACCCTACATGGACACACTAGAAGAGGAAGACCAAGGTTAACGTATGTTGATGCCCTAAGGACAGACACTGGTCTGATGGAGACGCAGGACATGGCAGCGATAATGAGGGACAGAGACCGCTGGAGAGAACTCGTCCATGGATCTCGGGAATTTTACCCGCCTTAGATAGATAGATACATATATATATATATATATACATATATATATATATATATACATATATATATATATATATATATATATACATATATATATATATATATATATATATATATATATATATATATATACATATATATATATATACATATATATATATATATATATATATATATACATATATATATATATATACATATATATATATATATATATATACATATATATATATACATATATATATATATATATATATATATATATATACATATATATATATACATATATATATATATATATATATATATATATACATATATATATATACATATATATATATATATATATATATACATATATATATATATACATATATATATATACATATATATATACATATATATATATATATACATATATATATACATATATATATATATATACATATATATATATATATATATATATATATATATATATATATATATATATATATATATATATATATATATACATATATATATATATATATACATATATATAATGGAAAAATTTGAACAGGGACAAAACAGAGAGGCGGTACAACGAATGTTTATTAATTTCACGCTCTGGAGAGTGGGGTGTTGGTGGGGGACGACGTTTCGGGCATAAGCCCTTCCTCAGGTGAGAAGTGTGTGGGAACAGAGTTCAAAGGGTGTGTAGGGGAGTGGTGGAGAGACATATAGCGAAAGGAAACGGTGCGAATGAAAAAATAAAAAAATAAAGATAAAAATAAAAATAAAGCATGATCAAAATACAAGGAATGAAATAAATTTAAATATAAAAGCATGATCAAAATAAACTGAAATTAAAAGGGGGGTAAAACAGGTGGTGGAAGGGTGTGGGGTGTGTAGGGGTTGTGGCGGGTGGAGTGGGGAGAGGGAGACGGGGTGTCCGAGCGGGGAGGGCTGAAGGTGGTGTGTGTGGGTAGGTGTACGTGTGTGTGTGTGTGTATGTGAAAGTAAGGGTTGGGGGAAGAACGGGGTTGCACGTTCAGGAAGAGGTGTGTCTGTGGGGGGGTTTGTGGGTCGGAGTGTCTTGCGTGTGTGGATAGAGGGGTGGGGGGAGAGGAATCAGGAGGCTGAGGGTGTAAATATGTGGTGGAAAGTACGTGTGTGTGGGGTTTAAGCGCGTTGTGGGTGTAGGTGGCGTGTGGAGAAAAAAAATTGGGGTGTGTGGGTGTGTGTGGGTGAGTTATATAGGTGATTACGCGAGAGGATGGTTGAAAAGTAGGTAAATTCCAAAGGTGTTTAGCGGATTCTGTGCTGGTCAATTTCTGCGTGCGGGTATTCCATGAAGCGATGGTCGGAAGAGGAGAGATGTGGGGTGGGCGCGCAACAGGAAGTGGTCAAGCAGTGGGAGTGCTGTGTGTCTGTTTGTGCTGGGAGGTGGTCAGTGGGCATAGCAGCAGTCGGTGGAATGGTAAAGGGGCGAGGATGGGTAGGTGTGAAAGTTGGAGTGAGGAGGGTGTGTGTGTGTGTATTAGTAGAGGTGTTAGTGGGATGAGTGAGTGTGGAGCGAGGGTGTGGGTGGAGCGGGGAGAGAAGGGTGTGTGTGGTTCTATGGAGGGAGTGTGGTGTACTGGTGTGTGTGTAGTTTGATGAAGGGGTGTTAGTGGGTGTTAGTATACGGGAGGTGGGGAGGGGTTCAATGCAGGTGTGAGTGGGGGTTAGTGGTGGTAGGGTGTGTAGAGTTGGTGGTCTACGAGGGTGTGTGGGTACGTGTGCGTGGGGTTGGGGGGTGTTAGTGATTTTAGTTGCGTGTGGGGTGGGTGGTGTAGGTGGGTGCGTGTGTTCGTGTGCTTGGGGTTAGGGGGTGTTAGTGAGGTTAGTTGCGGGGTGGTGGGATGGAGGTGTGGGGGTGAGAGGTGTGGGGGTGAGGGTTAGTGGTGGTAGTAGGGTGTGTGTTTTGTGTGAGCGCGTGTATATATGTGCCGGTGGGTGTGTGCGTGTGATAAGGAGGAGGGAGGAGGAGAAGAAGGGAGGGATGTTAGTATGTTAGTTGGGGAAGGGTGGTCAGATGAGGGGTGGAGTGGAGGTGTTAGTATTGTTAGTTGTGTGGTGGGCGGTGAAAAGGAGGGGTGTGTTAGTGGTGTTAGTGGGGGATAAGTGTGGGGGGAGGGGGGAGGTCGAAGGCTAAAGGAATAAGGGTGGGGAGTTCAGGCCGGGGGGAGTGTGGGTCTGTAGGATGAAGATAGTTCGTTGTTCGACCGTAAGGCGATTGGCGGGTGTTCCGTGGCACTGGAGTAAGCCACAGACTGTGAGATGGCGTGCGGAATGTCCAGGGCCACCAAAGTGGCGGGCGATGGGGGAACTACCCCCGAGACGAATATCCCGGAGGTGCTCAGTGAATCGGTCCGCCAGGCGACGTCCCGTCTGTCCGACATAAGTCGTAGACTAGGTTGGAGGAGGTGCAGCGGAAGGCATGCCGGACAGAGAGAGAGTGGCCGTTGGGACCCTGGAAGGTGGTGGTGTTGGTGATGTGGGGACAGGTGTTGCAGCGGGGCCTAGAACAGGGAAAGGAACCGGGGGGGAACAGAGCGTGGGTTGGGGGTAGGGATCTGTGGCCGAGGAGGGTGCGGAGATTGCGTGCGCGTTTGAAGGAGGGGAGTGGTGCGGTTGGGAAGATGTGGGAGGTGGAGGGTCGGACTGGAGGCGTCGGAAGAGGCGGTGGATGGTGCGGTGGAGGGGTGGTAGGTGATGGGGAAGGGGAGACGGTGGGTGGGTGTGCGGTGGCGTGGGGTGAGGGTGGTGGAGCGGGGGACAGCACGGGCGCGGGTGTGAGCGGTGTGGACGAGAGAGGGGGGGAACCTCTGCGGATGAAATGGCTGACTAGGGAAAGGGCCTGGGACTCAAAGTCAGCATCTTGGCTACAGAGGCGGCGGATCCTGAGAAGTTGGGAGTAGGGAATGGAGTGTTTAGTGTGGGTGTGGTGGGAAGAGGTGAAGTCGAGGTAAGAGTGGGAGTCGGTGGGTTTGAAGAAGGCGGAGGTGACGAGGGAGTGGTGGGAGGGGTCGAAGGCGACGGAGATGTCTAAGAAGTGGACATGGGTGGTGAAGATAGAGGTGGTGGAGTGGAGGGAGGGGTGGAAGGAGCAGAAGAAGGAGAGAAAGGAGTCGAGCTGTTCTCGGGTGAGGGTCGTGGCTCCGATACAGTCGTCAATGTAGCGACCGTACAGTTCGGGCGTGGGGCCGGTGTACTGGGCAAAGATTTGGGCCTCAACATGGCCAACAAAAAGGTTGGCATAGTTCGGGCCCATTCTTGTACCCATGGCTACCCCCGTGCCCTGTTGGTAAAACTCACCCGAGAAGGAGAAACAATTCAGGGTGAGGACCAGCTCGGCGAGGCGAAGGAGGGTGGGGGTGGAGGGAATGGGGGAGGGGCGAAGGTCGAGGTAGTGTTTGAGGGCCGTAGGCCGTCGGCGTGGGGGATGACGGTATAGAGGGACTTGATGTCTAGGGTGAAGAGGAAGGGCTGTGGGCCGGGTGGGTAGGTGAAGGAGTCGAAAAGGCGCAGGGCGTGGTTGGTGTCGGAGATGTGGGAGGGGAGGGTGGTGACAAGGGGGGCGAGGAGGGAGTCGAGAAAGGCGGAGATGAGTTCGGTGGGGCAGTTGCAAGCGAAGACGATGGGGCGGCCGGGGTTGTCGGGTTTGTGGAGTTTGGGGAGGAAGTAGATGGTGGGGGTGCGGGGGTGGGGACGATGAGGTGGGAAGGGGTGGGGGGAGGAGGGAGGAGGCGATAAGGTCTTTGATGGTGGAGGAGACTTGTTGTTGGTAGAAGGGGGTGGGATCGGAGGGTAGAGGGCGATAAAAGAGGGGGTTACAGAGCTGCCTGAGGGCTTCGACCGTGTAGAGGTCCGCGCGCCACACCTCTACGGCGCCTCCCTTGTCCGCCGGTTTGATGACGATGTCATCTCGGCTACGGAGGGAGCGGAGAGCGAGGAGTTCACCCCGTGAGATATTGTACCGCTTGGAACGGTGGCGGAAGTCATATATATACATATATATATATATATATATACATATATATATATATATATATACATATATATATATATATATACA
>OZ024743.1:196743292-196765792 GCA_964016885.1 Eledone cirrhosa
TGTCACGTGATTGATTCTTTAGAATCGGCCATTTGACTTGAAGCAGTGAGAATTTCGGTACATAGAAATTCAGTCCTCGCAAGCTGTTCGATCTACCGAATTATTATTATTTTTATATGAGCCGCCAGTGTCCGCGCATTGCCTGGAGACTTAACTGAGAATAGACTTCCTGATGACGCAATGAATTCTCGACAGTTGAATTACGTAACTGTCTTTATCCCATTGCAGAAACTAATTAGTTGGAGTGAAAATTTAAGTAAGAAAAAAATTTTTTTTAAATTTTTTTTAAAAAAATATTTTTTTATTTTACGTCCTTTATATATATATATATATATATATATATATATATATATATATACACAATATATAGAGAGAAACACACAAATACATGCGGACACATACATATACATGAATATATCCACACATATCCCTGAGTTAGTGGTGCCAACCTATATATATATAGGTATGATATATCTTATTACTAATTATATCTAATGTTTCTTCTCTCTTCATAATGTACTATATATACATACACACACATATATATATATATATATATATATATATATATATATTTCAGCGGTGTATAATGGATATTGCCATAGGGTATACTCTGTGGTTTGCTTTAAAAAATATGTAAAATCACAAACCTTTTACTGTTGCAGAAGGACTCGATAAAAGTATATCAACATCATTTCCAGCAGCGTGAATTACAGTATTACTAAATAAGCTTTTTAAAAAAATCATTTACCATTGTAGCTGTATTGTGTTTCAGCCAGCATTAAACGTTTCTATCATATGTAAAGCAAAAATCGAGGGCTGTAAACAACAGCTGATTTTGTTAAATTAACGTCCTCTAAACTTTGACCAGGCTTAATATTTGTTTATATATTTCTAAGTCTGTATCATTAGATTTGAAAACAGGCGGTAGATTGGTAGATTCGAGAAAATGCCTTGCGAAATTTAATTCAAATCACGCCGAGGTCGACTCCGACTTTCATCTTTTCAGGGGTCGAAAATTAAAGTGAAATCAAGTACTGGAGTCGATATAACCAACAGTTTCTACACCACAAAATTATGTAAGGAAATTATTAACAGAAAATAATTAGTAACTTACATTCATTGAACATTTACACATGCACAAGATCCGAGCACACAAACAAACAAAAAACTCCCATTGTCACTGTCTTCGTCTCTCCAACTCTCCCCAGGCGGTGGATTGGCAGTATGGGTAGAGGGTCGGACGCCATGCTTTGCAATATAGAGTAACGCCCCTTTACGATCTAAGTTTAAGTCTCGCTGGGGTTAACTTTGCCTTTCATCCTTACGGGGTCGATAAAATATAGTACCAGTAATGCACTAGGGTAATTGCTGGCCTTGTGCCAAAAGTAGAAACAACTATTATGAACAAATGGGGCGAACGCGATGGCCACCCCGCGGCCCCGTCGAACAAAATTATTATGAGAGTATCTTGTCGACAGCAAAACTAAAATTCTTATAAAGAAAATTAGTTTCATTTAATGAATATTCAACGAATTGTAATATTTTGATATTTGTTTCCAGAATAGTAATATATATATATTTCGTTTCTGAATTTGTTTAGCAAGATTCTTTATCTGAAATCGTGTGTTGAAACCGATATTGTTATACTTTGGGAGGGTCATGTTGCCAATAAGAAACACACGCACCAGTTGCTTTCACTTCAATTTATTATATATTTATAAATTTACAAATCTACAAATTTATAAATTTCTGGTTGGTTGGTTGGTTCCACAACCAGATAGTTGTTTATATATAGTCATAGTCCTTTCGTCGCACACTCTGTGACCTCTTCAGTGACTGGGGATTCCTTTCTTTGTTTCTGTGCCTTTCCTTTCTTC
This sequence comes from Eledone cirrhosa, assembly GCA_964016885.1. Lineage (NCBI taxonomy): Eukaryota > Metazoa > Mollusca > Cephalopoda > Octopoda > Eledonidae > Eledone > Eledone cirrhosa. The sequence continues at coordinate 196,745,173 of OZ024743.1, forward strand.
TGTCCTACGCCATTTTGTTTCTGTGTGTGTCAAATGGCGTAGGACAGAAGAAAGGAAAGGCACAGAAACAAAGAAAGGAATCCCCAGTCACTGAAGAGGTCACAGAGTGTGTGACGAAAGGACTATGACTATATATAAACAACTATCTGGTTGTGGAACCAACCAACCAACCAGAAATTTATAAATTTGTAGATTTGTAAATTTATAAATATATAATAAATTGAAGTGAAAGCAACTGGTGCGTGTGTTTCTTATTGGCAACATGACCCTCCCAAAGTATAACAATAATATATATATATATATATATATATATATATATATATATATATATATATATATATATATATATATATATATATATATATATATATACTTTAAAGTGTAGAAAACTTAAATACGTTTCTAAAACAGTTAAAACTGTTTAGGATGATTATCATTAAACCACAGTAGCACATATCTTACAGAGATTATATATCACTATACATATTATATATATATATATATATATATATATATATATATATATATATATATATAATTTTCACTCTACATGGCTGAATACAATAAATGTAATCTGAGTTTTTCGAATATTAATAATTGTTTCTACTTTTGGCACAAGGCCAGAAATTACCAGTATTACTGGTACTTTATTTTATCGACCCCGTAAGGATGAAAGGCAAAGTTAACCTCGGCGGGATTTGAACTCAGAATGGCAAGGGCCGTAACTCAATGCGTGAAAGCATGGCGTCCGACCCTCTACCGATACTGCCAATCCACTAAAAAAAAAAAAAAATAATAATATTCGATTCGTTTGCAATTGTGCAAACAAGCCTCATTTTTAAAGCCATTCATTCTTGCTCTTATATTGGCATGTAAACAGAACTGCAGACACTAAGGTTTCTGTGTATTACTCTTCATCAGTACAGTTCACTGTTCACCTGCCAACTGTCAGAGCTAGTGAATATATTATGTAGCTACATTATGTATTATGTAGTTAAATGTATTTAGTCCAACAGCGGCTGTCGGTGTCAATGCTCACCGAGCATATATATATATGAAATACAAGGACCAATGGTTAAGCCTTCATTTATTGGTTGGTGACGCGCGTTTCGCTATGATCAGCTCAAGGTTGGATCTGTATCGATCTAGCCCAATGAACGTAATGAAGGAATAACCATTCATCATGGTTCATTATTTGGATTGGCAGTAGCGGTAGAGGGTCGGACGCCATGCTTTCCAGCATAGTTACTCCCTTTACGATCTGAGTTCAAATCCCGCGGAGGTTGACTTTGCCTTTCATCCTTACGGGGTCGATAAAATAAAGTACCAGTAATGCACTGGGTAATTGCTGGCCTTGTGCCTAAAGTAGAAACAATTATTATATTACACTCTGTCTACACCTACACCTCGATACTGACGGGAACCTAGACATCGAGTGTTCACCCGGGTGAACCTACAGTAACTCCGCGTTACACTCCCTGTATGTATATATATGTGTGTGTGTATGTATATATATATATATATATATATATATATATATATATCACTGATGAGGGACTCATTTTATAACATGTTATCCATGTGCAACCATGCAGTATTCTTCTCCCCCATATTTTTCATATATTTACCTAAACTGCGATTCTGTGTTTCTCTCTTTCTCTCTTACTGCTCCCTCGTTCTCTCTGTTTCTCTTACTTTCTTTCGTCCCCTCTGTCAAGTCAGTTAACACTTTCTCTCTACTGACCTCTTCCTCGCACTCCCACTCACTCAGTCCCTGTTTCTCCCCTTCTTACTTCCTCCCGTTCGCTTCGAAAACGATTTTCCTTCTTTCTAACATCCGATTCACTAGCGAAAGGTCTGTTTCTAACTCGCACATATATTCACACAGCTTATGCTGAAAGAATAACCATGTTGCTTGTGTTTATTTCCATCTTCGGTTAGCTTTCCCCTGTGTTGTTTACTTGTCTCACTCGCTTAACGCGTTTCTATTGTCCTAATAACTTATTTTAGTTATTATCGCTCCAACGTGAGGTATATGATTTTTAATGCGATGAAATACCAATGATCGTTGGCAAATCACTGATGAGGGACTCATTTTATAACATGTTATCCATGTGCAACCATGCAGTATTCTTCTCCCCCATATTTTTCATATATATATATATATATATATATATATATATATATATTAGTATAAATGTATACACACACACATATATATATATATATATATATATATATATATATATATATATTAGAAAGTGAGGTTTTTTTTACAAAATGAAAAATAACCGAGGTGTCCTACACGAGTGGAAGTATAAAGAAAAAGGGATGAAATCGAAAATGCAACTGAAGTCTTATTTTTAAAAAAAATATATATATATTTATTTGGTTCCTTTACCGGTTTCGCAGTTCTTCTGCTTTTCAAAAGGTGAGTTGAGATGGAGGGTCTGTGGTTTTTCTCACATCTGGTTGGTCTCTAAATGTTACTTGTTTTATATGGAAAAAGTGGCTCGAAAACCAGGTTTTTCGAGAAGTAATTTGATTGGTTTGTCAATAATTATAATAAATTTCGCGCCAGTTCGCGTTACAATAGTTCTTCAAATAAGAGAGGGGGGGGGGGGGTTGTCACAGGTTGTTTTTTCATATATGAGTGTTTGAATTTCTTTTTACTTGAAAAAATGAGGCTCACGAAGGCTTTTTTTTGGTTGGTTATAAATGAAATTTGGCTGTCACGTGAACAAGTTTTCATTACATTTTTGCGCCCTTATTTGGAAAACTATTCTGTAGTCTTTATAGTGAATGTTATGACAATGGAGAGATAGTGGTCAAGGGAAAAGGGATTGGGAGAAATGTTCTGGTTCAGTGAATATGGCCAGCTGTCAGAGTTCAGGTGTCAGACTTCAGATTTTCTATTGAGACTGAAGATATGTTTATTTGTGTGCTTGTGTGTGTGTATATGTGTGTGTGTGTATGTGTGTATTGGAAGATGATTCTATTAGTAGAGATGGGGGAGGGAGTTGTGTGTGTGTGTATATGGGTGTTATGTGTGTGTGTGCGAGTATGTTAGATGGAGAGAATATATATTTTGTGTGTGTGTATATATATATGTGTGTAGGAAAGTGGTTCTATTAGTAGAAATGGGGAGGGTGTTGTAGGTGTGGGGGTTGTTATGTGTGTGTATGGGTGTTATGTGTGTGGGAGTATGGTTAGCATGTTAAGATGAAGAGAATATATATATATATATATATTGTGTGTGTGTGTATGTGTGTGTGTAGGAAAATGATTCCTTTAGTAGGAATATTTTTGAATGAACATATTTTCCTGACTTTTTCGTGTTTGCTGTTGTATTGCCAGTGCAAACGTATGTTTAAGGTTTGTTTAGTTCGGGTTTTTATTTTCTAAAGTAGAAGGTGTTATGTGTGTGTGTGTATGTCATATTGTGGTGTTGACATAATGTATATTAAACCTTATTTAATGTTGGTCTATATTTTTGAATAAACATATTTTCCTTATTTATTCGCATTTGTTCTGTTGTATTGTTAGCGCAAAGGTAAAATGGGAAGACTTGGAATTTGGGTGTCTTATTACTTGCGCAAATGTCTAGATGTGCACTTAGTGGTATCTGTCTCGTGGTTGGATCTCGTAATTGTTGGCGATGAACTGTCATTCTGTTTCTGAGTGTGAGTTTAGTTTGTCCTATATAATCTTCATTGCATCCTTTACATTTAATGGCATAAATTAGATTTTTTGATGAGCAAGTGAAGTGATTTTTTACAGTAAAATTTTGTCCTGATTTAAATGTATACGTGTTGCCTTCAATGAGGTGAGTGCAGGTTCCACAATTAGAGCGACCACATTTTTTGATACTTGGTTGTGGGTTTGTGGTAGGTAATTTGGCATTGGTGAGTAATGTTTTCAGTGATTTTGGTTGTCTTTTGCTTTTGATTATTTTGTGTGTTTCAAGGGCTTTTTTTCATTCTTGGGTTTTGTTTTAGTAGTGGGATGTTATTGTGAATAGTTTTGTAAGCTTCCGCATTTCTTGGGTTGTGTGTTGAGATATATGATAGAATATTGGACGTACCTTGAATTTGTTTCTGTTTCCGTAATTCATCAATGCCTATTGCTTTAGCCCTTTCTATTCCATTATTTATTAGTAATAGTGGGTACTCTCTCTCAAGTAGAATTTCCTTTAATTCTTGAAGTCTTTTATTTCGCGTTTCATAATTGGAGACAATTGTGCAAATTCTTCTTGCTAGGTTAAAAGGAATGTTCGTCTTCGTGTGCTTTGGATGGTTGGAGGTGAATAGCAGATATTGTTTGGAATCTGTTGGTTTGTAGTGTATGTCAGTTTCGATATTTGTGTCTTTTTTGTGATTAAGATGTCCAGAAATGGGAGTTGATCTTGGCTGTATTCCATTGTGAATTGGATGTGGTTATTGATGCCGTTTATTAAGTTTTTGAAATCCTTCAGTTGGTCGAGTGTGTGGGACCAAAGAATGAGGCAATCATCCAAGTAGCGTTTCCAATTCTCTGATAAATATTTGTGGAAGTTCAATCCGTATTTTGATTTGGACTGTTCATATATCTGGACTTCTAAGTATGCCATGACTAAGTTGGCATAAGTTGGAGCGGCTTTTGTGCCCATCGCAGTCCCCGATATTTGCTTGTAAGTATTGCCATCGAAATCAAAAAAGTTGTTCTGTAGGATGAATTTTAATCCCTCGGTGATGAAGCTTTTTTCTATTCTGTCAGGTATCTCATTGGGATATTTCTCTAGCCAGAATCCTATTGCTTCTAGTCCGTATTGGTGTGGGATCGTTGTGTAGAGATTCACTACATCGAAAGACACAATAATAGTGTCGTTGTTGACATGTTTGGGGAGGTGGTTTAAGAGGTCCAGATCGTCTCTTACAAGGCTTGGTATGTGTTTCAGTATTGGTTTCAGTAGTATGTCTATAAAGTTGCTCAATCTGTGTGTTTCACATTGTGGGCCCGCTACAATTGGTCTTAATTTAAGGTCTGTGGGGTATTGTGTGTTCACGCAGGCTGAGGTGGATTGTTTACAGGCATCGTTGATTATTTTACATTTGTGGATCTTCGGAAGTCCGTAAAGGTTGCTGGTTTTGTATTCAAAATTTGTTAAATAATCGCGTTCCTTTTTAGTTAGGTCTTCCTGGTATCGATAAATCAGTGTGTTTAATTTGGTCATTATTTTTGATTGCTGGTAGTTTTTTACTCTTTCATAGTAATTAGCATTTTGTAAGAGAGAGAACATAGAATTTTTATATTTTTCAGCCTCCATAATGACAACAGTACTTCCCTTGTCCGCTTCCTTAATTACAATGTCCGGATTGTTTTTTAGTTCATGGATAATCTCCCATTCCCTTCGACTTGTGTTGGGTTTGGGTTTAGGTTGCGGTAGTTCATGGTATGGGAAGGTAGCTATGTGGTCACAAAATTTGTCCAGAACTCTGTTTCTACCTTTTGTTGGGTTGTAGCTGCTTTTATTCCGTACAATTGATTCGTCGTTATTCTCCTTGTCAAAGAATTCCTCTGTGTGACGTAATTTTCTACAGAAGTGTGAGATATCGTCATTTATCTCGTTGGGGTTAGGATATTGTGGTGTTGGTGTGAATTTCAGACCTTTGGAGAGAATTTTTACTTGTTGGGCTGAGAGATTTATTATAATTATTGACAAACCAATCAAATTACTTCTCGAAAAACCTGGTTTTCGAGCCACTTTTTCCATATAAAACAAGTAACATTTAGAGACCAACCAGATGTGAGAAAAACCACAGACCCTCCATCTCAACTCACCTTTTGAAAAGCAGAAGAACTGCGAAACCGGTAACCAAATAAATATATATATATTTAAAAAAAAAATAAGACTTCAGTTGCATTTTCGATTTCATCCCTTTTTCTTTATATATATATATATATATATATTAGTATAAATGTATACATATATATATATATATTAGTATAAATGTATACATATATGTATATATATATATATATATATATATATATATATATATATATATATATATATATATATATATATATATATATGTATATACACATGTACCACGCGGTTAAACCACTGAGAGTGAAGGACCCATAGCCTTTGTCAGGGCGTTCTTCTAGGAGAAGGCAACTCAGGAAACTGGGATAACTCCGATATAAAACCTGCGGCTCAGTAGTTACCGATGATGTTGATCATTTCTTCTTTTCGAGTTATAGCTACTGTCGCTCAGAGAGTGGGATTGGCTCAGTGCACAGACTTTCCTCACTTTAAAAAATATGTTCACACACAGGCATTGCACGATAGAATCGTTATCTATAAAAGGCAGATTGTTGTTGTTGTGTGTGTGCGCATGTTCAATGTTTATACATTTGCACAATTTCAAACCGATTCGACTTAAAGTCTGGAAGAATGTTGTAAATAGTCTAACTTAGGTCAACAACTATTTATTTATTTCAACCTCGCCCACAATTACGGAAATGATCGATAAAACTAAATACATGACGCTTTACCCCTCAAATACAATCTGATTTATACTACCTAACTCCCATACATACTGCCACCTTCTCTTATATACGCTTATAAACCCACTCCTTAATAATTTCACACAATTACATTTTGTGTATAACATATTTACACGTTTAGTGAGTGAAAAAAAAACACATAGGGATTTTGGGCCAAACAACTTCACATTGCTGCATATTTACACGTTTATTGAGTGAAAAAAAAAACCACATAGGGATTTTTGGCCAAACAACTTCACATTGCTGACAGAAGCGCGCTTTAAACAAACTGTGAGTTATTTATTTGCCTCTGTAAGAATGTTGTCAATGGTCTAACTTAGGTCAACGACTATTTATTTATTTCAAAATCACCCACAATTACGGAAATAATTTCCTCTCTCTACTCCACATAAAAATCGAAAAAAAAAAATACATGCTCACACACAATTATATTTTGTGTATAACATATTTACACGTTTATTGAGTGAAAAAAAAAAAAATATTTATTTTTGGCCAAACAACTTCAAATTGCTGACAGAAACGCGCTTTCAACAAACTGTGAGTTATTTATTTGCCGTTCGTACTCCCATTTTTTCCCCTGCGGAACGCAGACAGTTTTCAGCCTTATACTTTCAAAGGCAATTTTGCTGTAGAAGTAACTTTCACCCTTTCTTTTTCACATAAAAGGCCACCTAAAAAGAGAAGTCGCCTCGGTCGCCATACCGCGTCAGCGGCGGCGAAGAGGGCGATTACAGCAAACGAGCCCCCGAGAAAACTGCTTTAAGACTTTCACAGAACGCCTTACGTTCAGCGGAATGCAGAGCTGCTGGAAGTTTTCAACAACGCACCGCATACCTAGCCAAGATGGCTTCATACGACGCCTCGAGACGTACTGCGATGTGCGATTCAGAGCGGGCGATACGTCATTCCAAAAAAAACGCTTCTATTGCTACTTCCAGGGCTTCAGAGGGCCCGGAACAAAGGGCGACTCGCCTGAATAGAAACGCTGCTGCTACTGCTGCTTCTAGGGCGTCAGAGGGCCCGGAACAAAGGGCGGCTCGACTGAATAGAAACGCTGCGGCTACTGCTGCTTCCAGGGATTTGGAAGGTTTGGAACGGCGGGCGAATCGCATTGCTAGGAACGCTGCGGCTATGACTGCTTCCATGGCTTCTGAAGATGCAGACGGGCGCTCCATTAGGATTGCAAGGGTGGCTTCTGCTACTGCTGCGAGAGCTTCCCATGACCCACAGGAGCAACATTCTACGTTGGAGCGGAACAGTCGACGACAAGAAGCTGCCCGCGGTGTGACGAGCCACGACAGCCCATACTGGCACCTACGGGCTTTCAAGTATGAGCCCAACGTTAACTACTCGATGTGTGCCGACATAAATATAAGGGAAATGCGCTTCAATTGCAAAATCTGCAATGCTAAAAAGTGGGCTGAGGAGCCACCTGCAATGTGCTGCTTAAACGGTAAGGTCAGCTTTCCCCCTCTTGGGGAACCACTAGAGCCTTTGAAGGAACTACTTACTGGTTCTACCTCAAGGTCATCCAAATTCCTTCAACTCATCAGGAAGTACAATTGTGCGTTTCAAATGACTTCTTTCGGGGCTAACGTTGTCAGAGAAAGTGGTTGGATGCCTACTTTGAAGGTCCAAGGACAGGTGTACCATCTTATTGGGTCGCTCCAGCCACTACAAAATTACAAGCCTTCGTTCCTTCAAATTTACTTCATTTCTAAATACAGTAGGTAAGTTGATGCGCGGTTCGGCGTTATTCCAACACCTGCAAACACTGACGTTGACACTTTTGAAAGGGACGTGCTGCTCGGTCTTCAAAACTTGCTTCATGAGCACAACAGTTATATTCGCAGTTTCAAATACGCATTGGAAACAAATCCTTCACCAAACTTCACCATTGTCATCGATGCTGACAAAAGACTTTCTGGGGAGCACGCACGCCGTTATAACACTCTTTCGTGCAATGAAGTGGCCGTAGTTATCCATGGTGAACAGCACAATAAGCGAGACATAGTTCTTCAAAGTTGTGACAGTGGTCTTCGACGTATTAATGAGACGCATCGTTCATACGACGCCCTGCAGTATCCCCTTCTTTTTGCATACGGAGAAGACGGGTACCATTTCGGCATTCCTCAGCGCAAACCAAACGAGCCCACTGCTGCGACATCTAAAACTGTTTCATGCATGGCTTTATACTCATACCGCTTCATGACGAGGCCTAACGATTTCAGCACCCTGCACAGGTCACGGGAACTGTTTCACCAGTTTGCAGTTGACATGGCTGTAAAGATGGAGTCGGAGAGACTGTGCTTCATAAAATTGAATCAAAAGCAGCTGCGCTCAGACTCCTACATCCATTTGCGTGACGGCATCAGGAATGACACTGACCCCCGGAACATCGGCAAAATGTGCATTCTCCCCTCAACCTATACGGGTGGGGGGGGCGGGCGGTACTTGCACGAGCGAACACAGGACGCTATGACGTTCGTTTGGCATTATGGGCGCCCCGATTAATTCATCATGTTTACGTGTAACCCCAAGTGGGTTGAGGTTACGCGTGAACTTATCCCAGGGCAGCAGTACTGCCATCGGCATGATATTATTGCCAGGGTTTTCAGGCAGAAGCTGGCTAAGCTAATTGATCTAATAAAAAAAGGGAAGGTTTTCGGGCCTGTTAGGTGCCACATGTATACTGTTGAGTGGCAGAAGAGAGGGTTGCCACACGCGCACATTTTGGTTTGGTTGGTCACCAAAATAGACCCTACAGTTATAGATGACGTCATCGCAGCGGAAATACCGGACCCCGTTGTTGACCGGCAGCTGTACGATATTGTGAAGGCACACATGGTGCACGGTCCATGCGGTCCCGGTTTTCAAAAGTTCTCTTCATGCCACAAGGACCATGTGTGCACTAAACGATACCCAAAGAGGTTTGTTGAGGAGACCCAGACCGGCGACGACGGATACCCACTGTACAGACGAAGGCAGCCTGAGAACGGTGGATTCACTATGACGTTACGGGGTCATCAAGTTGATAATAGGTGGGTGGTCCCGTACTGTCCATTTCTGATGAAAACTTTCAACGCTCATATAAATGTGTTCTGTCATTCAGTGAAGTCGATAAAGTACATATGTCAATATGTTAACAAGGGTTCCGACGCTGCCATGTTCGGCCTTCAAAACGACAATAGCAGGGACGAGGTCTCGGAGTACTTGGCAGGTCGATATATCAGCACTGGTGAAGCTTTGTGGCGGATATTCGGGTTTCCACTTCACCAAAGGCACCCCACCATCATACAACTAGCCGTTCATTTGGAAAACGGCCAGCGGGCTTACTTTACTGAACAGACTGCTGCTCATTTGGCGGCCAATCCAAAAGAAACAACTTTGACTGTTTTTTTTACGCTTTGCCAACTTGACACATTTGCAAAAACACTTTCATATCCTCAGGTCCCGTCCTACTACGTGTGGTCAAACAACACTTGGGTGCGTAGGAAGTTAGGTCAGGATGTTGAAGGACATCCTAGTGTTAAGTTTGACAGTTGTCTAAGAAGAGTGTACACTGTACCTCCCAACCAGCTTGAGTGTTATCACCTGCGCCTTCTCCTCCATGAGGTTTTTGGCCCACAAATCTTTCGAGACATAAGAACTGTTGAGGGTGAATTATGTGATACTTTCCGGGAAGCCTGCTTTAGGCGTGGCCTTTTGGAGGATGATTCACAATGGGGCGCCACTATGGCAGAGGGCGTTTTGTTAAAATCTCCTAAAAGACTAAGATCGCTTTTCGCTATTCTACTCCTATGGTGCGACTTGGGTGATCCGGCCTCTTTATGGCTTAGTTACAAAGATTATATGTTCCTGCGTCACGCTCAGTTGCTAAACCCATCGATGGAGGTCGGGTACAGTGACCTCATTTACAACAGGGCGCTGCTTGAAATCGAAGGTACTGTTCTCGATATGGTCGGTTGTGCGTTGGCTGTGTATCGCCTACTTTCAACAAACCGGGAAGGCGCAAACACTCTGTCTTCGGATTTGCTGCGTGAGACATCTTATAATGTTGACGAGCTTGCCCAGAACATAGCGGAGAATGATCCAAAGCACCTTCCAGAACAGAAATTCGCTTACAACTCCGTTGTTAATTCTGTCCGGGGCAAAGCTGGGGGTATTCTTTTCCTGGACGCTCCTGGGGGGACTGGGAAAACTTTTGTCACCAAATTAATATTAGCTGAGATTAGGCGAACAGAAGACATTCCTTAGCTGTGGCATCATCTGGAATTGCGGCTACTTTGTTGCCGGGCGGCAGAACAGCTCACTCCTATTTCAAGCTGCCGCTTGACTTAGCGAAGACTGAGACACCCACTTGCAACATCAGTAAGAGCTCCGATCAGGCAGAAGTGTTCAGACGATGCAAGCTTATCGTTTGGGACGAATGAACGATGGCCCACAGAGGTGCTCTTGAGGCGCTCGATAGAACTCTGAGAGACATCAAAGACTCTACGGCTCCAATGGGAGATATAACACTTCTTTCAGGAGACTTCAGGCAAACGCTTCCCGTTATTCCCAAGGGGATTAGAGCTGATGCAGTACGTGCGTGTCTTAAGTCATCCGCATTGTGGCCCCTGGTGAAGACTCTGAAACTTGACACTAACGTGCGTGCTCATATGCGAGGTGATATCAAATCAGCAGCATTTTCTCACACCCTCCTTGCACTTGGCGAAGGCAAAACGCCCGGGGATGAAAAGGGTAATATTGCCATCGACTCACTTTGTACCATTGTTAGTACGCCTTCTGATCTCAGGGATGCAGTGTTCCCAGATCTCCAAGCAAATTATCAGAATATGGATTGGCTTGCCCAAAGGGCTATTCTGGCCCCGAGGAATAAAACTGTTAACCATATTAATGATCAAATGCTAAAACTCATTCCTGGGATGGCTACGTATATAAGTCTATCGATAGAACTCCTGACCCCGAGGACGTCATCAACTATTCAATAGAGGTACTAAATTCCTTTGAGCCCCCCGGATTACCCCCACACATTTTGAAACTTAAAGTTGGTGCCCCTATAATGCTCATTCTAAATTTGGTTCCGCCGAAACAATGCAATGGCACGCGTTTGGTCGTTAAGTCCTTAGCTCCCAATCTGATTGAGGCCACGATAATCACAGGGTGCGGTTGGGGCAAGGTTGTGCTCATACCGAGGATGCATCTTTTCCCATCAGGAGCAGACCTACCTTTCACATTTTGGAGGTCCCAGTTCCCGGTCAGGCCATGCTTCGCAATATCAATTAACAAAGCGCAGGGACAAACACTGTCTGTCGCGGTAATACATTAGGGGGAGCCGTGTTTCTCTCATGGTCAGCTTTACGTTGGCTGCTCGCGTGTCGGCAGCAAGAGTGATTATTTCGCGTTCGTTCCGCAAGGAAAAACGAAAAACATTGTGTACAAGGAGATTTTATAGGATTACCTCGATTCCTAATTTTATAACTTTTTTATTTTTTTTATTTTTTGCCTTTTCGTGAGTACTTTCTAAGTAGGTTAACCTTCACTGCAGTGCACTGGACACTCCCCACCATCTGCCGTACAAAGGCTGATTCTCGCGGCGTTACAAAGCTTCATTGCAACTCCGACCCTACTCAAATATCAGCTGTTGCTCCTCACCAACCCCCGTTTGGTGGGCCTCGGAGGACCGCGGACAGGTTAGTATTTCACCTCCGTACGACTCTCAAAGGGTCAACAATGCTTTAATGACGGGATTTACATTTTTAGGCGGTTCCCTGCAATTACTTCACACTTCACCAACACTTGGCCTCCGCTCAGCTCTATTTCCCTCCCTCCGTCGGCACAGCAGCAGGCTCATCTTCTACGTCCAACGTACAAGATGCACCAACCATACAATGACCCCTCTTCCTCTATTTTGGTTGTCATAATTCGACAATGTTTTCAGACCCCTGTTTGCGGTTCCCTCAATCCACCCCTCCTCCGTTAAAACATGTCATGCAGAACAACTCCATCGCAGTTCTGTTGTTCGGCTAGCATCGTCTACGCGAGTGTTGCGCAAGTACTGTGAAACAATAAATTTGAACACTTCTTTGCACAGAGATAATATCCATAGGCGAAACTACAATTGTCACTGCTGACGCAGCTCCTGCTTCGACAGTGCAGGTTTGCAATTTATTCAACCAGTGCCTGGCAGACAAAAAAGTGCTACCATAAAATGGGTGGTGCAACCTAACTTTGGTAACTTACTGACCCCGAGCAACGCCGGGCTTTAATGCTAGTATATATATATATATACATACATACATACATATATATATATATATATATATATATATATATATATATATATATATATATATATATATATATGTATGTATGTATGTATATATATGTATGTATGTATGTAAATATATATATGTATGTATGTATGTATGTATATATATATATATGTATGTATGTATGTATATATATATATGTATGTATGTATGTATGTATGTATGTATGTATGTATATATATATATATATGTATGTATATATATATATATATATATATATATATGTATATATATATATGTATATATATCTTGACTTCATGAATGAGTTTTTCTTGTCCCAACTTGTCCTTGCACCAACGAGGCATCAGAAGAACATTCTGGATCTAGTGTTTAGTAACCACACTAACACTATACATAATATTACAGTGGAAAAAACCCTTCTCTGAGACCATGACATGGTTCTTTGTAACCTGAGATTCCACCAGCCGAAAGCTAATCCCAGGGTCCTCTCTCCAGCCCACCCATTTGATAACATGGATCTCCACAATGCCAACTGGGATGCAATTATGAACGAACTATCACATGTCGACTGGTCTTTTACACACGCACACACTTCTACCAACATCAAAACATCTTGGCAGATCTTTGTAGACACTGTCACAAATATATGTACAAAACACACCCCACCAAAACCTATGAACAAAACCAAGTGCAGTATCCCCCAAAACAGAAAAACAATTATCAGAAAAATAAAAAGAACAAACAAAAAAATTAACACACTAAAATACTGCCAACAACAAGACACACATTCAATGGCTATCAGCCTGCTTGAGTCAAAAAAATATAACCTCCAGCAATGCATGATGACCATCATCAATAACCAGAGAATAGCTGAAGAGAGGTGGACCATTGATAAAATCAAACTCAACCCCAAAGTGTTCTTCTCATTCGCTAAAAAACACAAGGTCACTGTCTCCACTGTTGACCCCCTAGTTGATGAAAATGGCACACTCCAGGACAATGCCAAAACCATGGGTGAGATACTGCAGAAACAATACTGCTCTGTTTTCAGCAAACCTGATATGGCCGATCTGGGCCGTATCAGTGACATTAACCCCCAGCACATTATATCAGACATAACGTTTGGCGCTCCTGATGTCTTAGCGGCAATAAACGAAATTAAACACAATTCAGCAGTAGGCCCCAACAGGTTCCCTGCTTGTGTCCTGAAGGTGTGTCGACACCAACTTGCAACTCATCTTGCTAATCTGTGGAGGAACTCACTGGACACTGACTATATTCCTGAAAACTTTCTGTCCCAGTCTGTTGTCCCAGTCTTCAAAAAGAGAAATAAGTCCCTTGCAGTGAACTACCGTCCGATCTCATTCACCTCTCATATTATCAAGGTATTTGAGAGGGTGGTGAGATCACGAATAACCCACTTTCTTGAAAGCAACGGCCTGCTGAACTCCAACCAACATGGGTTCCGTAATGGAAGGGACTGGCTAACGCAGCTCCTGCGTCACTTTGACGATGTTTTGAGAGCCTTGGGAGAGGGCTCCAACACTGATGTCATCTACCTTGATTTCAGCAAGGCCTTCGACAGGATTGATCATAAGATTCTACTGAAAAAACTATCCAATGTTGGTGTCTCTGGAAGGTTACTACAGTGGATCAAATGTTTCCTGACAGGCAGAACCCAGCATGTTGTAGTCGAAGGAGTAAAATCAAGCCCTGCCAAAGTCAGCAGTGGCGTCCCACAAGGCACTGTGTTGGGTCCACTTCTTTTCATCATCTACATTAATGACATTACTGACATCATCAAACACAGCAACATCAGAATCTTCGCAGATGATTCAAAGCTCCAAAGGGTCATCAATGAGGTGGGTGACCGGACTTGCCTTCAGTCAGACCTACTGGCTGTTATCCAATGGGCAGAGATGAATAATATGCTGTTGAATGAGGATGAATTTGAACTAATCCACTGGAAAAAAAGGATGCCCTGAAACTACCATACTCTCTTCCTTCGGGTGAAACTTTAATGGCTTCCAATAACATCAGAGACCTGGGAGTAATTGTGGACAACAATATAAGCCGGGCCACTCATATAAACAGCAAAATTGATATGGCCCGCAGAATGTGTTCCTGGATTCTCAGAACTTTCTAGTCGAGAGATATCCACACTGTTGTCCTTCTCTTCTCCACTTTTGCCCGACCCCACCTTGAATACTGTTGTCACCCCACACGAAACAAAGTATCATGAAAGTTGAAGCACCCCAAAGGTCAATTACAAAAAAGATAGATGGCATGACAGGCCTTGACTATTGGGGTCGATTAGAAAAGCTCAAACTTTATTCTCTTCAACGTCGCCGTGAGCGCTACATTATCTTAAGATGTGGAAAATATTCCATCAGCTTAGCCCAAATGATGTTGGCATCACCTTTGATGGCATCGCTTGGGCCCCGTGCTATCCGCCCACGAAAAAATCCCACTTGCATCACATAACAACAATACAGCACAATTATTTCACCTCAATTGGCCCTGCACTCTTTAACATTACACCAAAACACATCAAAGCAGAGACAGACCCCATCAAGTTCAAGAAGTCTTTGGATAAATTCCTTCAACAAATCCCGGATAAGCATCTTACACCCGTAAACAATAACTCTCTGCTCGAGTCGGCCATAGTGCCCAAACACTGATTTGTAAGACTTCGCCAGGTGGTGCTATTAAGTTAGACATGGTCTGGGTCAAAACTGGCCGAAACCTATCAAAGTTATCAAAGTTATATATATATATATATATATATATATATATATACATGATTATATATATGTATATGTATGTATATATATATATGTGTGTATATGTATGTATATATATAATAATATATATATATATATATATATATGTATACTCTTTTACACTTTTACCTGTTCCAGCCATCCGGCTGAGGACATGCTGGAGCACCGCCCTTGTTGCTACACATTTTATCTCCAGCCTGTATGGGTTGGCCACTGGTGCAAGAGGGAGTTCGTTGCTGCTGCCCTTAGGTTTCTCCCGTGCTTTGCAGATCTCTCAGATCCCTCGGCAGCTTGTTGAAGAGTTGAGGGCCCTTGAACCCCAGGCTATTGCAATATCTGCTCCTTATTCTAGATGTGGAAGACGGGACCTTTCGCACTACACAGTGACGTTCTGTTCGACGGTTGGTCCAGCTCCTAATGCCAAGGTTTGGTGCTAGTCCCTCCAGGATTTTCCACATGTATATCACTGCGTATCTCTCCCGTCTTCGTTCCAAGGAGTTGAGGTTCAGTTCTTTTAGCCTCTCCCAGTAGCTTATCTCCTTCATCTTCGCAATCCTCTTGGTGTAGCTTCGCTGGATTGCCTCAAGCTCCGTGGTTAGTTTGACACTATGGAGTGATCACAACTGGGAGCAATAGTCCAGGCGGCTGAGGACAAATGTCCTCCATAGTGTCAACATGGTGTCTCGGTCTCTTGTCCGGAAAGTCCTCAAGATCCAGCCAGCGAGTCGTCTGCACATTGTCGCCACTTTCATGATGTGTGAGGAAAAAGATGCATCATCGCTCATGTCTATACCCAGGACTCGTATCGATTTCGACACGGGGATATCGGTCCCTCCTGGTCCGGCGTAACCGTGTTGTACTGTATTTGTGTTTGCAGGTTTGTATTGTAGGGCTTGGAATTTGGAATCATTAAACTTGCAAACGAATCGAATTAATATTGGAAAAACTCAGATTACATTTATTGTATTCAGCCATGTAGAGCGAAATTTTTTTATTTATTTGAATTTGGCAAAGCCGGCCATTTATCGCTCGTATACAGGAAACTGACTGGCCAGTCTACTGATATGCAAATCTGGCTGATCATTGGATCTACTAATATGCAGATCTGACTGATCGGCCAGTCTGCTAATATGCAGATCAGGCCGATCAGTCACTGTATTTTTGAAAATAGCATATATTTTCACTATCTCTGACAGTTTGACAGGTGAACACTGAGCTGTACTGATGAAGGGTGATACCCAGAAACATTAGTGTCTGCAGTTCTGTTCGCATGCCAACATAAGAGCAAGAATGAAGTGTTCATTCTACTGACATGGTTATAAAATTGAGGCTTGTTTGCATAATTGCAAACGAATCGAATGTTATTATTAATATTCGAAAAACTCAGATTACATTTATTGTATTCAGCCATGTAGAGCGAAATTTTCTTTTATATATATATAATCCTGGTGTGTGTATATGCATTTTTATATATATGTAATCCTGGTATGTGTATATGCATTTTTTCTTCTAACTTTAATTTTATACCTAATTGTGTATGGTTGACGATATATTTAATCGATTTCCACGTGCTATTGAAATGATGAGTAAATATTCTATGGCTGTTGATCGCGAATAAATGACTATCGTTTATTTATCTATTGTTTCTTCACAGGGTTTAATTGGTTTTTTTTTGTGTGGTTGATTATGCTATTTGGGAGAGGAAATTGAGTATATATCTTATCAAATGATTCTAAGGACATAATTTATAGTATATAGGGAACCAGATGGACCATAACGCACCAGAGTAATCAATACTTAGGGTAGTAGAGTGGGAAATAGGAAAGAGTATGACCCTGACGGCAGAGCCCAAGCCGTTTCGACGGCTATTTCTGAACTAAATTAGAATTTTTAGCCTGGTGAATAAATAGCCGAACTTGTCAAGGGGGTACTTCCTTATATGAGAATATTGCAGTTGTCAAGAGGATTGGTTAAAATTTGTTGTAAACACAAATAAGTCTATCATGGCATTGGTGGTAGGTAGGGGTGGCTGAACTTGCCTGTAGGACAATAGGGGAGTGAATGGAGCTGATACAAAATTAAAGGGGTTTAACACGTCTGCTATAAGTAGTTAGTAAAACATATTTGGCCAATTCTATCTTAAAATTACAGGGGTGGGGGAACTGATGCTAGAGAGGCCCGATGGGCTGCATCGGGGTAGGCGAAAGGGGAAAAGCAGACGAGGAAGAAAATAGGGGGTGGAAGGAAGTGATAGGATGAGACAGGGGGAAGAAGGAGACAAAGAGGAAAAGAAAAGAAAAGAGATACATCTACCTAAGTAAGCTGGGGTTTCCCCTAACTTATTCGGCAAGTGGGGGGTATCAGCCCTTGTCTACCCACCCGGGTCATTATGGGGTTTGAGTGCGAGGTAAGTCCTACGCAATCTGTGTTTGCATGCGGTTACCAGTTCGTCTTTCTTGTTTAGGAATTGGTCCTTCGAAAACAACATTTGTAATGTTTTCTCCGAGCATAAGTTACACGAACGGCGTCCTCCCGTGTAAGAGTTAGCTCTGGACAGTAAGTTCCAAGTGAGATTGTAGGTTATATTATTATCTTGGAGGTCCCAGATGTGGCCCGAAAGTGTAGTGGCATGTCGCCGGACCGGGTTTCGGAGAGTATGTCGGTGTTGGTAGAGCCGGGTCTTGAAGTCACACGCGGTTAATCCTATATGAGCTTTGTTGGAGGTGTCCGTCCTCACGTTGCACTGGTAGATCACGTTACGTTCTCGGCATTTGTTGTTGAGAGGGCACGTAGATCTATCAGGGCAGTTACACCTGGTCGGCTCTCCACTGATATCTAGGTTATTTCTTCCATAGGAGTTGAGTTTGTTGTTGTTTGAGGAGACGATGTTATGTGCGAAGTTAGGTGTGGTGTTGTAGGAGAGTTTGATGGTGTTTTTGTTGATTATGTTGTGGTAGCGTGTTGTAGTGGGAAGTGTTTTTCGAGGAGTCTAAAGAAGATTTTCCCGATCGGTGTTGCCACCTCGGCATTATGGGAAGGATTGAACCACGTTACGTTGCGTGTGCGGCGGTGTCGCCTGCTGATTCCGCTAAGGGAAGCTGGATAAAAGGATATTTCCTCCCGGAAGCTACTCCGCTTGAGGGCCTGGTTGTAATGATGCGCGTGTTCGTCGAATATCTGCTCATTAGCGGACAAACGAGATATGCGGGGGGAGATGTTTTTAACCAGGTTATTAGTGATGTTTCTAGGATGGTTAGAGCGGCGGTGGATGTAGTGCAGGTTGTCGTTTGGTTTCCTGTATGGGTAGTACAGATCATTTTCGAGGTTAAGGGTAACGTCCAGGAAATTGACTCGGGTTAGGGACGTTTGTAGGGTGATTTTAAATCCACGGTCCCGGAAGAAGTTGATTAGTTGTTTACGGACCCGATCTGTACTACTGGGGTTGTACCCTTTGAGGGTGAGGAGCCCATCATGCCGGTACAATCCACCGCCGAATGCAGGAAACATTTCGGTGAGTTTAAATAGTAGGAATAATCCTATAAGATCTGTGACCTCGGCCGAATCCGTCGCGCCCATACTGACGTTGAAGGGGGAGTCGGGATCTCTCTTTATCCACTTGGAGTTGTCGAAAAGTAGGAAACGGCTTGAGCTCTGCCGTCGGGGTCATATTTTTCCTATATATATATATATATATTGAAAGGATAACAAGGACGATTGATTACTCCTTCATTGCATTTATTGGTAGGTGACGCGCGTTCGCCACTGATCAGCTCAAGGTTCGATCTGTATCGATCCTACACGACTCAATAATCGGCGGCTCGGCGGACCCTTTAAAATGCTATAAGAAAATGAAATACATGCTATGTAGTAAAGACAGAATTTCAAGAGATTGACAATATGAGTTGTTTTGATTAGTGGGAAGGATCAGAGGGATGTACTGGCCTGTAGTGTATGTGCGGTTGATGTGATGATGAGATGTTGGTGACGGTCGCTGGTTGTGATGGGCTGTGGTGTGGTGGTGGCGGGTTGGCCTTGGCCTGTAGTGTCTGTGGGGGTGGATGTGATGATAAGATGGTGGTGACGGTCGCTTACTGGGATGAGTTGTGGTGTGAGGTTAGTGGGTTGTCGGTAGACGGGTTGGCGTGTGTGGGGTGTTGTTGTTGTGTTGTTGTTTTTGGTAGTGGCGTTTGTGGTGGTGTGGTGGATGTGTTGGTGGTGTCGATAAAATAAAGTACCAGTAATACACTGGATAATTGCTGGCCTTGTGCCAAAAGTAGAAACAATTATTATTATTATTCCTACATTAAACTATAATTACACTCCTTATTCCTTACATTAAACTGCAACTATCTTGACACTATTTAAATAACGTCTTCCTTGTGAATTTTGTGGTCTTGTTTTGCTTAACTAATGAATATATATATATAAAAGACGTAAAATAAGAAAATTTAAAAAAATTTTTTTTAAATTAACTTACTTACTAAAATTTTCACTCCAATTAGTAAGTAAGTTAATTTTTTTAAATTTTTTTTTTAATTTTCTTATTTTACGTCTTTTATATTATTGTTCTGCATCCTCCTGCATTGAACCACCTAGGTACTATGACATAACCTGTGTATTTGCTGGCATTAGCGTACATCTGTGCGCTTATGTTAGTAGATATATTAAATTATCTATATTTATCTCCAAATCACTGATTTGTCGAGCAAACCTGCCAAAACCACTACTAAATTTTTGGTGTGTTAGTAGGCGTCTGTCATCTTACCATCCCACTCCTGCCGACTAGCCTCAGTGTCACGTGATTGATTCTTTAGAATCGGCCATTTGACCAGTGGCAGCGAGATTTTCAGTACTTGGAATCCAGTCCCCGATAGCTGTTCCATTTACCGAATTATTATTATTTTTATATGAGTCCCCAGTGTCCGCGCATTGCCTGGAGACTTGGCTGAGAATAGACCTCCCTGATGACGCAATGAAATTCTCAACAGT
>OZ024743.1:196785792-196788292 GCA_964016885.1 Eledone cirrhosa
TTTCTTATTGGCAACATGACCCTCCCAAAGTATAACAATATCGGTTTCAACACACGATTTCAGATAAAGAATCTTGCTAAACAAATTCAGAAACGAAATATATATAAATATGTATATATATAAATGTATATATATATGCATAATTATATAAAAATATATATAAATGTACATATATATATGTATATATATAAATGTGTATATATATATATATATATATATATATATATATATATATATATATATATATATATATATATATATATATATATATATATATATATATATATATATATATATATATAAATGTATATATATATATATATATATTGCTGTAGTGGAGTCTGTGCTGCTGTATGGGTCTGAGACTTGGACACTGACCAAGAGACTCACTCAGATGGGGGATGGGTGCTACACGAGAATGCTGAGGATGGCTCTGAACATTAATCAGTATACACTGAGGATGAAAAACTCAGAGCTGTATGGGAGCATCCCAAAAGTCAGCTCAAAAGTGACACAGAGGAGACTGAGGTTGGCTGGACATGCTCACCGACATCCAGAGTTGACATTGCACTCAGTGCTCCTTTGGGAACCCCTACATGGACACACTAGAAGAGGAAGACCAAGGTTAACTTATGTTGATGCCCTAAGGACAGACACTGGTCTGTTGGAGATGCAGGATATGGCAGCGATAATGAGGGACAGAGACCGCTGGAGAGAACTCGTCCATGGATCTCGGGAATTTTACCCGCCTTAGATAGATAGATAGATATAAATGTATATATATATAAATGTATATATATATATATATATGTATGTATATATATATGTATATATATAAATGTATATATATGTATATATATAATAAATGTATAATTTTAGTCTACGACTTCTGCTATACCATTTACGTGGTTTTGTCTTTGCGTGCTATTGTTCTCCACGCTCCACATATGACTTATTATCTTCGTTTTTTCGTTCATTGCCAGAGAACGTCTCTATGCACCACCTAAGAGAACATTAGTCTACGACCTCTTTTATACCATAAACGTGGTTCTGTCTTTGCATGTAATTTTTTGTCACCGCTCCTATTAATGACGTTTTATTCGTTTTTTCCCATTCTTTGCCAGCGAACGTTACCACGAACCAAAGTATCGTCTTCCTGTCTTCCTCCGGTTGCAACGTTTTTTGAAATATCCAGTTCTGCGTTTACAGATTGACTTTGTGAGTTTCAGAAGATCCCGTTAAGGGTGAAAGCAGCCATTCTTTGCTTAAACTTTAATCTGCTATTTTAATAAATATTTGCTCTACGGTTCTTATATATTTGATATATATTTTCCTTATCGAGCCCTCTTTGGATTTTAGTCTTCAATTTTATTATTATTACTATAAATGTATATATATATATATATGTATATATGTATGTATATATGTATATATATATGTATGTATATATATGTATATATATATATATATATATATGTATATATATATACGATATTAAACAAATGGAAACTATATTTATAAAACCATATTTATTTCATTATACATATTTCAGGGATACCATATTAAAAATATGGCATGCCTTCTTCAGATAAAATACAATATATAAGCAGTTTTATAAATAAATTTGACGTGTACCATAGAATTTTGAACAACTTCCATTTAAAAAAGTTGGTTTGGTAGTTAATATGGTATCCCTGAAATTTGTATAATGAAATAAATATGGTTTTATAAATATAGTTTCCATTTGTTTAATATCGTATATCTACTCCAAAACTTGTTGAGTGCTTTATATCAGTTATAAAATATTTACTCGTTGTAACCCAACAATTTTAAATAAAACTTTTGCATGTATATATATATATGTATTTTTCTAGGTAAAATTCCCGAGATCCATGGACGAGTTCTCTCCAGCGCTGCCATGTCCTGCGTCTCCACAGACCAGTGTCTGTTCTTAGGGCATCAACATACGTTAACCTTGGTCTTCCTCTTCCAGTGTGTCCATGTAGGGGCTCCCACAGGAGCACTGAGTACAATGTCAACTCTGGATGTCGGCGAGCATGTCCAGCTAACCTCAGTCTCCTCTGTGTCACTTTTGAGCTGACTTTTGGGAGGCTTCCATACAGCTCTGAGTTTTTCATCCTCAGTGTATACTGATTAATGTTCAGAGCCATCCTCAGCATTCTCGTGTAGCACCCATCTACCATCTGAGTGAGTTTCTTGGTCAGTGTCCAAGTCTCAGACCCGTACAGCAGCACAGACTCCACTACAGCAATGAAGAGGCGGATCTTCAGGTCTTTACGAAGGTCCGACTTCCACAACTCACAAACTGTGGCACACCGCTCAGGCCTTGCTCTTCCTCTCAACCACATCATCTTCCGCATTTCCAATCTTTGTTCCCAAATACAGGAAACCCTCAATCAATTCTAGCGGCTTCTCGCCTACATTAGTGATCCCCTCTGACTTCTCAACATTCTCTACCAGATATTTTGTTTTAGTCTCA
>OZ024743.1:196795792-196805792 GCA_964016885.1 Eledone cirrhosa
TATACATCCATATATATATTGCTATTTCAGAGCTCCAATTCTAATTTTTAATTTCTGCCTGACCAACAACCGCTCTGCATAATCAGCTCCTGACAGTCGAGTTTGCAATTTTCAACAGTTGAAAATTGCAAACTCGACTGTCACCACATATTATGAACCTGAAGATTGCGAAAGCATGAAAGTACTTGTTCAATTAACACTTAGAATTTAATATTCTATCATACTATTTCATTATAATACCATTATATATTTTAAAGGATTGTCAATAAAACGAGTAAATCAGACAAAGTTGGAATTCCTCTTATTAATATATATATATATATATATATATATATATATATATATATATATATATATATATATATATATATATATATATATATATATATATATATATATATATATATATATATATATATATATATATATATATATATATATATATATATATATATATATATATATATATATATATATATATATATATATATATATATATATATATATATATATATATATATATATATATATATATATATATATATCCTTCACTGTGAAGGCGTGTGGCTGAGTGGTTAGAGTATTGGATTCACAATCGTGAGGTTGTGAGTTCGATTCCTGAACCAGGCGATGCGTTATGTCCTTGAGCAAGACACTTTATTTCACGTTGCTCCTTCTACCTGGAGTTGCGACCGATAGATAGTATTAGCAATTGGAAAGACCAACGGAAACATAGTTTCCTCGGTCCGATTTGACGAAAGTCGATCGACTAGAACATATATATATCCTACATTAATCGATCGTTCCTCGAGCTGATCATATGTGAAACATGTAATATGCAATTAAATATGTAAATGATGCAATACTGATTCTTTGGTCCCTTTTAATATTATTGTGTGTGTGTGTGAATTTCGTATATCTAAAGATATACCGTATCTTTATAAATAAACATTTTGAAAGCCACAGCTATGAATTAGAAGACTGGGGGTCAGCACCGCTGAACGGTTTGCAGCAGAAACAGGGGGATAACTGTCGTTGCATTTCGAACTTAATGGTTCTCCTCAGGTCAATGCTTCCCTCTCGCTACTGCTGAACTTTGAAACAGGCGAAAATATATAGTTTTTACGTATTGTTCAGTTTCTCATATGTATATGTATATATATATATATATATGAATCAGAGAACCCGCTGCTTATATAGTCCATTATTTGAATTCGGAACTGTTTACATCAAATCTTTGAATTTAGAAAAATAGTTAAGACTATATATATATATATATGTGTGTGTGTGTGTGTGTGTGTGTGTGTGTGTGTGTGTGTGTGTGTGTGTGTGTGTGTGTGTGTGTGTGTGTGTGTGTGTGTGTGTGTGTGTGTGTGTGTGTGTGTGTGTGTGTGTGTGTGTGTGCTTTGGCAACCATTCACGATGTGGCTCAATGATGAATTAATAAATTAAATAATCAGAGCAATATACTATAAAGTATGTCCATAGAATCATTTGATAATATATATATATACCATTTCCTCTCCCAATTAGCATAATTAACCACACAAAAAATCAATTAGACCAGGCTATAAGATTAAAAGGCACCTATGAAGAAATAGTAGATAAATAAACGACAGCAATCTCTTCGCGGCCAACCGCCATAGAATGGTTACCCAACATTTCAACAACACGTGGAAATCGATTAATTATACCGTCAACCATACACAATTAGGTATAAAATTAAAGTTAGACGAAATGCATATACACATACCAGGATTATGTTCCTACTCTCGGGTTTCGTTCGCATTTTGAAAATATCCTATTAAGGATAAAATCTCGAGCTTCGAACTCATCAGGAAACAAACTCGTTTGGACAGATTATATTCTTAAGTGATCCCCGCCTGAGTTCGAAGCTCGAGATTTTATCCTTAATAGGATATTTTCAAAATTTCGCCGCAAGCACGTCGGTCGCCTCGCCTTTACTAAGCGCCTCGTCTAATTTTCTATCTAGTTCTCCTCTGCTCTATTTTTCTCTATTGCTAACGCCTTACTAAACCTAATGGATTCTATTCTAATCACTTTTTTCAGAGCAAACCACCATTTGTTGTTGACGATTGCCCCCGTCAACGCCCGCTTAACTAGTTCGCTAATACGGTCTCTGTAGGCCTTGCGCTCTGTTAACGACGCGTTTAGCTTCCAGTAGCCTGGTCCCTGTCTATGAAGCCTATCTAAGTCAACCTCACAGATCACGAATTTGTGGTCGGTGTAGTGGACTATTTTGAATTGTGGACAGCCTATGCTAGACCTATCTATTTCCCTACAAAATACCCTATTTAGATATGATCTGGAAGACCCGATGCGGTTTGTCCATATCCACATTGGCACATTCGGGAAATCCAGACGGCACCTGTCAGACAGTTGAAACCGTCTGAGCAGGTTTGCGAGGCTTTTACACCCTCCTCCCCTATCCGCTAATCCCACACAGTCCCAGCGTGCATATAAGATCCCGTTCCAGTCGCCCACTAAAGAGCGGGACGTTCCAAGAAAGGTCTCCAGACGCCGGAAGAAATCAGGCCGCCCTGCTCCTGTCGGGGCATAGACGGCCACTTGCCCGTCTCCGTTGGTCACGTCCAACACCACCAACTTACCTTCTGGGTCCAGGAAGATGGTCCGTATGGCGAGATCCAAGCCTCTCCGAAAAGCACAGCAACTCCTCCCCCCGATCCTGGACCACTGGGAGATGCGTATACATCGTAGCCGCCGAAGATCGGTGCGAAGGCTCGTGCCTCCGAGATTCTGGTCTCGTTACTGGCCACCACATCTATGTTTAGTGACTTGAGGTCGTTGAGCAGGTGGTCCTGCTTCCATGACGACCCCAGGCCACGCGCATTTATGTTGTTATTCTGAGTGAGGTCATGTTGAAAAGGAGTGGAAAAAGATGGGAAAGACCACTTACCTCACTTCTTGTGGAGGATGGATGGTTTTTCCGTCTTTCTCACTGCTTGTGGGCCCCCTCTGGAAGGATGTCTTTATAAATCCTTCTGGAAAGTGTTTGTCGGAAGTCTCCGATGTCCTTGGGGATTTTAATTTTAGTGTCGTGTATGTTTTCTGTGTGATGCGAGTGATTTGTATGTGTGGGTGGTGTGAACTTTTGGGGTGTTGTATAGTATTTTTCTGTGATGCTGGTGTTGTGTTGGATGTAGTGTAATAATTGGTTGTTGTTCAAATTTAATGCTGTTTAGTGTGTATCGTTTTGGTTGCTTTGTTTTGTTTGCGTTTGTTGTGGGTTTGTTTCTATTTTGCTTGCTGGTAATTTTCATGGTGTTGGGATTAATGATGGTGATGGTGTTGGTGTTTGTGGTGATGAGGCTGGTGATGCTGATGTGGGTGGTGACATAGCTGTCTTAACTTTTTTGTTAGTTTATTTGTCTGTTTCGCCCTGCATTTTGTTTTTGGAGGGCGAAGGATGAGGATTTTTTTCTTTTTTGGTTTCTTTTTTTTTTCTTTTTTCCAGATACAGTTTCCCCACACCTCCTCGTCGTCACAATCTGTCTCCAGTTGCGAGCGGTCGGGGAGTGGAAAATCCTCCACATGCGTTGGTTTTGGTTGTGGCGTGTTGGATGGTGCTAATTCTGGCGCGGTGGGTGGTGGTGGTGTTGGTTTTGCTACTGTTGCTGCTACAGTTGTTGATGCCATTTCTGCTGCTAGTTTTGATGATTGAGTTACTGGGGTGGGCAGGAGAGGTGGCCTCAACTTTTTAGCCTGAGGGCAGAAAGCCTATAGGTGGGTTCCTTCACCACAAACAACACACCTAGGCCTTCTACCCTCAACGATTACGGTGAGGTGGCTGCCGTCATTGAGGTCTATCACCTCTGGAATTTCCTCTATGTTTTTTTGGTCCGCTTGGATCAGAAACTCCATCCCAGATCCGGACCAGTTCTCCTGCTTTACTTTTATCACCTCAATTACTTTAGTGTCGGTCTCGATGTTGGCGAGGACGACAGCCATTAGCCAGTGAATTTCAATGGCCGGCGGAACCTGGGTCACCCTGATCCTTACCAGCCTCTGACCACAATAGCTTGGGACGAGTGTGAACTCGTCACTTTTTAATGGGGCCATGGAGTGCTCTTTTGAGCCCATACATGTCCCAAAGCTTTTTGTATCTGGGACTCGGATGCCCATTCCACTCGGTGCGTTTTAATGTTTATCGTGCGATATGACACGATGCATAGCACCGATGCTCTATGTTATTAGATGGGGTGGGTGTGAGGCTGGCCCTGTAACCATATTTTTTTACCATTCGCTTGGCTTCATTCAATTCTTCCTGGCCTACCTCAACCGTTTCATTTTTGTGTGCCGCTTTAGCAAAGACACATTTGGTTTTGCGCTGGTGTTGATGTTGTTGTTGTTATTCTTATTGTTGCTATGTTGCTGTTGTTGTTATTGTTATTTTTGTTATTATTATTTTTAGTTTCAGTTGTGGTGGTGGTGGTGGTGTCAGTGGCGTTCGGCGTGGAAGAGTCGATTTTCGGAGAGTCCATTTTGATATCACGAGATAGTAATTTATTTTTTGTTTTAGTTGTTGCTGTGGTGGTGGTATCAGTGGTGTTGGTTGCTCTTTTTGACATTGTGGTGGTGGGGGTGGCGGCTTTAACACCTGCAGATATTGGTAATGGCGGGAAATCCATGTCTGCATGTGACAAATCTAAATAATTACCATTGCTATTACTTATATTGTCAGTGTTGGCAGCCGTAGCAAGGTTTACAATGGTGGTGGTGGTGGGAGATGTTAGTCTGTTAGAAAGGCTGTCAGCAGCTTTGGGTAGCTGAGAGCCATCAATGTTTTTGTTTTCAAAGAAATTTTTTTGTTTGATGAATATAAAAGTTTAAATTTTGGGCTCAAGGCCCCAATATTATTGAGTGTCCTTTTCAGAAAGCAATATATGTGAACTTATAAACACTTAACAACAAAACTTTTCCATAACTGGCAATTTGAAACAACTGAAAACAATAAAGCTTTGTGGAGCTCACGATTTCCTACGTAGGTCGCCAATAATAATAATAATAATAATAATAATAATAATAATAATAATAATGTTTTCTTTATTAACCACAAGGGTTTACATAAAGTAGACATTAAGGACAGTACAGGACAATACAGGACGGTACAAATGGGCATTTCTGCGTGTAAAAAAAACGGAGGTTGAAATAAAATAACAAAGAAAAATTCCCCAATAGGGGGGAGACTTCCGAGGGACATTTGTGGAGAAAGCCCATTAAAAGACCACAGTGGCCCTGACCACCAGGGCAAGTGCCCTCTCCCAGTTTTCCACCTTTAATTTACAGACACATACTCAGAGAAGGCCCATTCATTCGGGCCATACTTGCTTCTCTCACCCATCTTTCAACAAAATACTGGGAAGAGAGCACTTCCCTCTCTACCCTGATTTTCCTTTTCAAATGAAATTTGAAAAAGTTAATCAGGGCATCACCGAAGAGGTAAGTGCTCGTCTTCAGCCCTTTCAAACGTGTCCACCATACTATCTCTTTCGCCATGGCCACCAGACAGATAAAAACTGCCTGCCCTTCCCGGCTAAAGGAAGGGGGCGGGGCAATCCTCACGATGGACTCAGCTGATAGCTGGATCCGTCCTACACGTGACAGCAGGTGTTCGACATAAACCCACAAGTCAGCAATGCTCGGACACTGGACGAGTGCGTGCAGGACGGTTTCGTCGCCCTGCGCGCATCTCGGACATGCCCGGCTGATGGCACCTCCATGCCTGTAGAGTTTATCCCGAACTGGCAAAGCTCCTCGGTAGCACTGCCAGGCCAGGTATTTCTGGAAGTTGTCCATAGGCCCCGGCCCGAAAGTCCTTCCGAAGAGATTGGCTAGTTGATTTTCGTCGACGCCTAGAGTTTCTCCAAGTACGTCGTCGCTCTTCCCCTCCACTAATCCCCTATAGAACGCCAAGGTGGAGTTTCCACCGATCACATTGCCCGATTGGTCGAGGGCTGTGAGCGCCTGAAGACATTCCAGTCTCCAAGCGCTCCCTCTCGGTCTTCGCTTGACCCAGGACTGCAGCTCCGTCAAGGAGACGAGCTGGGGAAAGACGTGTCTAGCAAACGGCGACCACACCTGATCACCGTCGAGGAAGAGGTGGAGATGTTGTAGCCTGAGCGCGTGTCTGCGCATCATCAGCCACGGGATGCCCAGCCCTCCACGTAGTGGGTGTTGACAGCAGGTGGACCGCCTGATTATCGGAGCGCGTCCCTTCCACAAAAAGCGAAAGAGCAAACGCTCCAGCGCAGTCAGGCGGGGCTTAGGACAAAGTACGACGGTCAGGCAGTAGTAGATGACGGACGTGATGTACGCGTTAGCCACCTCCGCTCGACCTTTCAGGGATAGCTTCCTATCCGCCCATTTCTGGGTGAGAGAAGCCACCCTGCTCGTCACCTCGTCCCAGTTTTTGTCCGTCTGGAGGTCCGGACCGAACCAGACCCCTAGCAATTTAACCGGTCCGTCCGTCCAGCGCCCGACGACGCTGTTGGACGGCATGGACCTTCCTCTCCGGGTGCCGAGCTGCAGGCCCACTGACTTTTCCTGGTTGATCCTTGCCCCTGTCACCGCTTCGTATTCTCTTAGTGTAGTGCCGAGCGCCTCGATGTGTTTGGCGTTCGACACCACTACGGTGACATCGTCCGCATATGCTGACACGGATCTTCCGCATCCTAGTTCGCGCGGGACCCCCCTCAACGCCTCCAGTTTGTGCAGTAATGGCTCGAGAGTCAATACGTGCAAGAGGGACGAGAGGGGACATCCTTGGCGGACCGAGCGCATGATGTTGAACGGTTCCGAAAGGTGACCGTTCACTCTCACCACAGAGCAGATGTTGCTGTGCATGGCAGCGATCCAGCCTCTGAAGACGGGCCCAAAGCCTGCCGCCCCCAGGACTGCCGCTTGGTAACGATCGTCGACCCTATCGAAAGCTTTCAACTGATCTAAATTGATCAAGGACCCACCCGTGCCAGGTTCCCTAGCTACCCTCTCTACGATGTAGCGCATGAGGTGGAGGTTGTCGTGGATGGATCTGTCGGGAATGGCGCATGTCTGCGCCTCTCCCACCAGACCACCAGCGACAAGCGCCAACCTCTTTGCTAGCACCTTGGCCAAAATCTTGAACTCTGTGTTTAGCAGAGTTATGGGCCTAAAATTATCTGTTATCCCCCTTGTTCGGATCCTTTCTCAGCAGGGCCACAGCTCCTCGGCTCACAGAGCTGGGAATTCTCCCGTTCTGTTGCCAGTTGCAGTAGACGTCCGCCAAGAGGCCTCCGAACAAGTCTGGCATCTGTACGTAAAGTTCATAGGGAAGACCATCCAAACCAGGCGATTTACCCCTTGTGCAGCTAGTCATTGCCTCCCGTACTTCAGCGGCTGTTATCGGCTTTTCGCAACACTCCGCCTCAGTGGCCGAGAGCCGCGGCAGTCCGTCGAGGTAGACACTAAAGTCCATCCCTCGATCCGGCCGCCGCTGCCCCCGAACAACTGAGCGAAGTGTCGCTGAAAAGCTTCACACATTTGCCCGGGATCGAGTAGCATGCGCTCGTCGTGGTCCACCAAAGACCGGATCGTGGCTTTGTTGCCACGATGCGCCTCCGCCACTCGGGCCCATTGAACGGCTTTCGTCCCCTCGTGTCTGAGAGCACGCACCCTAGCTCTGACAATGCATCCTTCGTGCTTTGCATTGAAGAATTGGTCAAGGGCCAATTTCGCCGCAAGTACGTCGGTCGCGATGCCTTTGCAAAGCGCCTCGTCTAATTTTATAACTAATTCTCCCTCTACTCTATTTTTCTCTATTGCTAAAGCCTTACTAAACCTAATGGACTCTATTCTAATTGCTCTTTTAAGAGCAAACCACCACTTGTTGTTGACGATGGCCCCCGTCAACGCCCGCTTAACTAGTTCGCTAATCCGGTCTCTGTAGGCCTTGCGCGCTGGTAAAGACGCGTTTAGCTTCCAGTAGCCGGGTCCTCGTCTATGAAGCCTATCTAAGTCAAGTACACAGATCACGAATTTGTGGTCCGTGTAGCTGACTATCTTGAATTGTGGACAGCCTATGCTAGACCTATCTATTTCTCTACAAAATACTCTATCTAGATATGATCTGGATGACCCTATGCGATTTGTCCAAGTCCACATTGGCACATTCGGGAAATCCAATCGGTACCTGTCAGACTGTTCAAAACGCCTGAGCAGGTTGGTGAGGCTCTTGGACCCTCCACCCCTATCCGCTAATCCCACACAGTCCCAGCGTGCATCTAAGATCCCGTTCCAGTCGCCCACTAACACTAAAGAGCGGGACGTTCCAAGAAAGGTCTCCAGACGCCGGAAGAAATCAGGCCGCCCTGCTCCTGTCGGGGCATAGACGGCCACTAGCCTGAAAGCTTTCCCGTCTCCGCTTGTCACGTCTAGCACCACCAACTTACCTTCTGGGTCCAGGAAGATGGCCCGTATGGCGAGATACAAACCTCTCCGAAAAAACACAGCAACTCCTCCCCCCGATCCAGGACGGCTGGGAGATGCGTACACATCGTAGCCGCCGAAGATCGGTGCGAAGGCCCGTGCTTCGGAGATTCTGGTCCCGCTTATGGCCACTACATCTATGTTTAGTGACCTGAGGTCGTTGAGCAGGTGGCCCTGCTTCCATGACGACCCCAAGCCACGCGCATTTATGCTGCCTATTCAGAGTGAGGTCATGTTGAAATGGAGTGGAAAAGATGGGAAAGACCACTTACCTTACTTCTCGTAGAGGAAGGACGGTTTTTCCATCCTTTTCACTGCTTGTGGCCTCCTCAGGAAGGATGTCCTTATAAATCCTCCTGGAGAGTGCTTGTCGGAAGTCTCCGATGTCTTTAGGGAATTTTTGTTTTAGTGTCATGTACGTTTTCTGTGTGATGCGAGTGATTTGTATGTGTGGAGGTGGTGTGAATTTTTGGGTTGTTGTGTAGTCTTTTTCTGTGATGCTGGTGTTGTGTTGGATGTAGTGTAATAATTCGTTGTTGTTCAAATTTAATGCTGTGTAGTGTGTATCGTTTTGGTTGTTTTGTTTTGTTTGCGTTTGTTGTGGGTTTGTTTCTGTTTCGCATTTTGGTGACTTTTGTGGTGTAGGTGATGGTGGTGTTGGGGTTAATGATGGTGATGGTGTTGGTGTTTGGGGTGATGGGGTTGGTGATGCTGGTGTGGATGGTGGCATATCTGTCCTAACTTTTTTGTTTGTTAATTTATTTGTTTCCCTCTGTATTTTGTTTTTGGAGGGGGAAGGAAGAGAATTTTTTCTTTTTTGGTTTCTTTTTTTCTTTTTTCCTGATACCGTTTCCCACTCCTCGTCGTCACAATCTGTCTCCAGTTGTGATAGGCCGGGGAGTGGAAAATCCTCCACAGGCGTTAGTTTTGGTTGTGACGTGGTGGATGGTGTAGGCGCTGGTGCTAGTTCTGAAGCGTTGGGTGGTGGTGGTGTTGGTTTTGCTGGTGGCGGTGGTGTTGGTTTTGCTACTGTTG
Source organism: Eledone cirrhosa (assembly GCA_964016885.1). Classification (NCBI taxonomy): domain Eukaryota; kingdom Metazoa; phylum Mollusca; class Cephalopoda; order Octopoda; family Eledonidae; genus Eledone; species Eledone cirrhosa. The sequence continues at coordinate 196,805,333 of OZ024743.1, forward strand.
CTGGGGTTGTTGCTGTTATAGTTGCTTCTGCTGTTGCTGCTACAGTTGTTGCTGCTATCTCTGCTACTGGTGGTGTTGATGGTTGAGTGACTGGGGTGGGTAGGAGAGGTGGCCTCAACCTTTTAGCCTGAGGGCAGAAAGCCCTTAGGTGGGTTCCTTCACCACAAACGACACACCCAGGCCTTCTGCCCTCGACAATTACGGTGAGGTGGCTGCCGTCAGTGAGGTCTATTACCTCTGGGATCTCCTCAATGCTTTTTTGGTCCGCTTGGATCAGGAGCTCCATCCCAGATCCGGACCAGTTCTCCTGCTTTTCTTTTGCTATTGCTATTATCTTTGTGTTGGCTTCGATGCCGGCGAGGACGGCTGCTATTAGCCAGGGAATTTCGATGGCCGGTGGAACGTGGGTCACCCTGATCTTTACGAGTCTCTGGCCACAATAGCTTGGGACGAGTGTGAA
>OZ024743.1:196810792-196813292 GCA_964016885.1 Eledone cirrhosa
GTGCATATATATGTGTGTGTACATGTATGTATATATATATACATACTACTGTACGTCTGTATACATATATGTATGTACGTATACATACATACATACTTACATTTAAGTAACTGCCGTACTAAGAGTGAGAAATGAAATTTCGTTTCATTCTATTCCATTTATATATATATATATGTAAATTGGGCTACTCAGCCGTTAATATGCATAAGGTAAGTATATACGTTCAACAATCTGGCAGGAAGGTATACGTTGCTGACGATAGCTAACAAGCTTGAAACTAGTACAGTGTTCCTTTGTCAGTGTTGAACAAACGAGTAACGATGGTTGCTAGACACTACGGCTTAATACGGGATGTTTGTTTACAAACACACCGAGCATTATAATAAATGTTCGGTGAATCCATACGTGCATATATATATGTGTGCATGTATGTATATATATATATACATACTACTGTACGTCGGTATACATATATGTATGTACGTGTACATACTTATATTTAAGTAACAGCCGTACTAAGAGTGGGAAATGAAATATCGTTTCATTTTTTCCGTTTATCGTTTTCGGTGCACCCGGCCGATTAACCCACTCGATATGCAAATTGGGCTACTAAGCCGTTAATATGCATAAGCTAAGTATATACGTTAAACAATCTGGCAGGAAGGTATACGTTGCTGACGATAGCTAACAAGCTTGAAACTAGTACAGTGTTCCTTTGTCAGTGTTGAACAAACGAGTAACGATGGTTGCTAGACACTACGGCTTAATACGGGATGTTTGTTTACAAACACACCGAGCATTATAATAAATGTTCGGTGAATCCATACGTGCATATATATATGTGTGCATGTATGTATATATATATACATACTACTGTACGTCGGTATACATATATGTATGTACGTGTACATACTTATATTTAAGTAACAGCCGTACTAAGAGTGGGAAATGAAATATCGTTTCATTTTTTCCGTTTATCGTTTTCGGTGCACCCGGCCGATTAACCCACTCGATATGCAAATTGGGCTACTAAGCCGTTAATATGCATAAGGTAAGTATATACGTTCAACAATCTGGCAGGAAGGTATACGTTGCTGACGATAGCTAACAAGCTTGAAACTAGTACAGCGTTCCTTTGTCAGTGTTGAACAAACGAGCAACGGTGGTTGCTAGACACTACGGCTTAATACGGGATGTTTGTTTACAAACACACCGAGCATTATAATAAATGTTCGGTGAATCCATACGTGCATATATATATGTGTGCATGTATGTATATATATGTACATACTACTGTACGTCGGTATACATATATGTATGTACGTGTACATACTTATATATATATATATATATATATATATATATATATATATATATATATATATATATATATATATATATATATCAAAATGAAAATCCGAAGGCACGGTAAAATTCAAATCATTTAATCACGACACATGTTTCAATAAGAGATAGATCGATCGTGAAGCCATGATCGATTATCACTCATCTCATCAGGTGAAAATGAATTGTCTTCAAATTCTTGATATGAGGGAGAAAATTAGCGATGTTCACTCACAGAGTTTATTCCCTCATATGAAGATCCAGCCGTCAGAAATACGGCGACTGCCATCAACTTCAGTTGAGGTCATAAAAGCTGTCAGATTTCTATCGCTGCAAAAGACGCTGGACATCAATCAAATCTGTAGAGATATAGTCGGTCACAGTTAATGTGAATGAGTACATACACACTCCATACCCACATACACCGGCTCGAGGTCAAAGAAAAAAATATATATATATATACACATATCAACACAGTATCAAACCTGTAGAACTATAGAAGGTCACAGTTAGTGTGGGTGGATATTCAATTTGTTGGTAATTCAACAAATATAAATGTTTATAACTGATTAACTTTGCCTTTTATCCTTACGGGGTCGATGAAATAAAGTACCAGTAATGCACTGTTTAATTGCTGGCCTTGTGCCAAAAGTAGAAATAATAAATGTTTATAACTGATTCAAACCACTCGACAAGTTTTCTGGAGTATAATATTCAATGATATTAAATAAATGGAAACTATATTTATAAAACCATATTTATTCTATTATATATATTTCAAGGGTACCAAAACTTTGGTACGCTCTCATCAGATAAAATACAAAGTTTGTTTTATAAATATTGACATAACCAGAAAAAATACCTTAACGGTTCAAGTTTTTCCTGGAAAAAAGTGAACCGTTAAGGTATTTTTTCCACCTTAGCGAATCAGGTCCCTTACGATTTGAACTCATATACCTATATGTCTGTGTTCGTTTTTCTTTTATATTCTATTATAATATACGGCTCAGAAATATCTCTTTCTTAGAGCTATTTCGTTGTAAGAGACTATTTTGAGTTCCTAACTCAATATATACCTTTGATATATTCGGCTCCCTTAATTTGTTGAGCTATTTCAAATGTCGAGTAAACCTGGCTGCTATTTTTAGTGATGTGG
>OZ024743.1:196818292-196853292 GCA_964016885.1 Eledone cirrhosa
CCAGCAATACTATCCACACATCTGATGTACGGTTGCCAAATCTGGAACGCACGGAAAACCAAACATCTCCTGTGCCGCAAACTCACATACACCGAAAATGTAACTGCAGACGAAAGGCGGACTGCCCCCTAAAGGGACAATGCCTTATAAACAATATTGTCTACGCATGTGATGTTACAACTCGGACCTCCTCCAAAACATATATAGGATCTACATCGACCCCCTTTAAGACCAGATACAACTCCCATCGCAATACATTTAGACATGATAGACTTAAGAATACTACATCCCTAGCTAGTTACATATCCCTCTTGAAGAACACTAATATTCAATACACGCTTGATTGGAGAATCATCACTAAATCATCGCAGTACAGACCCCCTAACAAGACCTGTAACCTTTGTCTCTCTGAATCACACGCCATAATACACTCCAAACTGAACCTGCTAAATAGGAAGTCGGAGATATTCTCTTCTTGCCCGCACATAAATTTTAGCTCCTTCTATTATTTTAGACCAATTAGCTAACGCTGTAGGACCTGCATACACCCGTCCTGTCTGGCCTACGTAAAAGCACGCCGCACTGCAACCTGGTTCCTTTGTGACGATAACTGCCCTTCAGTTGCATATAGACTACTCTAATACCTCTTCTCTTCTCCCCCCTCTCTTACTTTTCTTCCTCTCTTCCCTAGTTCATCTTATTGGACCACAAGCCAAGAACCCTGGGGTGGAACCTACTTAAGGCTTTTCACTATACCTAGCACAGCATGACCCTATATATGCACATACCCACACTAACCATATTAGTATGGTTTATAAACAGACCCTTTGTGCGCTAACTGATAGCACAGCACTATAGTCTGTCGAAAGCCCAGAAAACCCCGCCGCAGCTATAAAGCGGGTGAATTGGGCACCCGGGGTCTAGTTAACCTTAACCCTAAAGTGTGTAATAAATCTAACCTAATATAGTGAACTATGGTAGCAAATCGTGTGGGCTGGGCGCCGCTGAATCGACCTAACCCCAGGGGAAGGGGGGGGTCGATCGCCAAGGGCTTCGAATCAAACAAAAGACTCGCCCCTAGCATCCCGTTGGATACCAAAAGAATCCGCCCTTTATGACGCGAATTGCCTCCCATACCTTTCATACGCACACTACGACTTCAACTAAGCTTCGAGTTAGTTGAATATGAATTGTGTTCCGGCTTTGATGTATTATAAAACCACTCTCAAGGCAAAGGGCAGCACTGGGTATTGAACTCCCGCCGACCCAGGAGGGGTCACACCCGACTGTGAATGGATTGCAACCTCCAGAGTCAATAATCTAAACGAAAACCACGTGGCGGAAATATAAATAACATAGCTGTCATTGACAGGTTTGGTTGTGAGTTATCCCTTCTATATATATCTATATATTCTACAGAATTTTGCACTCACTATAATAAACCCGCCTATTATTATAACAGTATATGCTCATTCTGCCATATGTGATTCTGGAAGCGGAGTTTCCTGTATACACTTTTTCTCTATATGTAACTGGATTGCCATCATGATTTGTATTTACCGTGGTACAGTTGTATGCGGTGCGATACATTGGTTGAACGCCAACTTGGACATACGGTGAATTTCACCTGGCACGTTGGATTGAGCGACCGAATGTTTTCAATTTCCTCACATCTGTGCCGGCTGTATATGTGCCATACATCTCTTTAACTCTCGTACTTTCTTTTATTTTTTATTGTAGATTTTAGGTATATATCCCAAACGGCTATGGTGATAAATCCCCTGGGTATAGATTTTGGAAAAATAGTGTTATCTCACTTAACATTCGGAACTGGAACATATCGATGTGGTTCGTAGGGTGCGGATATGATAAGGAGAATCGCCGTCACAAGGCGATATAATTGGAGTACACCATCCCTCATATGGACTATCATACATGTAAGGCTGCACCACTGCTAACCAACTATTCTTTTCACAGACTCATGCTTGCAAACTCTCTTGATCTGCCTGTACACCCTCTTTTGCACTGCTTGTGCTTTGATGCTTGCTTTGTCTTATATATATGTATTTTTGGGGGGTGAGGGTGGGGTCCGGGCTTTTTGTTCTTTTATTGTTTTGTATTTTTATATTATCTCTTTTCTTATCCCTGTATTTTTGTACTTTTTTATTATTATTATTTTCTTAATGTTTCTGATCATGCTGAGTAATACCCTCACTCATCCCTTGCTACCCTCTCCCAACCTCTTTATCATCTATTGCACCATCTAAGTGATAAAGTTTTGGTGTAATTTTTAATTTTTAAACTTTTAAAACATTTTATGACATTATGTGCATCATGTATTCTGCCTTTTTCCATATAGCGCTGGCCTCGGGACCCCCTGCTGGTCACTTAACCTCGTTCTGGTGACGCAGCTCGATGGAGCATGCAACTACTGATATACTCATGTTTATAGGCTCTGAGGATTCCTGCCATGGTGTATGGATGAAACACTGTTAGCTAATAAAACAATGTATTTCTAACCACTCTTTGGTTATTCCTATAACTATAACGGATCTGTAATATACTAGTTATCCTACATTGAGCTAAAACCCACACTGTCATACCAACGGCAATATATCTACATGTCTGGGCATATTGATATATTTGTTAACGAAATATATATATATATATATATATATATATATATATATATATATATATATATATATATATACATATACACACATACATACGTACACATACATATATACACACATACACACATACATATATATATATATACATACATACATACATACATATATATATATATATATATATATATATATATATATATATATATATATATATATATATATATATATACACATATCACGATAAATTAACGGAGCCATAGACTCTCGCTATTCCCTGTCAATAATGTGCTCAAAGGAGAAGGAATCCTGAGCTCTTTAAAATACAATATGTTGAAAAGGTAACACACTAGAGAGAGATAGTGCGCCATCAATAAAACAGGGAAAAACCACCAGTGTATGGAATCTATAACCTATGAAAGGCAGAGTAGACACAGGATAATTAAAAATATAAATACATACCTTTATAACTATATAACACACGTACAAATCCAAAGAGATCTGTTTCGCCACTAAGTTGTTGACAGAAATGAAATAACCCATGGTTCATCAGCGTGTGTAAGGCTATACATTTCAGACAACTCTAAGAGAATCTAAAGCGACCGTCCAGCTACATGCGGGAGAGAGAAGTCACAGCGTGTTTTGGGCAGTGAACCAGTGGCTTCTGAGGGACGAGCTACTAGAAAGGGCAGCCCCAAACCACTCAGAGAAGTGAGCTCAAGCAAACAGAGAGAGAGAGGAAAGACTGTTTGTTATAAGGAGCGAGTTATAGAGGTATGTATTTACACTTTAATTTATATTTTTAATTATCGTGTGTCTACTCTGTCTTTCATAGGTTATAGATTCCATACACTGGTGGTTTTTCCCTGTTTTATTGATGGCGCACTATCTCTCTCTAGAATGTTACCTTTTCAACATATTGTATTTTATATATCTACACACACACATATATATATATACATATATATATATATATATATATATATATATATATATATATATATATATATATATATATATATATATATATATATATATACACACATACACACATATATAAATACATATATACATATATATATATATATATATATATATACATATATATACAAATATACATACACATACACATACATATATACGCACATACACACGAACATACACATACATACATACAGCCACTGATACAAATACGTACATACATACTCTCATATATATACACATATACACACACACATACATGTATAAAAATGAAGTACGCTCTACATGTGGAAAAAGCAGTTACATAACCATAGTGTCGTGTTTCGGGTCGAAAGGGGGTAGGGTAGGGTGGGAAGAAGATGTAGGGGGTTATTTTGTCGAGTGGGTTTTTTTTTTTAAAGAAAATTTTTTTTCATCCATCTGACATCAACACTGGCTTAAGGTATTTGAAAGTTGCAAAGTTTTTGTGCATGCAATTCGGGCAGTGTTCAGAGAGTTTGTTCAGTAGCGGGCCATTGGCAAATAATATTTCGTAACTCTCTGAAATACAATGGTCGCAGCACTTGTGTCCTCCCTTGTATGAGCGCGCTTTCTGGTGTATTTTCCATTTAAGTGTGAAGGGGGTGGAGTTCCTTTTGAGATCCCAGACATAGGAGGCTAGTGTTGTCTGATTTGATTTGTCCGGTCTTCTAAAAGAGTGGGTATGGGCATACCACCGGGTCTTAAAATGATTGGAAGTCATGCCATTGTAAGTCTACTTGTTGTTGCCGTCATCGGTGCCTGCGATGACATCACATTTGTATACGATGTATATATATATATATATATATATATATATATATATATATATTGTTATACTTGGGGAGGGTCATATTTGCGTAATATTGCCAGAATTAATAACAGAACACACTCACTGTTTGGTTGGTTTTCGCTTCTCGCTGTCTTTTATATCTGCGATCTAACTTACTCGGTCCTCAATGTTGCCATTGACTGACCGACGGTCAAAAATAATACAGATACAATATAGACACAAACACATATATATAGTTTACATAATTTACATAAATCTTTCGTTGCACATCTGCAACATCGTCAGTGGTGTTATATTCTTTGTTCCTCCTGTTGTGTTGTATGTCTACGCCATTTTTTTTAAATTCAGTCTCTCAGAGAGACTGAATAAAAAATAAAAAAAATAAAAAAATAAATGGCGTAGACATACAACACAACAGGAGGAACAAAGAATATAACACCACTGACGATGTTGCAGATGTGCAACGAAAGATTTATGTAAATTATGTAAACTATATATATGTGTTTGTGTCTATATTGTATCTGTATTATTTTTGACCGTCGGTCAGTCAATGGCAACATTGAGGACCGAGTAAGTTAGATCGCAGATATAAAAGACAGCGAGAAGCGAAAACCAATCAAACTGTGAGTGTGTTCTGTTATTAATTCTGGCAATATTACGCAAATATGACCCTCCCCAAGTATAACAATATCTGTTTCGACACACGATTTCATATAAAAAACCTCGCTAAACTAATTCATCGCCGCTATATATATATATATATATATATATATATATATATATATATATATATATATATATATATATATATATATATATATATATATATATATATATATATATATATATCACAGAAAAAAGAGAATCAGTGTTGCGACGAAAAGAATTTATTGGACATATTACAATTGTTTCTTCGGCGATCAGCTCGAGGCACGATCGATGTGGTGATCAAACCCGACTCTGAAATCGCGAGGTCCTCGGATACGTGTCGATTCTACGAAGCAGATTTTCCTATAGGAATCTGAATAGGAAAATCTGCTTCGTAGAATCGAGACATATCCGAGGACCGCGCGATTTCAGAGTCAGGTTTGATCACCATATCGATCGTGCCTCGAGCTGGTCGCCCAAGAAACAATTGAAATATGTCCATTAAATTCCTTTTGTCGCAACACTGATTCTCTTTTTTCTGTGATATCATACTCTGCTCTATGAGGGCATCGAGTGTTCATACGGCCTACCGCATACGGACGCTTTAAGCCTCCAACACCAATCTATATATATAAAACTGTGGTTGTCTGTCTGTTTATCGATTTTTGGCACACATCTCCTCTTAGAATCTCTCACGGAATTGCACCGAAATTGCTATACTTGTACATTGAGCCCTAGCGGAGACATCGGAAAAAAAAAATTTCAAATTGACCCACCCTATGTGACGAAATCGAATATAATGTATCGATTTTTGAGCGTAAGTTATCAGTTATTTCCCTTTGTTCTGTTTACATTGAGCGTCTTACGTAAAAAATTACGCTGGCTTTAACAGTTGTCGAGCCAGCAAAATATTGACCTGCAAAATTCATCAGTTCGAACACTAAGCTTCCGTTTTGCTTCATTTCCATTTAAAAGCATTTTAAAACAATATTTTTACTTGAAAACAAGTCTATTTAAAGACTACGTAAAACAAGCAAATATTTCGTCGTTAGGCGTGCAGACAGACAGTCGTGCAGACAGACAGTCGTGCAGACAGACAGTCGTGCAGAGAGGTGATATACGCGTGCAGACAGACAGTCGTGCAGAGAGGTGATATAGGCGTGCAGACAGACAGTCGTGCAGAGAGGTGATATAGGCGTTGATATTAATCAAAAACACAACATGCAAGTCTGCACAGTAGACACTACAGTTTTTAAGCCAAGAAAGAAACTTAACATTGTAACTTTAACACAGCTACTGAGCGACCCCGAGCAACGCCGGGCTTTACTGCTAGTTATATATATATATATATATATATATATATATATATATGTGTGTGTGTGTGTGTGTGTGTGTGTGTGTGTATATTAGGAAAGGAGGAACGAAGGAAGAAATGACGAAAGGAAGAAAGGTTTGGCCTGTAAATTTCACATGGACGTCCTTGAAGAGAAGTTATCTTGAATCAAGATAACTTTTAATGTAACTCGATCATTTCTTAAAGAATCAACAAACAACAAAGAAGAAAATAAACAAACAACCGCAATTAAAAATAATAATAATAATAATAATAATGATAATAATAATAATAGTAATGATGATGATGATGATGATGATGATGATGATGACGATGATGATAGCGGTGATGATGATGATGGGGATGGTGGTGCTGTTGGTGGTGATGGTGATGATGATGATGATAATGGTAGTGGTGGTGGTGATGACTTCCTTTGCTGTGCAAGGGGTGGGCATGGCAAAACATTAAAATGACAACGACGCACAAAACAATTAATAGAAGAAGAAGAAGAAGAAGAAGAAGAAGAAGAAGAAGAAGAAGAAGAAGAAGAAGAAGAGACGATGACGACGACGCCGCCGACTTCAATCAAATAGATGCCAGATGATGCAAGTTCCTGGTTACATTGCGACTCCTCCTCCGAGTTCTTGTCAAAATATATAACAAGAAATGTCTGGAAGATATATATATACTGTGTATAGGTTTTCTCTACCATTATCGGTAGAGGGTTGGACGCCATGCTTTCCAGCATAGTTACGTCCCTTTACGATCTGAGTTCAAATCCCGCCGAGGTTGACTTTGCCTTTCATCCTTACGGGGTCGATAAAATAAAGTACCAGTAATGCACTGGGTATTTGCTGACCTTGTGCCTAAAGTAGAAACAATTATCTACTCATAAAGACCCAATTTTGGTGAAGACTGACCATGGGCTTGCACTTGAAAGTTTACCTTTAAGGCTCAAGTCTTCGAATGGTATTTTGAGTAAAACCAGCTGTCACTTCACCAAGCAAATCTCTCGATGACATCAACGGAGTCCAACGGAAAGGCAAAGACCACAACTCATTTTTTTCTAGCTGTGAGGACTGATGCAACGTGAAATAAAGTGTCTTGCTCAAGGACGTGACGAACCACCTAGTTCGGTAATCGAACTTACGACCTTACGTTTGTGGGCCGATCTCAATAACTACAAAGCCAGGCGCTTTCACAACACATAAATCAATAAATTAAAGGTTAGACTTTGTTGATAACAAATATATATCCTTTTTTTTCCTTTCTTTTCTGCTGCGGTTGCTTCTTCTAACCTCCTCTCCTGTGGTGTTCCTTCTGTGAGGTAGAGCCTTAGGCATGTGTAATCTTTGATAAGGTTTGTATCTAGTGTTTACAGTGTCAAAGGTGATTCAGGTCATGTATGATTACAATAATAAAGATCTACAAAATAATTATTTGAAATACGCCAAATTGACAGAATCATAAGAACGTCAGATAGAATGCTTTGCGGTATTTGTTCTGGCACTCAAGCTCTGAGTGTGGATCCTGTCGAAGTCAAATCTGCCCTTCATTTGTTCAATATTGTTGTCGATTCTTCCTTTATATTCACGTTTTCACTTCTGTCTCAATTTCTAGGGAAGAAATCAGCAGTGTAAAGACCTGAAGAGGGACGGGCTCCACCAGGTTTAAATGCTCATGATACGTCGTATATCACGACGGAACCCCTAGGACTCCATGGCCAGGGATCGAAGATCAAACATTGTATTTTAGTAATTAATATAAGGGCGGTGGATTGGCAGTATCGGTTGAGGGTCGGACGCCATGCTTTTCGGCATAGAGTTGTGGCTCATTATGATCTGAGTTCAAATCCCACCGAGGTTAATTTTGTCTTTCATCCTTATGAGGTCGATAAAATAAAGTACTATTCACGCACTGGGCTCGATTTAATCGACTTTCCCCTTCCTCAATATTGCTGGCCTTGTGCCTATATAAGAAATCATTTTAGTAATTAATATGTGTATACAACAGTATTTTGGTGAAGGTGTATAGCTTAGTGGTCAGGGGTGTTCAGCTCACGTTTATAAGTCCGATTTCTGACGGCATGTTGTCCTTGAGCAAGACTTTTTTTTCCAGACCACCCAGCTGGCAAAAATGAATCGCACTTGTAATTCAAAGCTTTCCACATTAGCTCATCGATTACCACTGTTCAGTTATCGGTGAATTATTCAACTTCCTTTCTACGTAAACAAAACTATTATATTGCCGGAAATGCGAAATACTGAACTAATTCTCCGTTTAGTTCTACTTACTTTAAAGGTTTCTATTAATTATCTCAATGAGCTTATGACGAATAGCTATCGTTTTTCTTGGGTAAATAATTATAGTTCGTAGAAATCTGTGATATATATAGCCGCCATATGTTGAAATAAAGTCGTAATATCTTTACCTGGGAGTAAGGCGGTGGATTGGCAGGTTTAGTAGGGGCGTCGGACGGACCACATGTTTTCTGGCATAGGTTTACGCCCCTTTACGATCTGAGTTCAAATCCTAACAAGGTTAGCTTTGCTTTCATCCTAACGAGGTCGAAAAAATAAAGTACCAGTAATGCAATGGAGTCTATTTAATCGACTTTCCCCTCCCCTAAAATTGTTGGCCTTGTCCCTAAGTCTGAAACCAATATCTTAATCTGGGCGTAGGATAATAGATAGCCCGAAGGATTGGTAGAACGTTGGATAAAATGCCATTGCAGAATTTGTTCTGGTTCTTTACATTCTGAGTTGAATTTTTTGTCTATTATCCTTTCGTGATTGATAAAATAAAGTACCAGTTAAGTACTAGGTTTGATTGAATCAATTTTTCCCTTCCCCACTCTCTCCAGACACAATGTTCTGGTCATGTGCTTGAGGGTAGCAATAATGCACATTAAAGTAGCACAGTTTTATACAAATTTGTATAATAGAATAAAATATATAATAATTTTTGTGATTAATTAATTAATCACTAACAAATTCGTTATGTAGCAGCGCCGTGGGAATATATATCTAACACACACACACACACACACACGTGCATTATTCTATTTTTGTTAATTTCGCCTCAATAGACAGATAGATAGGCAGATAGATAAATAAATAGAAAGATATGTTTCTTTATTAGCCACAGGGGCACAAAAGAAGGGGACAAATACAAAGGGGGAAGTTTACATACAATAAAAACGTGTAAAATGTTATCACAAATGCAATTTAAAAAGTTAAATAGATAGATAGATAGATAGATATATTTCTTTATTAGCCACAGGGGCACAAAAGAAGGGGACAAATACAAAGGGGGAAGTTTACATACAATAAAAACGTGTAAAATGTTATCACAGATGGAATTTAAAAGTTAGTCGATTTTCCCCAATAGAGGGAGACAGTTTATATGGGTAACACAGACCCCCGAAAAAAATGTGCAACCCTCATCTCCAGGAGTACGAAGAGCTTGTACTCCTTTCCTCTCCTCCTCCTTTTCCTCAACCTACAGGCTGATATAGAGAGAAGGCCCATTCACTCGGGCCATTCTCGCCACTTTCACCCACCTTTCATAAAACTTGCTGGGGTACAGCACCTCTCTCTCCATCAGATAGATAGATAGATAGATAGATAGATAGATAGATAGATAGATAGATAGATAGATAGATTTCTTTATTTGCCACAAGGGTGCACAAGAAAAGGGGACAATACAAAGACATGCCGAGGATTTTACATACAGTCGTGTAAAAAATATAAAACAAACAATTACAACAATCGAAATCCCCAATAGGGAGGAAGCGCCCCAAAATTTGTTGTTTAATACCCCGCCGATAGAACAACCCTCAACTCCAGGAGCATGTTGTGCAAAATCTCCGTTCTTCCTTTTGCTCTCTTCTTTAACCTACAGGCTTATAAACAGAGAAGGCCCAATCACTCGGGCCATTTTCGCTTCATTCACCCATCTTTCAGTAAATTTACTGGGGTGCAGTGCCTCTCTCTCCACCCTGATTCTCCTTCTAAAGTGATACTTAAAGAAGGGAATCAATTGTTGTGCGGAGAGAAAGGCATCTTCCCTCAGTCCTCTCAATCTCGTCCACCATAGCCACTGTACAGAGGAAAACCGCCTCTCTTTCGTTTTTGAAAGAGGCTGGCGGTTTGATCCTTACTATGGACTCGGCAGTCAACTGGATTTGTCCCATACGCGACAGCAGTTGTTCCGCATAGTTCCACAGGTCGCTTACTGTTTCAATGTCCTGCGCGCATCTTGGACACGTCCTCTTGGAAGGATCCCTGCCGGGGCGTCAGTGCCTGTAGATCTTGTCTCGAACGGGTAGGGCTCCTCGGTAGCACTGCCAGGCCAGGGACCTCTGCAAGTTGTCCATAGGTCCCGGGCGGAAAGTCCTATCAAACAGACTGGTGAGTTCATCGTCTTCGACGCCCAGAGTCTCTTCGAGCACGTCGTCGCCCTTGTAACGTACAATCCCTCTATAGAATGTCGAAGTGGCGTCTCCACTGATTGCTGCGCCCGCTTGCCAGATGACTGTGAGCGCCTGAGCGCATTCAATGTGCCAGGCGCCCATCGTTTTCGGTCTTTTCTTGACCCAGGACTGCAGCACCGTCAGCGAGACGGGCTGTGGGAAAGCCTGTCTCACAAACGGGGCCCACACCGGTTGGGGGTCGTTGAGGAATACCTTGAGATGCCGCAGCCTGTTTGCGCATCATACCTCGACGGCCTGCAGCATGTTTGCGCATCATAAGCCACGGCATTCCCAGCCCTCCGTTGGAAGGGTGGTGACAGCAGACGGATCTCCTCACCAGCGGAGCCTGCTTCTTCCACAGAAACTGGAAGAGCATGCGTTCCATCTTGGCGAGGTGTTCACGGGGACAAGGCTCGACAGTCAAGCGGTATTAGATGACGGACGCTATGAAAGTGTTCGCCACCTCCGCTCGACCTTTCAAGGGCAGTTTGCACTCTGCCCACTTCTGGGTGAGCGCAAACACCTTGGCCGTGACCTCGTTCCAGTTTTTCTCCACCTGGAGGTCTGGACCGAATCAGACCCCGAGCAATTTCACCGGTCCGTCCGTCCAGCGTCCATCGACGCTGTCGGACGTCATCGGTTTGCCTCTCCACGTACCGAGTTGCAAACCGACAGACTTACCCGGATTTAGTTTTGCTCCCGTCAGCGTTTCGTATTCTTTCAGTAAGTTGCCGATCACTCCGATATCCGAGGTGCTCGACACCATTACCGTCACGTCGTCGGCATAAGCCGACGCCGCTTTGCGCAGTCCCGGTTCTAGAGGGATGCCCTGCAACAGCTCCAATTTCCGCAGTAGTGGCTTTAGAGGCAATACATACAGAATGGTGAGAGAGGCCACCCCTGTCGAATGGAACGCGTGATTGCGAACGGCTCCGATAGGTAGCCGTTCACCTTGACCCTCGAGCAGATGCTGGTGTGCATCGCCTCGATCCAGCCTCTGAAAACGGGACCGAAACCGGCCGCCTTGAGAACCGCTTCCAAGTATCGATGGTCGACCCTATCGAATGCCTTAGACTGATCCAAATTGATTAGAGCCCCACCGAAGCCGGGTTTACTACCCACCCTCTCTATGATGTATCGCATGAGGTGGAGGTTGTCGTGTATGGACCTGGTCGGGATTGCACACGTTTGCGCTTTCCCTACCAGGTTCCCGACGACAAGCGCCAACCTCGTCGCTAGCACCTTGGCCAAATCTTTAACTCTGTGTTGAGCAGAGTTATGTGCCTGAAGTTGTTAATTTCGTCCCCCTTGTTCTCGTCTTTCCTGATCAGCGTTACTACGCCCTTGCCTACAGAACTGGGAATTATCCCGTTCTGCTACCAATTGTAGTAGACAGCTTCGAGGACGCCAGAGAACAAGTCCGGCATGCCTATGTAAAACTCATAGGGTAGATCATCTAGACCTGGTGACTTGCGTTCGTTTCCCACAGCGGCCCAGAGCGTCCCGTATCTCAATGTCTGTGATCGGTCTTTCGCAGAACTCGGCGTCCGTGTTCGAGAGACGCGGCAGGCCGTCGAGGTATGAACTAAAGTCCATTGCCCCGTTCGGCTCACCGTCGTTCTGCTCAAACAGTCGCGCAAAGTGCTGCTGAAAGGCCGCGCACATGGGGTCAAGTAGCACGCGTCCGTTTTGGTCTTTCAAAGACCGAATCGTGGACTTCTTGCCACTTTTTGCCTCCGCCACTCAGGCCCAGCTGACAGCTTTCGCTCCTTCGTTTCCTAGAGCACGTGTTTTGCTTCTGACCACGCAGCCTTCGTGTTTCGCGTCGAAGAACTGGTCTAGTGCCGTTCTCGACGCTAACACTCTAGCCGCGTTGCCATTTTTAAGTGCCTCCTCTACCTTGGCTACTAGTTCTCTTTCTATTTTGTTTTTCTCTAAGGCTAACTCGGCTAAACTCTATCGATTCTACTCTAATTGCTTTCTTGAGAGAGTACCACCATCTATTGTTGACGATGGCTCCCGTTAACTGTTGCTTGACTAGTCTACTTATCCGTTCACTGTAAGCTTTACGTGCCGGCAACGACACGTTCAACTTCCAGTATCCGGGTCCCTGTGTATGTATTCTATCACAGTAGACTAAGCAGACGACTAATTTGTGATCTGAGTAGGCAACCATATGCATTCGTGGACAGCTTAACATCTCCTTTCTCTAATGAAGAACCTATCTAAATACGATCTTGATGTCCCGCTGCGGTTTGCCCACGTCCACTGTGGTGTAGTCGGTAAATCCAGTCGATACCTATCGGCCAGTTGGAATTGGCCGATTAAAGTTTTGAGGTTGTTGCACCCCCTCTACTGGGACATGCTCCCACATAGTCCCATCGTGCATGTAGGATACCATTCCACCCCCCCCCCCCACTAAAAGTAAGGAGCGAGATGTTCCCAGAAAAGACTCTAGACGCTTAAAGAAGTCTGGTCGTGATTGCGATTGCCCGGTCGGGGCATAAACGGCCACCAATCTGAAGGCTCCACCTCCAATACTGTTCACGTCTCGGACTACCAGTCTACTCTCCGGGTCCAAGTGTACTTGTTGTACTTCGACGTCCAGGTTCTTCCGAAACATGACAGCCACTCCCCTTCCACCTCCTGGCTGACAGAGAGATGCGTAGATCTCAAAATCGTTGAAGATGGGGGTTAGTTGCTGCCTGTTGTGGATCCTGGACTCGGTGATGGATATCACATCCATACCGTGTGACCTAAGGTCGTTTAAAAGTTGGCCCTGTTTCCAGGGCATCCCTAGGCCTCGCACATTCAAGCTTCGAACTCGTAAACTAGCCATGTTGGTGGAGAAGAGTTGGCGAAAAAGACGAAAAAGTGCACTTACCTTTTCGTTTCCTGAAGTTCCTGTTGTTCAATCTCCATTTCAGTTCTGGTGGGGGTGTTGGGTGGGGTGGGGAAACATTTTAATAGGACGCGGTTAATAGGTTTTTGATAGGGGTTGCCAACATCCTGCGAAAACTGTTTTTTCAATTTCTGATAGGTTTCTATCGAAACCCTTATTAGTTTTAGGTGTGGAGACGATTCTGCTTTGACGAAAGTTTTGTCCTCCGGCTCCACCTTGGGGTTTTAGGAGATGACCTCCATCAAATTCTTGTTGTTTGTGTTGATGTATGCGTATTGTTGTTTGTGTTTTTGTTGTGCTGTTTTAGTTTGTTGTTCGTCCGGGAGTTTTCTTTTTATGGTGGGTGCTTGTGTTTGGGGTGGTGTTGGTGTTGGTTTTGCTGGTAGGGGGATGTTTGACTGTGGTGTTGTTTGTGTTGTTGTTTGTGTCTGTGGTTGTGTGTTGGTGTTGGTGTTGGTGATTGGAGTTTTGGGGGTTTTGAGGTGTCTCTTTTTTTGTTTTTTAGATTTCCGAGGCTCTCCTTCTTCTTCACTTAAAGAAGGAGAAGCAGCCTCATCTGTCGTTGAATAATCGTCAGGAGTGTGGGGTATGGGTATGTTGTGTGGTGATGGTGTTTCGGTGTGTGTGTTTGTGGTAGTGTTTGATGGAGTGGGATAGGGTGGGGCTGTGTCCTTCAAGGGTGTTGTCTGTGTTTTTTCTGTTGTTGTTGGTTGAGTGGCTGTTTGTTTTGGTGTGTTTGCTCATTTCGTCTGTTGTTGTACTTGTGGTGGTGGTTGTTTTGGTGTTGGTAATAGTGTTTTTATAATGATGTTGTGGTGTGTTTGTGAAGGACAGGAGGCCTTTAGGTGTGCTGTGCTACCACAGCGAAAGCAATGAAGTTTTCGACCCTCCACCGTAATGTTTATTTTGTTGTTGTCGTCGATGACGACTTTTTCGTGTATTTTGGAGATTCTCTCCGGCCTCATTTGAATCAGAATCTCCAAATCAGTACCCGCCCACCTTTGTCTAATAGATTTTCGTATCGAAAGAATCATATCAGTTTCTGGCTCTACGAAGCCAGCCAAGATCCACTAGATGTTAATTTTGGGTGGTATATTTTTATTTTTTATTTTTTTGTGTCCTTTTTCCCATGTACGTGGGGAAAAAGGTGAATGCTTTTGACACCATTGGTGTCACAGAATGTTTTGGGGCGAGTGCCTCGCTTTTAAACAGTACGTAAACACTTCCGTACTGTTTTCCTCGTTGGAGAAAGTCAATATTTGCTAGAATCTCCTTGAAGGTGGCTTCTATATCTGCTTGACTAACAAATATCGGCTTTCTCGTTGTGTTGGAGACAGTCCTAAATGTCACTGTCCTCCGAACTGTCTCTTTTATTTCGAGGGGTAAGTTAATTCTAGACCCACCCTTGTCTTCGAAAGTTACAAATTTTCTCCCTTGCTGGAGCATATCTCTTGCATTGGAGATGTCAAGATTGATAAAATCTTGTTTTTTGTTCAGTTTCAGCGAAAGACATTTTTTTTTTTTTGTGTGGTGTTGCTGTTGTTGTTGTTGTTATCGTTGTTAGCCTCGGTGTTGGAAATCTCAATTTCTTGACGAGGTGAAACTTTATGTGTAGATGTATCTATGGAGTTGTTGATGTTGTCTTTTTCATGTGTAAGTATGTTAATAGGTTTAATTCCTGTGTTATCGTGTGTGTTATTGTTATTTTTCTCCGCTTCGACGGTAGAAATTTTAAAATCTTCAAGTTGTAATATTGTTTTCTCTTTGTTGACAGTCGTATCTATGGCGACGTCCATAGTAGCAGAAGCATATATAACGTTAATATATGCCTCTCTACTTCTCTTTTCTCTGTCGACGTTCTCTAGCGTTCTTTCCGAGCTATTCATGTTTTATAGTTGGCAAAATTTGATATTTTAAAACAATTTTTAAATTAAATTTTCGCCCCTAAAGGGGTTAATCTACAAAATGTTATGTTTTTTCAAACAATTAGTTCGGTTTTTTGCATAGAAATTAACAAAAAAGCTTACCGGCGATGTTCCACGCGTCAGGCAGATAAAGAGATAGGTAGGTAGATAGGTTTCTTTATTAATAATGGTTTCTTATATAGGCACAAGGCCAGCAATTTGGGAAGAGGGGAAAGTCGATTAAATCGCCCCCAGTGCGTGACTGGTATTTTATTTTACCGACCCCGTAAGGATGAAAGGCAAAGTTAACCTGGCAGAATTTGAACTCAGAACATAAAGGGCCATAACTCCTATGCAGCAAAGCATGATGTCTGACGCTCTATCGATACTGCCAAACCACCGCCCTCGATAGATAGATAGATTGATGGATGGATAGATAAATAGATATATTTCTTTATTAGCCACAGAGGCACAAAAGAAGGGGACAAATACAAAGGGGGAAGTTTACATACAATAAAAACGTGTAAAATGTTATCACAGATGGAATTTAAAAGTTAGTCGATTTTCCCCAATAGAGGGAGACAGTTTATATGGGTAACACATACCCCCGAAAAAAAATGTGCAACCCTCATCTCCAGGAGTACGAAGAGCTTGTACTCCTTTCCTCTCCTCCTCCTTTTCCTCAACCTACAGGCTGATATAGAGAGAAGGCCCATTCACTCGGGCCATTCTCGCCACTTTCACCCACCTTTCATAAAACTTGCTGGGGTACAGCACCTCTCTCTCCATCCTGATTCTTCTTCCAAAGTGGTATTTGAAAAAAAGAATCAGTTGTTGGCCGGAGAGAAAGGTGTCTGACCTCAGCCTTTTCAACCTTGTCCACCATACAACATCTTTCGCCATAGCTATCACACAAAGGAAAACCGCCTCTCCTTTGTTTTTGAAGGAGGGTGGCGGTTTGATCATGACAATGGACTCGGTGGGCAACTGGATTAGTCCCACCCGCGACAATAGTCGTTCTACATAGCCCCACAGGTCAGTGACGCCCGGGCAGTGTATGAATGCGTGCGCGACGGTTTCTTCGTCTCGCACGCACCTCGGACAGATCTTTTTTGCAGGGTCCCTGCCCGGGCGCCCATGTCTGTAGAGCTTGTCTCGAACTGGTAGAGCTCCTCGGTAGCACTGCCAGGCCAGGGACTTTTGGAAGTTGTCCATCGGTCCCGAGCGGAAGGTCCTACCGAACAGACTGGCCAGTTCATCTTCCTCTACGCCTAGAGTTTCACCGAGCGCGTCGTCGCACTTGCTGCGGACCAATCCTCTATAGAATGACGAAGTGGAGTCTCCACTGATCGCCGGGTCCGCCTGCCAGAGGGCTGTGAGCGCCTGAGCACATTCGATGTGCCAGTCGCCCATTTTCCTCGGTCTCTGCTTGACCCAGGACTGCAGCTCGGTCAGCGAGACGAGTCGTGGGAAGGCTCGCCTCACGAACGGGGCCCACACCGGTTGTCCGGTGAGGAATACGTAGAGATGCCGCAGCCTGAGCGCGTGTTTGCGCATCGTCAACCACGGCATCCCCAGCCCTCCGTTAGAAGGGTGTTGGCAGCAGATGGATCTTCTCACCAAAGGAACCCGCCTCTTCCAAAGGAATCGGAAGAGCGCGCGCTCCATTTTGGCGAGCGTTTTGGCTGGACAAGGCACGACGGTCAAGCGGTAGTAGATGGCGGACGCTATAAAAGTGTTCGCCACCTCCGCTCGACCTTTCAAGGATAGTTTGCACTCGGCCCACTTCTGGGTGAGTGCAAACACCTTGGCCGTCACTTCGTTCCAGTTCTTCTCCACCTGGAGGTCCGGACCAAACCAGACCCCGAGCAGCTTTACCGGTCCTTCCGTCCAGCGTCCGACGACGCCATCGGAAGGCATCAGTCTGCCTCTCCACGATCCGATTTGCAAACCGATGGACTTGTCCCGGTTCAGCTTCGCTCCTGTGAGACTTTCGTATTCCTTTAGTAAGGTGCCGACATCCTCGATTTGCGAGGCGCTCGACACCATTACTGTCACGTCGTCGGCGTAGGCCGACGCCGCTTTCCGCAGTCCCGGTTCCAGAGGGATGCCCTGCAATAGCTCCAGCTTCCGCAGTAGTGGCTCGAGAGTCAGTACGTACAGAAGGGAGGAGAGAGGGCATCCCTGTCGAATGGATCGCGTAATATGAAACGGCTCCGAGAGGTAACCGTTCACCTTGACCCCTGAGCAGATGTTGCTGTTGTGCATTGCAGCAATCCAGCCCCTGAACACGGGTCCGAAGCCTGCCGCCTCGAGCACCGCATCCAGGTAACGATGGTCAACCCTATCGAAAGCCTTAGACTGATCCAAGTTGATCAGGGCCCCACCGAAGCCGGGTTTACACCCTACCCTCTCTATGATGTATCGCATGAGGTGGAGGTTGTCGTGTATGGACCTGGTCGGGATCGCGCATGTCTGCGCTTCTCCCACCAGGTTCTCGACGACAAGCGCCAGCCTCTTTGCCAACACCTTGGCCAAAATCTGTAACTCTGTGTTTAGCAGAGTTATGGGCCGGAAGTTGCCTATGTCATCCCCCTTATTCTCGTCCTTCCTGATTAGTGTGACCACGCCCCCAGTTACAGAACTGGGAATTCTCCCGTTCTGTTGCCAGTTGCAGTAGACCGCTTCCAGGAGACCGGAGAATAAGTCCGGCATTGCTACGTAATATTCGTAGGGTAGACCGTCGAGACCTGGAGATTTGCGTTTGCCGCATTGGCTCAGCGCGTCCCCTATCTCAGTGGCTGAAATCGGCTTTTCGCAGAACTTCGCCTCGCTGTCCGAGAGTCGCGGTAGGCCGTCGAGGTATGGACCGAAATCCATAGCCTCTCCCGGTGCGTCGCTCCCCCCGAACAGCCGAGCAAAGTGCCGCTGAAAAGCCGCACACATCTGCTTCGGCTCACGTATCACGCGTCCGTTTTGGTCCTTCAAAGACCGAATCGTGGACTTGTTGCCACTTTTTGCCTCCGTCACTCGGGCCCAGCTAACAGCTTTGGCTCCCTCGTTTCCCAGAGCACGTATTTTGCTTCTGACAACGCAGCCCTCGTGCTTTGCGTCGAAGAACTGGTCCAAGGCCGTTCTCGTTGCTAGCACGCTGGCTACGTTGCCACTTCTAATTGCCTCTTCTACTTTATCTATCAGTTCCTTCTCGGATAGATAGATAGATAGATAGATAGATAGATAGATAGATAGATAGATAGATAGATAGATAGATAGATAGATAGATAGATAGATAGATATGTTTCTTTTATTTGCCACCAGGGCATCAAAAGTGGGACAAGTACAATGGGGGGAGTTTACAAAACAAGGCGTCCTCAATACGGAGGAGGCAATAACAAAATATAAAAATAAAATAAAATATAACAGAATAAAATATATAACAAAATCCTCAATAGAGAGGAGGCGCCTTGGGGGGTCGCACTCCCCCCCCCCCCGAAAAAGTGTGCAACCCTTTTCCTCAGGAGCACAGAGAAGGGGTGCTCCCTTGGTCTTTCATCTTCCTCACCTATAGTCTGATGTAGAGTGAAGGCCCATTCCCACGGGTCATTCTCGCCACTTTCACCCATCTTTCATAAAAACGGCTGGGGTGCAGCACCTCTCTCTCCATCCTGATCCTTCTTCCGAAATGATATCGGAAGAAACGGACCAGTTGTTGGCCAGAGAGAAAGGTGTCTGACCTCAGTCCTTTCAGACGCGTCCACCATACAACCTCTTTCGCCATGGCTATTACGCACAGAAACACCGCCTCTCCTTCGTTTTTGAAGAGGGGAGGCGGCTTGATCGTTACAATAGACTCGGTGGTCAACCGGATCGGTCCCACCCTTGACAGCAGTTGTTCGACATAGCCCCACAGATCAGCAATTCCCGAGCAGTGTACCAATGCGTGTGCAACGGTTTCCTCGTCACACACGCATCTGGGACAGATCTTTTTCGAGGGGTCCCTACCCGGGCGCCCGTGTCTGTAGAGCCTTTCTCGAACGGGCAGAGCCCTTCTGTAGCACTGCCAGGCCAGGGACCTCTGGAAGTTATCCATGGGTCCCGGGCTGAATGTCCTACCGAACAGGTTGGCCAGTTTGTCTTCCTCCATGCCTAGGGCTTCTCCGAGGGCGTCGTCGCACCTGCTAACCACCAGCCCTCTATAGAATGTTGCGGTGGAGTCTCCACTGATAACCGGATCCGCCTGCCAGAGGGCGGTGAGCACCTGGGCACACACAGTGTGCCAGGCACCTTAATGCGTGTTTACGTATCATTAGCCACGGCATCCCCAGCCCTCCTTTCGAAAGGTGTTGACAGCAGATGGATCTCCTCACCATAGGAGCCCGCTTCTTCCAAAGGAATTGGAAGAGTGCGCGCTCCATTTTGGCGAGCGTTTCCCTTGGGCAAGGCACAACGGTCAGGCGGTAGTAGATGACGGATGCTATATAAGTGTTCGCCACCTCCGCCCGACCTTTCAGGGACAGTTTGCACTCGGCCCACTTCTGGGTCAGTGCAAACACCCTGTTCGTTACCTCACCCCAGTTTTTCTCCACCTGGAGGTCTGGTCCGAACCAGACCCCGAGCAACTTCACCGGGCCCTCCGTCCAACGCCCGACGACGCCATCGGAGGGCATCGATCTGCCCCTCCACGTGCCGAGTTGCAGACCGATCGACTTGTCCCGGTTCAGCTTAGCCCCTGTAAACCTTTCGTACTCCTCCAGTAAGGTGCCGATCGCCTCGATTTCCGAGGCCGTAGACACCATTACTGTTACGTCGTCGGCGTAGGCCGACACCGCTTTCCGCAATCCCGGTTCCAACGGGATGCCCTGCAACAACTCCAACTTCCGCAGCAGTGGCTCTAGAGTCATTACATACAGAAGGGAGGAGAGAGGGCACCCCCTGTCGGATGGACCGCGCGATTTCGAACGGCTCCGAGAGGTAGCCGTTCACCTTGACCCTAGAGCAGATGCGACTGCTGTGCATGGCATTGATCCAGCCGCTGAAAACGGGTCCGAAGCCTGCCGCCGCTAGCACCGCATCCAGGTAACCATGGTCGACCCTATCGAATGCCTTAGATTGATCCAAGTTGATCAGGGCCCCACCAAAGCCGGGTTCGTTCCCAACCCTCTCTATGATGTATCGCATGAGGTGGAGGTTGTCATGGATGGACCTGGACAGGGATAGCACATGTCTGCGCATCTCCCACCAGGTTGCCCACGACAAGCGCCAACCTCTTTGCTAGCACCTTGGCCAAAATCTGTAACTCTGTATTTAGCAGAGTTATGGGCCTGAAATTATTTATATCGTCCCCCTTGTTCTCGTCCTTCCTTACTAGCGTGACTACGCCCTTGGTCACAGCACAGGGAATTCTCCCGTTCTGTTGCCAGTTGCAGTAAACCGCCTCGAGGAGATCGGGGAACAAGTCCGGCATAGCTAGATATAGTTCGTATGGAAGACCATCGAGACCCGGGGATTTGCGTTTGCCGCATTGGCTCAGCCTTCGTGTTTCGCGTCGAAGAACTGGCCCAGGGCCGTTCTCGACGCTAGCACTCTGGCCACGTCGCCGCTTCTAATTGCCTCTTCTACACTATCTACCACTCTCTTTCCTTCCTATTTCTATTTGAGGCTAACTCCTTACTAAATTCTATAGAGACTACTCTAATCTCTCTTTTGAGAGATCCCCACCACCTGCTGTTGACGATGGCGCCCGTCAACCGCTCCTTAACTAAAGTGCTAATCCGGTCCCTGTAAGCCTTACTTGCCGGTAAGGACAAGTTGAGCTTCCAGTAACCGGGTCCCTGTCTATGAGTTCTGTCAAGTTTGACCATGCAGGTCACTAACTTGTGGTCTGAATAGCCAACCATGCGCATTTTTGGACAACTTAAAAAGTCCTTATCCTTAATTCTAACTAAGAACCTATCTAGGTACGACCTAGATGATCCGGTATGATTTGCCCAAGTCCGGGTTGGCGCAGTCGGAAAATCTAGTCGATATCTATCGGCCAGATCAAATCGACCGATTAACCCTTTGAGGCTATTACACCCCTCTCTATCGGGACAGGCCCCTACGTAGTCCCAGCGTGCATCTAGGATACCATTCCAGTCCCCCACTAATAGCAAGGAGCGGGACGTCCCTAGAAAAGTCTCCAGACGATGGAGGAAGTCCGGCCGCATTGACCCGAAAGGGCCGTATGCAGCTACCAACCTAAACGCTCCGCCTTCACCACTGCCAAGGTCCAGAACCACTAGTCGACCCTCCGGGTCCAAATGTACCATCTGTGTTGCGAGACCCAGATGTTTTTGCAGCAGAACGACAACCCCACCCCCACCTCCGGGCTGACAGAGAGATGCGTGCATCTCAAAGTCATCAAAGGTGGGAGCCAGCTGTCGCACGTTGCTGATCCGGGCCTCGCAAATAACCATCACATCTATACGTTGTGACCTGAGGTCCTTTAGAAGCATTGCTTGCTTCCAAGTTGAGCCCAGGCCACGCGCATTTAAACAGCCTACTCTTAGCAAAGCCATGTTGGTGGTGAAGAGAAAAGGCACTTACCTCTCTGCGTCCCGGGTATCGGGCTGCACAATTTCCATTAGGGTGGGGGATGGGTTGTTGGGTGGGATGGTGGTTTTTGGAAGTGTAGGAGCATCAGTGTGTTGTGTGGTTGGGGTGTTTGGAGTTGTGTGGGTGTTTGGGGAGGGGGTGGGGTAGTGTTTTAGAAGGACACGGTTAATGGGCCCGACGCAGGGGGGACCCACGTCCTCTTTAAAGTTGTTTTTTAAAGTTTTATAAGTGTCCTGTGGGGCCTTAATCATTTTGAGGTGGGGGAAATCCCCTGCCTGGGTGAAGTTAGGCCCTTGGGTTTTTATTGTATTGTTGTTGTACACAATGTTTAACAGTTTTTTGTTTCTTGTTTTATGTATGTGTATGAATGTTTTTGTTTTTGTGTGGTGTTTTTTGTTTGCTGTTGTTGTGAGCTCTTTTGTGTTGGTGTCAGTGTTATGTTTTGGGGAGGGGTTGTTTTTATTTGTGTATCTGAGGTGTGTTTTCTTTTTTTTCTTTTGATTGTGTGGAAGTGCTCCTCCTCGTCTGACGACAAACTAGGGTCATCTTCCGCGTTGGAGGGGAGGGGTATATTTTCGGGTTGTGTTTGCGGTGCGGGTGCTTTGGAAATTGTTTTTTTTTTGAGTGGGGAGGATGGGTTGGACATTGTTTTGTTTTGGTTTGAGCTGTGGTTGTTGTTTTTGTAGTGGTAGTAGTGGTGATTGTGTTGGTTGTGCAGTTGTTGGTGGTGTAGGCAGGATTGGGGTTTTCTTATTAAGTTGGGGACAGACAACCCTCAGGTGACCTCTGGTTCCGCGGAGGTAACACGTGGACCGCCTTCCATCAACGGTAATGTTGATGAAAGTTTGATCATCCAGTATGACGCGTTCACGGATCTGGGCGATCCTTTCGGGCCTCATTTGAACTACAAGTTCGAGGCTCGTTCCACTGAACGCGTCACCCGATGCCTTTCCCATGGACACAAGCGTGTCATCATCCAGGTTCAGGAAACCTGTCAAAACCCACCATATGTGCGTAATCGGCAGGATGGTGTGGATTTTTATTTTTTGTGTTCTTCTACCCATGTACGTAGGGTAGAAGGTGTATGCGGTGGATGTGATTGGTTTGATGGACAGTTTCACTGCTGTGTCCCTGTCCTTCATGAGAATGGATAGACTCCCGTAGAGTCTATCCTTCTGAATGAAGGTGATGTCCTTCCTGACGTCTTTTAAAACCAGCTCTATCTCGCTCTGTGATGGTTGAGCTGGTTTTTTGCTTTTATTCGAGATTGTTCTAAACATGACAGTGTTTAGGAGTCTCTGGCTTTTTAGTTCCGGGGGGGAATGGATCTTGAATGAACCATTTTCCCCGTACACTATATTTTTTTTTTTTGGCATCTGCCAATATCTCCTTCGCTTTGGTTATATCTACTGGCAGATAGTCGAGGGTTTTCCTTGCCGTCTGGGCGATGGAGACCCTTTCCCTGCTAGTGTTGCTGTTGTAGTTGGTGGTGTTGTTGCTATCATTGTTGTTGTTATCACAGTTATTGGTCTTGTTGTTGTTGTTATTGTTATTGGTGCTGTTTTCGTCCGTCGCATTGTTGTTGTTGCTGGTGCCGCTGGTTTTTTGGTTTGTTGCCATGGCAACGTCAAGTTGTCGGTCAGCAGATGGAGAAAATCCTTCCTCTGGCTGACCTTTGCTTTTGACCTATGCTACTGTGACAGTGGCAGGGGGAAGCTGTAAGTTTATCTTCCCCTTTCCTCCTTCGAATTTTGGTGAAGAAGCTTCAGCCATTTAAAAAAAATGTTAACTTTTCAACAAGAAAAAAAAACTTTTTTTTGTTTAACTATTTCGCCTAAAGGCGTAGAATATTTTGAGAGACTGACCAGATCAAAGTTTGACCTGGCAGTCCCTCTACAAAATGGTACAAAAATTAGAGTTTACAGACAAGAATTTCTATAGAAATTTAAACAGAACTTACTCAGCAAGTTATACGCGTGTGTCCATCCCAGAAATAGATAGATAGATAGTTAGATAGATAGATAGATAGATATGTTTCTTTTATTTGCCACAAGGGCATCAAAAGTGGGACAAGTACAATGGGGGGAGTTTACAAAACAAGGCGTCCTCAATAGGGAGGAGGCAATAACAATATATAAAAATAAAATAAAATATAACAAAAAATAGAATTATAACAAAATCCTCAATAGAGGATTTTGTTATAAAATATAAAAAAAAATAAAATTTATAACAAAATCCTCAATAGAGAGGAGGCGCCTTGGGGGGGTCGCACACACCCCCGAAAAAAGTGTGCAACCCTTTTCCTCAGGAGCACAGAGAGGGGGTTCTCCCTCGTTCCTTCCTCTTTTCCACCTACAGGCTTATGTAAAGAGAAGGCCCATTCACACGAGCCATTCTCGCCACTTTCACCCACCTTTCATAAAAACGACTGGGGTGCAGCACCTCTCTCTCCATCCTGATCCTTCTTCCGAAATGATATCGGAAGAAACGGACCAGTTGTTGGCCAGAGAGAAAGGTGCCTGACCTCAGTCCTTTCAGACGCGTCCACCATACAACCTCTTTCGCCATGGCTATTACGCACAGAAACACCGCCTCTGCTTCATCTTTGAAGGGGGGAGGCGGCTTGATCATTACAATAGACTCGGTGGTCAACCGGATCGGTCCCACCCTTGACAGCAGTTGTTCGACATAGCCCCACAGATCGGCTACGCCCGAGCAGTGTACCAATGCGTGTGCAACGGTTTCCTCGTCGCACACGCATCTGGGACAGATCTTTTTGGCGGGGTCCCTACCCGGGCGCCCGTGTCTGTAGAGCCTTTCTCGAACGGGTAAAGCTCCTCGGTACCACTGCCAGGCCAGGGACTTCTGGAAGTTGTCCATAGGTCCCGGGCTGAATGTCCTACCGAACAGGCCGGCCAGTTCGTCCTCCTCCATGCCTAGGGCTTCTCCGAGGGCGTCGTCGCACCTGCTGCGTACCAGCCCTCTATAGAATGTTGCGGTGGAGTCTCCACTGATAACCGGATCCGCCTGCCAGAGGGCGGTGAGCGCCTGGGCACACTCAGTGTGCCAGGCGCCCAGTTTTCTCGGTCTTTGCTTGACCCAGGATTGCAGCTCGGTGAGTGAGACGAGTCTGGGAAAGGTTCGTCTCACAAACGAGGCCCACACCGGTTGTCCGGTGAGGAATACGTAGAGGTGCCGTAGCCTTAATGCGTGTTTACGCATCATTAGCCACGGCATCCCCAGCCCTCCTTTCGAAGGGTGTTGACAGCAGATGGATCTCCTCACCATAGGAGCCCGCCTCTTCCAAAGGAATTGGAAGAGCGCGCGCTCCATCTTGGTGAGGGTTTCCCTTGGGCAGGGCACTACGGTCAGGCGGTAGTAGATGACGGACGCTATGTAGGTGTTCGCCCCCTCCGCCCGACCTTTCAGGGATAGTTTGCAACTGGCCCACTTCTGGGTCAGTGCAAACACCCTGTTCGTAACCTCCGCCCAGTTTTTCTCCACCTGGAGGTCCGGTCCGAACCAGACCCCGAGCAACTTCACCGGGCCCTCCGTCCAGCATCCGACGACGCCATCGGAGGGCATCGGTCTGCCCCTCCACGTGCCGAGTTGCAAACCGATCGACTTGTCCCGGTTCAGCTTAGCCCCTGTGAACTTTTCGTACTCCTCCAGTAAGGTGCCGACCGCCTCGATTTCGGAGGCCGTCGACACCATTACTGTCACGTCATCGGCGTAGGCCGACACCGCTTTCCGCAATCCCGGTTCCAAAGGGATGCCCTGCAACAACTCCAACTTCCGCAGTAGTGGCTCGAGAGTCAACACATACAGAAGGGAGGAGAGAGGGCACCCTTGTCGGATGGACCGCGCGATTTTGAACGGCTCCGAGAGGTAGCCGTTCACCTTGACCCTAGAGCAGATGCGGCTGCTGTGCATAGCAGTGATTCAGCCCCTGAAAACGGGTCCGAAGCCTGCCGCCGCTAGCACCGCATCCAGGTAACCATGGTCGACCCTATCGAACGCCTTAGATTGATCCAAGTTGATCAGAGCCCCACCAAAGCCGGGTTCGTTCCCAACCCTCTCTATGATGTATCGCATGAGGTGGAGGTTGTCATGGATGGACCTGGACGGGATAGCGCATGTCTGCGCATCTCCCACCAGGTTGCCCACGACAAACGCCAACCTCTTTGCTAGCACCTTGGCCAAAGTCTGTAACTCTGTATTTAGCAGAGTTATGGGCCTGAAGTTACTTATTTCGTCCCCCTTGTTCTCATCCTTCCTCACTAGCGTGACTACGCCCTTGGTCACAGAACAGGGAATTCTCCCGTTCTGTTGCCAGTTGCAGTAGACCGCCTCGAGGAGATCGGGGAACAAGTCCGGCATAGCTAGATATAATTCGTAAGGAAGACCATCGAGACCCGGGGATTTGCGTTTGCCGCATTGGCTCAGCACGTCCTCTATCTCAGCGGCCGAAATCGGCTCCTCGCAGGACTTCGCCTCCCTGTCCGAGAGGCGCGGCAGGCCGTCGAGGTATGGACCGAAGTCCACGTTCCCAACCGGCTCCCCGCTCCTCCCGAACAGTCGGGCAAAGTGCCTTTGAAAGGCCTCACACATCTGCTTAGGCTCAAGAATCGCCCGTCCATCCAGGTCTCGCAAAGACCGGATGGTGGATTTAGTTCCACTGTTGGCCTCTGTCACGCGGGCCCAGCTAACAGCTTTGGTCCCCTCGTTCCCTAGAGCACGTATCTTACTTCGGACAACGCAGCCTTCGTGCTTCGCGTCAAAAAATTGGCTCAAAGCCGTTCTCGACGCTAACACTCTGGCCACGTCGCCGCTTCTAATTGCCTCTTCTACTCTATCTATTAGCTCCCTTTCCTTCCTATTCCTATCCGCAGCTAGAACCTTACTAAATTCTATAGAGACTACTCTAATCTCTCTCTTTATAGATACCCACCACCTGCTGTTGACGATCGCTCCAGTCAACCGTTCCTTAACTAACGTACTAATCCGATTCCTGTAGGCTCTACTTGCCGGCAAGGACAAGTTGAGCTTCCAGTAACCGGGGCCCTGTCTATGAGTTCTGTCAAGGTTGACCATGCAGGTCACTAATTTGTGGTCTGAATAGCCAACCATGCGCATTTTTGGACAACTTAAAAAGTCCTTATCCTTAATTCTAACTAAGAACCTATCTAGGTACGACCTAGATGATCCGCTACGATTTGCCCAAGTCCAGGTTGGCGCAGTCGGAAAATCTAGTCGATATCTATCGGCCAGGTCAAATCGACCGATTAACCCTTTGAGGCTATTACACCCCTCTCTATCGGGGCAGGCCCCTACGTAGTCCCAGCGTGCATCTAGGATACCATTCCAGTCCCCCACTAATAGCAAGGAGCGGGACGTCCCTAGAAAAGTCTCCAGACGATGGAAGAAGTCCGGCCGCATTGACCCGAAAGGACCGTAGGCGGCTACCAACCTAAACGCTCCGCCTTTACCACTGCCAAGGTCCAGAACCACTAGTCGACCCTCCGGGTCCAAATGTACCATCTGTGTTGCGAGACCCAGATGTTTTTGCAGCAGAACGACAACTCCACCCCCACCTCCGGGCTGACAGAGAGATGCGTGCATCTCAAAGTCATCAAAGGTGGGGGCCAGCTGTCGCACGTTGCTGATCCGGGCCTCGCAAATAACCATCACATCTATACGTTGTGACCTGAGGTCATTTAGAAGCATTGCTTGCTTCCAAGCTGAGCCCAGGCCACGCGCATTTAAACAGCCTACTCTTAGCATAGCCATGTTGGTGGTGAAGAGAAAAGGCACTTACCTCTCTGCGTCCCGGGTATCGGGCTGCACAATTTCCATTAGGGTGGGGGATGGGTTGTTGGGTGGGGTGGTGGTTTGTGGAAGTGTGGGGCATCAGTGTGTTGTGTGGTTGGGGAGCTTGGAGTTGTGTGGGTGTTTGGGGAGGGGGTGGGATAGTTTTTTAGGAGGACACGGTTAATGGGCCCGACGCAGGGGGGACCCATGTCCTCTTTAAAATTGTTTTTTAAAGTTTTATAGGTGTCCTGTGGGGCCTTAATCATTTTGAGGTGGGGGAAATCCCCTGCCTGGGTGAAGTTAGGCCCTTGTGTTTTTATTAGATTGTTGTTGTACACAATGTTTAACAGTTTTTTGTTTCTTGTATTTATGTATGTGTATGCATGTTTTTGTTTTTGTGTGGTGTTTTTTGTTTGCTGTTGTTGTGAGCTCTTTTGTGTTGGTGTCAGTGTTATGTTTTGGGGAGGGCTTTTTTTCATTTGTGTGTCTGAGGTGTGTTTTCTTTTTTTTCTTTTGATTGTGTAGAAGTGCTCCTCCTCGTCTGACGACGAACTAGGGTCATCTTCCGCGTTGGAGGGGAGGGGTATATTTTCGGGTTGTGTTTGCGGTACGGGTGTTTTGGAAATTGTTTTTCTTTTTTGAGTGGAGGGGATGGGTTGGACATTGTTTTGTTTTGGTTTGAGCTGTGGTGGTTGTTTTTGTAGTGGTAGTTGTGGTGATTGTGTTGGTTGTGCAGTTGTTGGTGGTGTAGGCAGGATTGGGGTTTTCTTATTAAGTTGGGGACAGACAGCCCTCAGGTGACCTCTGGTTCCGCAGAGGTAACACGAGGGCCGTCTACCCTCAACGGTAATGTTGATGAAGGTTAGATCATCCAGTATGACGCGTTCAGGGATCTGGGCGATCCTTTCGGGCCTCATTTGAACTACAAGTTCGAGGCTCGTTCCACTGAACGCGTCACCCGATGCCTTTCCCATGGACACCAGCATGTCATCCTCCAGGTCCAGAAAACCTGTCAAAACCCACCATATGTCCATAATCGGCAGGATGGTGTGGATTTTTATTTTTTTGTGTGTTCTTCTACCCATGTACGTAGGGTAGAAGGTGTATGCGGTGGATGTGATTGGTTTGATGGACAGTTTCACTGCTGTGTCCCTGTCCTTCATGAGAATGGATAGACTCCCGTAGAGTCTATCCTTCTGAATGAAGGTGATGTCCTTCATGACGTCTTTTAACACCAGCTCTATCTCGCTCTGTGATGGTTGAGCTGGTTTTTTACTTTTGTTCGAGATTGTCCTAAACATGACCGTGTTTAGGAGTCTCTGGCTTTTTAGTTCCGGGGGGGAATGGATTGTGAATGAACCATTTTCTCCGTACACTATATATTTTTTCGCATCCGCCAGTAGCTCCTTCGCTTTTGTTATATCTACTGGCAGATAGTCGAGGGTTTTCCTTGTCGTCTCGGTGAAGGAGAAATTTTGTTTGTTTGTGTTGTTGTTGTCGTTGGTGGTGTTGTTGTTATCATTGTTGTTGTTGTCACCGTTATTGGTCTTGTTGTTGTTGTTATTGTTATTGGTGTTGTTTTCGTCCGTCGCATTGTTGTTGTTGTTGCTGTTGCTGCTGGTTCTTTGGGTTGTTGCCATGGCAACGTCAAGTTGTCGGTTAACAGGTGGAGAGAATTCTTCCTCTGGCTGACCTTTCTTCTTGACCTCTGCTACTGTGACAGTGGCAGGGGGAAGCTGTAAGTTCATCTTCCCCTTTCCTCCTTCGAATTTTGGTGAAGAAGCTTCGGCCATTTAAAAAAATATTGACTTTTCAACAAGAAAAAACTTTTTTTTTTTTTGTTTAACTATTTCGCCTAAAGGCGTAGAATATTTTGAGAGACTGACCAGATCAAAGTTTGACCTGGCAGTCCCTCTACAAAATGGTACAAAAATTAAAGTTATCAGACAAGAATTTCTATAGAAATTTAAACAGAACTTACTCAGCAAGTTATACGCGTGTGTCCATCCCAGAGATAGATAGATAGATAGGTAGATAGATAGATAGATAGATAGATAGATAGATAGATAGATAGATAGATAGATAGATAGATAGATAGATAGATATGTTTCTTTTATTTGCCACCAGGGCATCAAAAGTGGGACAAGTACAATGGGGGGAGTTTACAAAACAAGGCGTCCTCAATAGGGAGGAGGCAATAACAATATATAAAAAAATAAAATATAACAAAAAATAGAGTTATAACAAAATCCTCAATAGAGGATTTTGTTATAAAATATAACAAAAAATAAAATTTATAACAAAATCCTCAATAGAGAGGAGGCGCCTTGGGGGGTCGCACACACCCCCGAAAAAAGTGTGCAACCCTTTTCCTCAGGAGCACAGAGAGGGGGTGCTCCCTCGTTCCTTCCTCTTTTCCACCTACAGGCTTATGTAAAGAGAAGGCCCATTCACACGGGCCATTCTCGCCACTTTCATGCCGTTCTCGACGCTAGCACTCTGGCCACGTCGCCGCTTCTAATTGCCTCTTCTACTCTATCTATTAGCTCCCTTTCCTTCCTATTCCTATCTGCAGCTAGAACCTTACTAAATTCTATCGAGACTACTCTAATCTCTCTCTTTAGAGATACCCACCACCTGCTGTTGACGATCGCTCCAGTCAACCGTTCCTTAACTAACGTACTAATCCGATCCCTGTAAGCTCTACTTGCCGGCAAGGACAAGTTGAGCTTCCAGTAACCGGGGCCCTGTCTATGCGTTCTATCAAGGTTGACCATGCAGGTCACCAACTTGTGGTCTGAATAGCCAACCATGAGCATTTCTGGACAACTTAAAAAGTCCCTGTCCTTATTTCTAACTAAAAATCTATCTAGGTACGACCTAGATGATCCGCTGCGATTTGACCAAGACCAGGTTGGCACCGTCGGAAAATCTAGTCGAAATCTATCGGCCAGGTCAAATCGGCCGAGTAACCCTTGAGGCTGTTGCACCCCTCTCTATCGGGACATGCCCCTGCATAGTCCCAACCTGCATCCAGGATACCATTCCAATCCCCCACTAAAAGCAGGGAACCGGACGTCCCTAGAAAGGACTCCAGACGCTGGAAAAAGTCGGGCCGCTCTGTCCCAAAAGGGGCATATGCGGCTACCAGCCTAAAGGCTCTACCTTCACCACTGCCAAGGTCCAGCACCACCAGTCGACCCCCTGGGTCCAAGTGAACTATCTGTGTTGCAAGGCCCATATGTTTTTGCAGCAGAACGACAACCCCACCCCCACCTCCGGGCTGACAGAGAGATGCGTGCATCTCAAAGTCATCAAAGGTGGGGGATAGCTGCCGCATGTTGCTGATCCGGGCCTTGCAGATAACCATCACATTTATAGATTGTGACCTGAGGTCATTTAGAAGCATTGGGGGGGGGGATTTTTTAGGAGGACGCGGTTGATTGGTTTGGCGCAGGGGGGGGGGGGGCACGTCCTCCGTGAAATTTATTTTCAGTGTTTTGTACAAGTTCATGGGGACTTGTATCATTTTTAAATGAGGTAGTCCCACAGCAGTTATAAAGTTAGGCCCTTCAGTTTGGACCGAAGGGTTTGCTGAAATTGTTTTCCGTAATTCTTTGTTGTCTGTGTTCATGTATGTATATTGTAAGGTCTTTTTTTGTGTAGCAGTTAGTGTTGTGTGACAGGGAGGGGTGGTTTGTGTCTAGTTTGTGTTCTCTTGGGGGGGGGGGGTTTAAAGTTAACATGTGTGTCTGTGGTGCGTCTCCTCCTCTTTCTTTTTACTTGTTGGAAGGGATCTTTTTCGTCTTGCGACGAAAGGGGTTCGTCTTCCTTGTTGGGTGGGAGGGGTATGTTTTCTGGTAGTGTTTACGGTGTGTATGTTTTTGTATTTGTTTTGGGTGGGGAGGGATTGGGTGGGACAGTATTCTGTGTTATTTTTTCACGTGTTTGTTGTTGTTGTTGTTGTTGTTGTGGTGGTGGTGGTGGTGTTGTTGGTTTTTGTTGTTGTTGTTGTTGTGGTGTTGGTGTTGGTAGCAGTGTTTTTTTGTGTGAGCTGGGGACAGGCAGCCCTCAGGTGACCTCTATTGCCACAGAGGTAACAGGAGGGACGCCTACCCTCCACAATAATGTGGAGGTGGGTACGGTCATCCAGCATGACGCGCTCAGGGATTTGGGCGATGCGTTCTGGCCTTATTTGGGTCAGAACTTCGATGCTCGTTCCACTGAACGCGTCGCCGGATGCCTTTCCTATTGAAATGAGGTTGTCCTCGTCTAAATTGAGGAAACCGGTTAGTAACCACCAGTAGTTTATGTTTGGTGTGATGGTGGTTATCCATATCCTCTGGGGTTTTTTACCCATGTGGGTGGGGAAGAAGGTGTAGTGTGTGGACCGAGTATTTTTTCGCCGCCAATTCGTCTTTCATCAATATGGATAAACTCCCATAGAGTTTATCCTTTTGTATAAAAGTGATGTCTCTCATCGCTTCTTTCAGTACTAAGGGAATTTCAGCTTGAGATGGTTGTGCTGGTTTTTTTGTTTTATTTAAAATTGTCCGGAATACGACAGTTCGTAATTCCGTCTGTTTTTTTTAGTTCTGGAGGTGAATGTATAGAAAACGAACCGTTTTCGCCAAAAGATACATATTTCTTGGCTTTTTCCAGCATTTCTTTTGCTTTTGAAATATCTTCCAGTACATACGCGACTGATAATTTAGCCGTTTGTGCAAAAGATATTTTGTTTTCGTTGTTGGTGTTTGTATTGTTTTGTTTCTCGTCGTTTGAGTTGTTTTCATCTTTGTTGTTGTTGTTGTCTTTCTCGTTTGGTGTGTGGATACTTGTGACGTTTGTGTTGTTGTTGTTTTTGTTGTCTTTATTGTTGCTGTTGTTGTCGTTGTTGTTGTTGTTGTTTTCAATTTCTTGTATAGTTGTGGCTACATCTAGTGGTCGGTCAACAGGTGAAGACAATTCTTCCTCTCTCTGACCTCTGCCTTTGGCATCTGCTGCTGTGACAGTGGCAGGGGAGAGCTGTGAGTATGACTTCCCCTTTCCTTCTTTGATTGATGGTGAAGATGCTTCAGCCATTTTTCTCAAAATAGGATTTTTCGAAGTTTTTCGAAAGATAAAATGTTCACAATACTATTTCGCCCAAAGGCGCAGAATATTTTGAGAGACCGACCAGATCAAAATTTGACCTGGCAGTCCCTCTACAAAATGGTACAAAAATGAAAGTTTACAGATTACAATTTCCGGATGAATTTAAACAAAACTTACCGAGCGAGCTCAGCACACGTGTCCATCGTAAAGAGAGAGAGATAGATAGATAGATAGATAGATAGATAGATAGATAGATAGATAGATAGATAGATAGATAGATAGATAGATAGATAGATAGATAGGCAAAGAGAGAGACAGATAGACAGACCGAAAGAGAGCTGGTTTCTAATACAGAGACAAGACATGTTCAAGTGGGCGGTGCGTAACGTAAGATGACCTCTTATTATTTCCACCAATATTTATAATGTTATTTATACAACTGTGAATTGATTTATTGTCTAATTTTATTACACTACAGCTTATCATTGACAATTTCTTTTATATGACAAGGTGTATTAAGACTGAAAATTATAAATAAACAAGGCGTCTTACATGCTGAAATATAAACTGAAAGACAATCTCCAAATATCAATGGCTCTCCATCAGGTTTGCGGTCGAACCCATAGCAGTGGAGACTTCTGGTGTCCTTGGCCCTAGGGCCATCTCACTACTCACCGCCATTGGAACGGAGTTGGCTACCCGCAGGTGTGAGTTTCGCGAGCTGGAAAGACTCTTCCAACGTGGCTCCCTCGCCATCCTCCTGGGAAACGCCTTCTTTGTTCTTTCCAACGGGGCTGCGCGGCGGCCAGCGCGTGGGTACCATTTGTTCAGAATAGTGATAGATGGGGAGAGTGAGAGAAACGGAGGCATTGACAATAGGAATTTGATTCCAATATGTTCAGACCTAATATATATATATATATATATATATATGTATCAAAGATATATTGAGTTAGGAACTCAAAATAGTCTCTTACAACAAAATAGCTCTAAGAAAGAGATATTTCCGAGCCGTATATTATAATTGAGTATAAAAGAAAAACGCGCATAGATATATACATATATGAGTTCAAATCGTAAGGGACCAGATTCGCTAAGGTGAAAAGAATACTAACTATAGACAATTGAAGTCATATATGTATATATCTGTGTTCGTTTTTCTTTTATATTCAATTATAATATACGGCTCGGAAATATCTCTTTCTTAGAGCTATTTTGTTGTAAGAGACTACTTTGAGTTCCTAACACAATATATACCTTTGATATATTCGGTTCCGTTAATTTGTCGAGCTATTTCAAATGTCGAATAAACCTGGCTGCTATTTTAGTCGTGTGGGTTTGTGAGACGCGCTAGGACGCCATGTGCGCTATTATTATTATATATGGCACACTGTTCAGTTTCTTAATATACTTAGAAGTGTCTAGGATACTAATTTATCACCCACTGATGAGCATAAATTGGTAATCCTATTCACAATTAACATTGTGAATCAACACCAAGTTATCTGGGTGATCGGTAGTTACCACAATTCCGGTTTGTATTTATGTTCTTGATTTTTTCTTAAATTAAGACAAGCAAACCCAATTGTCTATAGTTAGTATTCTTTTCACCTTAGCGAATCTGGTCCCTTACGATTTGAACTCATATATGTATATATCTGTGTTCGTTTTTCTTTTATAAATATGTATGTATGCATGTATGTATATGTATATATATTATGTCAGGTCGCTCTCGAGTGCTACTAGCAACATGTAACCCAGTACAACTCATTGTCTCATGGTCGGGTCTAAACCGGCAAGCCCACCAAGCTTGCT